>OX422223.1:101570804-102298304 GCA_949130495.1 Sambucus nigra | reverse complement strand
GTCTAATCAAGAGACCTGCAACTCCCACCTAAGCTGCAGCGCGTTCCTTCCAAGGGATCCTAAGCAAGACGCCCCTGTGGCTGGGCACCTGCAATACATACATATATATACAAGAGAGAGAGAAAAAGAAACGGGTCAGAGCCCGATAGTGTGTATGATTTAGAATTCATTTAGCAAGTACTTAAATTAATACTGGCCGATGCAACAACATATTAGAGCGACACTTTCTTGAGAAATTCTCACCTCTCTTCTAATGTGCACGCCTATCGTACTAACCTTCCCAACGGTTTATCTTATCTTTTTATCATACTAACCTTCCCAATAATTTAGCTTATCTTAACTTACCCACAAGATTTCAAAACCGAACAATGTCATTGTTTAAAAAAAAAATACTTCCAATTAGTAGTACAACTCTCGTTTTAGCTTCATTTATTTATAAAGTTTCCTAGTGTCATATCATACTTTCACAAAATAAGTATTTACTATTTGAGTCATCAACCATGTCCTACTTATCAAATCACAGTAGGCAGTACCAAATTTCATAATTACATATATATATTAACTACTCGTATAATATATATATTATAACAGCACCCCAAATAAAATTATGGTGCGTGCATACTTCTACTATCCAAACCCCATACCACTCATATCAAAGGGGAATACAAATTCGGAATCACTCTCGAACTATATTAACACATACACAGACAATATTGAGGCAAATCATAGATTCCAAGTCTCTAAGAGGATGGCACATACTCGCGTCTCTTAGGACCGTCTGAACTATCAATTCGATAGCCTGTACCAAGGATATCTATATTCTAGGGTACAAGTCAATATCCCCCATAAAGGTCCCATCGAGATAAGACTGTCCTAGCGCGGTAACCTCAAGGATAGCAAGTAGCGCAGTATGTTTTCACATGTATATAATATATGCAAACACAATCATATAAATATACCACTTTTATCATATTAATATAGGTTCCTCTCATTACCTATAATTACAACATTTATCCTTAATTTACACATTAAGTATTACGTATAAGGTTTCGTCTCTAACCTTAACTCGAAGGGTTTTCCCACTTATTACGTGACACTCGTGGAATCTATCCTCCCAAGTATAAAATTCAGTAGGTATACGTCTACTCACTATCGTAAATATTTGACGTAATCTCTAACTTGAAATACGTAGTTCCATCGTTCCTTATATAATTGTCCCAAAAGTACAATTCTCATCTTATATTAAAGTTTCCCAAAACATCTTATTAAGAATGCCCAAGAATTATTTCACGATAAATTTAATTTAATTAGTTAAACAAGGGAAATAGGAGTCTGCCAGGAGGGGTCGATCGATCGAAGTCTGGGGCTCGATCGATCGAACCTTCGATCGATCGAAGCTCTGGACTCGATCGATAGATCAAGCAGGTATTTCGATTTCTGCAGAATTGCAGTTACGAGTTCTAAGACCAATCTTCATCCAAATCTATATTTTTCAATTCCAAACGTCCCAAAAATTCTAGTACTAACATTATATCATTATACCAGATGTTTTCAACGTAAAGCATGTGTATTTCTATCATTAATCATGGATAATCATCCCAAAATCTTATCTAAACATCAAGAACCCTAGAGTTTTCTTAATCTTGGTTCTAATCTGTTTTCACCAAAATTTCCTTCCAATACATCATTAAAATTTCGTGGATTATTCTATTACATCACACAAGATTTCCAGAATATGGTTTAAATCATTACTACATGCAAATTCCTATCACAATTTGAGTTTTCTTCCCTCTATTTCATCCCTAATCATTCCTAAACTAATATGGAAATTGCACCAACAAAATAAGCAAGATAAATACTTGCCTGGGATTTTTTGAAGTCTGGTTTACGACTGATATTGGTGTGGTTGCATTCCTCGTCTCGCGATCTACGCGTTGGCGGTGACGGCGGTGCAAACGGGTGGCTTTTTGGCCTTGAATTGCCTTGAGAGCTCTCTCCTCTCTTCTCCAATGGCCGTTCTAGGGTTATAAATATTCTAACCCTAAATATCTAACCTAAATGGCTGATAAAGGTTGCTGATTTTCGTGGGTTTAATTACCCAAATATGTAAAATGACCAAAATGTCCTCCCGGGTTACTAATTAGGCCTAAAAACGCCCCGAGACCCCAACTAAACTCCCGGGTACACTTTTCTGACTATCTCGACCCTTTCGGACGCGTTGGCGCACTCAAAATGACCATACGAACAAATTATAAAATATTCACTTTTATTTATCAATAATTAGTCCCGACGCGACACGGGCGCGTCCCGACTAAAATTCCCAAAATTGTCATTTCATTCACTCGTGACATTTAATATAACCAATATCCTATATTACTTTGCTCATTAGTACTATTCAACAATTTCATATAATTACTAACTCTCGTCACGTTAGTAATCATAGCATAATTAATTTCCGGATTTTTTTATTAAATAATTCACTCTCATTAAATTTAATAAATCCCTAAATTAATATAGCATAAAAATACGGGGTATTACATGTGTGTGTGTGTGTGTGTGTGTGTGTGTGTGTGTGTGTGTGTGTGTGTGTGTGTGTGTGTGTTTATGAGAGTAGGAGAGAGGAAGAAGAAGAAGGGGAGGAGAGGGGAAGACAAGAGAGAGGATATGGCAGATCGTGAGAGAGAGAGAGAGAGAGAGAGAGATTTAGGGTTTTTAAAAAGGGGGTAAATAACAAAAATACCCAAAATACCCTTTGAAAAAGTCAAAGAGGGTTGTCACGTGTCATTTAACGCCAAGAATTAACAGATATAGACGACAGGGGGTAAAGTGTAGTCGTTTTCAAAGTTTGGGGTGTAAATTAAAAAATTGAAAGAATGTGGGGGAAAGTGGAAAGAGGGTCAAAGTATAAGGGGCCCTAGTGTAATTAACCCTATTTTTTTTATATTTCAGAATTTTACGATTTTTGAAAGTCTTGAAAATGATATAAATTCAGATAGTATTGGAACTGTGATATTAATGTTAAAGTTGTAAAAAAATCATCTTAAAAAATGTTGAAGATGTTAAAGTTGGGGATTGGGGGGAGAGATAGAAAGAGAGATTTTATTTTTCGCATCAATTGCTCTTGTATTTTTAAAAGTCGATAAGTGGGTAGAACCAAGATATTGCATATGGGAGTTTAATAGAATTTTCTCTTATGGCACATGTTATCATGACCCTTTATTTTACTATTTTTTTTAAAGCCCTGAACCTCCGCACGAACGAGCCCTTTGGACTCCCTCGTGTTTGCTAAACAGGGGGGTGTGCAAGTGTCAGAGCCATCCTAACACACACACCAATTTAAATTTGGCACCAGAGGGGGAATCGAACCCAGAACCTTACGGCATACCCGCACGGCTCAGAATCCGCCCTTACCTTGAGGACAGGTATCCGTGGGGAGGGATCGAACTCATGACCTATGGTCTAGAGCGAAACCCTCCTTACGACTGAACCAAGTCAGGGAGGATTATTATTTTACTATCTTATAACCTTTTAATTGCATCAGACTTTTAATTAAGAACAGAAGATTATAGGCTTCCCTTTGTCACACACACACACACACACACACACACACACACACACACATATATATATATATATATATATATATATATATATATATATATATATAGTTTTAAGCCCTATTTTTTTTTCAAGTTTTTTTATCCATACAGTTAACCTTCCAATCAACACATGTTCAAAAAATTAGGTCAAAATTTTAGCTAATTAATGTAGTTTGACCTAATTTTTTAAAGATGCATTAATTGAAGGTTAATTTCAAGAGAAAAATAAAAATTTTGAAAAAAAATATATTTTAGGATTTAAGATTAGGTGTGATGCATAAAGTGTGATGTATGAGAGTATTTACACATGTATCAGTGCGCGTGTGTGTATATCTATATAATAAAGCAGGAGGGTCTTTTTGTCGTGGCCAACTAATGGTTGGGATCAAAACTTTGTGAATTTGGTCTTTATTAACTAACGGTTCTGATGAAATCTTTGAGATAAAATTTTGGAGTTTGTATCCGATGGCTTAGATTCCTTCATATATCATAGAATGATGGGAGTGTTTTACACAATATTTAGACCCTTTAAAATTTTTCGGACCTTTGGATATGGAGATTTTTCAGAAGTAGTCTGGCTGAAGTAGACAGCCTAAGACATGAGTTATGTCCCACACTTCACTTTAAAAGTCTTGCAGTCATAAGTTAAAAAAGTAATCAAGTGGATTGGACATTCTTGGTCCAGTGGTATAAGGCTGCCATTGAAAACTGTTTGGGGGTGGATTGGGTTTGGTTCCAGTTCGATCCCTGGCAGTGTCAAAATAATGCTTGGTTAACGGAAACCACGAACCGCGAGCGAGAATTAGTCGAGGTGCGCGTAATGCTGACCCGAACACCTCGTGGTATGAAAAATACCTTACCAAGAAACAAATTCGTTCCCCGAGACAGAAAAGAGGCGTACACCATATTCATCTCTCATTCTTATATTCATCCTACAAAAATCTCAAGGTCCAAGTAGACATATCCCACCTCCACCGTCAACATCGTAAAAACCCTATTTCACGCATATGTTTACAACTGATGGTTATGATATGCTGACTGATATACCCATATATAGCCTCAGCCAGGCTTAGGGCGCCCTCCACTAAGACGAGCCCAAGATGGGCTCAGACGACCCTTCAAGGGGTCGACCCTTCAGCAGGCTCGGAAGACCCTTCAAGGGGTCGACCCTTCATCAGGCCCAGACGACCCTTCAAGGGGCCGACCCATCATCAGGCTCGGACGATCCTTCAAGGGGTCAACCCTTCATCAGGCTCAGATGAACCGGACGACCCTCCGAGGGTACGACAGTACGAGGCCCAAATTAGGCCAGACACTAACAGAAGAAACTTTTCCCTCGGCCTCATGTCATAGGCCGAGGGTGACATCATCACAGCGCGTGGTTTGGGAGACGGTGGAACAGTATGCGTGAGGCTCATATGGCACGTGGAAGACCGTTATAACAATATCATCCCCTCACGTGAGGGAATATTATGTCAACATTTGGCATCTACAGGTGTCAACAGGAGATTGGCTAGATCATCATTCACATGCACCATGCATACTTAGGGGGTACACTACACCCCCCAAGACCTATATATACTTGTCACCTACAACCCTACAAAGGGATCAATCAATAATGGTAACCCTAGCAAAAACTCTGCTTATACACACAGTAGAGAGAGAAAGTGAGCTTATGTGCATTGTATCCAAGGCCATTAGTTCCCATACTTAGTGGATCACAAACTCAGAGTGGATGTAGTCCATATTGGCTGAACCACTATATATCATTGTCTTATTCCTCTTATACTCATCTCCTTATACACACTTACACATATATACATATACATCTCTATGGCTGTCATGATTACTACTGTTGAGCGCATCATCACTTATCTGGTGGTGATAGATTTCAGCATCATCACTGACCTTCACCTCTGCTCATGTTTACAACCACGCATATGTGCACACTTTATAACCTTCCCTCAACCCCAAGTAGACATATGACACTGACCTCCACCTCAGATCTCAGGTACACTCTCTCTTTTATTGTAAGTTTAAATGTTTTTGGTGATCTTTCCTCTTCGATTTTTTGACATTTTGGAGGTACTTCTATGTGTGGATTTGTTTATGAGATCTAATCGTTTTTGGTTATCTTCATGCGTGGATAATCCATTTTCACCATTTTTTGATGCATTTTCTGATCTTCCCCTTTCACCATTTTTAGACGCGTTTTCTGATTATCTTCATGCGTGGATCATCCCATTTCAGATGCATTTTCTGATTAAATTATTAGAAGGGACATATTTCAGATACCATTTCTTCCACAAACTGCTACAGGTAACATCTCTCTTCATTTTTGTACAAGGGCGTTATTGGCCCTCACCGGCTCCGGTGGGGTGGGTTTCATCTTGAGAGGTAGATCTCTATTCGTTTATGGATCTCATTTGGTTTCATGGCACTCGCCAGCTCCGGTGGAGTGACGATATGCGTCTGATTTGGTTTTGGTTTTGTAGTGAAAAAAAAAACCTCGCCGAATTTTCTTGGCCCTCCGGTGGGGTGGGTTTCATCTTGAGAGGTAGAACTATATTCACTTATGGATCTGATTTGGTTACTTGGTCCTCGCTGGCTCGAGTGGAGTGATGGTATGGATCTGATATGGTTTTGTGGTATAAATAAAACCCAGCTTAGATTTCGAATTTAGCAGTTCACCGTGGCATGCATTTGGCAAAAAAAACCCAGTTCTGGCTCACTTTTTTTTTGTTTTTTAGATTTCGAATTTAGCATATGGGTTCATATTTTTACATTTTTAATTTTTTTTAAAATTTTGTTATAGGCATTGATACGCAGACAAATCTAGACCAGATTAAATTTATGTGAATATACAATACACATGGCCGTTAGTCCCCAACTTCTTGCTCCAGTTTTCAAGTCAGCTTTTTAGAACATGTTTATTCTTTAATTTTTGTTTTGGTGAATGAATGAGTGGATCTGTTTGTTTTGTGCATAATTTTTTTTATATATCTCCTTCTCAAAAAATGCTACCTTATTTTTCAGGGGCATATCTCAAAAATTTATATACAACAAATCAGATTCGAGGAACAAAAACGAGTCTCCACAGTCCTCACCTTACGCTCAATCAGACTCGACTAAACTGCCATCTTTGTGTTAACTTTTAACAAACACATGTGTACCTGTTACACTTAAGAGCATTATGACGATTTAGGACGTGTGAATGAAAAGCATTTCACTTTTTTGCTATGTATCTGTTACACTCAAGTCTCAAGTTCAAATATCTGTTTTTACAACGTGAGGTGGGCTTCATGCTAAATGGTTAGTGTAGATTTTGGTTCTTGGAGAATTTTGGTATTGACTTTTGATGTTATTTATTTTCTAAATGCCTCACAAATTTTCACGGGTTTACAATTTTTTAAACATCCTAATAATTTATTAGGTCATCCTAATATTTTCACGGGTTTACTATTTAAACATGTTTATGCATTGAAAAAATAAACTTAAAAATATATAAACTGATTTTTTATATATAAAAATATTAATGTTTTTGAGGAAAAAAAATTCACCCAAAACAAAACATTTGTATATAAGCTGTTTATATACAAATAAAAAATATATAAACTGATTTTTTCTATATTTTTTATATAGACAAAACTGTTTATATAAACTGATTTTTAAAACTCTTTATATAAACTAATTTTTAAAAAATATATAAGCTGTTTATAAAAAATCTGTATAAACTGATTTTTAAAACATATATAAATTGATTTTTATTCTGAAAACTTGATTTTCAACAACAAAAAAATTCGACACAAAAAAATGAATTCGAACATAAAATATCTATTTTCGGTAAAAAAATAATTTCCAGCTAAAAAATAATGAAAATAAAACTGATTTTAGTTTAATAAAATTATTTTTAGAAAAAAATATGTTATTCGCTTAATAGAATTATTACTATTTTCGTTTAAAATATATATATTTTCTAAAAAAATGTATTTCTTTTAACATGTAATGAATGGTGGTGTGATACCACATAACAAATCAGTAAAACAATACATGCAGTGGTTAAGGTTTGAATGGTCAATTATATATATAACAGCGTGGGGCTCCTGAAAATTTATTCAGACAAAACAAGCCACAATAAACGTAGCCAACTGTATACTAAATGATGGACAAGACGAAACAAAAAAGATACGTGGCTGAAGGCAATCACCATGTCTGCGAAAGATTTGAAAGCCTATCTCATCCTATTCCTTCCAAATCATTTCAATACAGTGACTATTCTTGACCTTACCATAGAGTTAGTGTGTTCCAACTGTAGGCAATCACCATGTCTGAACACATCTTACTTTGACCGAAATAAAGGCAGTCACCTTTCCATAGAGTTAGAGTGTGACAAGTAGGATAGTTTTGTCAGAATAAAGGCCCTTTAACCTTTCTTCATGTCACTTGCGATTTATGGGATAACATGCTTTGCATGGGTTATATCTAAAAAAGCATAACCATTTTTCTTACCGACTTACACCAAAATAATTTAATGTTAATGTTATGTTATACAAACATAATTTCATGCGTTGTGCAATTGTTTTATTTTGGGGCTTTTTAATTTTAATAATATCGTGCTTTTTATTTCATGCGTTGTTTTTTTATTATGTCATTGGCACAAGTAAACTTAATGTGTCGTGTAGTATAGTGTTGTGTTAATCGGTTATTACCGATTACGGTAATGAATTATTTTGAATTGTATATAGATTGACATATTAGCTCATTTGGACTCATGGATAAGCTATAAAAAATAGTAAGAGCTCCAATAATTTTTTTTATTTTACCAAAATTAATGGGTCCTAATGGTTATTGACGATTTTAGTGGGTCAACACAATCCCAATCTATTAACTACTGTATTTTATCAGTTTGACGTTCCTATAATCCCAATCTGAAACCTTTTTTCAACCGTGCTTGGTTGTAATCACTATGAGGAAATAATTGGATCGTTTTTATAATCATGTCATCGGCACGGTACACCCTAAATCATATATATATTACATCATGAATGCCCTCTTAGCCTTCATAATAGAAAATAATATATGCATATTAATCCCCTTTCGATAAAATAACGAATCATTCTTCACCCAAGCTCGTGACTTGCATCCTTAATTTTCGAAACTGAAAAATAGTAACCCAATTTATAATACACACGTGGTAGCAGTTATAAACAGTGTTATAATATTTTTCCTCAATCAAACTATCAAAATAAAATTATCAATGAAAAATTTAATCAAAAGAAATGCCCAAAACCCCAAGGGTTCAATGAATTACCCTAGCCTGTCAAGACCTAAGATTGTCAACAGTATTTTCCTAAAATCTAGATAGAGTTTATAAGTCATTCCAAGTGATACTAAAAAATATGTTATGGTATCAATCATATATAGCAAAAACAAACAAAAGGTTACAATGTTATTTGCGTGGTGTTTAAGAAAGAAAGAGCGAGATAGACACCTCAGAGATGTCTTCACAAATTTCCTAGAATCTAATCAGCTTTTGAAGTCACTCCATGTTTGTGCTTGAGAGAGAGTATTAAAAATGAAAAGGTGGTAGTGAGTTGTGTCATAATGAATGGGGAATATGGTAAAGGCTGTGGTAGTTGAAGAAAGGTTTAAATTGCCGGTTTCACAGGAAATGAGCTTTTTTTTATTCTATATATATGGCTTGTTCTCTCTATCAGAGAGAGTATTAAATTGTCGGTTTCACAGGAAATGAGCTTTTAAATTGTGAATGGGGAATATAGTAAAGGATATGGTAGTTGAAGAAAGGTTTAAACTGCTATAGTCAATTTGCCAGATTCTCTCTATAAGAGAGATACTCTAAAAGATGAAAAGGAAATATTATATAATATGTTGGTCAAGTAAAGTTTGGAGTCGTTGGACTGAGGTTTCAAATTGAGTGATTCAAATGCGAGAAGCCATTTTCTTCTAACTCACAACGTTACTTTTATCATAATTTAAAAGCAGTTTTTCAAATATATTTAAATATAGTTTTTGGCTCTCAAATCCTCGATTTTCTCCTTACGATCTCAACCATGTCTTGTTATTTGAATTTTTTCGGAAATAAATAATTAAATAGAATACAAATAACACAAAATTATGTTTTAAATAAGTTGCTTTATGTTCAATACTCCTTTTTTCTCCACTAACCGGATATGTCCAATAGATGCTTTTATTCATAACAAAAAATTAAAAACCAGAAAAAAGGGGACAAGACATGCAAAGGATGCATCTGTGGTGCTCAACTCTTGAGTAGCAATGTATATTATCAAATTCCTTCATCAGCCAGCAACCTATTATATGGGAACAATTATTAGTTCGCTTTATTTGATTAGTAAATATAATATAAGGGTCTCAAGTGTAGGTAACCATTTCTATTCAAGTGGACCAACTACAGTTCCATCCAAGAGCATTTGGCTTCAGAACACTTGTTTTTTTTTTTTTTTTTTTTTATTATTGACTGCATAAATCTGATCTTTTCGCCCAAAGGAGGATAATCACTTTTGCCAGCGCAATCCTCACTGTAGTAATTATGTCAATTCTGCCTAAAAATCTTTTATTTGACTCTCATAAGATAACATATTATGCATTGAGCCATTTCTGGCAAGATATTCGTGTGGCTAAAAGATGCACTCAAACATACATTTCATTTCATTTTGGATACGAACATGCATATACAACTTAAAAAAAATCCCCCAATAAAACTTAACTTCATTTTTCTCCTCAAACCATCTTCGTAACCGTTGTTCTTTTTGCAAAATATTATTTTTGCCCATGCATTTTGTGTTTTTGACTCTCTAGAGTTGTCGGTATATTTGTAAAAGTTGTCAGGATTAACAAAATTGGTTATAAACTAACAAAACTAGGTTCCCGCAATAGTTCACTTGATTCGCTTGCCATAGGAACACTTTTTACTTATTGACTTAGAGCAAATCCACTATTTTGGGGAGCAAAAATTCACATATGCCTTGAAGATTGTCTAAAATATGGTGGTAAGCAGTTCTTTTATCACTACACAAAAAACAGTAATTTGGCACACCCTGATGTTAAAAATCTGGCATAGTTTTAAACAGTGCCAAATTCTGGCGCGGTTTAAGGACAATTTGGCACACTTTAAAATAGTGCCAAAATTTGGCACTGTTTTGAAGTGTACCAAAATTGAGTACACTTGATTAAAATATAAAAGACCCAAAAAAAATTATTATGTTAGTTTCCATCTTCTCTTTCCTCTCTCATCTTTCAATCTCCCGCTCCCCGACTCTCTCCCTCCCCTCACCCGCTTACCATCTCCAGTCGGTCTGTACCTCCAGCCGCCGCCGCCGCCGCCGCCTACTGGTAATATCCCTCACCCCTCCCCCTCCTCCCCCACTACTGGTGATCTTAAAAACAAACCCTATCGTGGCCCGTCTTAATCTAACTCATCGCCTCTCATTTCTTTACCCCTCCCACGCTACCTCTCTCTCCGGTTGCTACCACTTCCTTCCAATCTACGAAATCCAAGGCTTCCTCCACCGTATCTGCACCGGTCACCACCACGTATGAAATCCCACGCTCAAAAATTCCACACACCTGATGTTTGAGATGTTAATTGTTTGTATTAACATCAGGTACGAAATTGTCAGATTCTTATGTCTACATAGTTCAATTTCCATACTTCATCACTGATTACTCCTCTTTTTCCTTTGTTGATCAGAAAATTAGGGCTTCATTTTTTTTGCCCAATCTTCCTCTTGATCTGAAAATATGGGATGATTTAGGGCATCATTTTGATTTCAATTAAGATCTATTTCGAATTTTACATTTGTTTACATATATGATTCTGATTTTAATTTTTGGGGTTTCTTATTTATTTTTTCTTTGTAGGTGACCTAATTTAAGTCATTATTTCTCACAGAGGTATATGAGTTTAGTTTTATTTATGTCATTATTTTTATAATGCATGTGATTGATGTTAAATAATGTGTCTATGCATATGTGTACCACTTTTTAAATAATGTGTATTATTTTGTTTTATTCCCAAAGCAGGCCAATGAACACTGCCTTTATTGATACACTATATACTTTGTTTCTTAAATTAGATAAAGCTTGATGGTCTATGAATCACATTTACTCTCTGAAATATGATGGAGTTTTAATTAACTGACTCTGCTCAGTTTGAAGATTATTGTAAACCATTTTACTTCTCTCTATACTCTCCTAAAATTAGAGGATTAATACCAATTTATTTGTTAGGGTAATTATACCAATGGCGTCTTCCCTTGAAAATGAGATGTTAGTGGCCAACATGAATGGTAGAATGTTGAATGAAATGGGATTAGATTGTGTAGTAATCCTATTGTTCTTGGCAACAATATTGGTTATTTTCATGAATTTCAGATGAATATGGAAAAACACCAGTTGTTGAAGGATCTGCAGGAATAGGCGAATCTATAGAGGTGGTCATGTTGATCCTAACAGGGGTCGAAGATTCGATATATATGACATGGATACGAAATATTACACGAGATTATTTCAAAGATCGTATATTTGGTAAGGCTGATTTGAGGTTTGCTTTAATCTTCAAAGATCGTATATTAGCATTTTTTTTTTTACTTTTTCGCATTTTGTCTTCACACTTACAAACTGAGTAAGGCCTGTTACTTCTAACATAATAAAATTCTTATTTCAAATTCAATTTCCCATCTTCAGTAACTGACCACTACTTTTATACAATTCATGAGACTTAATGTGCCATTTGGGGAAATATTACTAGAGGCATGTATGGTTCTTGGAAGTCACTTATTCATTTGTCTTCGTTTAGTCATAATCTATGGGGTGTATTCAAATAGGGGGTTCCCATAGATTGGTTTCATTTCCAGGCTCCAATCCAATACCCTCAGGTGTCCCATGGAGCACTCGCGAAACGCTTGATTCATCGAGCACTGCCTCCGCCTGAGCTAGGTGGAATGTAGCGCATGTGACTTGCTTGTAAATGTTGAGCAAGTTGTAGTTTGTTTACACAGAGGATAGCGAGTGGACTTATGCCTCTTCTACATAAACACTTTAGATTATTTGGACATAACTAAACCGGTAAGTGCACTAGTAAGGAAGAATGTTACAATTAACATAACCAATAATGCATGGAGAAGGTCTCAAATTTTACTTGGATGTATACCTTAGAGAAAGACATACTAGTTTGTGATGTATGAATCCCAAGTATAACTGAATGACAAAGCATAATACATATCGCTGACCTCAAGTAATTGGAACAAAGATTTATGCATTGGGTTGTTGGGCACTGTTAATTGCTCGAGGCATTTATCTACCTTTATTGCACTAGATATACATTATTCACATACATATGCTTTTAAATTATTCCGTTGCTTTCATTTTGGCCATACTGTGTACCAACTCATGAAGCCACACAAAAGTGCGAAAATGTATTATTCATGTAATTTATCATGCTATTTTCTAATTCTTAGGAGTATTGATGCTTATCTATTCTTAGTTATTTTTTTTCTTGATATTGCAGGCAGAGCTGAAGTGTGGTGTCCAATGATGGAGTAGTTCTGCTCTGAATATCTGAAGAGAGAAAATTCTAAGAAGAAGTAGGTCAGTTGGTTGAAAATTCTGCTGCCCCTCCCTCTCTACCTCCCTCCCTCCCTCCCTCGTCGCCTCCCTCTCTACCTCCCTCCCTCACTGCCTCCATCAGGTCATATATGCATATATGATTTCATATATACATATATCTGCATATATGGTGCATATATTCAAGCATATATGCATGTATCTGCATATATATGCATATATGCACATATATGTATATATCTGCATCATATGCAGCATATATCTGCATATTTGCTTGCATATATGCACATATATGCATATATCTGCATATATGGTGCATTTATGATTGCATATATGGGTGGGGAGTAGGGTGGGTTGAATTTGACAATTCTAAGAAGAAGCAGGTCAGTTGGTTGAAAATTCTACTGCTCCTCCCTCCCTCCCTCCCTCCCTCCCTAGCTGCCTCCCTCTCTGCCTCCCTCCCTCGCTGCCTCCATCAGGTCATATATGCATATATGCAACATATATCTCCATATATGCAAGCATATATGCAGATATATGCATATATGATTGCATATATGCAGCATATATGCATATATCTGCATATATGGCGCATATATGCTGCATATATCTGCATATATGCATATATCTGCATCATATGCAACATATATGCAGCATATATCTGCATATATGGTGCATATATGATTGAATATATGGGTGGGGAGTGTGGTGGGTTGAATTTGACAATTAGCTTTTCTCTTAGATCACGGAGAAGATTCACAAACTTAAATCAAAAGTAAAACGTAATAAATATAAAACGCTGATGATAGAGACCTAACAAATCAAAAGTAAAACGTAATAAATATATCTGCATATATGCATATATCTGCATATATACAAATGATAAAAATAAACCGTTTGAGGGTGAAAACCCAAACCAACCCCCAAACGGTCATGTAAGAGGCACGGACACCTCGCACGGGACCAATGTAACTTGTAGGAACTGAATGTGTAGTCCCGGGTCTCCCGGTTTGAGAGTATGATGATAATTTGCAAAAATCACACTTAGACTTAAAAATAAGCCGTTAAAGGGTGAAAACCCAAACCGGACCCTAATCGACCCGGTAGGAGGCACGAACACCTCGCATGAGACCAATGTAACTTATAGAAACTGATCACGTAGTCCCGGGTCTCTCGGTTTGAGAGCTTGACGATAATTTACAAAAATCACACTCAGAGTTAAAAACATGCCGTCAAAGGGTGAAAACCCAAATCGGCCCCAAAACGACACCGTAGGAGGCACGAACACCTCGCACGGGACCAATGTAACTTGTAGGAACTGACCGCGTAGTTCCGGGTCTTCCGGTTTGAGAGTTTGATGATAAATAGCAAAAATCACACTTAGAGTTAAAAACATGTCGTTAAAGGGTGAAAACCCAAACCGGCCCCAAAACGATCCCGTAGGAGGCACGAACACCTCGTACGGGACCAATATAACTCGTAGGAACTGACCGCGTAGTCCCGGGTCTCCCGATTTGAGAGTATGACGATAATTTGTAAAAATCACCACTTAGAGTTAAAAACATGCCGTTATATGGTGAAAATCCAAACCGACCCCCAAACGACCCCGTAGGAGGCACGAACACCTCGCACGGGACCAATGTAACTTGTAGGAACTGACCGCGTAGTCCCAGGTCTCCCGGTTTGAGAGTATGACGATAATTTGCAAAAATCACACTTAGACTTAAAATCAAGCCGTTAAAGGGTGAAACCCCAAACCGGCCCCCAATCGACCCCGTAGGAGGCACGAACACCTCGCACGGGACCAATGTAACTTATAGGAACTGACCACGTAGTCCCGAGTCTCCCGGTTTGAGAGCTTGACGATAATTTACAAAAATCACACTCAGAGTTAAAAACATGCCGTCAAAGGATGAAAACCCAAACCGGCCCCAAAACGACCCCGTAGGAGGCACGAACACCTCGCACGGGACCAATGTAACTTGTAGGAACTGACCGCGTAGTCCCAGGTCTTTCGGTTTGAGAGTTTGATGATAATTCGCAAAAATCACACTTAGAGTTAAAAACATGTCGTTAAAGGGTGAAGCCCCAAAACGACCCCGTAGGAGGCACGAACACCTCGCACGGGACCAATGTAACTTGTAGGAACTGACCGCGTAGTCTCGGGTCTTTCGGTTTGAGAGTTTGATGATAATTCGCAAAAATCACACTTAGAGTTAAAAACATGTCGTTAAAGGGTGAAAACCCAAACCGGCCCCAAAACGACCCCGTAGGAGGCACGAACACCTCGCACGGGACCAATGTAACTTATAGGAACTGACCACGTAGTCCCGGGTCTCCCGGTTGGAGAATATAACGATAATTTTCAAAAGTCACACTTAGAGTTAAAAACATGCCGTTAAAGGGTGAAAATTCAAACCATCCACCGAATGACGCCGTGGGAGGCACGAACACCTCTCACGGGACCAATGTAACTTGTAGGAACTAACCGCGTAGTCCCGGGTCTCCCGGTTTGAGAGTATGATGATAATTTTCACTCATAGATGTAATTTTTTAGTTTGAGTATTTTTTTTTGTAAATTATTGGGTTACTAATATCGTATCTTTTTTGTATCCTATTTTTTTTGCAGGATAACAGTTTATCGTTGGCTTTTATTCACGTGGAACACACAAAGAACTCAACGGTTTACAATAAGGGGTTTATTAATGATTCCATTTTTTGTGTCATGGTCGTATGGTCTTTTGTTGTTTTATTGTTGACTTTTATGGTCGTACGGGCTTTTGTAAGTTAATTGTTATATTTTGTGGCCGTGCGGGTTTTTGTATGTTAATTGTTATATTTTGTGGCCGTGCGGGCTTTATGTTATGCAGGTTTTGTATTAACAGGTTTTGGAATGTTCAGAAAATAGAGGAAACTCTGCCCAATTTTTTTTGGGCCTGTGAGTTGTTAAAGACTTGTAATATTTTGAAGTTTGTATGTACATTAGTTTATTAACAACACGCAATATTATTAATTTGTGAATTTTGTGATTTCAAATAATTAATTTGTGAATTTTGTGCTTTCAAATAATTAATTTGCGAATTTTGTGCTTTCAAATAATTATTTTTTTTATAAGAAATTTGGCACAGTTCAAAACTGTGGCAAAAGTGTATCATATTTTGACACGGTTTTGAACTGTGCCAAATTTGTTGAAACTGTGCTGAATCTGGCACAGTTAAAAACTGTGCCAAAAGTGTGCCAGCAATATCAAATTCTGGTACGGTTTAAAAGTGTGTCAGAAGTGTTCCTGTTTGGCTAAATCTGGCACACTTTTGAGCCATGCCAGAAAAAAATGCCATTTTGGAACACTTGATTCTGGCACAGTTCAAAACCGTGCCAGATTTGATTTGGAACAGTTTTAAACCGTGTCAGAATCCTGTTTTTGGTGTAGTGTATTTATTTTTAATTGATATAAAATTTTTCATGCAAAGCATAATATTGTGCTACAAACAATTATTTTTTTTATTAGAGATATTCTTTCATTAATCTGTTAACTTGTCACCCAAGGCGGAGTTTTCCACATAATACTGCATTTTGTATGAAATTGATGAAGGTGGCCATACATAATTCATTACCTTAATAACATGAAATTTCTTTTGATAAGTAAATGATTAATATTGAACAAAACCCGCCTAAGGGGGAGGAATTCCGTATACAGGAAGTATACCCTACAATAAATAAAAAATCAAGCTAAAGGTGCCTACCTATCCAAATAATAGAAAAACAAACTTCTCAATCCCATGAAGACCCTCCACAAATTCTGTGAATACAAAAAGCGACATGGTGTGACTATTTCTATGCCAAAGAAGAATCATACTAAAAAATGTATAATGAAGTCTCGATGAGGAAACCTCCTTTCTTTAAAAGCACCTCTTATTCCTCTCCTGCCAAACCGCCCATAGGATATAATGAGGGACAACTCCCAAACTTTCATATCTCCCTTCCAGCCCTTAGGACTCTTCCATGCCGCCAACACCTCACTAATCATCTGCGGGGTCACCCAATGAATCAAATAAAGAGATAAAATGACATCCCATACCCCCTAGTCTCCCAAAAATGCAGTAGCTAATGGTCATTCATATCTTCCTCCGCCTTACATATCTAAAAACAATTGGTCGTTTGTCTCCCCTGTCTTTATAACCCCTCTATCGTCAAAATCGCATTTCTAGCAGCGGTCCAAATAAAGAAAGTGACTTTCGGGGGCACCCTCTCTCTCCAAACTACTTTCCACGGGAAATAGGAGCTCCCTAAACCCCCTTAGCTCATTATAAAAGCTCTCAACTATTAAGCGCCCCTTCTTGCCTTGACCCAAGTCAAATCGTCGACCCTTCCAGATGGAACCAAATTCATTCGTAATGAGTCAAAGAATGCATCCGCCACCTCCAATTCCCAATACCTAAATATACTTCTAAATTTTGGGTTCCAATCGACTATATCCCCTATTCTTAACACAAGATTTACCACTACCCCTCATTATCCCTTACAGGGTGGTAGATCCTGGGAAACATGTCCTTTAGTATTCCACCCTTTCAACATTTATCCATCTAAAGTCTTATCATAACCTCAATCCATGATTGGAAGGTCGTAAATTAAGTAAAACTCTCCCAAACCCGCGATATGTGCTTCCACAATCCCACCCCATAAGAGAAACTCAAAACAGTTGGGCCCTACCCGTAGCGATAATAACCTCTCCTAGCCACCACCTCTTTCTCCATAGGCTTTTCTCCTATCCGCTATATCGCCAGAACCACTTTCCTAATAATTCTTTCTTGAAATGATCTAAACTCTTCACACTATCACCCAATTCCCGAATTAGTTTACATACCCCTCCCAACTCACTAGGAAGTATTTAAAGTTGTCCTATTGCCTCTTAATAAAAAGTCCCTCATTGTATTTTTTAAAATCTCGCGTAATGATCCTAACAAAGGTAAGCCCGATATGAAATAAATGAGTATACTCGATAACACACTTTTGATCAATGTTAGCCTCCACCTTTAGAGAGAAACCAATTCTTCCATCCAGCCAATCTCCTTTGGACCCTCTCTATGTACAGGTCCAAAGTAACTCTATACTTACATTTAGCACCTAAGTGGAGGCTAAGATACGTAGAAGGAAACGAATCCACTATGCTCCCTAGCACACATGCTAAGGAACCCACATTCACAACTCCCCCAACTGGAATCATCTCACTTTTACCAATATTGATATGCATACCCGCCACTGCCTTAAAGCACAAAAGTAACAATTTCAGTGTTCTCACCTGTTCTCGATCCCATCACAAAAGATAATAGCATCTACAAATATAAGGCGGGAAGCTCTAACTAACATAGCGTTCGAATTACACATCAAAAATATAATAATCAACCTTACTTATATCGTACAACCAATCATCCTAGTGAAACCCTCAATCACCAGAATGAAAAATAGGGAAATAGTATCTCCTTGACATAGCCCAGGAACTTGGAAAAAAATCCTCATAGAATCCCATTAATCATAACTGAAAACTTAACAGAAGAGATGCAACTCTTCATCCACTTGCGCCACCGCTCCTCGAATCTCATCCTCTTCAATAGATAAATAAGGAAGCCCCTAATTCACATGGTCATACGCCTTCTCAATGTTATGTTTACAGATAATACCCATATCATGACTCCTCATCCTGGACTCAATACAATCATTTGCAAAGATTACTGCATCCAGGTTTTGTCTACCCTCCACAAAAGAATTATGAGCCTCAAAAATTACGTGGATCAATAATCCTTCTAAGCCTGATAGACATCACCTTGGAAAGGAGTTTATACAGACTCCAAATTATACTAATTGATTTAAAATATCTCATATATACTGACCCCTTTCTTAGGAATCAAAGTTATAAAGTTAACATTAAAACTTCTAATAAAATAACCCCTATCATGGAACTGTGTGAAGAACTCCATCACATCCTCTCATAACACTACCCAGAAGTGATAAAAGAAAGCCATAGTGAAACCATCTGGGCCAGGTACCTTATCCTCATCCATAGACCTTAAAACCATCAGTACTTACCCCTTTATGTATAATGCCTCCAACACATCGACTTCTGCCCCCTCCATGCTCCCTAACTTTAACTCATCTGTCGTGGGTCTCCAATATTTCTCCTATGTGTACACCCCCGTAACACTAACTAATGGCTCCCCTTACCTCGCACTCCTCAGTAAATGCCTCCTCCCACACCATAATTATTCCAATTTAATTAAAGCGATTATGAGAGTTAGACTCTTTATGAAAAAATTTGGTGTTATCATCCCCTTCCTTTATCTATAGTGCGTGTCATTTTTACCTCCAAATGATCTCTTCCAAAATCAACATCCTTCCTACCTCCCATTTTATCTCCTCCCTAAACATCTCCTCTTCCCCCAAAAGATCATATGTCCCTTTATTCTTGTTGATATCCTTAATCTCCTCCACGTACCTCTCAATGATATCCCTCACATTCCTAAGCATATATTTATTCCACTATTTGATATCTCCCTTAGGAAGAAAAATCTCCGATGCCAAGGAATAACTAGCATTAACTTCTACCACACACCCTTGCCACCACTCTTTCATCTCGTCTACAAAATATTCTTATTTTAACCAAATTTTTTTAATCTGATTGATGTCATTCCCCTTCTCTAACCGCACATTCATCACCCCCGAAAAATGTTCCTTCCACCACTAAGAGAGTAAAAAATGATTTAACCGAGACACTGATCAATCGTTCTTATATTTGACCAAGTGAACATCCATTCCTCTAACAATAGATCCATTAATTCCATCTCATCAATAAAGTCTGAAAAATCTTGGATATAGGAGCTTGATCTCCCCCCCCCCCCCCCCCCCCCCCAATTGTTCCTTTTCGATAGGAATTGGATAATGTTGAAATCCCCCCCCCCCCCCCGTGCACTAAGGAACCTCACACACATCCCTCACACCCGTTAACTCCTCTCATCAAATCAGAACATTACTAAATATTTAAACAAACAAGACAATGACCAAGTTCCAATTAGAGTCTCTACTTTTTCTACAACTCTTGAGTACCCTGTAATCATCACCCCACCTGATGATCCCATACTGTCCATATTGGACCAGTCTATCACACCCCACCCAATTAAATACCGGATGGACAGTCCTTTCGAAAATTTAAAACAGAGTATCTGATTAATTCATTCTTAGCATCACTGTCAAGAAATATTTTTCTTATTAAGCACCTAATAATTAATTAAACTAGTGTCAAAATATTTTCCCATTTGTAAAATTATTTAATTTAAATAATTAATCCTCTCCAATAATTTTCACGAACAAATGGATAATGAATAAGACACTATCGAACTGAAAGTAAAGAAACGGGAATAATTATCCCAGTTACATAAAAAACCAAACCATCAAAATGTAATAATACTAAATCCGACTGAATACTGAATATGCAAATGAACGGTGTAGAATTTCTCTTTGACATACAATAATGAGAATAGGAAACACATGCCCTGACTGAAAAGTCTAAATAATGGAACTGAGATGATAGAAATGGAACCGTCTAAGTATGAGGACCTGCAACTCCCACAATAGTTGCAGGACGTCATATGGTCCGAAAGTCTAAACTTGGCATCCCTGTGGATGGAGACCTTAAATAAAATACAACAAAATAAAAGAGATTTTTGCAAAAGACGGGTCAGAGCCCTAGTGTAAAACATTTTAAAACAATTTAGCAAGTATTTAAAAATTGCAGTGAAGAAAATGTTGTGTGCATGTTAGCTTTTCGAGCACTCACTTGAGATTCTCACCTCTCAACTAATGTGCACGTTTAACGCACCTCTAAACCCATTCTAATTATTTTATCACACCTACTACATCGTAACCATAAACCTTCTAACACTTGCCCCTAGCAATAACTCATATTCCCTAAATACAATTATTATTAAACATTTTTGCATTTACTATCCCAAGTAGAATTGCATATTAAGATGATGTGTTTACAACAATATATTCAATTCCAGTAACAATTTCATCTACATATTAACACCATCAATTATATCACAAGTATTTATTTTTCCATTACACTATTATGAATAAATACTAATACAATACCGTTAGACTCAGCTGAGGTACACGAATACTCTGCTACCAAGTCCTAGTACATCTTGTACTGAATAAGGACAATGGATTCGGTCTCCCACGAACCCTAAATTATAAATCACACATATTGGAGGTGAACATAGTTCCAAGCCTATGATCTACGCACATACCTACGCACCCATATGACCGTCTTCCTTATCATCCTCACAGATAGCCCGTACCTAGGTTCCATGCTTTGAGGCACAAGTCAAATATCCCCTGAAGGCTCCTCACGATTGGACTGTCCCCTTTTTAAGACCTCCCATGATAGCAAGTATGGTAGGTATATCATACACATAGTAAATCAATCATATATGTATTGACATAACCTATTCCAATTAGTAGGTGTACACAACCTAAGTATATATTCATAAGTGGTATACTTCTCACGATGCTCCAGATATCATTTAGTTACGACTATCTTCTCTATCGCGTCGTATGTAAGGCATTTCATAAACCCAAGTATCTTTTATAGTGGTTTCCCTGATCTTATATTACTAATTTATAATAAGGATTCACGGATACTATTTCATCTCTCTCAATAAATATGTTGTGAAGTTTAAACCTCAAATTGCAAATTTCCAAAGTTCTGAAATCTCGTTCGAAATGTTGTTCGAACCTGGTCATTCGAATGAACTAATTCCCGAATTCCTGTTCGATATCTCGTTAGAAGTTCCTTTGGCAATCTCGTTCGAATAAGGTCGTTCGAATGACTTCCCCGGGTCATTCGAACGAAATTGATCCACTTCGTCCCCTATCTCTTGGAACTTCGTTTTTCACCATTTTTTTCCCTAGAAACCTCTATAGATTCATCCCAACCATCAATCAATCAATTCTAATTAATGATCTAACATATATATATATACTAGGGTATGCCCGTGCCTGAAGGCACGATGCAATTTTTTTTATAGTTCACGTCATTGATTGGACCATACGTCGTATTTAGTTCGCCACAGATAAACGATTTTTTAAATAACCTATTGTACGAACCTATTAGTTTAAAAAATTTTGAAGTTTTTACATACATACATACAACGTGTTTATGTACATACATACACCATGGTACGACCATTTTATGTGAAAATATTAAGTCATTATAATTTAAGACAGATGTTTTAAAAAATTATGTATCGCCCTTTGGATCCATCAACAAATCAAAATGCAATGTGTCCAAAAGTTTCTAAAGTATTGAATCATGAATAATTTTAGTCAAAGTTTTTTTACAACACAAATAAGTGTAAACATTTAAAAAATTTGGACAGAATTTCACCCAATTTACAAAATAAAAAATACTCGACTACACCCAACATAAGCAATTCCAGAAAATCTTATTTAGAATACAAAATTTTTAAATCTAAAAATAAACACAATCAAGCAGTTAATTTCACTACGAAAATTTTGTACAGATATATTTTGTTAAACAATATGTAATAAACTCCTACTTACATATTAAATTATTTTAATTATTATACATATTAATTTAGCATTATATTTTGATTCCGATGATTTCAAACATAGATTTATTTAGTTATTTTGGTGCCTTATATCTATTTATTTATTTTACAGTTATAGTAAATTTATTTGTTTACTAATATTTTGGAATTCTTAGTGTTGCCTATAGAACACGTGTTATGATGATCCATATATTAAATATCACCCTCAGGCAATGTTATTTGTAATGTTCAGAGTTCTTTTTCAATATTTCTCTAATTTTATAACCTAAGTTTTATGAACTCTAAAACCATAAAAATGTAACTCGTGACATTCGAGGTAAACTTCAACACCCTCGCCCAAATTTGTGGATCGGCCCTAATCAACATGAGACCATATAACTAACCAAACCACTATACATATGGGATCCAAACTACAGTATATCATGGTTAATTAAAAAAAATGCTAAATTATTTTTTATTAAATTACAAAAATTTCAGCTTTCACACGTATTTCATAAAAATTGTACCTAACTATAAAATTCTGAATGGAATGCAATCTACATATAGCAAAACCATCAAATGTGATCATTTGCTTTTGAACAATTTTCTACAATAATTGCATAGCATTTCGAAATGCCCGATGAGTATCATTTGGTATATGATAATGTTGACATCCACTCCTTAGGTAGAACATAGTATGTGTGTGGGTCAAGCTCCTGTACATACCAAACAGTACATACCACTGGCACGAACCCATTTTCTAAATGATTTTGATTTGAATTTTTTTATGTGACACTTAAATATTTCAGGATTTTTTTATGTGACATTTAAACATTAATTAGAGTTAATTTTTGTTATGTGTTTATTGAAATGTTTAAACATCATGTAAAAAAATTCAGTTAAAAAATATTTTTTTTACTATTTCAAAAAATTGATATGTATAGGAGACTCTCACTATATATATATATGTCATTTTGGTACAAAAAGATTATTAACGTGAAAGAGAGAAATAAAGGGTAAGTAGATGTATAAAACTATGCTTCAAAGGACACGTATATGGAGGATTAATCCATGCATAATAGTAAGTTCTCAGTACAATTATATTTTGGCTATTTGTCAATGCATAATCGTGGACCAACCTTTATATGTAAGTACTATTGTATTGTGCTGAAATTTGGAGTACTAATTTATTTTAATAAGATATTTTAAATAGTGTTATAACAGTTACCTATAGATTTATTTTAGTAAGATATTTTTAGCTTTCTTGAAAAAGTAACATATACTCACTTACTTTTCTTCTACTGATGTGGCTGCAGGAGACTAATGGTAAAAGATGTATTTTGACAGCTTAGTGACTTTTTTAAAAAAGCTATAGGCTAGACTGCAAAATATTTTACCTGCCACACTTACATCTTCTTTTCTATTTTTCAACTCTACCTACTATTGATAGTGTGTGAGTCCCAATGATAGTATTAATAACATTTGTACAAAATCCCAAACTACTATTGATAGTGTGTGAGTCCCAATGATAGTATTAAAAACATTTGTACAAAATCCCAAAGAGTTACCACCATCACCATGATAGAACAAAACCCTAGTACAAAAATGTGTAAAAATTAAAATATTCGAATGATTGAAAATTCAAAATAATAATGTCCAATAATAATACCCATTCAAATGGAAAGTAATTAAAATGAGATATTTTCAAAAACTTTTAAAGAGTCCCATATGTGTAACTTTAAAATAATATTAAATAAATCTACAAAAATATTTATGAACATTAAAAATTATAATAAAGAAAATAAGTGTAAAGAATTAATTTGAAACCATTGCAAAATAAAATAAGTGTCAAGAAAGAAAATTAAAATGCTAGACATATATATTTAATCAAACACATGCCATATAATAAAAAAATGAAAAGCTTCTCTTTTAAAATAATCTACAAATATTAATAATAAAAAAATAAACATACGCATAAAAACGTACATATCAATATGTATAAAAATAAATTGAAAAGTTAAAATGCCCTTATCACTTTTTAAGCTACTAAAAGCTAGCTTCACCCATGTAACTGTAAGCTCATCGTTTTATGGGTTATTTAGGTCCTAAAAGTAAATAAAGTAAAAAAAAGATACCTTAGTTAGTTTAGGTTGGGAAATGTATAAAATCTAATTAAAATTAGAGAGAGAGCGAAGGTAAATCTAAAATTTACATCCTATTACCAACATACCCATTAAAGCAAAAAAAAAATAACAAAGAGTAAATAATAAAAAAAAGGTACCTCAAGTAGTTTAGGTTATGAACTGCATCACAGCTAATTAAAATACAGCAAGAGTGTTAGAGAGAGAGAGAGAGAAGAACATGCAATTAATCCACCATCCCAAAAGCTAAAGCATTGCTTTGATAAAATATTGGTTATTTCATCAAAAACCTCATCTGCACTCATATAGATTCCTACAAATGATGGCCTTTAAAATAAGATAAAAAATTTATGAAATAAAAAATTAGGCACCATAATGGAGAACAAACAATATTCACTTTCTTCAATGAGTAAGGAAAACATAACATCTACTGAAACAAAATAATATTCTGTAGCCAAACGGATCGCCACCATCCTCATCAAAAGAACAAAGAAAATCCCTCTCTGTCATGACCTGTAAAAAAATATGTTGTAGTTTACGGGACTGATAAATGCACTTAAAATGTTACTTAAAAATTATTTATTGCAAAGCTACTTCACTTTCTAAAAATTGATTTCATGGACCGTGAAGGTCTCCAAAATTTTGTTATACATTTTTGTAAGTTACGGTTAAGTGCAACTTTTATTTTTTAGAAAAAAAAAACTCCACCATTCAAACAGGACAACATCATCTCTTTTGACAACTACCATTCAAACTTATCATTATTGTTGACAAAAAATTTCTCTCTTTTGGGTAGTGAAAATTACTTGCGGGAAGAGAGAGAAGAGGCCACAGTAAATATACCCTTTTTTTTGCATAAAATAATGTCTTTACTATATATATTCTGTAATTATATGAACATGCTGAATAATGGTTGAAATTATAAACCAACATCTCCAATACATGTAAAATCGTAGACCAAAACTAACCAATCGCAAGTCGAGTAGAGAGAGAATTCAATCCATAGAGAGAGGGATAAACCAAATCCCCGAAGCCTTTTTTCCCTAAATGGCAGACCATTCGCCGTTGGTCATCATCGTTCGTCTCCACCAATTTTTAAAGAAACAACGGTGATGGATTTAAGGGAGAAGAAGAGACAAATGGGTTTATACCATATTTTTGGTCATATATCAATCGCGTCTACTTTTGTCCAGACCCAAACCAACGGGTTCAAGGTAAGATGGTTATGCTTTTTGAATAACCATCTTACAGTCTGAAAATTGCCTAAAAAAAACTGTTCAGGTGAAGAACGCTCTTCACACAGATCTAAAAAAAACCATTGAGTCAACAATAGTGATCAGTTTCTTGGGTCTTAACTCGTAGATCTGGAAAAAAAACAGGGGAATAGATATTAACTCATAGATCTGGAAAAAAATAGGGGAATGGATATTATTAATTCATAGAGATATTAAAGATTTGCTGGAAAAAAAATGATAACCTTGAAGTGTAAGAGATATGTGTTAGACAAAGAAATAATAATGTAAGAACAAAGTGAATAGACAATTAAAATGGGAACTCAATTAATCAAGAAAGAAGAAAACCAAACCTCTGTGGCTTAGAGAGAGAGAGTCCGTGGAGAGAGAAATAGAGAGAGAGTTTGAATTAAAGTGAAGATGTGAAATGGATTGGGTGGGGTGAATATTTTAAAAATGTGTCCAAATTGAATCACAATGTGTCCAAATCTCCAAAATGGTAAACTACTCTTATAACCTTGTGTTTGAATTTTGAGGAGAAGGGGGAAAAATTAATGTGTGTTAAAAGATGGGAGAAACTAAAATTTTTAAGGGCAAAAAAGGTAGTGCAATAAAAACTCTAATAGATGACATCATCAATTAAGCTTATGACATACATAAGTTTTCTACTTTATTATATATATATATATATATATATATATATATATATATATATATATATATATATATATATATATATATATATATATATATATATCTGTGTGTGTGTGTGTGTGTGTGTGTGTGTGTGTGTGTGTGCATGTGTGTGTGTGTGTGTGTGTATTTTTATATATATGATTTTTAACAACCTAGAATCATTAAATCATGCATAACTCTTCGAAAATTTTGAAATACCCAAATTAATTTATTAAACCATAGTTTTTCAGATTCACATTCAAGACTAACATAATCCCAGATTCGTTCATCACAATAAGTCCTCCATTTGTGATTTCTAATCTACATACATGAAGGGTTCAACCTAATTAATTCTCAGATTCAAATTAGTTGTTCCAAATCTCCAATTTCATTCAAGAATTATGAACAACACATAAACATTCTACCATATACTAACATGAACATGATTGTTGCTAAAAGAAAGCAAGGTTTAAACACTTGCCTCAATAGTGAAGGTCCGATCCATTGTTTAGTTGGTATGGTTATTTTCTACGTTCTCCGATCTACGTGGTGGTGATAATGCTGGTGTAAAAGGTGCACTGGTGGTTGTTTTGGCCCTAGAAACCTCCCATCCTCCTTCCTCCTTTTGGCCTCTCTGTGTCTAACACTGATAGCCCTAATATCACCTATGTACATGATATATTAACCCTTTAATTTTCATTATTAATTATACTCCAAAAATAAATATTACAAACACACCCTCCTGGGACGCCGACTTGGCCTATAATTGTCTCAGGACGAAACTAAATCCCTCAGTAGACTTTTCAAACTATATCGACCCTTACGGACACATTGAAGCACTCAAAATGACCATATGGGAGACTTATAAATATTTTACTTTTTATTCCATTAATTTAGTCCCAACACGACTGACACGCGCGTCCTGACTTGATTATCGTAATTGTCGTATTTATCACTCGTGGAAATTTTCATAAATTCTCAGTCATATTCACAATTATATATTACTTTATTCGCTCAGTAATATTCAATATTGTACCACGTCGTATTTCTGTTCATTTAATATTCAATTAATTCAAGAAAATTCTAAATTACTTGTATGTCGTAATTTCATTGAATTAGTTATGTTAATATTTATTTAAATATTAATTGGAGAGAAGATAGTTAATATTTATGAATATTAAATTACTAAGTGAATATTAATAATTTATTTATAAGTGATGTGAAGTTTATTTATATCAGCCGGAATTCGGATATAGACTAAGTTGGATGTGAGATAGGAACTTTTTATAAAATAATTCGGATGTCAATTCTGAGAGCACGGTTGAGTCCGGACGGGATAAGATAGTCGAAAAAATGTATCCGGGGGTGGTAAATGGGTTACAGGATATTTTTGGGCGTGACCGAGCCTACTCAGGGGTATTTGGGCCATTTTAATTAGGCCATATGATTAAAAATTGTATTTGGATATAAAAACCTAAGTTTTGGAGTTGTGGGCAGCCATAACTCTTTTGAGAGAAATTTGAGAACATAAGGGACAAAGAGGGAGGACTCTTAAGAGACAAAGAGGAAGAATAAGGAAGGTGTTCTTCATCACACAACAAACTCTACACTCAAGGATAATCAGACACTACCAATTTATAAGGCAAGTGGTTAAATTGCTTCAATGTAAATTGGTGATATTCAATTCATATCATAGTAGGTGTTATACAAATGATTTTTGGATTGGGTTAATACAAATTGGGTTTTGATTTGGGGAAGTTGCGAATCAAGTTATTTGATTGGTTTTGATTCGTAAGCATTTTAGTGGATAATTCTGGGTGAAAATCTTCACAGAAGCTGTTAATGGAAATTCTGTTCGCTTAGCCCTCTAGAAAATGGCATTTTCTAGCTTTTGTTCTCTAATAAGCTTTTTTCAAAACGGCCCCAAAATGTCCCAAAACGGCAATTTAAAAATCTGGACAGATTAAGTAATTTGAAAACCTTAGATTTGGCGATATTGTATTATGAACCAAGGGGGTGTCCGGATATTTTGGTTGAGTGTTGCCATGATAATAGATTAATTATTGGGGGATTAATTAATTAACGCTTTTAGCTTGAACAATTTATTATAAGATGATATAATAAATTGTTAAATATTATTTAATTAGGAGTGTTCTTTTTATAATGGAATTTTGAGGAGTACGTTCTAAGAGATGGAAATTCGGGCCCGGTGAGCATGTCCGGGTACATTGATTTTGTGACACCAGGGAGATATTAAATTAATTAATGAGTATATTAATTAAATTAGAGTCAGACCATAGACTCGGGGAGATATTAACTTAATTAATGGGTAAATTAATTAAATTAGAGTCGGACCATGGACTCGGGGAGATAATGAGTTAATTAATGGGCATATTAATTAAATTAGAGTCGGACCATAGACTCGGGGAGATATTAAGTTAATTAATGGACATATTAATTAAATTTGAGTCGGACCATAGACTCGGGAAGATATTAACTAAATTAATGGGTAAATTAATTAAATTAGTGTCGGACCATAGACTCGAAAATATGTAGCTAGTGTTACGGAATTTGTACATGGTAAAGCCGAGATTAATTTTTATATATATATATATATATATATATATATATATATATATATATAGTAGTGTGATAGTATATTCATATTGTATACTCATAAATACCGATGGCTAAGTATTTATTCAGAATTATATGCTCCAGTGCTATCGGGGGAGGTTGCGCGATGTGGGTGAATCTCCTAGTTTGAGGAGTAGGGCGAGTATATCCTCGAGTCATAGCATCTAAATAGAGGTGAGCATTGAGATTATTGTCTTCACACTCAGGGGAATATGATCACCTCTAATACGTTATATTTCTATGTTCTGATTCGGCGGTGGCTAGTTGTCTCAGAAATTCAGGTGGGACTGAGTAAAACTAGGAAGATAGCACTTTAGAGAATGCATCCGATGAGGTATAACTCGAAAGGATGGTTTTAATTATATTGAACATATGTGTGATTGTGGAACATAGTTCTACGTATATAATGGAGTAGATAATTATATACGGGTAATTAAATACATGAAGATAATTTGTATTACTTATATAACTTGTGAATGTTATATGGCTTTTAAGAGCGGTTTTATTTATATTCAACATATAAATAATTGTGGAATATAGTTCTATGTATATAATGGGGTAGATAATTATATATGGGTAATTAAATACACGAAGAGAATTTGTATTACTTACATAACTAGTGAATGTTATATGACTTTTAAGAAATGATTAATTAAGTTAATGCAATAAATAACTTACAAAGTAAAGATACAAATTACTCGGGTTAGAGTAGAGTTCAAGGAGTTTTATGACAAGGCTAATTAGACTGGGTGGTGTAACTAGAAGGGTCAGGAAGAAAGCGTTAGGTGCAAACTTTAGAGGAGGTGTTATATGTATCTCAAGGGAGTGCGACAATAACTTAAATATGAAGATCATTCATTCATTTTAATTCACTTGCAAAATATTTTCAAAAGGACTTTGGGCTCTGACCCATACTTGCAAAATATTTTATAAAACCTTTTAGGTATCCAGCCACAGGGATGCCAAACTTGAAGATCTGTTCCCGGGATGCGTAGCTGCAACAGGTGTGGATGTTGTAGGATTTCTACATAGACGCTTCAGTAATTTCATTCCCAGCTGTTTCTTTTGGTCATGTTGCCCCACCTATTTTCATTGCAGTCGGACTTGTACTACTATTCGTTATTGGATTATATTAGTGAATGTTGGTTTTCTACTGATGGTTTATTTGGCCGGTCATTTATTGAATTATTCAGTATTGCTTTAGATTCATGGTTTGTGTGAATACTTCGTATTGATATTTAAATGGATGTTGTTGTTAAATAAAAAGATTAAAATTTTGACATCATCTTTTCAATACTAGGTGGTTAGTAAGTTTTAAAAAAAATCAACAGTGATGGTAAGAATGAACCACATGAGATTCCTGTTTTAATTTGATATAAGACTGATCACCCGGTATTTTACTGAGCGGAGTGTCACAAATATGATTCTCGTCAATAAATACCAACCCATGTCTCTCTAGTTAATATTTATTTCAATCTGGATTAATTATCAATTAATTTCCCACTTTTAATTTAATTGATCCAACATTTAAAAATAATTAAAAATACGGGGTGTTACATACTTCATCCATTACAACGGAGTTTCATCCCGAAATTCGAAAAATAAAAGTATCCCTGGTAAAACTAACCTTGGATATTTCCCCGCATTTCACCCTCGTGTTCCCAAGTAGACTCCTTGACGATATATTACTCCCACTAAACACGCACAAGTGTAACTAACTTCGACCTCAATCTCCTCTCTCTATTATCTAGGATAACCTCCACTCTCTACTCATATAAACTATTAGGCTGTAAGTCAATGTGCTCTAGCGCAATGTGAGTATGAGTTAACTCATTCCGTAGATACCATCTAGGCGAAGAAATATGGAACAAATCATGTACACGATGCAAGTGTTCTGGCAATTCCAGTTTATATGATGTAATTCCAATCCTCTCGATGGTGAGAAATGGACCTACGTACCTTGGCTCCAGAATCCCCTTTTTCCAAATCTCATTATCCCTCAATAGGAGATACTCGTAGTAAAACACGAAAGAAACGTTTGGCATCGGCGTAGCTCTTATGTCTATGCTAAGAAACCTGTATGCGACTCCTAATCATCTCAATATTGTCCATAGTGTCTTGTATCAACTCTGGACCTAGTAAGTCATTTCCCCCATTATTAATTAACATGTAGGAGAACGACAAGGTCTACCATAAAAAGTTTCAAATGGGATAATACCAATTATAAACTCATAGGAGTTATCATATTCACTCTCCACTAGTGGAAGGCACTGCTACAATGTCCCTTAAATTCAAGGACACACATACGGAATGTATCCTCTAATCTCTGATTAGTCCACTCAGTTTGCCCATCAATCTGCGAATGATATGCCTACTCAACCGCAACTCAGCACCCATAGCCTCTTCGAAACTTTCCCAAAACTCGAGGTATGAAACCTTGTCCCGATCAGACACAATATCAATTGGTACCCCATGAAATTTCACTATCTCAGTGTCATTTTGCTATTCATTATTTCTACTAACGACATCTTGCAGTTGAATGGTCCTCCCTTACCACTCCATTCTAGTGACTAATTCTCTTTAGTCACCACCTATGAATATATATTATCGTTTAATCTAAAAATTCACCTTGGTACTTCATGATATTTTGAAAATTCATTTTCGTTTTGTCACTAATATGAGCCTTCTTATGCACGGCTAAAATATCTCCTCTACTGGAAACATTTCTAACGTTCCCCATGTGTTAACTCCCTTAATCATTAGTTTTCCTCACACATACATTTCCACCTCTGTAATATTTTTGGAACATTATGCTATTCCCCATGTCTCTTCGTTAATGGTACATTTTAATCTGACGGTCTATACACTACGATTCAAAATAGTGATCCATTATCTCGTGGGGGATATTTGCAATAATACTCGTCTACTCATGATAGACTTCAAGGTCTTCTAAATTTGTTATGATGTTGGCCTCGTCATATTACTCCTCTGTACCGAGCGACTATTGGTTATTGTTGAGAATTTACATTTTACATTCCTCGTACTTTAGACCACTATAACATTCCTTATACTATTACTTTTCGGTCTCTGGTGATCCCCTTTCTTATTTAAGAAATTTCATTACCTATTTGTCTCATTCTAGTTCTACCACAATTCTATTCATACGTCTATGTGTATTCCTGTGCTTTCACTTCTTGTCCCCACAATTGTTTTCAAAGGCATGATTAACTAGGGCACCCATACACCCTATACCCCGTGCATTTTTGCACACCCATACTAAACGGGATTCCTGTATCTCAAATTATACCTCATATACTTGGCATGGCTACACAGTAGGGTCATACTCGACCACTTTAAATTTTCCACTTAATTATAACGTAATTCTTTCCACCGGTCTTCTCGTGGTGTCAACGATTAATAACATTTTTGAATTTTAACATTATACGGCTGTACCGAGCTTAATTTATAATATAACTACTATCTCACAGTTATAACTACATGTACATGTAATAACTATGGTACTACACCCATGTACTAAAGACAAAATATCTCTTAACTCCCAATGTTCGTTAAATTTCATGCGTGGGATGTCTCGAAATCAAAATCCAAACAAGGAACCCCTCGATACACTACTATCTAACATTGCTGGTAGTCGATATATGTTAAGTCCGTAGTCCATAACATGTACTTCTGAATTTCCATCTACGAACATGAAAGTCTACTTGTCCACTCTCATGTCTCTAAGATGACCTTTACACGAGGCTCTCACTATCACTAAGTTCTCAACGCTAAGTAATTTAATGAGCTATATCCCTCCACTCGATAATATATCAATATACAATGAATCACTTCAGTAAAAGTACCTACTCATTAGGATCGAATATTACGAGACCACATGCTTACATTAGTCTACAATATGACCCAATATATATATGCACGCTCAACCCTCTTTCAGGTGATGCTTCGCAAACCAAATTATATTACCTTAAAATAATGAGTACGATAGTCTTAGCAGACAATTCACTATCAGACATTACACAATATAATAATAACATGCTCTACTATTATAAAACCACAAAAGGATCAAAATCGCTATGTAATATATATATACAAATTCTCTTAGTGTCCACACCTGCTCCTCCTTGCAGTTGACACAAAAGTCTCGATACCCAATGGTAGTCATGTATGTAATAAGGCTATTATCACCAACACACCCACTAATTCGATGCACACTCGAATTGAAGTGTTACTAGTCAATTATTGTGACTCATCCTAGTCGCTTAAAGCAGCATCACTTACTTATAAAGGTATGCCAATCATTCTATCTCCATTTTTCATCTGCCTTGCCCGGTTAACGGTCCCTGAGCATAACTCTCTCGTGTCGGAACTGACCTATTATTCGGATGTAACGGTTGTATATCCATGATCTCATCCTATGGTTGCCTGATGCCCTACTTTGGGTAAACATTCTCTATGTGGTCCGTCACTCTATAACTGTAACAACTTTCCAGAGAAACTCTCACGGTTCTGGACCTACTGGCCTCCCTCACCATCTCCTCAATCCTGACGATTTTGAGGAATAGGGATGTTGTTATTACTGTTGAGGACCTTGTCGTCCTACCTGATCCCAATGATTCTTCAGGTTAATAACCTCTCGGCCTAAATATGTTAGCTTGATTCTCTTGCAGGGAATCTCTCTCATAGTGTTATTATTTCCCCAATGGCATCGTTTTCCTTTACTTTCCCAGTCCAATTTCTCTCACTTTCCCGTTGTGGATTAGTTTAATACCTATGGTCCTACTCACCACCTATAGGACACCTTCATGTGTCCATTCTCTATCTTGGGACCATAGTAGTCGATGTGTCGTTCTCTTAAACCTAGTAGTTTTAGCCCCGATTACTACTCTCGTTGTCCTTTTGGCACCGCTGGCCCTATGGAACTGGTTGTTAGTTTTTACTGCCCGATGGAATCCACCGTCTCTTGGTAAGAATTCAAATGATCTAAAACATTTTCATGGGTAACTTACTGGGTATACCCTCTTATGGTGCCACACTATTACCGTTAAATTCAGTGTCACTCTTTGTTTATATTCTGTAATTTATTTGGCTTCCTCGTCCTTGAAGCGTTGATGTACTCTTATAAATGAATGGCGTTGACGACACTCACCGTAGTCACCTTAGTTGCATCTCCCCTTCATGCTTGGGTGTTTTACTCACGAGTCCATTTTCAACTTATGAACCATATTTATTCTCCATATCCCCTTTCTTCGGTTACGAATTTCAATAAATATATCGACTTATCTCTCACGATCAGTCTCTACCTGATTTACTTGTGATAAGTTCGTAATTCCATTCGCATTCCTATCTTCACAGTGGATGGACAGCCTTAAGGTCAAACCGCACCCAACCCTTTCATTTAATATTATATATATATATATATATATATATATATATATATATATATATATATATATATATATATTTATAAATGGTGACTAACTATCATCGCTCTATGCTGCTCCAATGAGCTTAAAAATTTTCCCAAATTTAATTCTGAGTGTCACTGCACTCCACTCTACATCTTTGCCTTCGTCTTATCCCCTTCCATTGGCCCATCACACTCCCTATTTTATTCAAGTCCTTATAGACGATTCTTCAAAGGATTTCCTCTGACTCTACTCTTAGTTGTCTATGCTTGGTGAGTCTGAACTTTACACTACTATTATCTACAACAGTGCTTGGGAAGTCATTTCTTTCGAGCGCTTGTACCTTTTTCATTTTCATAGACAATGATTTTGATAAATCTTATCAGGATCACCATTCTTCGAATACTCTATAGCTCCTACTGTACCTCTTCTCCCGTAGTCCTTCTAACGACTCCTAACTGGTAGTGCCATGTTGTCCGGTGTACCACGCGCATATGAACTCGTATATGAACTGCATCAACTATTCTTAATCATAGGAGAATGTAATTCACATTTGTATAAGACACAATAATCCTATGATAAGGCTCTACATCAAAGAATTCTACGCTAAAACATGAAAAGCCGCACAGATCCTAAAAGACTCTAGAACATGATGATCTGATACCATCTATGACACCCCACCCAATTAAATATCAGATGGTCAGTTCTTTATAAAATTTAAAATAGACTATCCGATTGGTTCATTCTTAGCATCACTGTCAAAAAAATAATTTTCTTATTAACCACCTAATAATTAATTAAGCTAGTGTCAAAACATTTTCCCACTTGTAAAAATTATTTAATTTCAATAATTTAACACATCCAACAATTTTCATGAACAAATGAATAATGAATAAAACACTATTTGACTTAAAGTAAAGAAATGGGAATAATCATCCCAGTTACATAAAAATCCAAACCATCAAAATGTAATAATACTAAATCCGACTGAAAATCGAATATGTAAATGAAATATGTACACTGTCGCTCTGACATACAATAATGAGAATGGGCAACACCTTTCCTGACTGTAAAGTCTAAACAGTGGAACTGAGATGATATAAGTGGAAGCGTCTAAATATGAGGATCTGCAACTCCCACAATAGCTGTAACACGTCATATGGTCCGAAAGTCTAAACATGGAATCCCCGTGGTTGGATACTTAAAATAAAATACAACAAGAGAAAAGATATTTTTGCAAAAGACGGTTTAGAGTCTGAGTATAAAATATTTTAAAACAATTTATCAAGTATTTAAAAATTGCACTGAAGAAAATATTGTGTGCATGTTAGCTTTTCGAGCACTCACTTGAGATTCTCACTTCTAAACTAATGTGCACGCCTAACGCACCTCTAAACCCATTCTAATTATTTTAACATACCTAAGTAGGTCATAACCATAAACCTTCTAACACTCACCCGTAGCAATAACCAGTATTCCCCAAATACAATTATTATTAAACATTTATGCATTTACTATCCCCAGTAGAATTTCAAATTAAGATGATGTGTTTACAACAATATATTCAATTTCAGTAACAATCTCATCTACATATTCACACGGTAGATTATATCATAGGTACTTATTTTTCCATTGCACTTTTATGAATAAATAATAATACAACAACCCTAGACTCAGCTAAGGTGCACGCATACTCTGCTATTAAGTCTCTGTACATCTCGTACTGAATAAGGACAATGGGTTAGAAATCTCCCACGAACCCTAAATTATAAATCACACATATTGGAGGTGAACATAGTTCCAAGGCTATGGGCTATGCACCTACCTATGCACCCATATGATCGTCATCACTATTATCCTCACAGATTGCCCGTACCTAGGTTCCATGGTGTGAGGCACAAGTTAAATATCCCCCGAAGGCTCCTCAAGATAGGATTGTCCACTTTTTTAAACCTCCCGTGATAGCAACTATGGTAGGTATGTCATACACATAGTAAATAAATCATATAGGTATTCACGTAACCTATTCCAATTAGTAGGTGTACACAACCTAAGTATATATTCATAAGTGATATACTTCTTATTATGCTGCTGATATCATATAATTACGACTATCTTCTCCATCATGTCGCATGTAAGACATTTCATAAAGACAAGTATCTTTTATAGAGGTTACGCCACTCTTATACTACTAATAAGGATTCACGCATATTCATCTCTCTGAAATTAACTATTTTGCGAAGTTTAATCCTCAAACTAAAAATTTCCAAAGTTTTGAAATCTCGTTCCAAATGTCGTGCGAATGAACTAATTCCTGAATTCTCCTTCGACATCTCGTTAGAAGTTACTTTGGCAATCTCATTCAAATGAGGACGTTCGAACGACTTCCTTAGGTCGTTCGAACGAGATTGATCTGCTTCGTCCCCTACCTCTTGAAACTTCGTTTTTCATTTTTTTTACCCTAGAAACCTCTACAGATTCATCCCAACCATCAATCAATGAATTCTAATCAATGATCTAACATATTTAAATGATTTATGACAACTTGGAATCATTAAATCATGCATAACACTTCGTAAATTTTGAAATCCCCAAATTAATTTATTAGACCCTAATTTTTCATTTTCACATTCAAAACTAACATAATCCCAGATTCGTTCATCACAGTAAGTCCTCCATTCGTGATTTCTAGTCTACATACATGAAGGGTTTAACCAAATTAATTCTCATATTCAAATTATTTATTCCAAATGTCCAATTTAATTCAAGAATTATGAACAATGCATAAACATTATATCCTATACTAACAAGAACATGATTGTTTTTATAAGAAAGAAAGGTTTAAACACTTGCCTCAACAGTGAAGGTCTGATCATTTGGTGTAGTTGTTATAGTTGTGTTCTACGTTATCCGATCTACATGGTGGTGGTCTTGGTGGTGTAAAAGGTGCACTCGTGGTGGTTTTGGCCCTAGAAACCTCTCATAATCCTTAGTCCTTTTGGCCTCTCTGTGTTTAACACTGATAGCCCTAATCTCACTCATGTACATGATATATTAACCCCTTAATTTTTGTCATTAATTATACTCCAAGAATACAAATTACCAAAACACCCTCCTGGGATGCCGATTTGGCCTAAAACTATTCCGGGACCCAAACTAGACCCCCGGGTAAAATTTTCTGACTATCTCGACCTTTCCGAACACATTAATTAACTCGAAATGACCATATGGTCGACTTATAAATATTTTAATTTTTATTTCATTAATTTAGTCTCGATAAAACTGACACGCGCGTCCTAACTTAACTACCGCAATTGTTGTATTTCTCACTCGTGATAATTTTCATAAATTCCCAATCATATTCACAACCATATATTAGTTTATCCGCTCAGTAATATTCAATATAATTATCGTCAATAGGTACCAACCCTTATCTCGCTAGTTAATATTTATTTTAATCCGGATTAATTATCAATTAATTTCCCACTTTTAATTTAATTAATCCAACATTTAAAAATCATTAAAAATACAGGGTTTTACACAGTCTATCTATCTCCCACTCCAAATAGGCATAGCCAACTCTGTAGCCTTATTTCCCAATTTCGACTCGTGAAAGCACAAATTATCTTCCTTCCATACAGGAATAGCTCTTCTAAATATCCTCCTTTTCACGGGGTCATTAAGACCCCTCACATTCCATGGAAAAGTCATAACTTAATTGAAAACCATATTCCCCCCCCCCCCCCACCCGGCGCACCCCCTAATCCCACCTAATTTACTCTCTTTTTCTTATATATTTCTGAATAACATCCATGCATACCTCTCATTCCCTTCACATGTTATGCTTAAATATTTACTAAATCCTCTAATCATATCCTCAACCCATCCCTCGCCTCCCTCCCCTAATTCCCTTTCAATAACCTCCCCCACATCTACTCTTGTAAAATTAGACCCCTCCGCCGACATGTTCATCCCGATAATAATATTCTCCCTTGATAACTCTTCATTCCCTCCCTCCACCTTAAGTTTTACCCATGGTCTAGGGTTTTGACATTTATCCCATTTTCCCCTGCCCTTTTTACCATTCTCCTACTCCTCTATACCATTTAATATTATCTCCGGAAACCCCCCTCCCTACTAGTTTGTCCATAATCAGAATGGGGTGTACCCCTTCCTTCACTTCCCCCTCCATATCCTCCATTATTATATTGAGACAATTATATTCTTGTGGAACCACCAAATCCATATTATTCATGCAAATATAATAGGTCAAAGCAATAGTCAATTTTAACTCATTATTTATGTCCTCAAATACCCATATCCCACTTACTATCAGTACCGATTCCTTAATTTCTCTCCTTTGTAATTTATCTTATAGCCTTAATATTCCTTCTTATTGAACTCTTTGAATCACCTTTCTTGAATTTAAGGTAGGGCATGATTTTTCCAAATTTGCACATGGTTTTTAGTTTTTAGTATTCATAGGATCACCCTTTTTTAGTATAATCATTTCTATCACATTCTTTCCACCTAAAAAACATTTTTGGGAGACACATATGTATTTCCCTTTATTCCCCCATCTGACCTAACACCAGAAATTCTATTAGAAGAAGAATTCTTTCTGCCACCATTAAATATTACAACCCCCACTTTATTCATAATATTTAAGACAATTGATTCCCCATATGAAACCCCAACAAAGGCAATAGGACAAAACATCCCATCTCTATCAATACTAGTACATTGTCATATGTAAAAATAACCGACGGCATGAGGGTAAAGTGGTTCAGCATTTTTGTCATCATCTATGATGTCACTTAAATCTATATTGTCTTTGTCTGTTTGAACCATTCTAGTGATAATTTTTTTGTGATGCTTAGCCTCTGGCTTTCCACCACACTGTCTGCAGACACCACATTCCAGGACCCCCAAGCATCTCCTTAGGTCCCGAGAACTTCTTCCTTTTCCATAAAACACTATGTCATACTCCAAGTACCAATTTAGAGGCAACTGAGTGCCCCAAGCCCCATATGACTCAGGTCAAATTTCTTATCTGAGTAAAATCTCAATAAAACTTCAAATGGCTCTGAATCTCATTTCTAATGGTGCACCTCATGCGCAATCAACGTTACTGTTTGGATGAATGGACCATTTTCCCCTAAAACTGATCCGGAGGTTATCGGGTGCTCTCGGGATCCATTTGACTCTCGTCAAATCTTCAACTTGAACGAGACTGGATGATTCTTCAAAGATATATAAATACCTTTTCTAACGGTCCACCCCGTGCGTGAATCAACCTTATAGTATAGATGAATGATCTGTTTTACTCCAAATGGTCCACGAGTGCTTTCGGGCCCTATTTGACGAAAGTCAACTATTTGAACAAAGCGAAGCCCTTTGGAACATTGAAAATCATTGTATAAACTTTCTAACGATTCATCTCCTACGGGTCCATCCAAATCGATTCGGTCAAGAGAACCAAACTTTCTATTTATTTACCGAATCAATTCGTACTGCCCACTTTGATTCACCAAACTCAAACCTATAGCCTACCATGTTAGTGAATCGATTCGCAAAGGGCGAATCGATTCTCCTGGGTCATATAGCCCAATTTTGGCTACGGGTTATGTGACCCCAAAATACTCCAAATCCTATTTTTTCTTCCTTCAACTCCAAACTTAATATACTCATACTAACACCAAATCATTTCTACACCACCACTAACTAATAAATCCAACTCAAATCATATCTAAATCAATGTTTAAGGGTTAAAACACCAAAAATCATCAAAAACCCACAAATGGCTTAAATATCCAAAACACAACTATCTATACAAATTATCCACACTAAATCATACGTAATTTCAAGTTAGAAAGTTTCCTCAAGTTTGTAGTCTCGGATTCTCTTTGTAGCAACAATTTGTAAGTTCCAATCAAAAAATTTCCGCTTTCTCTCTTTTTTCTCCCAAGTTCCCTCTCTCTCTCTCTCTCTCACTTTCTTTCAGGTTTAGGAATAAATGAGAAATAAATGTTCTATAAAGACTAAAATACCCAATTGTATCAAGTCTCTCATTTAAATGCTAATACACAATTAAAATGACTCGTAACAACATAATTAAGTCATAACCGGTCAAAAGTACCCGAAACCCAAAAATACAACTTGGTACTTATTTTGACTATCTCAACCATTTTTGGACTAACCTCGCCCTCTAAATTGGCATACTAGATATCATAAATTATTTTATGTTCCAACATAATATTAATTCATTAATAATGATCCAATTGGAATATAAGTCATATTCGTCGCTTAAAGCACAACGACGCAACAAAACATAATATGATGCTATTTACATTCACTCAACAGTAAATATGCAAAACTTAGTAAATATCATCTTTTAAATCACTTAAAACAATATTTACTTTTTCTTCCTTCATTTTATAAAATTAATCCACTAGGTAGTTTATTATAAAATAATTACTCATAAATAAGGGGTATTACATACTCCCCCCCTTACAAGAGAATTTTGTCATCAAAATTCAAGCGTACCTTGTAAAAAGAAGTGTGGATACTTCTCTCGAATATCTTCCTCTCATTCCCACGATGATTCTTTGACATTGTGGAATCCCCACTGGACTCAAACCAATGGTACCACTATCGACCTTAGCCTACGCTCTCAGTGATCTAAGATAGCGATCGGTTGTTCCTCATACGAAATATCAAGTTGCAACTCGATATCATCCAAAGGAATGTGCCAATGAGCTCCTTTGCACCTCTTATACTTCTTCAAGGATGAAACATGAAACACATCATGAATCTGTTGTAGGGGTTCCGACAAAGCAAGTTGATAAACTATGAGACCTACCTTTGCAATAACGACAAAAGGTCCTACATAGCGTGACACAAGCTTGCCTTTCTTCCCAAATCGTATTATGCCCTTCATCGGGGATACCCGCACCAAAACTTAATCTCCCACCTCTAATTCTAAATGCCTCCGATTTGCGTCGACATAGCTCTTTTGGTGAACTTTTGCTATTCGAATGCAGTTTAGAATAAGATCAATCTTTAAAGAGGTATCTTGGATCATTTCAGGTCCAAGGAGATTATTATCTCCTACTTCCAACCAACAAGTAGGTGATCTACATGGCCGGCCATACAATGCGTCAAACGGTTCCATACCTATTGTGAATTGGTATGAATTATTATAAGAAAATTTTACAAATGGAAGGTATTGCTCCCATCCTCCTCCAAAGTCAAGTACGCACATTCAAAGCATGCCTTTCAACATTTGGTTGACTCTCTCCACTTGTCCAGCCGTTTGCGGGTGGTAAGAGTTACTCAACTTCAATTCGCTCCCCATCGCTTCTTGGAAACTTCTCTAAAAATAGGACACAAAAATCTTGTCTCGATCAGAGACTATATTGGTAGGCACCCCATGAAGCTTCACAATCTTCATAATAAAGAGTCGGGCGTAACCTGTCGCATTGAAATCCGTCTGTACCAGTAAAAAGTGTGCCGATTTGGTCAGACGATCGACGATAACCCAAATAGAATCATAACCTCTTTGTGACATCAGCAATCCCATGATGAAATCCATTGAGATGCTCTCCCATTTCCATATCGGTATTTTAAATGGTTAAAAAATTTCCGTTGGTCGCTCGTGGCCTACCTTCACTAATTGACAAGTGATGCATTGGGAAATAAATTCAGAGATGTCCCTTTTCATACTTGTCCCCTAATACTAACGGTGCATATCTTGGTACATTTTATCCCCATTCGGGTGTACCTTAGATCTTAACCCATGAGACTATATTATAACGACACCTCCCAAATCTCCCTCATCTGGGACTATAAGTCTCCCGTGGAAATATAACCCACCTTCAGAGATAATAGAGTAGGACTCCGCTCCCTCGGTTAGGAACAAACATACCCGGTCTTGGCAATCTTTATCCCTTCCTTGTGCTTCCACGACTCTCATCACAATAGCGGGCGTAACAATCAACACTGACATAAATTCTCTTGCCACAACATCCTCCTGGTTAAGCTCTTTCCATTCAGTCTTCCATACTTTCACTAGTTCCCCCGTTGGTTTTTGACGTGGTGAATATACTACTACATTTGCGTTGCCTGGGTGATAGTGAATGAAGAATTAATAGGCCTTTACGAACTCCAACCACCGAAGTTGTCGCATATTCAGGTCCTTTTATGATAACAAGTATTGCAACGATTTTTTGTCCGTAAAAATACTATACTTCTCACCCAAGAAGTAATGTCTCCATATCTTCAAGGCGAACTCTACCGCGACAAGCTCCAAATCATGCACATGGTAATTCTTCTCATGGGGCTTTAGCTTGCGAGATGCATAAGAGATGGCCATATGCTCCTATTGTAATACACCTCTCAATCCTTGTAGAGATGTGTCAGTGAAAATCAAATAGTCCACTCCCGATCTTGGTAACGCGAGCACAGGAGAATTAGTCAACTTATCTTCAATTCATCGAAAGCTAACTGGCAAGAATCATCCCAAAAAAAAAATCACTCCCTTCCGGGTCAAGATTATCAAAGGGCGAAATCTTGGAAAAACCATTAATGAAAAAGTGGCAGTAACTCGCCAAACCAAAAAAACTACGAATCTCCATGGGCGTCATGGGCTGACCCCATTCCCTCACCACGACAAATTTATGCAGGTCTAGGAAAATACCCTTAACCGTCACAATGTACCCCAAAATCTGCACTTCTTGCAACTAAAAACCACACTTTTTAAACTTAGAATAAAGTTTATGATCCCATAGTGTCTGCAGGACCAATCGTAGATGCTCGAAATGCTCAGCTTCAGTCCGAGAATAGACTAGAATGTCGTTGATGAACACTATGATAAACTGGTGTAGAAATTCGTGAAACACCCTATTCATAAGGTCCATAAAGATGACAGGAGCGTTGGTTAGCCCAAAAGGCATAACTAAAAACTCATAGGACCTATATCTAGTTAAGAACACAGTCTTCGATACGTCATGCTCTCGAATTTGCAGTTCATGATACCCCGTCCTCAAATCTATTTTAGATAAGTACGATCCTCCCCTTAATTGATCAAATAAATCATCGATTCGAGGTAATGTGTATTTATTTTGGATGGTGACCTTATTGAATTCTAGGTAATTAATGCATAACCGTAGGGAATCATCTCTCTTATTTAGAAACAACACAGGAGCTCCTCATGGCGACGTGCTACTCTGAATAAACCCTTGTTTAAACATCTACTGCATTTGATCTCTCAACTCCCTCAATTATAAATGAGCCATACGGTACGAAGATCTCACAATCGATCAATTCCATGTTGCTAAATCAATTACAAACTCAATCACACGGCTTGGAGGTAAGATCGAAATATCTTGAAAAACATCCTCAAATTCTCTAACAACAAGAATCGAATATAAGGAAACATTTATTTCTCATAAATTCTGTTCCTCAATGCAATACAAGTGTATGCTCGAACCTTCTTCTCGAAGAGGTATAGCAACTAAGAATATTTATTGCCTCGAAATGGAAAAGACTATACTCCTCCCATAACAGTTTACCATAGCACGGTATTTCACCAACCAGTCCATACCCAAAGTAACATCATACCTGACAATATCCAGAACGAGTAAATTGGCCTCAAAATGTAAATTGCCAAGGTCTACTCCTACCCTTTTACAAACAAAGAATATAATTGAAACATTACCCATGGAAGACTCCACATTAGTAAAAGTACTTTCGACAGACTTAATCAATCCCGTTGAATGAGGAAAATGTCTATCAATAAATGAGTGCGTTTCACCCGTATTGAATAATACTCGACCCATATACCCGTGAATGGGAAACTTACCCTCAATGGCTAGTGGTGCTAGTAGGGCTAGAGAAAGTAAAGCATCCTAAATATGATACACACGCCCGTACTAAAGTTACCCCTGTCATAGAGGGAGTATTGGAATAGATTCCGGAGGCCGTAGATGTGCCTAGTGATGCTGAGGATCCCTAGGCAACTATCCCCCGATCAAATGTGGACAAGCTTTCTCAAAGTGACCCTGTTCAACACACTGAAAACAACGACCCGTAAAATTCTCCAGAAATTGGCCTCTATTATTGTTCTGAAACTATCCCATGTCTTGGCCCAAATGGGCTCGACCTACACTAATACCTCGGCTTGCTTGGCCCTATTGGCCCACCTGCTGCTGCTGCTGGGCACCCTGACCGTGCCTAAAACCACCTCCGCCAAAATTAAAAACCCCAAGACATTTTTTCTTCAACGAGTACCCTTGATGTGGGTCCCGCTCTTTTTTCTTACTTCCTGAATGTTGTGGTGAGAGTAGTGCACCACCGGCACCATTACCTCCTTGCTTACTATCTTGACCCAATTCTGAAATCTTCTTACTCCCTTTTTCATGAAGACGATGATCTTGACAATAGAGCAAGGTTGCATTCTACACGTCACCAAACGTTTCCAAAGCTTGATTTCCCAACAAGTGCTTCATTATTAACCAATTCAAGCCTCCATTAAATTTTTAAATTCTCCTCTCTTATGAAATTACATCATCCTATACAAAGTTCTCTACACACGTAAATTCCTCCTCATATTATGCAACTGACCATTCCCCTTGAACAACATCCTGGAGTTTCCTCCTTATCTCCTTCTGGACTACGGGAGGGAAATACTTCCAGTCAAACAAAACACTAAATTACGAAATGGTCATAATATCTCTTTGCTCCGGAGTTGTTACTGACTCCCACCAGTGCAAAGTTGCTCCTACTACTTTGAATGTGGCAAGAATTTTCTTCCATTCCTGCTACACTCTACCATTTTGAGATGGCGTTGCATATCTTTCTTCCACTGGTTTTCCACGATCACATCAGCAACACCTTGAAATTCGGGAGGGTGACCTTTTAGGAAAGATTCTCTAACTCTCTCCCAAGTGGAGGGTCCCGCGTGGGCTTGAACCTCCTGAACTACCTATTGCTAGGCTTAGGGAAACTGTTGGGCCATAGTAGTCATTGCAGCATTGACTGATTGAGCGACTATATTAGCCACATGCCCTGCATTTATCGTTCCTTACGGTGGTGGGGGTTCTACCTCATCTTCTACCACTCGATCTCTCCTTGTTGGGCGACCTCTTCTAGGCGACATCTGAGATGAAGAGTAACTGAATCAGAATACAATTTAAAACAATTTATCTTTCTAGAACATCGCAAGCATGTACAAACAAAACAGTCCTAACAATAAGGCTCTATATCAAATAATTCTACGGTATAACGTGATAAGTCTGCATAGATCCTAAGGACTCTAGAACCGGATTCTCTGATACCATCTGTGACACCCCGCTTATTAGAATAAGAGGTGGCCATCCTGATACTCCAATAAATACATGAATCATAGATGGTTCATTCTTAGCACGCATAATAAATCAACGTACCAAACTACGCATGATAGTCCAATCCATTAAATATTAATTTAATTGTCACCTCGTCATAAACACTGAATTAAACTCATTTAATTATTTTAAATTAAATACAACGCTATTTCATCATTTAAAACATCATAATTCCAATTTCATTATCTCAACACAAATTACATGAGTTATACGCCCCCAAATTCATTTAGCACAAAACTAGGGTTTTTCTACATGCAACTTACACCAACAAAACCCAAAATCACTCATGAATATTATTCATATTAAAATAATTTCATAAAAACAACCCCAAGTTTTATGTGTCCACTTTCTCTAATTAGATTGCTAATTGATTTAACAAAAACATTGAATTTAGGTTCAGGCAACACTTAAACGCATAATACTAAAGGAAAAAATAGATTATTTATGCTTGAGATTAAGTTCAAGAAAAACTGGTAGCACGGTTGGATTCCTCACAAAAAATTAGCAAAGAAGTGTTCTTGAACAAACTTGATTAAACCCCAGTTAAGCCTCCCAAAACTTGTCACAAAAACTTGATTATGTTGGAGGTTGATGATTATAGTGGAGAGGAAAAACTTTTGAAAGAGTTCTCTGGTGAAAACTTAGGAAAAAGTGATCATGAGAAGTCCCCCTACGGATTATTAGTCTTATATACTAATTAGGAATCCTAATCCCACTCTAACACTACAAATAAAATCATCGAACCGCCTCAAATCTGGCATAATCGATCGATCGATCGACTCTCTATGTCGATCGATCAGGTACACGACCACTGCCATTCCCCTTCGTTTTATACCATTTAACTAAAAAATTTGCATTACCACGGCCTAAATCTGTGGCAAATGTTTTTTATTTTTATAGCTAAACTTAAAACTCACATAAAAACTTTATTTAAATCCGATTTCGATTCCTCTTGAAGTTTTATTCTTCTAAAATCATAACCAATACATTAATTTAATACAACTCATTAAATTCAAAATTTTATTTTTCTCAAATATTCTAATTAATTAATAAAATTAAATAATAAAAACACAGGGGGTTACACCGTGAAGCCTTCGAGGGAGATGCAATGGCATTTGAATACCATGATGAAAGATGTCGAGCGGGGAAAATTATTAAATTATTAAACGCGAGCTTCATTTATCTTATTTCGAATACCAAGGGGATGAGTCCTATTCAAGTCCTCCCAAAGAAGTTGGGAGTGACTATGATCGAAAACTCAAAGGATGATCTTATTCCACAATGTACCACCACCGGGTGGCTCATTTGCATTGAGTACCAAAATCTCAATGCTAGAACTAAAAAAGATCATTTCCCCTTACCGTTTATTGACCAAATGCTAGAGCAAGTAGCAGGACACTCAATTTACTGCTTTCTAGACCATTATTTTGGGTATAACCAAATTGTGGTAAATGTGTTAGATCAAGAAAAAATGACGTTCACATATCCTTTTAGCACATTTGCCTATAAACGCTTGCCTTTGGATTATGTAATGCATCTAGGACCTTTCAATGTTGCATGCTTAATATTTTTAGCAATATGGTCGAGAGGGGACTAGAGGTTTTCAAGGACGATTTTAGCATTTTCAGCGGCTCTTTTGACCATTGCCTCATTAATCTTGAGAAGGCATTTACCTAATGTGTGGAAAATAACTTGGTAGTAAATTGGGAGAACTGACATTTCATGGTTACTGAAGGCGTATTTCTTGAGCACATCGTTTCATCCAGAGGTATTTTGGTATATAGGGAAAAACTTAATGTCATTTCGGATTTTTCCCCCACCTAAGTCACAAAAGGACGTGCACTCTTTCTTGGGCCATTCAAGTTTCTACCTTAGGTTTATTAAGGACTTTAGTGCCATTTCTAGGCCCACCTACTTATAAAAGATTCCCCCATTTGAGTGGAATGAAGCAATGCAAAGTTCTTTTGAAAAATTGAAAAGCATGCTTGTTTCTTCTCCCATTATGCAAGCTTCGAATTGGTCCCTTCCATATGAACTTATGTGTGATGTGAGTGATTATGCGAGTTGGGATATTTTGGGGCAAGAAAAGATAAAAAGGATCACGTCATCAATTATGCTAGTCGGACATTAATAAGCCACAACTTAATTACTCCACTACGGAGAAAGAACTGTTAGTCATTATCTTCACCCTAGATAAATTCCACTCTTACCTCATCGGTTCGCCCATTACATGCTTCACTGATAATGCTTATCTTAAGTATGGCCTTTCCAAAAAGGATGTAAATCGCGCCTCACAAGGTGGATCCTACTCCTACAAGAATTTAATTTGTTCATAAAAAAAAAAGAAAAGAGTAGAAAACATTGTAACTGACCATTTGTTGAGGATTTCGTCTGTTGTAGCTAGTGATCATATACCCATTGACGAATACTTCCCGAATGACAATTTTTTTGCAACTTATTCTCTTCCTTTGGACACCGTAAGAGAAAAAGAAGTTCCTCACTCGGTCAAGCATGTTATTTTATGATGATCCCTATTTGTTCAAATATTGCGCGGACCAAATCATTTGAAGATGTTTATTGGATGATGAAATACCTAACGTTATCCATTTTTGTTATCAGAAGCTTGTGGAAGCAATTTTTCTACGAATAAGATGACCGCTAAGATTCTTCAAATCGGTGTCTATTAGCCCAAAATCTTTCGGGATGTAAGTTCTTATGGAAAGTCTTACCATATATGCCAAAGTTTGGGAGCCATAACTTGATGATACTTGAATCCATTGACCCCTATTCTCGTTATCAAGATATTAAACTATTGGGGCATTGACTTTATGAGTCCCTTTCCTCCTTATTTTGGATTCTTAAACATCCTTATCATGATAGATTATGAGTCCAAATGGGTTGAGGCCATAGATACTAGGACTAAAGAAAACAAGGTGATGATAAACTTCTTTCAAGAACGCATTTTTACAATAAGCCATTTGAAATGTTGATGAGAAAGTACGGGGTCGTCCACAAGGTTGGGACGACTTATCACCCACAAATAAATGGGCAAGACAAGTTAGAAAATTGTGAGATTAAGTAAATTATTGAGAAGGCTGTTGATGCTAACTGTAATGTTTGGTCTCTCCATTTAAAGGATGCGTGATGGGCTTACTGGACCGCTTATAAAAGCCTGCTTAGGATGTCCCCATTTCTCTTTGTTTATGGAAAGCCTTGCCATCTACCCATGGATCTTGAGCAAAAGGTGTATTGGACAATTAAGAGGTTTAACTATAACTTGGATAAAGCCAGTGAAGCACGCAAGCTTCAATTGCATGAGTTGGAAGAAATACACAAAAAAGCCTATGAGAGCACCAAGATATCCGAATAAAGGATGAAACTTGCGCATGAGCAAAATATCCATCGAAAGGAGTTTCATCCGTCTCAAAAAGTGCTCCTATACAACTCCCAATCACACTTGTTTCCTGGCAAGATACATCCGCGGTGGACCGACCCATTTGTAGTGAGTGAAGTGTTTCCCCATGGAGCCATTTAGTTAGAAAAACTTAAGGGGGAGACATGTTTAAGGTTAATGGTCAGCGCCTAAATCCATATCTTAAGACATTCATTGAGGAATTTTGGTTATTGGACCCTGTTTACGAGGTAGAGTGAGTAGGTTGATAGGTCATCACACCCCAAATGCGTATGGGGTGATTCTTGTTGAATCATAGTGAGTCGTTTTAGAATAGGTTAGTAGGGGTCCCTGAGTTGTGGTTTAGAAAGTTTAGGAGCACCGATGTACAACACGAAAGAGTCAACATTGAGCCACTGTGATTTTTTAAGGTTCCCTAAGGTAGCAACATAGGTGGAAGAGTTTTGGAAATGTTAGCGAATTGAGTCGACAAATTTACTAACACTTAGAAATTGAAAGGTGATGAAATTTAGAGGGCTAGAAAAAGAAGAATCTAGTTTTTTCACCCTGGGTATATTATAGGGTAGATCCAGTTTGACATTCTAGTATGGGGCAAATTATGTGCGAAGCGGTTTGCTCTGTTTATGCTTATAGTGCAAAGCGGTTCGATTGCACGGGTAAAAAATGAGATCTGAACCAGTTCACTTAAAAGCAGAACGAATTCAAAATTCTAGAAGTCGAAATTCATTCCCTATATTTTCTTCCCTCCGTTCCAATTTCCCACATTCATTCCCCCTTTCCATCCAAATTTCACCCTCTAAAACATCCCTCCACCCAAACCTTTTGCTGTTTTCATATCCCTCCAACTTTTACCCCCACATTCATTCCCCATTCCCATTAAAATCAACCTCTCATCCACTATAAATACCACTCCTTCCCCACCATTCCACTCACCACTTCCATACTTTCCAAAATTCTTCTCTTCCCAATTTCCAATCTTTCATTTCCTATGTCTAATGCAGAAAATGTCGTAAAAAAATTTGACGATACAAAAATACTCGACGAAGGTGATCATAATGATCACTTCGATCAAGAACGCAATTAGTGTGATGCCTTCTTCTCCACCTCCCTCACCCTTCATGTCGAGTGAAAAATACTTTGGAGGGAGCTACCTTAGGTAGTTACCACCTTGTTCCACCACCGGGAGTTGTGTAATTTATTTAAACAACTTGGCACGGAGGTTTGGCCTGACGAGGTTTGCACTTTTTATGGCACTCTCGTCAAATTATCAAGCACGAATTGTGAGGCCTATGTTGACAAGACTCACATCCTCTTCTCTCTTAACATCGTCATCCATAAAATACAAAAAATCGGGTGCCCGACCCCTAATAATATGGTTATCCCACTATGGTCCAACCAATCACCAAGGCCCAATGCATTACATGAATCTCCCCCAATAATAATTAGGCTAGTTATTATTTTCCCGTGGGCAATCTCGATGAGTGGGCTCGATTAGCAATTCTAATCATTTGCGGATATATCTTGTGAACCTTAAAAGGCTCCGCCCTCTGGATTCTCCAAGCCAACTTCCTCTATCACTTCCTCAACGAGAGGACCACTATCCATCTTACCCGCACTTTTTTCAAATATATTTTCCATGTCGGCTATGATAGGACCAACATGCTTGCTCTTCCTTATGCTCGGTTCATCACATCCATCCTTAGGGATGCCGACATTGAGGTACCACCGACGCATACCCACCTCCCAAAGCTTATTAGGCGCACCTTCCTCAGAAGGAGTGCTCTCCAAATGGGGGTCACCCATCCTCACCTTCCGGTGGCACTTGTGGAAGAAGACATTCTAATGGGTGTGGGAGGGGAAGAAGAGTACAACGAGGAAGATAATCCCGATTAATACACCGATTCAGATGATGTCTCCCGTCGCATTTACGCACTAGAGGCTCGGGTTGGCGATTATATTGCGGAGTATAAGGAGGTCCGACACATTTCTACCCGAGATTATCAACGAGACATGAGTATGATGCTTCGACTCCAACGGGATATGCACTGGTTGCAAGTGGGGTCAGGCGCTCCACTGTAAAGCGACTTCTATGATTCATACGCCCATAATCCAAATGCGTCGAAAACATCCAACACGCCCTCTAGTAGCTCCCGTTGTTTGGTGTTGTTTGGTGTTTCATCCTTTATGTTGTTTTTCTAATGCTTAATTTTTTTTTTGTATCTTTAAAAAGAACTATATGAAACTATCTGTTCTTATCGCTTTGCATTGTGTAGTTCGTTATTAATACAAAAAAAAACTACATTTTGTTCATTTGTTCTCCTTTTAGCAATCTTCTTTTTCTTTAACTTTTAGTCCTTTTTCCCATGAGGTCATTGCAATGTATAAGTTGGGGGGGGGGGGGGGGGGTATATGTGCGTTTTAAAGTTTCACAAATTACAAAATGCCAAAAATTCCCAACAATTAAAAACAAAATAAAAATTTCCCAAAGAAAAAATAAATTTTTAGAAAAAGTCAAAAATACTTTACTTTGAAATAAATAAAAATTGAACTTTAAAAACCTTCAAAAATGTCACAAAATTTTGTTTAAAGTCTCAATTTGAAAAAAAAATCAAGAGCATTAAGACAAAATTGACCAAAGATGGAAATTGAACGGAAATTGATGACGTAATGAATAAATGTGGAGATAATCCAGTGAGATTTTGAGCCTATCATTTTCTCCGAGTAATTAAATCAATCCAAGTTAAAACTAACTCAAAGTTCTTTTCAGCATTTAAACAAGTCATTGATGATCTCTAATTCGTTGTCTTGACCGGTTACAGAAAATGAGTGAGATGTCGTCTTAAAAATGCGCTAAAATATCTTTAAATTAAATGAATCTCAAGACGCGTATGGTAAACTAGTTAGTAATTCGGATAAATGACGTTAGTCCATCATTTGTGACCCAAAAATTTTAGCCATAAAATGTTCTGAAAATATCCTTTTGCAAACCATGTTGAGCCAAAAATGATATTTGTTTTCATTTGATAACCTAAAAACCCCAATTAGCCCGGAGTAGCGAAAATCGAAAAAATTCATCAAATAAGTCCAAATGGTGCAATAAAAAGGGGTAAGAAAGAAATAAGTAGAAAAATGCTCAAACAAAATATCAAGAAAAAAGTATTAAAAAAATGAGAAAATCATGAAAAAGGTAGAAAAAGAAGAAAAAATTAGCAAATGCCCGAAAACGTTCCAACGGACATCGTAAGAAAAATTTTCCAACTCCGAATTTTCTAACCATTCCCATTTTAAATAATGCATCTTATAACCTGATAAAGTCCCAACCGAGTCCAAATAATAAAATTATTTACCGTGTGGAGATCTTAGACATGAAAAGATATTAAGAGAGATTAATCGGTGTGGATAAGAGTCGATGTTTGCCGTTTCTCAATAATCGTAATCCGACGATGAGATATTTTCACCATAAACATTTCATCTTTTTATTTGTGTGCGTGAATTCATGTTCCATTACATTTACTAAAAAAAATCACGCACATCGAGAGAACTAGCCACATTCCGAGAGATTCATTTGTGAGAGTATCCCGTGAGAATTGAATCAAAATGAGTTTTCGAAAAGTACGTAATGATCAATCGGTGGAAGTTAGTGGTCTAATTCTCAACTTCGCACACACACACACACATGAAATTATGTAATGATCAATCGTGGAAGTTAGTGATCTAATGCAATGATCTTAAATATGAATTTACGTTGACTATTTTAGGAGAATTTAAGTTGTACAATTTTTAAGTATTTTCATTTTTCCTTGAGTCAAAAAATGAATTTTGTGGGTATATTCACCGCAAACCCTCACGAGACACCACTCGTCCTACTAGGGTAACTTAGGTTTTTAATGGCTTGTTGAATACACTAAATGCAATAGCTTGCCTACTAAAAAGGTGTTCTAGCCTAATAAAATATTTAGACTATCTGTGATTCTTTTACATTGATGGGGACGATCAAAGTTCAAAGTTAGGGGGGTTTAATTTGGCATAGATGCTTCTTATTTATCCTCGTAATTTAGATGCTTTTATCACTCAGGGAGATGTAATTTAGGTGAATTTATCTCATATTATTTCTACTGACCTCTTCCTGCAAGTACATTATGTTTTGTGCATTTTTCTTATATTTAACTGGTGTTTCATACACGTGAAAGAAAGAGAGAAAGCGAAATAATAATCGAAAAGAAAAGAAGGAAAATTAAGGGTAGTAATGTAATTGTACAATTTGAATTTGGATGAGGAACCTAAAGAGAAGTCAAAGATATCAAGTTGACGAGTACATAGGAAGAAAGGATAACTAAATTCGAGCGTCGATTGAAAAGATATGAGCATGTCAAGATTAGAAGAATCAAAAGACAAAGGTAAGGATTTATGGGAGTAGAACCGGTTCAGTTCCATAGGGGAACCGATTTGCACAAAGCATTGGCCATATTGGGAAAATGAACTGGTTCGGTTCTATAGCAGAACTGGTTTGAATATCTTACACACGAAAATAATATTTTACCCACTTAATGTTACGAGTTGCACATGGTTTTAATTCTTATGAAAAACATGGGAGAGAGATATCTCCTTTATTTTAGACCGAGTTTAGATAGTTCTTACCCTACTTTTGAAAGCTCTTGGAGGCAAGAAACTTGGAAGCAAATATTATCATAAAACCCTCCTCTTCTCCATTATGATCAATAGAGTATGGGATAAATTTATATCTTTGTTGAATTCATGGGAAGAACCTAAAATTTTAGGGTTTATGATCAATGGAGTTTTAATATAATATTAAATGAAATGAATAGATTTTATATATGTTGGAAATCATCCCTACAAGTATATTTGATGTTTAGTTATGTTAAATAGAAGTTTGGAATTGGTTTTTAAAAGTTTAAAGAATTTGAGTGCAGAAAATTGTAACATCGGATTGGAGAAGAAGACCTCTGATACATTTTGAATCGATTTGGCTCAAGGGAGAATCGATTCGATTTTACCCAAAATTGAAAATTGTTTTGTTTTAAGCTTGAAAATTATGGATAATTCGTGAGGGGACTTTTGGTATATTTTTAAATTATAGAGGAGAATATGAAGATGTCTGTAGGCTTATGATGGGAATTAGATTTATATAAAATGAGACGAGTTAAGTATTGGAATAATTGAGAAAATACCCAAATTGATAAATGAATGAAATTCGAGATGGGTCACGAAGTGAGGTGTGAACCTTTGTTTACAACCAGCAGTACACGATTGAAATAAATACGTATTACATATGGGATAAATAGGACCATTAGAGTAGTGAGAGACACTAGAAAGTACAAGAATTAAATTAGTAATTGAAATTAATAGTACGTTGAATATACGAGTGTAATTGGGTTGTGTGCATACCTACTGAATAATGTATGTATGTAGATTATGTGAATACCTACAAATACGATTTAATTATATGTGTGAATACACCTACGTTGCCTGTTGTCTGGAGGTTTCCACACAGAGGGCGATCACATCTTGACGATTCTAGTGACCTCTGGATTTGTGACCTAGAATATGGAACATAGGCGGCTCACTATGTGACGTGTGTTAGTGGCACCGACGTGTCGTTTAGGTACATTAGGTATGTGCGTATCCAAAAGGCTTAGAACCATATTAGCCTCCATTGTTGTATTAATGTATTTTGGGTTTCCGGAGACATGCCGAACCAATAGTCCTCGATTGAGTATGAGAAGTACATGGATTTGATAGCAGAGTATGCTAGCATGACGAGGGACTATGTGTGATGAATATATACTGGTACGATGTGTCTACTTATGTGAGACGGTAGAATTGATAGATGATGTATATCTAAAATACTTTAAGTAGTGAAAGATAAATAATTGACTCAAAAATAAAAAGGGAATATATAATTTATTATTGAGATCATAATAACGAATTATACGAGAGAACTAGACTTATCGAGAGTAGTCAGATACCTTATCTAGTTGGGCAGGGAATATATTAGGCGTGCACATTAGTTGAGAGGTGAAAATATCAAGTGAGTGTTGATCGAGTACGAAAAGTAGCACGTGTAAAGATGCTAATCGTTGTTTTCGTTTCGCCAACTCAATAAAAAAACTAAGTTACAACTACACTTGCGGGGAAAGTAGAGCGGTAAGTCGGGTATCAAGAATCCACAGGGAAAAGTTGTTAGAATTTATAAGGTTTAATATTCTGAAATAAAAGTGTAAAAGGTGAATTACGAACTAAAAGAAAAGATGCATGAAAGGGAAAGATTAATCTAGGCGAGGGAAATTAAACTAAATTAATAAAGAGAATAAAAACTATAGGTTGCGTCGAATATCCCTCACCCGATTCAATTAGTATTCAATGGTTACATGGGTCGACGAGTTATTACAAATGCGTCTCATTTCGACTAATTAAATCAAGGGTTGTTGTGCCCTAAATCATCATAAAATCCTAATAAGATTTTGGCGTCAACAAATATCCCGAAAATTATGTGCGAAAGGTCGTAAGCACGGGACATACATGATATGCCCCGTTAAATCTCCTAGGCGTAATAACTAGGACAACGCACCCAAAATAGACCCGTAAACCCCATCATCAAAGCAAAGCAACGCGTCAACCCGAGTGAGTTCAATTAAAACACAACCTAATTTAAGTTACCTAGAAAGCATGTTAAAACGCGATAAATGGAAAGCGGTAAATAAACGCGGTAAATCAATACTAGAAAGCGTGTAAATCAAAGCATGTAAATAAAGCAAGAAAACATAAATTAGAAAGATTGTAAATTATACTACAATAATGGAAACAAAGGAAATACAACTTAAATTAAATGGAGAGGATGATGAATAGTCAACTTACACAACAAATGGGGTGTCAAACCAAGTATAAATGAAGAAGAACCATCCAAAACCACCCAAACCCTAACTACAATTCTCTACAATCTATTCTAACTAAGTATATATGAATTAAAACCAAAAATGGGTTTATATAGTAAGTGGGAAAAAGTAAGGGAAAAAGGAAAGAAAGAGGAAAGAGCCCAAAATATCTGGCACTACCGGTCGACCGGTCGCAGGGGCACGATCGACCGGTCCCTTAGGCAAAAGCATATTGTCTCCTTCCCATGACAAAAGTTGAAACCGCGGTCGACTGGTACCAGAGACGCGGTCGACCAGTACTCTGTTTTCAGGCTGCATTTGGTCCACGATGAGGGGGAAAAGGTCCATTACAGAAACGAGCCTAGCTTCGCCCGTCAGAACTCCAAACGACGCACCGTTTGCGGCCACGTGATGCTAACTCAATGAACTACGCATCCGTGGAATTTCCATGAGCTGGATAAGAAATGTGAATTGACTAATATACCCTTGAAGTAGCGTCCAATGACGGAACTTCTCCGAAATGCAACGGATCCTCACTTTTAGCGTTCCAATACCTACAAAAGCACAAATAACCCCTACAAAGCTTGTATATATCCAAATCCAAGGTTGTCTGGTTAATGAGTATAATTATAGGCATTTAGGACCGTAAAGTGCTAGAATGCATAAGGATAACGGGCAGAAATATGCAATATTCGATACGAATCAAACCACCTAACTTAAACATTTCTAGTCCCTAGTGATGAAACAAACAAAACCGGTCCACAGAAGGAACTACAAAATGTATATATGCATCGAAATATAATTGCCACTTTCGTAGGGAACACGATTGCATTAACATATGCAATAAGACGTTAAACCCCTACGTTACCCTAGTGGACGAGTGTCGTCTCGTGAGGGTTTTCAGGGATGGTACCCACAAACATCATATGGTTTCCTCAAAATATGCCCAAACCAACATGCGACAAGCCCAACAATGGCGAAAAGGATTTCATACGCATTATTAGCAAAGTGAATGAATTCAAACAGAAGTCCAAATCATTAACATTATAGAATGCACCTCATAGAATTGAAACCTTAAAATGTGGGAGGGGAGCGAGCACATGAAAAGTATGATTTGGCGAAAAGCTTAAATAAACCGGATAAACATTAAAGCAAGCATATATTCAATCCCCATGTGCATTACGCTCATCATGCGAATTCACTCGAAACAGGGAGGTAACACACCGGACATGCGGGCTAAAGAGTAAATGTAAATGGAAACTAGGTCGCACACATGTCACATATGAAGAACGCTATATATAAACTGAAAAACTGTAATCTCAATGAAAGGATACCGCGCATGAAAGGAGGCGAAATGAATTTTCACAGATTATCACAACTATAATGACTTTTAAATTACATCAACCTAAGATCACATAGGACTTGTATAGGGTTATAATGTAAGATAGGATTATAGTACGAAACGAGGGAATGTATGTACGGATTCAAAGTGTTCGGAATGAAAACTCGGGATAATGGGAGAATGCGGGCAATATCAAAATTGGAAAACAAGTTCCAAAAAGGCATTAGATATATCATCGGGGAGAGTAATAAAAGATTATTAAACACTATACAACATTTACAACTTTCTCTTTCTTTTCTTTTCTTCTTCTTCTTATGTTTTCTTTTGTTTTCTTTTTCTTTTTGCTTTCTCTTTTTCACTCTTTTTCTTCACTTCTCTTTTATTTACTTTTCAAACTCTCAAATGCCCAAATTGTAACCGACATCATAACAACAACATTCAATCCCATGTAACATTCCAAATAAATGTATGGAAAGTGTATGTATGGTTTATAACTCCAATTTAGAGTTGATTATGGGATTGGGGTTATGAAACGAAAAGCTATATTTTGGCTCAAAGGGGTTAACGAGGGTAAACATATAAGGGTGAGGTCAAGGCTAATATGGGTGATATAACAAAGATGGCCTATGATCATTTCCTAAAGTTTACGCAATTCTCAAATCAAAACAATATATGAAAATCATGCTCAAGTAACACATTTCAAGTATGAACTCAATTAATGAACGGTCAAATGAAAGAATAGTGAGATTACTGACAAATTCAACGTTTTCAAAGAGGAAAGAATATTGTATAACACTCACAAATGACGAAAGGTACAAAGCTTACTCGGTGTAAGTATATACAATGCAACAAAAGATTACCGAATTATAAAAATCTTAAACCAAATCAATAAAGCAAAAAAGTGCATGTGCTCACAGGATTAAAGTTTAATTCATGAAGTTATTCATAATATCAATAATCGAGACTAAGGTCTAATAACTTCTAAAATCGAGAACATGCATCATTGGGTTTTCTATTGGATCGGGCACTTATTAAAATTTATCATCGGAAACAAAGGAAAAATGCCCCAAAACGGAGATAAAAGAAAGAAAATCTTTTTGAAAATTTTAATTTTTCTAAGAAAAACATACTAAGTAACTAACATGTGAGCAAAAGCATGGACTAAATAAAGTAATGGATAGAATATCCCACACCCCCTAACTTAAAACTTGACATTGTCCTCAATGTAAATTAAGAACCAAGTCAAAGAGAGGAAAAGAGCGATATTACCCAAAAATGGAGAGATCCCCATAAGAACAAGTCCAAAGAATCTACAAAACAAGTTAGTACCGAGCATAGCAAAAACAAATAATGAAAAGTTAACTAATTACACTAGACTAAATTAAAAAGGAAAGAAAAAAAAATAACGAAAGAAAGATAACTATATACAACCTACTATTTAGGCTTCACACTAACTATACACTAGAAGTATAAATAGGTGAGGGTCCACCATAAAAATGATTTGACTTTGGAGGATAATCGGTGTACCCTCACATACAAGCATGCCCTACAAAAAATATGGATTCCGTTTTAACAACGGAAGACATATGTAAGGCGAAAGAAATGAACCATCGCCAATTAAAAGTTTTGGTGGGACGATGGAGGTTTGGATTGAACGGGTGACAAAAACATGTGGGGATCGAGAAAAGCCGAATATCCTCCCAAAGATTTTGAAGTTGGAATAGGAGGTGGCGCACACAAAGGCAAAGATGCGATCGTGGAGGGAGACTCGAGCAAGTACTCCTCATCGGCGATAGGATTTAAAACATTAAAGTTTGAAACCGAATCATCGGATACTTGTTCCGGTGTGGTAATAGAAAATGAAAATGGGGATGAACGAAATTCAAACTCATGAGATGAATCATCATCGCATGAAGTTTGAGTTTCAAAGGAAATAATATCATTTTCAATGAAATGTTCTTCTTTGGGGGCCAAAGAAGAAATCATTTCATTGCAAATGGATATTACGTCATTATCATCCTCACTTTCAATATCTATTACGCAATGGGCAAAGTCTAGAATGGCTTGTTCCAAAGTAGGAACAAGTACCTTATTTGGTTCAAAACATTCGTCGACCTCAAAAGTCTCGGAAGCAAAATCGTCGTCGGACTCAAATAATAAATCCAACTCATGTTCCCACGAACGATTTTCTTCCCGATAACGAGTTTCAATTTTCTCATTTTCATACATACGCAAACCCTCCCCGAATGTCATGGGTCGAGGTGCGGATGCATGAAAATGGGAACTTTGAAAATTACCATCGGACTTAAGCGAAAACTCATTATTATAGGAATTCTGAAAACTATTCAAATTCGTTTCAAAATGTCTATTATAAGGAGGTAAAGGCCCAAAATCATTGTCATCATCATCAAAATTCCAATAACCTAAGTTTTGACTTTCGTTATACTCGCCCAAAGTCATATTTGAATTTGTTTTACTTTGGGATGATAAGTATTCACCGAAAGTCATAGGCTTAGAATTTTGAGAATTATAACAAGGATTACCGAAAGAATTGGAATAAGACATACTTACCCCAAAAATGGCTCGAAGTGGCGGATTCCACAAAGTAAGTGTGCGCGGGAAAGATTCGAGCGTTTCTAAGTGCTCAAATGTGGAAGTCCTGCAAAATATTAGCAAATAATACAAATAGAAAGAAAATACTATGAAATACTAAATCAAATAAAGTCTAAAACAAACTAGTCCCCGGCAACGGCGCCATTTTTGATCGAGTAAGAAAAGTAGCACATGTAAAGATGCTAATCGTTGTTTTCGTTTCTCCAACTCAATAAAAAAACTAAGTTACAACTACACTTGCGGGGAAAGTAGAGTGGTAAGTCGGGTATCAAGAATCCACAGGGAAAAGTTGTTAGAATTTATAAGGTTTAATATTCCGAAATAAAAGTGTAAAAGGTGAATTACGAACTAAAAGAAAAGATGCATGAAAGGGAAAGATTAATCTAGGCGAGGGAAATTAAACTAAATTAATAAAGAGAATAAAAACTATAGGTTGCGTCGAATATCCCTCACCCGATTTAATTAGTATAAAATGGTTACATGGGTCGACGAGTTATTACAAATGCGTCTCGTTTTGACAGTTAATTAAATCAAGGGTTGTTGCGCCCTAAATCATCATAAAATCCTAATAAGATTTTGGCGTCAACAAATATCCCGAAAATTATGTGCGAAAGGTCGTAAGCACGGGACATACATGATATGCCCCGTCAAATCTCCTAGGCGTAATAACTAGGACAACGCACCCAAAGTTGACCCGTAAACTCCATCACCAAAGCAAAGCAACGCGTCAACCCGAGTGAGTTCAATTCAAACACAACCTAATTTAAGTTACCTAGAAAGCATGTTAAAACGCGATAAATGGAAAGCGGTAAATAAACGCGGTAAATCAATACTAGAAAGTGTGTAAATCAAAGCATGTAAATAAAGCAAGAAAACATAAATTAGAAAGCTTGTAAATTATACTACAACAATGGAAACAAAGGAAATACAACTTAAATTAAATGGAGAGGATGATGAATAGTCAACTTACACAACAAATGGGGTGTCAAACCAAGTATAAATGAAGAAGAACCATCCAAAACCACCCAAACCCTAACTAACAATCTCAACAATCTATTCTAACTAAGTATATATGAATTAAAACCAAAAATGGGTTTATATAGTAAGTGGGAAAAAGTAAGGGAAAAAGGAAAGAGCCCAAAATATCTGGCACTACCGGTCGACCGGTCCCTTAGGCAAAAGCATACTGTCTCCTTCCCATGGCAAAAGTTGAAACCGCGGTCAACCGATACCAGGGACGCGGTGGACCGGTACTCTGTTTTCAGGCTGCATTTGGTCCATGATGAGGAGGAAAAGGTCCATTACGGAAATGAGCCTAGCTTTTTTGTCAGAATTCCAAACGACGCACCGTTTACGGCCACACGATGCTAACTCAATGAACTACGCATCCATGGAATTTCCATGAGCTGGATAAGAAATATGAATTGACTAATATGCCCTTGAAGTAGCATCCAACGACGGAACTTCTCCGAAATGCAACGGATCCTCACTTTTAGAATTCCAATACCTACAAAAGCACAAATAACCCCTACAAAGCATGTATATATCCAAATCCAAGGTTGTCTAGTTAATGAGAATAATTATAGGCATTTAGGATCGTAAAAGTGCTAGAATGCATAAGGATAACGGGCGGAAATATGAAATATTCGATACGAATCAAGTGTACGTAGATATTACATGTGTAATAAATAAATGATTTAAATACTTGCTAAATATTTTCAAAATATTTTAATTCGGCTCTGACCCGTGCCGAGAATATCTTTTTAAAACCTTTTAAGTGTCCAGCCACAGGGATGCCAAGTTTAGACATCCTATCTAGAGATGTGTAGCTGCAACAGTGTGGAGGCCCACAAGAGATTTTCTTTAGACGCTTCGGCTCTTTCACTCTAGATTGGAGGTTCCTTAATAGTTCATTTGGGCATGTTGCCTTCTTACTATTTCTTTACTTCAGTTATGAATCAGACTGTATTCTATTTCAGTTTTTACTTATTATGGTTGAATTGAGTACTTAGAGAAATGATGTTTTATTTAGTCTCATTTATTTTATATATATATCTGTTGTGTGATAATTCACACTAAATTTATGTCTGAATGGTCTAGTTCATTAATTTATTTCTGCATTTGTTCATCTAAAGAATTTTTTTACACCATCTTAATTTAACATAGATGATTAGTAATTAAAAACTTTTCAACAGTGATGCTAAGAATGAGACCGTTAATGATTCTTGTTTTATTGAATAATGGACTAATCATCTAGGGTTAGAATAGGTCACAGATGGTATCAGAGCATCAGGTTCTAGTGTCCATAGGATCTCTATAACTTACTATGATTTATGCGTAGTGTTCTTAACCTAGAGCCCTATTATTACGATTATTGCATTCATGACTATGCATTGAGTTTTATTTTTCTACTATAATTATATTGATTATGAACTCATACAATTCGAATCTATTTTTAAATTCCACCCAAGAGAAGACAACAGATAAGGGCACCGCAACCAACACATGGGTAAATGTCATTGTAGAGATGGAAGCAATCGTGGCACGAGAAGCTAATGTAGTAATAACTACCATGGCTCGATATTTCTCTCAGGTCCAGCAGCCATCACAGCTGGTGGCACCAATTGTTCAGGAACATCGAGGACCATTATAGTGGTAGAAAGTAAAAGAGGCCTTCCAAAAGGGCCACCCTCAAGAATATCAGTGGAGTTCAGATGTGATTACGGGATGTCAATGGAAGAAAGACATCCAGTGACACTTATGTATGGTTGACTGTAGTGAGGTACAGAAGGAGATGCTATCTACTTTCAGGTTGATTGGAGCAATAGTGCACTAGTGGGAATCATTGACCACCGTTGCAGAGTGGGATACTACGCCTATTACTGATTTTTAGGTACGTTTTTCCCAAAAATACTTTCCACTATTCGTAGAGACTTAGATGTAGAAGAGGTTCAGTGAAGTGACTCAGGGTGAGAGTTCTGTGGCCGAATATGAAGAGTTCACTGGTTTGGCAAATTTTATACCAGACAAGGTGAACAACGAAGAAAAGAAGAAGGAGAAGTTCATGGAAGGTTTAACATTTGATCGATAATACAACATTGGTGACTAATATTGATGTCGTCAAAGACTCACTGTTACACTGCCAGGATCATCACTTCCATATGAAGGTAAGTAAGAGAGGAGGTAAGCCCAGCGAGCATGGCAAGACAAGAGGTAAGAGTGATAATGGAGAACCATAACAACAACAGTTAGGCACGCACCAGGAGCAGGATTCTCGATAATGAGATCAGGTCACGAGGTTAAAAAATGGGGGCTATGAACTCGAGTGTTGTTTTAGGCAGGGCTAGTAGGGTTCTCAACAGCAGCAGCATTTTCCTCGGGGCTTCCAGGGCCAAGGGAACAATGGGGGAAGTCAGCAGGGTCGAGGCCAGTAGGTCCAATAGTAGGGTGAGTACTCTCAGGGCAATCAGGGCCAGCGACAGAAAATTTTTCCAGTCTATTGCTTTATTTGTGGATAAACGGGCCACAATTGGAAGAATTTCCCAAAAAGGGGAGATCAACGCAACAGTCGGATGCCTCATAGGAAACATGCACAAAGGACTCTTATGACACTAGCCCCACTTGTACCGTAACATCAGGGATAGTTACAGTACGAGCGTGTCTATAATGTCCGAGATGATTACATACAATAAGTCCCACAGGCCCCACCAGCAGTAGTGGGTACGTTTCCTATTCATGTCTTGTGGGTAGTATTATATTTGATACGGGGGCATCACACTCTTTCATAGTGACTAGATTTGCAAGACCTGCCAGCGTATTAGAGACACCTGGTAGTCTCTTTATATGTGTGGAATCATAGATGGGGAGTGGGTCTCTTAGGCACTTGATCTGTTGGGGTGTGGATATCGATGTGGGTAGATTATGTTTAGCCACTAAAATTCTTGTAATAGACATAAATGGGTATGACATTATCTTGGGGATGGATTGGTTAGCTGGATATCGGGAGATGTTGGATTGTTTTGGGAGGACTATTGTATTCTATATTCCAGAATATGAAATGTTCTTAGTGGCGATGCCTCTTCCTGAGGGAGGGTCGAGCACACATTTTTACTACATTGAGGCAGATACCTCATAGGAAGTGGTTGTTATGTTAGACTCGATTCTAGTCGTAAGGGAATTTGAAGATGTATTCAGGACATACCCGGTATAAGGGCAAATTTCCAATTAAGTCAATTTGTAGTATTGGCTTATTTCTGGACAAAAATAATTGAGTCATAGGATAGATATTTGTGGTATCCTTCCAAGCCTATGATGTTTGTAGTTTAAGTTGAAGACGTAGCGGTCAAGTCCATAGTGAAGATTTTATTCTTGTCGGTTTCGTGCCATGTTTCAGGTCATCTGCATTTGGATTCCAATGTCTCTAAAGGTATTAACACATTTAATATATATAGTCTTGGATATATTTCTGTTGATGTCTTTTTATAAATTTTGTTGTTATAACGACTTTTCATATTTCTCAGAAAATCATTTTCAAACTTTGCATAAAAATTTTGGGCTTAAAAAGGAATTTTGGATGATAAGTAAAGTCATTCAAACGACTTTCTCTCGTTTAAATGAGGTCATTCGAACGAACTTTTGCCATCTTTTTTCAGAAATGTTTAGAATTTTTCGTAGAATGATATCGTTCGAACGAGATATCTAATGAGATTTTTCATTTTAACCCTATTTTCTTGTTAGAAGTTCGTTCAAACCAAGTCATTCAAATGGCATTCAGAAGTCGCTCGAAGGATCTGGGAGGTTTTTGTACAGTTTCATTGCTTTTTGTTCTTAGCCTCCATTTCCCCCACTAATTCTTTACCTGATTTATTATGTGTGGGAACACAACTTTTTGACAAACTTTTGGTATCTTCCTAAGTGTTTTTGGTGAGAAATTTTCTACACCAAAAATTCCTTTAGTTTTTGTTATTAAAAATGATTTTAACTTACCACAAAAACATGTTTACACCCATATGTTTAGTTTGATCCAAGTTCTAAATATATTTTTGCTATGAAATCACCATTGTAGGCACTAGGTATTTTTCTCATCCCAAAAGAGAAGTTTCCTACGGAGGAGTCCGTTTATTTGAAGATTCGTGGTGTGCATACGTTGGAAAGGTCTTTGTTTGTTTTGACGGTAGTAGAGCCCCATCTGTGGATTACGAGATGTTAGTGGACTCTAAGGTTATATACTAGGAATAGGCTGAAGAACGAAGGAGCTACAAGGCTTAAAGGGAGTCGAGTCATTATTGTAAGTTGCCTTATGTAAAAATAGCGTTCTTAATGGATTTGTAGGCTGGGGCATTTGAGGTTTTTACCGTTGTGGGTTTTCCTCATACATCATCGCGTAGTGTGATTATGATTTATTTTTATCTTACAAAAATTCTCTTAGATGCATGTGTAGGTTTAAAAAGAAAAAAATTGGTTTAATCACAACTTTATTTTAATTTTCTGTTAATTAAGTTTTGGGTAAGTTTAATTTTAACTTAATTCAAGTCAACAAATTTATTGGAAAATATACATGCTTGTTGCTATATCATATAAAGAACTTGAATTGGGTTTATTTAATTTTTGTTTGAGAGAAAATTAAATATATGTTTAGTTATGTCTAATTTTAATTTTGTGGAAATTTAAATTTGTGAACTCTAATTGTTAAATTTGAAAGAAACTTTTAAGTTTGATATATTGAGTGAACCATCCCTTTCCGGAATTTTAAAATTAGAGTATCAAAGCATATACTTTAAGAAAGTCCCATGTTCAAATTTGTATCAGAGATGGAATGCTAAATTATCGTGTTAAGATCCTTTATCGAAATTTTTTCTTTTAAAAATGGGAAATCTACCTTTTGCAAAATTTCTCATTTTTGATGGTTCCAAGTACACGTATTAGAAAGTGCGTATGAGGTCGTCACTTAAGACTTTAGATGAGCGGATTTGGCTTTCAGTAGTTAAGGGGTGGACTCCACCAACATGTTTAGAAGAAGAGGTCCGTGTACCTAAGCCTATATAAATATGGAGTGAGTGTGAACTTAAGTTAGGTAATTTTAATTGCCCTGGTTTGAATGCCATTTTTAGTGCGGTCACACCGAATGAGTTTCGCCGAATTATGACCTGAGAAACATATAAAGAGGCATGGTATATTCTTCAACTCACCCATAAGGGAACTAGTGTCGTGAAAGATTCAAAACTCCCAAACCCCACCACACAATTCAAAACTATTAGAATGCTAGAAAGTGAGACTTTTGATGAGTTCTGTGAGAGATTGTCTGATATTGTGAATTCATCTTTTAATTTGGGAGAAAAGATATCTGACAATCGTGTTATAAAGAAATTTTTGATGTCATTACGTGAGAGATTTAATGCTAAGGTGACCGTTTAAAATTATTTAAACACTTTAAACTCTACAAAACATGAAGAGCTCGTAGGTTACTTACAAACCTATAAACTTGATATGTTTACCTCCAAGGATGAGAAGAAGAAATATAAGGGCATAACTTTGAAAGCCCGAAAGGGTAAATCATCGATTCCGAATGATGAGTTTGAGATTGACTCGAAAGATATGGCATTGTTTCATAGGAAGTTTAGAAAATTTCTTAAGACTAATAAAAAGAAACTTAAGAATGATTATAAGAAATTGGAGAAGTCTAAGCATAGTAAAGTTGAGAAATTCCCTAGAAATCATAATGAGGATCTTAATAGAGACGATTCAAATAGGTGTTATGGTTTTGAGGGTTATGGCCATAGGGCATACGAGTGTCCCACTAAACTAAGGAAGGAGGAAAAGAAACCTATCTCATACAATGGAACCATTAGTGATAGTGACCCAAAAGAGGGACCCAATTCCCCCATAGAGCGCAACTTCACCGCATTCTTGGCAAGTTGTGTGAGGATTGACAATGAATATTACCATGAAGATATTCCTTTACATAACACTTCAGAAGCCGTTATTTGTGAACCCAAAAAGTTTGATCGTATAGAGAGTGGACAATAAAGTGACAGTGAAGAAGAAGAAGAGGAGAGTGAGCTTTAAGTATCCTTTCAAGAGTTGTGTGAGGAATCAACAAAATTAAAAGGGAAAAATGAAGTTAGAAGCTTTTTTGAGATAACGTGCCAAGGAAATAATGGGAGTGTTTTAGTACAAGATCTTAGGGTACGTGAGAGATATCTTCGTGAGAAGCTTGAGTATGATGAAGGTGGAGAGGTAGACTTAGAGGATTAATGAAGGATACGAAGAAGGAGCTTCTCGAGTTTGAATAGAGTAGGTGTTTACTTGATTCTCGAATAGTAAAAATTGAAGAGAAATTGAAAGACTCAAGTCGGGTCAAATTTTATTTGGAGTGTAGGTCGGAGAAATTAGATCAAATCTTAGGAACCATATAAATAAAAAAAGGCACATGTGGTATTGGCTTTGATACTCAAAATGGTTCCAACAATAAAGCCAAAACCATGTGTTTGAGACAATCATCTAGGGACACCATAAAAGATCAATCTATAGGTAACACATCACATCGTGTTTTCACTTGCACACATTATAGTCGGAAGGGGCACCTTAGGAAATTCTATTTTGATCTTAAAAATGGTCATAGAAAATTTAAGCGTAAAGTCACCAGGGTCACTAAATCCCGAGAGAGACATGTTTCACTCATGTGGGTTAGGCGATCTGATTGGGAGGCTTTATATGATAGACTTTATGATTCTCATTTACTTTCTCGTGACTTCTCATTTGCTACATCTAAAAGTTGATTGTGTTAGTTTGTTTACATACACTAGCTTTTGTGTATCATGATATATACTAGCTAGTTGTATATTTGTTTGTTATATTCAAGTCTATGCTTCATTATACAAATAGAATTATGATATGTTTATCTTTTGTATTTTATATTATTTTGTTTGGTCTCATTGAAAAATACAAAAAGTATTTGCTTTCTTTTGAGTTGAATTTTTTTGTGTCTATTTAAAAATTTTGAAAAACTCAAAAATATTTTCTATTTTTGTATATTTTAGTTTTACACATTTTATGTGGCATATACTTGTGTTTGAATCCAATATCATTCCCGCTTCCATGTGTCTAGAGCTTTTCGATAATATTTTCAATCCTTAAAGTGTTATATATCATGCTTGCATGGATTAGTTTGATTTTGACTTGTTTAATGGATTATTTTTTTATATGACTCAATTAACACATGTACGAGCTCATTTGATCTTTAACTTCACATGTATATTTGAGTTAAGTGATATGTTCTCCTATCAATTTAGTTATCTACATATTGCTATGACTATGGAGGATTTGTGTATGTAAGAACCGTTGCTCGAATTTAAAAACAATGCTAATCAGGTGTCATTATTTATCAACGGAATCGGGCTGCAAAAGACAAAATTACTTTGAGTGAAAATCCACGTGTAAGGACATTGTCCATCACAATTTAGTATGTCGTATACCGCTACAAGTTTGTCGAAGATTTGGGAAGCTTACATCTACAATCGAAAATCCTAATTTCAAGACGACTTCAACAATCATGCCCAACAAGGATGAATTTGGTAAAATGTGGTTTAGTTCCATTTACATTTTACATTAGAAGTGTTGGGATATTTTTGCAAAAAATAAAATATTTTTCTATTTATGAAAAATAATTTTTTAAATGATTTTAATCATAAATTTTTTGGATAAAGGTTTATGATCTCGAAAACAGTTTTAAGTTTTTGAAGTGTCCAAGATGTATAAAAGACTGGAGATTTTTGGGAAACGTGTATGATGTCATTTGAATGACATCATATCTCGTTCAAACGAGATCAGATCTCACTCGAACGACTTAGTTTTTCATTCGAACGACAAGTGTTTTTAGCCCACATGTCACCGCCTTGAATTTTAGTATTTAAAGGGTGTTAGGCTACTGATTTTCGTGTGGAGAAAAACTGAGTTTTGACACAATACGTTTTTTTCTATTCTCCAGCATATTTTGAGGGTTCATAACTTTTATTTTACAGTTCACAATCCCAATAGCTTTGGTGTGAGTTATTTTTGTGGAACCCAAAAACATAGTTTTGCTACTGTTCATACTTTGTGGGGAGATCTCTGCAACCGAGAGTTGCGTGCTATTGTGGAGTGAGTCGCTAGAAGGTTTATGACTGCGTGTCATTGAGAATCTTCTGCGTGTTGATTCTTTGCTAAAGATTGCGTGTCTGAAATGCGTGTCCTTTGTCCTATAGCTACATGTGAACCATTGTTGATCTGTATTTCATTGTAATTCGATGTAAGTTATGATTTACAATTATAATGAAATAAAAAGGTTTTGTCCTGCGAGGAATTTTCCTGAAATTTGTGTCGCATATTTATTTATAATGGTTGACACTTGTACGGACGTAGTTATTTGAGTTTAAGGGATGAATTGATTTGATTAATAAATTGACTCTAATTAAATAAGTTTGTGATTGGAATTTGCGCAGCTATTTAAATTAGTATAAAACACAACATTTTATAAATTGGTATCAGAGCAGGTAATGCTAGTTTATTATGTATTCCTATTTTTCACAAACTTGTGTGATATTATTTTTCGTTTGAAAAATCTGATTTTTGAAAGTTTGTCCAATCTTTCCAAACGAGAAATTATATAGTCGGTTGCCAATTTTTGACGGGTTTAATTATGCTTACTAGAAATCCTGAACGAAATCCCATTTAAAAGGAATCGATGAGAGAGTTTGCGTCATTTATGAAAGAGGTTGGACCCCCCCCCCCCCCCCACTGTCACCGCAAATAATGTCATGAATTTGAAACCCATGTCAGATTGGACTAAGAATGAGATTAGGTGGATCACTTACAATTCATGAGGGCTTAGTGAAATTTTCATACACATCACCGCTGACGAGTTGCTACATATTATGACGTGGACTACGTCTAAAAAAGCGTGGGATGTATTGCAACTCACCCACTAAGGAACTAAAGCAGTCAAAGAGTCTAAAATTCAGAATTTGACAACTCAATTTGAGACCATCACCATGTTAGATATTGAGTGTTTTGACGATTTTTATGCACATTTATCCAACATTTTCAACACTATTTTTAACCTAGGTGGGCCTATACCTGATGCACTAGTGGTTAAAAAGATTTAAAGATCGATGCCTAAATGTTTTATCCCTAAAGTAGCAATTTTAAATACCCTAGGAAATTTGAATCGTGTGAAATTAGAAGAGTTGGTAGGCGACCTACAGACGTATTAAATTGACATGTTTCCCGACACTATCAAACATAAGGATAGAGGGATAGTGTTTAAAGCACAGGCTAAGAAAAAAAAGTGAGTTTTTGTGAGTCCGAGTCTGAGGATGAGTCCGATTTTGACATGACCCTGCTTGCAAAGAATTTTAAAAAGTTTCTCCAATTTTCAAAACAAAATTCTTCCAATAAAAAGTTTTCAGAGAAAAAACAAAGAAAGACAATGCCAAATAAAGCACTGAGAAAGAGAAAGAGGGTGAAGAAAATTTTAAAAATTTAAAATGTTTTAAGTGTGAGGGGAGAGGTCATAAGTCGTTTGAGTGTCCCATTAGACTTAGGAGAGAGGGCAAGAAAGTTGCCATGCCAGCAACCCTGAGTGACAGCGAGGAAGATGTGAATGATTCTGAGGATGAGTCTTCACAAGTAAAGTTTATAGCCTTCGTAGAATGTAACGAGAGCACACCCACTTTGTCCCACGATGATGAGGACATATATGCACGTTATACTCTCAATGAGGTTTTGAGTGTTTCTAGAGAGTCTGAGAGCGAGTGTGCTAGTATGATGAGAGTGAGCTCTAGATTGCGTTTCGAGAGTTGTACGTCGAGACCTTAAAAACTAAAAAATTGAATAACAAGTTCGGTCTCAATGTGAAAGATTTGGAGAGAGAAATGGAGAGTTTGAAGGGGTTTGAAGCAAAATCAAGTCAACTCGAGAAAGTAAAGGTTTCTTTGAGTGAGTAATTGATTGCTTTGAATAGGAAAAATAATGAGCTTATAGCCCGCGTGTCACAATTAGAGACAGATCCTAAGCACGCCCTGGAGGCTAAAGTCACTTTGGAGAACGCATCTAAGAAGATAGGAAAGATGGTTATCAATCCTGTTTAGGGGAGTGGTGAGAGTTTAGAAATAAGTCATGATGGTGCGTCAACTTCACATGTTTCACCCAAGTCGGTTCCCACTTTAGTGACTCGATCCAACCCACCTTGGCGTCACATACCTGTTAGGAGAGCATGACCTAGAGTTTTTTAGAGAGGTGTACCTAGGCCTATTTATGTTTTCTCCAGTTAAAAAAAGAGAGGACACCTTAGGGAGTTTTGTTTCGAGTTGTGTTATGTGTCACTCTTTGCTCCTACACATGATCGCTCACATGCCCCCACTGATGATAATTTTCTTGCACATAATGATAGAGAGTTTGTACATATTCGAGAGAAAGTAAAGTTGTCGGTCAAGAATTCGCATGATTTGATGGGGTTATTTCAAAAGATGTCACCATCTTTGGAAAACCACACCGCACTTCCCGGTTGAAGTCTAGAGACATGTTTGCTAGCATAGGGTGATTTACTTATTGAAACCTTTGCGTATTGCTAGTATGTACCATTTGTATTTTATTGTAATCTTTGTAAGTTGCGATTTACTATTTTATAGTGAAATAAAGGTTTTGCCCGAAAGGGATTTATTCCTGAAATCTGTGAGTTAGTAATTTTATTTATGATGGTTTGATACACACACACAAACACACATGCATGCGCGTAGTTTCATGTTTAGGGGCAAAATTTATTTCGTTTGAAAATTGACACCGATTAAATAGGGTTAACATGGAAATTTGTGAATTCGGTTTAATCAGTATCGTGCACTCATTTTACAAATTGGTATTAGAGCTTACTTAAGCGATCACCACTTTCACCATTCATTTGGTCATGTTATTTCATATTGAGATTTGTATGGGCATAATTCTAATAGTGTATTTATATCAGTTTGTACTTATCTTTACTTCATGGGCATTGTATGATGATTCAACTTTGCATTCATGTATAAAATCAGTTTTGTTCGGATGTTATCATTAATTGTGAATTTTGATAGAGAATAAAAACAATTTCCATTTTACTTCATTGCCGGGAATGGTATAAATTATTGACAAGTCCCATCTTCGATGTACCGTGCTTGGCCAACTTTTATGTTAGAAAAAGGGGTTGCTACACCAGTCACTTGCCAAACACCATAAGCCACCTACACTATCGCTAACACCACAAAATCGACACACCCAAGAGCCCAAATCGTAGAAACTCATTCAAAATCAAATGGACTAGATGAGAGATAAATATAAAGACCACTTATCCATTGGAGAAAAATTTAGTCCTAAAGAGTGGGACACAATCCCTAAACCATCGAACGGGGTCGACCTTTAACCAGAAAGAAGTCAGACTATACATTCACTACTAGGAAAATTTATTTGGCCTCTGTATCAAATTTCTCACCATAAACCAAAATGAGATAGACTGAATTATTTCAACATTAACTAGGACATAAAGACTGAATGAAGTGGCTTAATTCCTATGGTGGTGTAGAATCTTAAATTAGAGCTCCAGATCCACTCGAGTATGTTATTTTTCTATGTATTCCCAACAACCACTGGGAGCATTAATATAGTAATTGTCATCCATTGATGGTTGGGATGGAAAGGGTATGATCCTTTTTCTTATATTGGTATATGTTTGGATTATTGTCCCTTTGAAATAATGAGAGAAGAAGAAGAAGAAGAAGAAGAAGAAGAAGAAGAAGAAGAAGAAAGAAAGGCTGAAAACTCGAATGATTTTTCTAAATTTTAGGAGTGGTCATTTAGTCTATTGTTAGGGGAGTTACAAACCTATTATCCTTTGATTTTATTAAAAATGAAATGAAAAATACGAATGGTTCAAGTAAATAGAATGGTGTAGAAAAATGAATAATGCTTTAGAAGTGAGAGATACATAAGGTATTACGGGGATCAATTGCATATTGGGAGATGAAATAAAGTAATGGAAAATAGGTTGTGTAAATGCAGATGAGTGAAAACTATGGAATATGATGCAACGTGGATACCCTAGTGTTTGAGTAATAAATAGTGTACATGAAAATGAGAGAAAACTATGGAATAAGATGCGACATAGATACCTTGGTTAATAAGTAATAGTAACTCATGTACTCCATTTTATAATACTTACTAGATTTTATCCCCACACGATGCGTATGCTTTTGGTAAGGTCTTATGTAAACTATATATAATAAGAATGAGAATAGTTAGACTACAATGCTCATGCAAGCAAATAGTCGTGCTTACCACATTTTTGTTATCATCTTGGTGGGTACATAAGGCAAAAAATGGTATAGCTGCAGATCATTGCGTTCATAGTTGCATTTTGTTGCTACAACATTTTATGTCATCATTATGTATGTGGGGAATTATAGTTATAAAAACAACACATCTAAACAAATGCCATTTAATTGTGCTGGATAAGATTGATGAGGAGGCTGGAAAAGAATCGTATTTTCGATTTTAATTTTAAAACATATCATGACTAGCACAAAATTAAATCGTTAAGTGAAATCTAACTCTTTCAATCCAACGGGGACTGTTTAATAAAATATATCATCAACAAAAGCTATCACTGAATTAGTGCCTATTGAGAAGACCAAGTTAAAAGAAGGATATCAATAGGCAATGAGAATTAGAACTGACGTTGAATAAAATGGTTCTGCATGTATAAGAAATAGTCAAAATCATTTTTCCATTTGTATAATTCATAGATAGTGAAATCAAATCTTTCAATTAGTTAACCCCGATATAAGGTAAAGACTAAGTTGTACAGAAAATAATATAATATAATGCAGGCATGTAAAGTTTTATAGTAACAATTCTGGTCATGATATAGTGGTACGGGTATTGAAGCCCTGATAGGATGCATAGAGTCTTGTCCTAACAATTAATAAGCCTGCAGAATTCCATATAAAATGAATATTGGATTGAAAGTAATAGAATAAGTATGGAAAGAACTTTTAGTATTGTTTTAGGTAATTGTAATATACATTATAGTACTAGAAAATCATATACTAATAACATGGTTAAGTTAGAATATTTCAGGTAAAAAATATTCTAGTATATCCAAAGAGAAGATGCAAACTCCTAAATTCGTAGTATACCAACACGTGAAAAGTTCCCAAAGGATTGTTACATATGATACTGAGTCAATTAAATAACTAAGAACTATGAAGATTAATGTTAACACCAATGCCTTGTCTAAGCCAAAAATTGTAATAATAGGTGTTTTTACATATTGTCTATCAACTTAATGGTTTAACATTAAAATTTAAGTTCAATAAAATAGTAAAAAACTATGTGACAAAATCGATTATATAGAATATTAAATTAAAATATAATCCAAATTGGAGCATGAAAATATGCTTTTACTAATTTCCTATATATTTTCTAATTGATTCATATAAATGAAATTCACTATTTTAGCATGGTATTGTGGTAATATCGAAAGAGTACAACATTTTAGAATCCAATACTCATATTTTACATGAGCAGCCAAAAAAATTAAAAAATTATTAATGATGGAGGGCAAAACTAAAAATCAATTACTTGAAGGCTTTGTAAGACTATAATTAATGCAATCATATACATAAGCCTAAAAACTAAATATATAATTTACATGTAAAGAATAAACATCAGTAGACTCTACTAATATGCTTACAAAAATTTAATTAACAACTATATCGATATTCTTCGATCGAACCTAACGTACAAGAGGGAGAGGAAACAAGTACTTCACCCACTCTTGAACCACATGTTAAAAGTTTCTTGTATATTGAGTAATTTATGGATTTTAAATTGAAACAATTGACTATAATAAATCTTCTAGATGCAAAAATTCACTCATCGCGATTGTTTTCAAAACCCAAAATTATTGTCGGAACACAAACAATTTACTGTGAACTTAATTGTCCAATTGTATAACGAAGAGATTTCAAATAAGAAGAATTGAATGGAATTCTTAATATTCATATCAAAGAGATTAGAAAATAAAAAAAATCAATTAGATACATAATAAATAAGGAAGAACTTAAAGTTAGAAGAAGAAAAGTCATTATTACATATATCTGGAGAGACGGAGAGAGAATGTAAGAAATGGTCTAAATTGAATAGCACAATTCACAAAAATGAAATAAGCAAAGTGAATTCCATCGTTAAGTATTGGAAATCTAAATTATAAAAGAAGTCCACAATTGAAACCCCTAATTTGGGTCTAGGATTCTTTCCCATACAACCCAAAAATTTCACTCACTTTATAAAATAAGTACAAATTTTCTTCTTGCAGATAAAACTCAATATAAGGTAGACACAAAATCATGAGATAAATTTGGTATGCCAAATTGACGCTTCAATAATTATAAGACAAATCCTATTAATAGCTAAAGAAAGAAACGTTTATTAGATTATTATCAGAATAGTTGAAGATATATTACCTTTAACAGTCCCTTTATTGGCCAAGAGTGATATGGTTCGTTATTGGTATTCTCATATTCATAGAGAGACACTTTTGTGAAGATGTTACATTCTTAATTGCATCTCAAATTTGAAGTCACGTGGTGAATACAAAATGAGAGACACTATTTTGAAATAGATATATTAGATATAAGTATATCCAAAAATCCCCAACTTAAGGTGCATATTCAATAAATGTAGAAAAATCTATAAAACGCAACCAACTATATTAAATTTGAAAATGATGTGACAATATGTTGTATCAATTGTGTGAAAGAGATGAAGTTATATCCACCCCAATCCTCTAAGAGCATCCACAATGGTGATATAAAATGCCAAGAAATTTTGTAAGTCTACAAATTTAGATGCCTGCAGTGGTGGAAGATTGTGAACGAATTCTCCAACTCTAACTCTAGCCATTATCCAAATTTGGAGAATGGGAAGAAATTTTGTAAACCCTTGCTACAAACTTCATTAGTTCGTAGGATTTCCTACGAACTTCATATGTCCGTAACAATATTTACGAACAAATGAAGTTCACATCATGTATAAATAATTATTTTTTATCACATTTTTTATATTCTTATGAGCTAATGTTGCTCGTAACAATTTATGTGAACAAAATCTTATTCTTAAGAATTTTTATTTTTATTTTTGATGAACATCATTATTTCATAGGCAACATTGCTATAAAATTTTCGTACTTCATGAGTGCAAAGTTTACCTTTAAGAAGGGGCAATATCACCTTTCTATTCTTAAAAGTTACCTATCACCACCGTGGACGCTCTAACATGAGGAGAAGTCTTTCCTTCTCTCACCCCATAAAATTCCCTTCTCATCAATGCATACTTGTATCGTTATTTGCGTAATGCAACACATTATATAGCCATACCAAGGTCAATGTTAAACCAATTCACTGTACTTGATCCGTTAATCCAAGGGTAACATGTTGTCACGATGATAACATACGACTTTGTTTAATAATGTCTCAAAGTTTTGAAATAAGAACCTGGAAATAGATTTGCTTATTCAATTATGAATTGTGCAATTATTGTCCCATAGACATTGAGATAAAAAAATCATGGATAATACCATGAAGACTGATATAACAAGAATGATGAAAAATAAGTAGAGCGAAAAATATAAATTTTGAATCAAATATATGGTAAATTAAATTAAATCCTTGGAAACTCTTGATTTTTCACAATCAATCCATTTTCATTAAAAAAAAGTTGAAAGCATTATTTTATGCATAAAAAAAGATAATACTTTGATGAAAATAGATTGGTTTTTAAGGGTTAATTACACTTGAGCCCCCCGAACTTTATCCCCTCTTTCACTTTACCACTCGAACTTCAAATTTCAAGACTTAATCGCCCAAACTTTTAAAAACACTTCAAGTTACCCTAAAACACTGACGCTATTAATTTTTTTTTTAATGAAAGGCTTGTCATGTGCATGGCATATGCCATGCACATGAGGGTATTTAAGTCTAAGTCAAAATAAAATATTAAAAAAAGAGAGAAATAGTAGAAAAACATTTAAAAATATTTGTAAAATCTTGTAATTAAATTTTTTTTCGGAAATTACAGAAAAAAATTTAAAACTCGAATCTACTAAAAATATTTCAGAAATAAAAATAAAGTTTAAAAAGACTGAAAAGTACTTAAAATATTTTTGAATTTAAAGAAAAACTTTTAAAAAATATTAAAAATAATGATAAAAACTTTAAAAAAAATTGTTGAGAAAAACTTATCGCTGGCAAAAAAGGAGAACATTAATAAAAAAATTTAAAACAATTTCTTGAAATAATGAAAATTTCAATGAAAAAAAGATATGCTAAAAAAAATCAACCTTTAATGGATTTGAAATTAGAAAACAAATTGATAAAAATACTGAAAAACATTTTAATAGTATGACTAATATTTTATGAAACTATTAAAAATCAAAAAATAGAAAAAAAATTCCAGTGACAAATAATTTCTAGGAAAAACAAAAATTTCCATGAAAAAGCAAAGATCTCCTAAAAAAGTTTCCACAACATATGGAAATTTGCAAAAATACATATTAGATTTTAAAAAATATTGAAAAATCCTAATATATATAAAAGCAGTGGAAAAGAAAAAAAACTTTTACAAAATACGAAATTGATATAAAAAAATTGAAAAAATAAACATATTTGAACAAAAAACATTTAATAAAGACATAAGTATCGCGCATTCGAAGCCCTAGTAAAAATACAGAACTCTTACATCGAGAAGGTAGGAAATTATATACAAAAACTCCAAAAAGCAGGCACTTTGGATAAAATCAAACTTTGAGCCACAAATTGAAAATTTATCTCCCCAGTCTTTGGAAGCATCCATTTTCCTTACTAGCTCTTAGTTTGAAAGAATCTGTGAGGTCTTAATGTTTTGATACAGAGTAAATAAGCAGAGTGTTAACCAAGAATTTTTGTAGTAAAGGAACATATAACCAAAGTTAAAAGCATAGGAAGGAAGTTGGATGCAACCAATAGAGATACTAGGTTCTAATTCAAATTTAAACAGGGACGTCGTGATTAAAGAACCAGAGAAACATTTAAAGCATTAAAAAACATGGATTCAAACCCAATCGAGTACAAACCATAATAATGTTATATTATTACATATCTGATATTCTTGAGTCCTAATATGACAAAACCCATTTTTAAATCTAAAGAATCAACTGTGAAATGCATTAAATTGAAGTCTTATAACCTATCATAAGCTAAATGATAAGTTTTGGGGTAAAAAATATAATTTTATAAAACTTTAGGGACTTGGTCATAATTAAGAAAGTTTTAGGGACTAAAATGAAAAATAAAAACGACCTTTTATAAATAAAATATTTTCAAGGACCTCTAAGCAATATTGAAAATATATGGCGTAAAATTACTAAAATACCCTTCATGTGTAAAATGACATTTATGCCCTTTATAACTTTACACCTCGTGCTTGGTTTTGACACCTCCACCGCACACGTGTCGCCTTCAAAGGAAGGGAAAAAACACATGTCATCCAATTAGAGAAAGTTAAAACATGTGTCGCAGTTCGGTGAAATAAGACTGTAAGACACCTCCGTTACGTGACACATTAACGCTGACTCACCGTTCTAAAAGCTTGGTCAGCTAGACACGTGTCAGCACCCTAATATCTTTGGGAAACTATAAATAGAGGCCTTAGGATCAGTTCTTACACGAAATTTATTCCAAATATCAGAGAGAAACAATGAGAGAAAATACGGGAAAGTTTAAGAATAAATTTCGTCTTAGTGATCCAAGACCTGATACCTGTAACTTCGAAATCTTTTTAGGTGAGTACTCTGACATTCCTTATGCGTTTTAATTATATGATATTAAGTAAACTACATATATATATTTTGTGAACTTCTTTTTTCACAAAATTCATATGATACCGATGATTGATTCCTTGTGATATGTTTATATTTGTCTATATAGATATACCGATTAAAAAGATGTTTGAAAATGATATTGAATATTGGAAATAAGATTCGTCCTAAGGGACCTCTCTTACTGACTGACCTCCCCATCTTCCTCAAGCCCTATGTCCACCTCTGAGACGGCTGAGTCCGTAGAATCTTTCCAAGAGGCTATGGATTTCTCTCCCAAGGGGAGTGTAGTCTCTAAGGAGGCAGAGGGATCTGACCATTCCTCATCACACCAAGAGGCTAGCACCTCTCGTAGGTCTTCTTCCGTTGAAATCCTAGCGCCCAGTGTGGAAATTCCTCCTATTATTGATGGCATTCCTTTATCGATTGCTACCGATGTTTAATTTGCAAAGAGGTTTCCTGCTGGTGTACCCCGAGGCTCATCCTCAGACAATTAATGATAATGATGATGATGATGATGAAGGGAGTGAACTTGACACTTCCAAGGTTGATAGTCTTGGGACTTCTGTCACAGAATACGACCTTCTTGTCTTCAGACATCTGTATGACATTCCTTCATCTGTTACCTTAAGGAATCCCTTGAAGGGTGAGAGGGCCTTTGACGGCCAAGAGGGAGAACTCTGCGTCTATGAGAAGATGTTCAAACTCGTCTTTCATCGCCCAATTCACCCCACTATTCGAGTTGTTCTTTTTTATATCAACACCTCTCCTTCCAAGCTTTCCCCAAATGCCTAGAGGGTCTTTGTTGGGTCCATCGTACTCTGAAAGGTGGTTCATCATACCGACCTTCCTGTTAGGCTATTCTTCGGTTGTTACATACCCTCATTCGCTAAAAATCACCCTTGCTACTATCATTTTCTGTAACAACCCGAATTTTTAAATGGCTAATTTTAAATAAAATTGAACTTTTGTCAGCAGGTGTCGCGCAGGATGCGAACTTGCATGATTTTTGTAGGATATTTTATTGGGGTTAAAAATAATTTGACCATATTTATTGAATTTTAAAAATAGGCCTAAGAGTGCCATGGGGTCAAAAGTTGAAAATACATCAATCAATAAAATATTATTATTTTATTCAAAAAAATAAAAGTGCTAAGAAAATTCTGAAAACTACCATACCGACTCAAAATTTAATTTTGAGCAACTTTCCCTTCTTCGATATTTCCAAAAAACTTTATTTTTATCCGATTTATGATATTTTTCGGTTCGGCCACACCACTTTTTTTTGACAAATTTTATTTATTTTTTTCCCCTAAACTTTACTATAAATAGGAAGCTTGGGTTAGAGATTTTAACACACCATTTTTGCAAATCCTAAGCAGCCACCACACCCTCCTCTTTTCATATTCCACCTCCAAAACCCAAAATACCATTAAAACACTTTTCAAGCTTATTTTCGGGTGTCAAAATAGAATTATTTCAAAGTGGTGCAAGAAAGCTTTTCGATCAATTTTTCGAGGAGAACCTGAATCTCTCATCAATTTCAATATTAAAAAAAAAAGCAGGCATGTTTACCCTATTCTTTTCCTTTAGTAATATATGTCTTGATTATAGCGTCCATTAAAACTCATGTGTTCTAAAAGAAATTAAGAACTTAATATATTGAAGAAAATAATTATGGGGCTGTTTTGTAAAAATAATTTAATTGTACCAAATAAATATAATTTTATTGTTATTTGGACTTTTGGTGATATTATGGACAAATTATGTAAAGGACCCACTAATAATATTTTGAACTTGTAAAGGACCACTAAATAATATTATGGACTTGTAGAGGACCCCTTAATAATATTTTGGACTTGTAAAGGATCCCTAAATAATATTGTGGACTTGTAGTGGACCTCTTAGAAATTTAAATTGGACGTTTATGTAAATTCCTAAAACAACTAAAATATTGGTGCTAAGAAAATAATAATTATGGAACTTAAGATAAATAATAATTCGGGAAAGTTATAATAAATACTTGTTCCTAATTTCCCCATATTTGGATTAAAAATCATTATTGGAAAATTAATATTGTTGGGAATATTATCATAAATTGTTGATTATGTCAAATATGAAATATTAAAATATTGTATATTTCGAGAACGTCAGTATTTTAGATAATTAATTTTAGCCCCACATTATAGTACACTTGTTAGGTATGGGACTAATAAAGTGGGCCTTAGTTACGATTTATGATAATTAGGTATGTGACTAATTAAAATAAATCTATGCGGGTTATATAATTTGGGGTGGGGGAAAATTCTCTATTTTTACCTTTGATGTGATAATCTAGAATTGATATCTAGTTGAAGTAAATTGTTAAAATCATCATTTATTTATTATGTGATGAAACTGTGTTTTTGAAAATTTCTAATTTGGGACTAAGAATTATTTTGAGGATTTTTATACCGCTATTAAGGGTGGGGGGAAATTTATTGTGAATAACTAGTATGAGAAATTTTGAGAAATTAATACCGCAAGACTAAAACTGGTATTAAAATTGAATGGCGATATCATGTGCCTAGGGCCGACAGTTTAATCGGGTCAGAGGGCGTTGATGTCGTGTCGTGTGTGGAACCTTGTCATATGTCGAGGATCGCAGGATAAAAATGGATCAGACGGCGAGTATGAGAAGAGGATGTGTGTGGTGTGTGGAACTTTATCATATGTCGAGGGCCGCAGATTAAAATCGGGTCAGACGCCGGTCTTGATAAGGGGATGTGTGGTAATATTTAATCAATTTTGGTGTATATCACCCACGGCGGGAGGACCGCCATACCTAATAACAAAGTGAGAACAATTCATCCGGGTTAATTAAAAAACAGTAACATCGTGGGGCTTGGGTTAAATTTAAAATAATATTGGTGTAGCACATTTAAACCTTGGGAGTTATTTAGAAAATTTAATTGTAAAGGATGATGGACTTTCTGTTAATTAAAATATTCTATTGTTATGGTCGATATGCATAGCACTATTGTCTAGGATCAAGGACCCTAATTGAAAGGAGTAGCCGGTATTCATGCTCAGGGCGTTGGCTCTGACACATGCGTTGACTAATATTTTCAGGAATTAAATTTGAGTAGCTACATAGATCTTTTTGGAGATTCTTTGGAAGTGCAGCTGGAATTATATTATCGTTTTAGTCATTTATTTCTTCTCATATTCAGTCGTATTTATTGTGAGACAATATTTGGGTTTTATTGGGCCTTTCGGTTCCAAAGTTGTATTAAGAGATTTCAGTTGGACTTGATTTATTGTAATAATTAAGATATTCAGATATTTCATGTGACGGACTTTATATCACACTTTGAAGATAAATCAGTTGGATGTCCTTAATATTTGAGATTGATTTAAAATATTTATCTTGTGGATTAAAATTTATATGTTTCACATATATCACATGCTAAGGATGATATTTAATTTATTAACGCCCCGCTTAATTTTGGTGGTGGCCGATGCCAGAATTTAGCGAGGTGTTACAGATGGTATCAGAGCATGATCTTAGGTCTCGTAGGTTATGAGTCTGTTTAGTTTTCGCGTTACCGATCTTTGATTCCCTTTGTTGATTCGTACCTTCAAAGATAGTGGTTCTAGCATACGTGTTAGCGAAATTTGGAAATAGGAATATCGATGAGAAGAATGTGTTAGTATTAAAATGACTTGGAGTTTTGTGTTGATTGGGGTAATTGAGGTTATAATTAATAATCTTTATGCGAGTATCTTCAGAGGTGATTTGGAGATGAGAATTATTTTGGATATTGCTAGTGCAATTGTTGGTTATTGTAAGTATCGATTTTTGTGATGTGAAGAAATTTGAGGACCTTGGTGTTTAGATGACTTTTGGAGATTTAATCGGGTAGTGATTCGCGAGAGCGCGTGGAACGCCATTATTTTCATAATTATGTATATATATATATATATCTCAATAATCGACAGTGCCTAGGAGTACTGTATCGGGGGGTTCCTTGTTTGGATTTTTCTTGCGAGATGTTCCATGCACGAAACGACGTGCGCTATTGAGAATTGAGAATTATTAATTATTTATATTATTTTAGTAAATTGGGGTTATATTTTCGACCGTGGGATTTTGTGCGGCTGGGATTGGGCGTATGGGCTCCCGGTTTTGGCACTTGTCGGATAAGCATATGTGAGCCTTATATTGTTTTATGCGTTTGGGTTTTCATCAAATTTCGAGGAAGAAATTTCTTATTAGTGAGGAAGTATGTAACAATCTGAATTTTTAAATGGGTAATTTTAAATAACATTGGACTTTTGTCAGCAGGTGTCGCACAGGACGCGAACTTGCGTGATTTTTGTAGGACATTTTATTGGGGTTAAAAATAATTTGACTATATTTATTAAATGCTAAAAATAGGCCTAAGAGTGCCAAAGGGTCAAAAGTCGAAAAATGAATAAATAAATAAATAAAATATTATTATTTTATTCAAAAAAACAAATTGCTCAGAAAATTCTAAAAATCACCATATCAACTCAAAATTTAATTTTTAGCAACTTTTCCTTCTTCGACATTTCCAAAAAACGTCATTTATACCTGATTTAAACTATTTTTCTCTTTGACCACACCATTTTTTTTTACAAATTTTATTTACTTTTTTCCCCTCGACCTTTACTATAAATAGGAAGCTTGGGTTAGGGACCATTTTTGCAAAACCTTAGCAGCCACCGCACACTTCTCTCTTCATTTTCCACCTCCAAAACCCAAAACACCATTAAAACACTTTTCAAGCTTATGTTTGGGGGTCAAAACATAATTATTTCAATGTGGTGCAAGAGAGCTTTTCGATCAATTTTTCGAGGAGAACCCGAATCTCTCGTCAATTTCAACATCCCTAAAAAAATCAGGCATGTTTACCCTATTCTTTTCCTTTAGTGATATATGTCTTGACTATAGCCTCAATTAAAACTCATGTGTTCTAAAAGAAATTAATAACTTAATATATTGAAGAAAATAATTATGGGGCTATTTTGTAAAAATAATTTAATTTTACCAAATAAATATAATTTTATTGTTATTTGGACTTTTGGTGATATTATGGACAAATTATGTAAAGGATCCCCTAATAATATTTTGGACTTGTAAAGGACCCCTAAATAATATTGTGGACTTGTAGAGGACCCCTTAATAATATTTTGGACTTGTAAAGGACCCCTAAATAATATTGTGGACTTGTAGTGTACCTCTTAGAAATTTAAGTTAGATGTTTATGTAAATTCCTGAAACAACTAAAATATTGGTAGTAAGAAAATAATAATTATGGAACTTACGATAAATAATAATTCGAGAAAGTTATAATAAATATTTGTTCCTAATTTCCCCATATTTGGATTAAAAATCATTATTGGGAAATTAATATTATTGGGAATATTATCATAAATTGTTGATTATGTCAAATATGAAATATTAAAATATTGTATATTTCGGGAACGTTAGTATTTTTGATAATTGATTTTTAGTACACTTGTTAGGTATGGGACTAATAAGTGGGCCTTAGTTACAATTTATGGTAATTAGGTATGGGACTAATTAAAATAAATATATGCGGGTTATATAATTTGGGGTGGGGGCTAATTCTCTATTTTTACATTTTATGTGATAATCTAGAATTGATATCTAGTTGAAGTAAATTGTTAAAATCACCATTAATTTATTATGTGATGAAACTGTGTTTTTGAAAATTTCGAATTTGGGACTAAGGATTATTTTGAGGATTTTCACATCGCTATTAAGGGTGGGGGAAAATTTATTGTGAATAACTAGTATGAGAAATTTTGGAAAATTAATACCGCAAGAGTAAAATTGGTATTAAAATTGAGTGGCGACATCATGTGTCCAGGGCCGACAGTTTAACCGGGTCAGAGGGAGTTAATGTCGTGTCGTGTGTGGAACCTTGTCATATGTCGAGGATTGCAGGATAAAAACGGATTAGACGGCGAGTATGACAAGGGGATGTGTGTGGTGTGTGAAATCTTGTCATATGTCGAGGGTTGCAGATTAAAATCGGGTCAGACGACGGTCTTGACAAGGGGATGTGTCGTAATATTTAATCAATTTTGGTGTAAATCACCCACGGCGGGAGGACCGCCATACCTACTAATAAAGTGAGAACAATTCATCCTGGTTAATTCAGAAACATTAACATCGTTGGGTTAAAATTAAAATAATATTGGTGTAGCACATTTAAACCTTGGGAGGTATTTAGAAAATTTAATTGTAAAGTATTATGGACTTTCTTTTAATTAAAATATTCTATTGTTATGGTCGATATGTATAGCACTATTGTCTGGGATCAAGGACCCTAATTGAAAGGAGTAGCCAGTATTCATGCTCAGGGTTTGGCTCTGACACATGCGTTGACTAATATTTTCAGGGGTTAAATTGGAGTAGCTGCATAGATATTTTTGGAGATTCTTTGGAAGTGCAGCTGGAATTATATTATCGTTTTAGTCATTTATTTCTTCTCATATTCAGTCGTACTTATTGTCAGACTATATTTGGGTTTTATTGGGACTTTTGGTTCCAAAGTTGTATGAAGAGATTTTAGTTGGACTTGATTTATTGTAATAATTAAGTTATTCGGAGATTTCAAGTGTTGAACTTTATATCACACTTTGGAGATAAATCAGTTGGATGTCCTTAATATTTGAGATTGATTTAAAATATTTATCTTGTGGATTAAAATTTATATGTCTCACATATGTTACATGTTAAGGATGATATTTAATTTATTAACGCACGGATGCCAGAATTTAGCGGGGTGTTACATTTTGTAGCCAGAAAGTCTGAGAAGAAGGTGTTCCTAATGACTTAGACCTCGAATCACAATTGGAATCCCCGATTCTTATTTGCCTCAGGGGCTTAAGAGTTTGGTCCTAATGAGGCTTGTGGAAAATCTATTTTAAGGACACCTCTGAGGTGGTCCAAGGTCTCTTTCTCGGCAAAAACAGACCCTGGATTGAGCAAAGATAATCATAAGTATGTTGAGGATCTTCGTAGCCAGTGCAAAGATAGTCACCTCATCAAATACGAGCATCTGATGAACCCTTAGTATTTGTCTCAGATGGGTCTTGGAAGCGGCCCTTTGGTCGAGCTTTGTAAGTATTCTAGAAAAATCAATTTTACACAAGTCTAGTCTCATGAATTTCATATGTCTCATATTATACCTCCGAAAGGAGTTTCTGAAGACCTCTGGAATATGTCTGCTCCCAGCATCACGAAGCTAGTAGAGAAGCGTGGTGGCAAGACTGTGCCACCCCCTGCCCACACAAAAAAGGGAAAAGCTCCTGCTGAGACATCAAAGAAGAGGAGGGAACCTACAGACCCTTCCCATACAAGGACCAACAAAGCTTAAAATACTAAGCATGGTATACCAATCTCTACCGACGATGCTCTATCGGCCAGGATTTCCCAGCTAAAAATTGGTGACATCCTCATTGGTAGCAGTGCCCAAGCTTTTGATGCCCTCGGCCACGCAATGACTGAGGATGGTAAGACCTTTCTTCATTCGATGGATGTCCCTCTATTGGCAGAGTTTGCTGTTCATATGGCAGTTCAGGTATTTATTTAGAATTTTCTTAAGTGTTACCTCTACTCTTAGCCATTCATTATTACTAATGTGTCTGATTCTTATTTTGCAGAATGCTCTCTCTCTTCATCATCTCGCTGACTATTCTCTGAAAAGGCTGCCTCTGATTCAGAAGGGAAGGTACATTGCAAAGCTAGAGGAGGGCCTGAACAAGAAAATTGAAGATATGAATAAAAGCCAGGAGGTGAAGTGTGACGAGATCTCCCAAATGAAAATTGATCATGACAAGGCTCTGAAGGTAAAGGATGATAGGCTTCAGTCCAAAGTTGTTGATGTCATCAAGGATGCCATGGAGGACGCTTCAGAGACAATCATCAAGGAGTATCAAACTTCTGATGAATTTGTTACCTTTAGCCTAGAATACCTAGAGAGGTTCATCAAGGCAACCAGTCGATTTTCTTTTATGAAACAAGAAAGTTCTAGTAGTCTGTTGGTCGAGGACTTTATTTGCCTCAGCATTGCAAATTCCCATCTTGCTAAAGCCCTACAGGAGGTTTAAGAGGGTGTCCTAACTGAGACGAGCCAGCTTGAGGTGACTGAGACTAAGGATGCTGGACTTCAGGGTGAAGAGGTTGAAGTTACAAACCAAGTCCAAGAGTAAAACAACCCTGCTGCTGGTGAGTCAGCTAAAGCCTGAGTGCCTCCTCTGCATGCCTGAATTTTTGTGAACCTTTTGTATAACCCCTTTTTTATGAACTGCAATCTCTTAGAATGATGTAATATTTTTTTGTTTGAATGAATGCAATTCCATTTCCTTCACTTGTTGCTTTGCTGTTTCATGTATATGATGTTTTGTTCGTCAACCATATTACCAAATTTTAATAATGGGAGTCAACGCAAGTAACAACAGATATATAATTCACCAAATAAATGATGTTAAGCGTCTGAGGTCACCCAACTATGGTGTTTCACCTCATATTTCACCAACTAAATGATGTTAAAAGGTCTGAGGTCACCACGTTAATGATTTTTCACCTCATAATTCATCAAGTTTATGATGTTAAAAGGACCAAGGTCACCAAGTTAATGGTGTTTAACCTCATACTTCACCACATTATTGATGTTAAGGGTGCGAGGTCACCAAGTTAATGATGTTTCACCTCATAATTCACCAAGTTAATAATGATAAAAGGTTTGAGGTCACCAAGTTAATGATGTTTCACCTCATAATTCACCAAGTTAATGATGTAAAAAGTTCCGAGGTTACCAAGTTAATGGTGTTTAACCTCATAATTCACCAAGTTAATGGTGCTAAAAGGTCTGAGGTCACCAAGTTAATGATGTTTCACCTCATAATACACCAAGTTAATGATGTTAAAAGGTCTGAGGTCACAAAGTTAATGATGTTTCACCTCGTAATTCACTAAGTTAATGATGTTAAAAGGTTTGCGGTCACCAAGTTAATGGTGTTTAACCTCATAGATCACCAAATTAATGATGTTAAGGATTTGAGGTCACCAAGTTAGTCTTGTTTTACCTCATAATTCACCAAGTTAATGATCCTAAAAGGTTTGATGTCACCAAGTTATTTATGGTTCACCTCATAATTCACCAGTTTAATGATGTCTAAAGGTCTGAGGTCACCAAGTTAATGGGGTTTAACCTCATAGTTTACCAAATTAATGACGTTAAAAAGTATGAGGTCACCAAGTTAATGATGTTTCACCTCATATTTCACCAAATTAATGATGTCAAAAGGTTTGAGGTCACCAAATTAATGACGGTTCACCTTATATTTCACCAGCTAAATGATGTTTAAAGCATATATATTGTAACAAAAGTATCAGCACGACATTGCTGCCTTTTCATTAACATCCTCTGTATAAACTGATACATGTATTACAAAACGATAAGAACAATTGAAATATCATAAGTAATATTTCTTTAAGTGATCGGCATTCCAAGGATTGGAGAAAGGTTCTCCTTCAAGGTTTTCTAGATGATAGTTACCTGGGACCACCTCATCAATGATCCTATAGGGACCATGCCATTTAGGATGTAGCTTATTGGTTTTTTTCCACGTCTTCTTGACGACTAGGTCTCCCATAACTATTGGACTTTTACTCTCTGATTATATAATCTCGCAGTTCTCTGCTGATAGGCACCTGTCTTATCTCTACATCCTCTCTTCTCTCTTCAATCAAGTCAAGATCAAGTCTCGTATATTCCCCATTCCTCTAAGGGTCATATGTTTTAACTCTATGAGTACGAAGCCCTATCTCTGTAGGGATGATGACCTCTGAGCTATGGGCTAACATAAATGGAGTTTCCCCTGTGGGTGTCACCACTATCATTCTGTAAGCCCAAAGCACGGCATACACTTCTTCTATCCACCTTCCCTTGGCCTCTTCAAACTTCTTTTTTATCCCGTCAAGGATTTTTTGATTTGTGACCTTAGTTTGACCATTTACCTGGGGTGGTCCGGGGGAAGAGAAGAACTATTTGATCCCCACTCTTTTACAGTACTTTTCCAAGGAAATATTCTTAAATTGGATTCTATTATCCGAGACGAGGGTATTTAGAAGGCCATCCCTGCATATGATGTTCTTCCATATGAACTGAAAAGTCTTCTCCTCAGTGATTGTGATCATTGGCTCAGCCTCTACACATTTGGAGAAATAATCAATTGCCACTATTAAGAACCGATAGTTGTTTATAGTGGTTGACAAAGGTCCTACCAAGTCAATTCCCCATACTACGAATGGCCAAGGGGAAATGATAGAAGTTAGAAGTTAGTTTGGCTAATGGGGTATGGTGGATAACCTCAGACACTTATCACACTTATTCACATATGCAGTTGCATCTTTGGCCAAGGTCGGCCACCAGTACCCCTGAGTGATTATCCTCTTAGCCAACGATTTTACCCAATGTGACTTGAACAATATCCTTCATTCACATATTGAAAGATGTATGGGACCTATGAAGGGTGAACGCATCTGAGAAGAGGGAGTAGGAATCCCTTCTTGTATAGGACTTCTCCTACAATAGATAATTTAGCAGCTCTGAACCTCAGCTTTCTCCTTTCTAATTTTTACTCTGGCAGCTCTCCTTCTCAAATGTATATTTTAATATGGTCCATCCATGAGACTCCCATACTTAGGTTCAAGCAAGGTCTAGCAAACTCTTCCTCTTCAATGGTCGGCTTTAGTAGAATCTCAACTAGCATTGTTCTCCTTATGTATGTTCTTGTTGTTGAGGACAAACTTATGAGTTCATTAGCTCGACTGTTGCTTAGCTGAGGTATCCTATTAATCTTTACTTCCCTGAAGCTTTATATCATTGTTCTCACCCTTTTCAAATATATGTCCATCCTTTCATTTTTGGCCTCATACACTCCCAGGATTTGGTTCACGACTAATCTTGAGTCACTGTGGACTAGTAGTTGGACGATACTGAGGGATTTTACAAAGGAGGGACCTCCAATTAATGCTTCATACTATGACTCATTATTGAAAGATTTAAAGTTGAACCTCAATGCATATTCAATATCGGTACCATCTGGTGCTGAAAATACAAGCACTGCTCCACTTCCTCTTTCACAAGACAACCCATCAACAATAAGGTTCCAAATGGTTGCATTTAAAGAGAAGTTACCCTCTGATAGGGTCCCCACCTTGAAGAGGTATCTCTCTTCCTTATTCTCAACTATTCTTTATCTGACAGTGCTTATCTCAGTCTTGTCTGATGTTTGGCCGATGTTTCTTTCCACTGGATCATTTGCAGCCTCTTGGCTCTTCTTAACTTAGATCTCATCCCAGGTAAACTCGGCCAAAAAATCTATGAGTGCTTATCCCTTAATGGTAACACTGGGTTGATAAACAATGTCGTATTCCCCCAACTCAATTGCCCAGGTCATTAGCCTTACTGATTTCTCAGGCTTATGGAGGACCTGTCTGAGTGGGGAATCAGTGAGTATGACCATGGAGTGGGCTTGGAAGTATGGCTTCCTTTTCCTAGAAGCATGTATCCAAACATAGGCTAACTTTTCAATCCGTGGGTACTTCTGCTCTGCCCCTTGGAGTGCCTTGATATTGAAGTACACTAGTATCTAAACTCCATCCACTTCTCTTATTATTTCAGCACTGATGGATAACTCTGAGATAGCTAAATATACGTATAATGTCTCTCCATTAATTGGTCGAGATAGGAGTAGATGGGATCCAAGGTACCACTTGAGCTCTTTGAAAGATTTATCACATTCTACATTTCATTCGAAGGACTTTCTAAGAACTTTGAAAAAAGGAAGACATTTATCCATAACTCTTGAGACGAACCTGTTAAGTGCAGTAACTCGTACGGTTAGCCTCTGAACATATTTGATGGTTCTGGGTGTCTTCATTTCTAGCAAAGCCTTGATCTTCTTAGGGTTATCCTTTATTCCCCTTTTATTGACGATGAAGCCCAAGAACTTTCCTATTCCTACCCCAAAGACACATTTAGTTGGGTTGAGCTTCATTCTGTATTTGTCCATGGTGTTAAAAGTTCTTTAAAGGTCGGCCGCATGAGTGTCGTGCTTCAGACTCTTAGTTAGCGTGTCGTCCACATAAACTTCCACCGACTTGCCTATTTTATCCTAAAAAATCTTATTTATAAGACGTTGGTAAGTAGCTCCTGCATTCTTCAAGCCGAAGGGCATGACCTTGTAGCAATAGGTCCCTTTCTCTGTAATGAAGGTTATTTTCTCTAAGTCTGCCGAGTCCATAAAGATCTAATTATACCTTGAATATGCATCCATGAAGCTCATGAGCTCATGTGCTGTTGTGGCATCCACCATCTGATTTATACGAGGTAAGGGAAAACTGTCTTTTGGGAAAGATTTGCTTAAATCATTTAAGTCTACACACATCCTCCATTTTCCATTAGCTTTAGGCACTATGACAACATTAGACATCCACTCAAGGTATATGACTTCTTTGATAAACTCAACCATTTCAAGCTTTCGAACCTCATCTCTGATGACTTTATACTTCTCTCTTGAATATATGCTTCTTCTCTGCTTAGTGGGTTTGGCATCCTCTACAACATTGAGTTTATGGCACATAATCTCACGGTCAATACATGGCATGTCTGCATGGCTCCAGGCAAAGATACTCTGTCTCTTCTTTAGCAGCTTCACTAGCTCCTCCTTGACCTAAGGCTTTAGGGCTTTGCGAACTTGGATGGTTTTTTTTGGCTCGTCCTCACTGAGGATAATTGATTCTACCTCCTCCACGGCCTCCCCCTTTTTGAGTTTTATTTAGTCTCTGGGATCAAGTGTGTTGATATTGTATGTGGTAGTTTCTCTCTTATGAGCCCCTTTCTCTTCTGCAGAGTTGAAATAGAATTCACGTGTCGATGTTTGGTCACCTTGAACTTCCCCTACTTCATGGGGAGTCGATAATTTTAGCACCTGGTGGACCTTTGAAGGCATGACCTCAAATTCATTGAGGGCTACTCATCCTATGATGAGGTTGTAGGCTGTGAAGACATTTTTATCCATCATAAATAAATTGACTTTTTTTGCCAACCTCTTAGTCCATTTATCTCCCATTCTTACATCCATTTCATACATGCCCAATGAATGAACTTTTTCATAGCTGAAGTCAATCAAGGGATGATGATAAAGGACGAGCCTAGCTCTGCTGAGGCCCAAGCTTTTGAAATAGGGCCAAAACATAACATTTGTAGAACTTCCCCATAAACAAGGATCCTCTTAACTTCACAACCATGCAACATTGTGGTGATAACTAGAGGGTCAACGTGGGGAGCTAAGATACCCTTGAAATCAAGTCGAGATAAGCCGACTATGAGGGTGTCCATATCTACCTTTTTCTCTTCCCAGGTTCAACCTCTGTAGAAGCCAAGTGAACAACCTCAGCTTTAGTCACTGCTTTAACCTCTCCCACATAAGCCTTGCGATCAGCTACCTCTAAGCCACCCCCTGCTAGTCCTCCATAGATAGTTCTTACACCAAAAGAGATCATACCAACCCTCTTCGCGGGGACATTATCATCCTTTGGTGGGAGGTCAGGGTCATCGTCATCATCATCTGAGTTATCAGCTCTTCTGGCATGGGCATCTTCTCGGCATTTATCATTTCTTTTCTTTTTAGGGTCTTCTCTTCCCCCTTTAGAAGCTCTACCATCCACATACTTTCTGAGATTTCCAGACTTCAACATTTTTTCAATATCGTCCTTCAGGTAAAAACACTTATCAATTAGGTGGCTATGATCCCGATGGAACTCACAGGATAAATTCTTGTTTCTCTTATGTGGAGGAGCCTTCACCTTCTTCGTCCATCTCAGGGACCTATCATTCTTTATTTCATTGAGAATATGTTCATAACTCATATTTAAAGGAGTGTAGTTTGCAAACTTTTCGTCTATAGTCATTTCATTTGTATTATTTTTTCTCTAAAATTTTCCATTGTTATTTCCATTCTCATCCTCACACTTCGCAGCTCTGCATTCATTACCTTTTTAGTTGTTTCTAATAGCTCGTCCATAGACTTAGGAGGGTCTTCATCAAGCTTCCAAAGTGGCTTTCCCTTCTGAAGTTCTCCAATAAGGGTTGTCATGGCTATACTCTCTTCATAATCTTCTACCTCTAATTTTTCCTTGTTGAATCCCACGATATAGTTTTAGAGGCTTTCATTCTTCCCTTGCTTTACATAAAGCAAGTGAGTTGTCTTCTTACTAGGTCTTATCCCGAAATAAAAGTTGTGAATAAACCTCTCGACCAAACCTTTAAAACTCTCAACTGAATTTTTTGGAAGACAAGTAAACCAGATATGTGCAGCCACAGTTCACATGCTTGAGCAATCTCTACACCTCATCTCATCAGAGATTGAATAAATATCTATTGAAGAATCATACATTTCAATATAATAGACTGGGTTGGTACTTCAATCATACTTGGGAGACACCATTGGTGGCTTAAATTTAGCAGGGGTTGGGAAATTGACAATCCTTTCCACGAATGGTGAACCCTCTGAGTACCCCCTCTGTAACGGGTCTTGATTTTTTATGAGATTATCTATCTTCTCTTTCAGCCTTTGAATTGATTCATTCCATGGTTTGGCAACGTCGACTTGGACGAGGTTGTCCCTTGCCACTTCTAAAGGGTGGACTAAGGGTTCCTTAGTTACCACATAATGTTGTTTGTTGACCTCTCCCTAACCACAGTCTCGGCCATGTGGGGGTAAACCATGATGAGGCCAATGTCACCACCTTCCCTTTGTAAGCCAGCTATGCTTCTTGACCTGGATAGCCTCTGCCTCAGATCGTTAATTGGGTTGAGCCTTTAAAATACCGACCCTCTACTTAAGCGATCAAAAGCTGACCCTCTTTGTCATGCATCACCATCTCATCTTTCACACTGACCTCGACTCTGTTGTATAGGACGTACAATATTGTTTGAGACCTCATACATCTCCCAACAGTTTTTCGGAGCATCCTTTGCCTCAATCCTAGGGTCAGCAACATCCCTCCTCCATCGAGGAGTAGGTTGGTCCTTTCGTGGTGCTTGGGATGGTCCCATGACCTCATGCTGTGACTGAGAAGATGTCGGAGTAATCATCTACAGTGAGACCCCCGGTGGTCTTATTATTATGTTCTGGCTTAGCTGGGCTAATTTCTCCTGCATCGCTTGCTGAGTTGCAGCTAAGGACTTCAAGGTTGCTACCACCTCAGCGATCTCGGACTGGGGTGGTGCCTGGATAGAACTAGGTCCTCCAACACCAGATGGTGGAGGTGGTAACTCTAGTCCCATGGAAAAAGACTAGAGAGATTGTAAATGAAAACACTAGAAAAGCTTGATACATTTAATGATCCATTTCAATGGTGAAACAACTCCACATGTAAAAGGCTTGGTTCACCACTAGATTCTCCGGTGAGGTCAAGAAACAAAGGAGTAAGAGATGAATCCTATTTTTTCCACAGACGGTGCCAAAATGATTATGTTGGAAACAGCACCACCAGGTGAGATGTCGATAAGCTCAAGCTAGTAATAACAATGGCAGTACAAGAGTAATTATCTAGTAGAGGGAAGTGAGGAGAAGAGGAGAAACACTAGTATATAAGTGGTTCAGTCAATCTGGACTACATCCACTGTGAGTGTGTGAGTAATTTCACTATAATGGTGGCACTAATGTCCTGTGATACAATCTCTCAAGCTTTCTCTCTCTACTATGTAAACCCACAGAGCTTCATCTAGGGTTGCAATCATCGATCCCGCTCCAAGGTAAGAGAATACATGTATTTATAGTGCTTGTTTGCATTTCATCCCGCACATATCACTACATCAAAACAGGCGATTTGTAAGTGTTTTAAACACTTACAAATGGCATTTGTAAGTGTTTAAAACACTTACAAATCAGCGCGTTGCAAAAAAATTATAAGTGTTCAAAACCGTTGCAAATGTTATTTGTAAGTGTTCATTGGGAACACATATCCGTTTTGGGCAACCGTTGTAAAAAACTTTGTAAGTGTTCTGAACACTTACATATTAAACTTTTGCAAGTGTTTTCAACACTTACAAAAATTTTATTTGCAAGTGTTTAGAATACTTGCAAAATTCAACAACTTTTTTAATTTACAAGGGTTATAAACACTTGCAAAAGAAAATATATATATTTGTTTGTAACGGTTTAAAACACTTACAAATATTAATAGGAAGGAAAACAATGTTCATTTTGTAAGTGTTATGAACACTTACATAAATTAAAATATTAAAAAAAAAAAATTAGCCACCACGTACCACCAACCTCACATATAATAAACAATAAAAATAGCTAAAAGCATAACAATTATATCCAAACACTTTCGTACAATACTTCATGATATGTTCAACATAAACAAGCACTCTCATCAAGAAAGAAAACACGAACTAAAGGTATATAGTGAGTATTCTCCTTAACAAACTTCATACATCTAGTTATTGTATCCAAATACACATGTTCCACAACCCTATTAGTATGGCAAGGAAATCGTGTCGATAAGAGCATTGTCACTAGTTCCCTCAAGATAACCACTGCCAGTACTCACCGCCTCGTCGCTAAATGACCCTCTAAGTGCATAAAAAATGAAATCGGAGCATCTACCACTTCAGCATTCCTATCGGCAGAAGATGAAACGACACTACCAATGAGAGTCTGTTAAAAACCTGAACAACATCACGAAAGTCAAATTTAGCAACAATTTTATTCGATTGTAGACATAAACAAATAAGTGACTCTTAAAAAGGCAAGCACACGGGACATAAATAAATGCAAAACCAAGTATGGCAAACACGGTTATATATTAGTTGTTATGTAGTTAGTATAACACAGTGGCAAGACCCAATAAGATGCATTCACAGTGAATATATGCCTTTTGTTTACATAAAAAAAAACTAAATAACGTATAGTGATGTTAAGCCATACCATAGGTTTAGGGAAGGTCAATAACTTGGCAATAGTTAACTTAATTGCTCAGGGGCGGTTTCTGGCTATTTGAATCCAATGCGTATGAAACACAAGCTAAATTAAAGAGTGTATACACGTTCACAGACGGATCATCAAAAAAGAGGAAGTTAAAACTCGTGTATCCATTTCTATGTCCAGTCATGATATATTAAGAATATGGCATTGAAATTGTCTTGGGATTCAATGTGGCCTTTGCAATATGCCTAATCATATAGAAAATCCAGAATAATGGGAGTAGAAGAATATTGACTAAAGTTGTCAATTTTGTGTTTTTTAGTTGGTCCTTGTGTTTCAAAGCCAATGTTGTGTTGAGTAGCTTGAGGCGAGGATGCAACACACAAGGTTGAGTTGCTTTTTGGGGAGATAGAATTTTGAAAGTCATCTCCAAATGCAGTTGTAAAATCTTCATCAAAGAAGTCCATGATGTCACACTCACCTATGAAGATTGGATCCTCCATTGCCTGTAAATTTAATAGTTGTGATATTATCCATTTATTACCTCATGTAACACATTTTGAACTTCATAGTGAATTTCATTTACTGGTAATTGGCCACAACTGCTCACTCTCTCATGCTTACTAAAAATGTGGGAAATATGGGGTAATTACCAATACTGGAATGTTCTATCAATTACCACTCCTTTTTACACCAATAATTTGGGAAATTAAAATCGAAAAATACATGGTGTAATAACTCATTAGCGATCGAAGTTCGATCCTATATTTTCCTATAAGTCTTTATTATCGAGATTGAGAGACAGAAAAAACAAAAAAATTATAGAGAGACTTACCATGTTCCTACTGACCCATTCTCGTCGGGGGATTCTCTCAAGGACATATCTATGTCTTGGGTTTTGACTTGACGAGCTCGATTCTTTCTATAATATATTAAACAACAGATGGAGAAAGAAAAGGGTAATTAGCAAGCAATCATGGAAAGTCCTTCTGTGCAAAGAAAAAACATTAATTAAACAGAATACTGAGATATACCAAATTTGCAAAGAAACTACTTACATAGAGCTTCATCACCGCAACAACTCAAATTTGAGATGGTAACACCAGGCACTGAACTGTGGGCTTAGTTATAAACTAGGCCTCTTAAGTACTTGCCCTTTTTATTTGATCTAAAATTGTTAGAAACAACAAAGTTTGGAACAGTGAGAGAACATGAAATCTGCCTTTCACAAAAAAAAAAAGAGAACATGAAAACTTGATAGAAATATGAGAGCAGCAAGAGAAGAATATTTGGAAAAAAAATATTAAAAAAAGAAAATAGAAATCATTTGCTGATGAAGATTATGGCATTGAAATTTGTAACCTTCCTTTTGCGTACAATCTCCATTGACTCTTCCATGTCGTGCTCAAGACTACGACATTCTTCCAATCTCAGGTGGTTCAGATTTTCACCCAATCTCTGCCTGTCAAACCACACCCCATTTTCTTCATTAATCTAAACTATTTTCTTTTCATTTTACCCTTTGTTTTACACATAACTCACACACTATTGTGTTAAAAATACATAATAATCATGGCCCCACCCCACCCATAGTAATGTATCAATGTGTCAAAATACTCAAATATTATTGTTTCATAAAAGAAGTCTTGTTTATATGTTTTACCGGATATCCCTCCTTTGTTTATAGTTGATCTCCTTCAGTTGCCCCAAGTTTTCTTGCATTTTCTACACACATCACCAAATAGCTTAATTAGTCACACAATTGGTATGGGAAAGTGAAAGACATAGATAGATAGATAGATAGATAGATAGATAGATAGATAGATAGATAGATAGATAGATAGATAGATAGATAGATAGATAGATAGATAGATAGATAGATAAATACATAGATAACATGTGCAATACATGTTTGCACTACCTAGTACCTAAAAAATGTCAGAATTTAACAAAAAAGTTTCTAGGTAAGACGAAAGGAATGATCCTTATTTTCAGTGGTTCAGTTATAGGTTTGATACTAACTGGATTCATGAATGAAAGCTCACAATCACCTAATAGATGCAAATCTTATCAGACTTGTCCTGGTGGGGGAACCAAATTGCCACGGATAAAATTGTTAGAAATCAAAAGGCAGAAATTATTCTGGTTAGGAACCGTGACAAATATGCGAGCAGCAGAACTGTTGGAATAGATTTTGTCTAGGTTTTTAAGTTATGACAATTTAGTCACGGACATGGCTGTTTAAAAATATCACATATAAATATTAAAATAAAAATTCCTGAAAACTAAGAAGGGGCAGCCGCCCCCCCTTCCGCCTTACATGGATCCGCCCCTGTCCAGGTGCATTCAAATTCAATGTACAGTTAGAAGACGAGTATAAATTTGTTAATATGAGAATCATTTGTCCAAAATCCAAGCACAAAGTAGGGGTGTGCAGTGCAAGGGTCCATTGGTCTTGTTTTGAAGAAGATTACTTGCCAATTTACAAACCCATAAATCAGAAGAGTTCAGTAGAAACACATCTCCAAGAATTGAAAATACCAGTCTAATTAAAACATCAAAGACTATAGGAGCGAGTATTAGTACTATTGCACATAACATGCATACGATAGAATTTTATTGCAGCCTAAGCAAATCAAGAAAAACAGAAGAAACAAAGTTACTAGAGAAATTTATTTTACTTGCACAGGGAGATTGATAAAGTGGTCCATCAAGATTTAAAGTATTATAATGATTGATAAAGGACAAGATCAGTTTGTTGTGCCAGCATCAGCATTCGATGATGCCCATATATGTTCCAAATCCCTGGTAAACTCTTCCTCTCTACCTAGTATTACAGTGTTGTGGTCGGCATTTGTTATAATGTCAACATTTGTATTTGGAGCCTTCATCTTAATAATGGTGCTGCATTCCAATGGGACTACCCGGTCGTGACTACCGTGTATAAGGTTGATTTTTACTCCCGAATTGCACAACGTTTGCAGGTACCCTTCCACTAGCTTTGCTCCTCCACATATCACATTATGCATGCTGTGCCAAGCTGAATGGTGCGTGTGCCTAGTGAAGTCGGTGACCGTGAAATGTAAATCCCTGAAATATAAAAATATTAGAAGAGGAAAGAAGTAAGTACCACCCTCCCCTCTTTTTCATCATAATTACAGATATCTCTCATCTTATTTCAAATATTATACTTACCTCCCCCCTTGTTTTAAATATTCCACTCAGTTCGCCACTTATTTTGTTTTTATAATAATACCCGACTTCGTTAGCTTAAAACCAGCACCTGGGGAGAAAAAAAGGAAAAAATAGCACCAAAAAATCAAAGTTGATGCATTAGACCTGGCTTCGTTAGCTTAAAACTAGCTGTTGATGTGACTTGACAGATTCATTCATTAGGACATGTTCACAGAACTTAACAATAGCAATAAACACCTTAAAAATCACTGAATAAAAATATTGATTCAAACTTCATTGCATAAAGGAATTTCAGGAACTTCGCAACCCCGAACAACTTGATGGTTTTATATACAATAGCAATAAACACCTAGGCATATAATGCTGCCATAATATTTTGTCTTGAACTCCCACTGTTCCTAACATAGATTCTACCCTTAAATCTGAGTAACCCTTTGAGGAGATGGTAATTAGGGAGATTAGAGGTGTTTACTGTGAGTTTGAGAATGATTTCATAGTAGTAGGGTCATCCTTATAACTGACAACCACCTTTTCAATCCAAGCAGATGTTATCACTGTTTTGGACCAATGACCACCTGGGAAAGGGGACAGCTACTCTGTTTTCGCTGCCCCTTTTGTATTGTAATTCATAGTGAAACACCTAATTTAATCCAATACAATCCTCTTATATGGCGTATCAAACGAAGCCATATCCCCCATAACCTCTTTAAACCGTAATCATTCATCTTGACTCTGTTTTTGTGCGCTCTGGGTTCCATCTTCAAACACTCGAAGGTATCTAATGAAGATGAATGAACGAGAGAACCCTAATTTCTAAATTGTTGTTATTATGGTGATTAATTTTCATTGTGTTTATATCATTTTGGTATCAGAACCGCATTCCCATCTAATATTTTCGCATTCACTCTTAAGGTTATCACCAATGTTGTTGTAGGAACCATGGATAAGGCTAGGAGGAACCGGCAGATTACTCATCCAAACCATGTCCGCGCTTTGGAGCGATTGAATCAATCTCATCGATAATGATAATGGATGGAGCATTCTTCTCTGCTTCCATAATTGCATTCTTGAGATTGCTTTCACTCTCTCTAGCCAACTTTGACATGATCTCTGGTCCGTTGATACAGAAGAAGAAAGCACCGACTCTGGCATCAACAAGCCTAACTCTCAAGTTTGATACGATAAGCTTGTTCATCCTAATCTTTGGTTCATCACAAGTATCATCAGCAAGGGCAATGCAGATTGTATCTTTTCTTTCCGTGAACACCAAAAAATATATGAATAATTTAAATAGATAGATATTTGAACTTCTAAATATTAATTAGAATTTTTTGGTACGTGTTTCTCCTTAAAATTATCATTTCTCTATCATTAATCTTAGCAGACTAACATAAAATTTTTTCCACTTTGTTTAAGTTGTCAAGTGTTCAAATCACTTTTTAGAACACGTATTACATGCACGATAAAAATAAATAAATTGACACCTTACGATAGGCATACAATAATTAAAACAAACCTTCAATAAAAAACTAGGTATGCTGAAATAGAAACTAACCTTAGGAAAAAGAAAAACACCACAAGTATATAAGAAAGGATCAGACTTCTGCCAAGCATCAAGATGCACGGCTCTATAGAAAAAGCGCGATGTCATTGGTTCACCCAAAGTAAGTTGGAGTCAACGACCAGGTCTAAGCTCTGTTAGATACCCCTTGGCTCCTAATTGCAAATCTTCTAGCGAGTACAATATATCTTAATCACTGGGTGCTCTGTACGGATTATGTACTCAATTTCAAGTTCTTCAAAGAGTCCACGAGCCTAAAATATAAGAGACAACTCTATTAAGCTTCCACGATATAAGACTCGCATAATTGAATAAATAATCAATAGCAATTACATCAAAACTTTCAACACCATAGTAGTAGATATAAAAAATAGCGACCAATTACTCTACCTGATCCTCGTGATAATTAATAGTAGATTGATTGAATGATGATGATATGTGTTGCAACACAATCGAACCCTCTTTCTTAACAATCACCGTAGGGGTTTGTAGATTAGGCTTTTAGATAGCTTATGAGGTATAGCGTGAAGAATCAAATTTCGTCGATACTAAAACTTGGGGAAAAGAAAACATGATACAAGAAAGTTAAAGCAATAACGAAATCTATTATCACTCGTCAGTAAAATTACAGAGAAAATGGTAAAAGATGAAAATATAAACACCAAAAACAAAAATAATAGCAAAACACCTAATTCATCCCACACTAAGCAAAGTTAACTTTTAGTTAAGCTCGCTTTGAAGTTTGAATTACCGTCATTAAACTAAGGCTTCATATGGTTCGGGGTAAAATATTTTTCATCTGGGTGAAAAGTAAGAGACATAAAAAAATCAAGAATGTGAGTTTGTGACTCCATGTACTAGTTCATAAGAGACATCTCACCTATTTTCAATCATTTTTCGACTATGCAATTATTGTACCCCCAATGAAATTTTATTTTACTAGAAGTCAATACCCATTTAATGACATGATTATGGCAACATTTACATAGTGAAATGGCAATAATAAGAAAAAAAGTTGAAACAAAAAAACAGTAATTAATTGGTATGCAATACAAACAATTAGTTGTCCATACATGTATATTGAAAAAAAACATATCAGGTCAGAATTGAGCATTGTACCTTAAAAAAATAGCAGTTGAGTTTCGATGCTGCGATTAAAAAATGAAATCCTAAAAAACATATCTACGGATAGGGATAGGTGGAGATTTGTGATTTGAGCCCTAGGTAGAGGTTTGGATGATATCTATCGATAGGGATATGTAGAGGTTTGCAATTTGAGCCCTATGTAGAGGTTTGTAAGATAGCTACGAATAGTGATAGGTAGAGGTTTGCGTTTTGAGCCCTAGGTAGAGGTTTGTGATCGATTTTGAGCCAGCAATTTTGAGCAGGTTTGCAAATGTCTATGAATATGCGATTTTGTGATGGGAGGGAGAAATATTGACGAGGGATGGAAATTTACATTTGGATAGGCGCGAAGATGGTTTCACACTTATTTGGGACTTTGTTACCCTTTAAAAAAATTGTTACACTTTTTAAGTTAGGATAGTGATGAAATAACAAATTTTGCTACGGTGTTGAACACTTACAAACTTTGTAAGTGTTGAAAACCGTTGTAAATTTTGTAAGTGTTACAAGAACTTATAAATTAAATAATATATTAGTTGTAAAATAGACAATATGGTGTAGTGTATTATTATTTCCCAATAACGATCAACATCACGATGAACGCTCATGTTCTATCTTCTACATTTATTATTATTTTAGGATTATTTTAGTGGATGACCTCGCCCTATCTTTTTCATGGTATGGGTCAAACTACTCCGATATCCATTATATAAACACATACACATTGTAAGGACATGTTCTATAAATTTCTAGGGTAGTATCTAGGTATTTCTATTTTATCCTAGATTCTAGAATATATGTCGTACACCGCTACAGTTGGATCGTCTCAGCGCGATCGTATTTCGACGGCCTCAATCCAAATTCTGCATTTCACGTATCCATCATCACCAACATTGTGTGTCATGCCCATTTCCTTCAATCGTGTGTTCGTGGTAACATGTTCTGGTTCATAAGAGTCCACATACAGAGAAGATGAAGAAAAATAGAGACCGGACCGATCCGATCTTGAAGAAAATCGAGCCCGTCTGATGAGCTAAAATCTTACTTTCCAAGTTTGGATACCAAACAGATCCGTCCCTATGCCAAGACAAATCGATCCAGATCTGGAAAACCTTCTACCAAGTTTTAACAAGAGGACCTGTCCATTTAAAAAGAAAAATAAACCGATCCGAATGTCGAACCGATCCTATTATCCTTTACGGACCGGTTCGACGAGCTCAAAAAAATTCGGCGTACCTAATTTCTTCGAGTTCTATAAATTGCCAAATTCGGAGACCTTTTCATTTAAGACTTTGTAGGAAACATTCATCAGACCTAATTTATCAAGTATTCACCTTTTATCAAGACCAAACACTTTAAGATTCACAATCACTCAGAATTATGTGTGAATCGTTCTAAACCCATCCATACCCACATCTGTGGAGCATCGTGTGTTGAGAAAGGATTCTCTACATTGCTGAACTTGGAGCGTCATACAGGAATGTGTGATTGAATCTTTCATGATCTGAATGTGTTTATTGTTAATCAATCATTGTTCGATGCATAACCTACGTGGGTACTTGAAGATGGTTATTTAAAAACTTGGACTAATTAAATTAATTTATCTCGTTGAACAAAAAGTGCACTCTCAAATTTGGTATCAGAGCCAATTACACAATTTCATCGTGTAATTTTTTGGAATTTTTTTCCTAAATATCAATTTTTTCTAATTGATTTCTTGAAAAGGCGTTTGTTCAAATGGAAAAATCATTTAGTAAAATTCCAATTTTTGACGGGTCTAATATGCATACTAGAAAGCCCGAATGAAATTTGCCCTTAAAGCCATTGATGAACGTGTGTGGATCCCTGTTGAAAATGGGTGTACACCTCCAACCGTCACTGTTGAAAATGTGAAAACTTTAAAATTTGTGGCTCAATGGACAGAGGATGAATTTAAATGGTCCACGTATAATTCTAAAGGACTTAGTACCATTTCGAGATCCGTCACTCCTGAAGAGTTTCAATGAATAATGATGTGTACCACGTCTAAAGAAGCATGGAATGTTCTTTAACTCACCCATGAAGGAACGAATGCTATTAAAGAGTCAAAAATTCATAATTAAACAACTCAGTTTGAAATAATTACTATGTTGGAATCTGAATACTTTGACGAATTTTGTGCTCATTTATCTCATATAGTTAATAGTAGTTTCAACCTTTGTGAACACATCCCTAATGCTAGAGTTGTTAAAAAGATATTGTGTTCGTTGCCTAAGCGTTTCATCCCCAAAGTCACAATGTTAAATTATATAGGAAACTTGAACTCCCTTAAATTAGAATAATTAGTAGGTGATCTTCAAACCTATGAAATAGGCATGTTTCCTAAAGTTGCGAAAGCAAAAGATAAAGGAATTGCACTTAAGGTCCAAGTTAAAAAGAATTTTGAGTCAGCTAGGAGGAGGATATAATCGTCTAAATGAAGTGAGGAAAACACGTCAGATTCTAATCTTGACTTTAATTTAGATGATTTGGCTTTGTTTGCGAAGAATTTTAAGAAGTTTCTCAAGTTAAAAAATAGTGGCAAGTTTAATGATAAAAAGAAAATTGATAACAATACAAATTTTGAAAAAGAAAAGAAAGACACACCCAAGAGAAACGAAGAGAGATGTTATGAGTGTGACAGTAAGGGTCATAGAGATTTAAAGTGTGCTACAAGGCTGAACAGACTCTCCAAAGAAAAAGGCATAGCTATTATAAATGCTACCTTAAGTGACGATAGCGAGGTTGAGTTGGTGGATTCAGGAGAAGAACCACCGCATGAGTGCAACTTCACTGCATTCATGGCTAGCCATGTAAGAGATTATGATGCACCTCACATCGATGAGGATGCCTCTTCACACGAAGACCTCGACACTAAGAGTGAGAGAGAGGATGAAGGGAGTGAGAGCGAGAGTGACCTTAGTCGCGCTTATGTTGATTTATATGCTGATTCATTTAAAACCAAAAAGCACAATAATGGTTTAGTTCTAAGGATTGCAGTGTTAGAGAGAGAGTTAGGAGAGATAAGAGAGAGTGAGTCCTCCTTGTGAACCATTTTGAGAGAGAGATTGTTTGTTTGTGAAGAGAGAGATAAAGCATGTTTGGAGAGAGAGAAAAGTGTTTTGATAAAGTCAAAGGTGACTTGACAAAATAAGTGGCTAATCTGACGAGAGACCTCTGTGCATCTGAAGAGGTTCAAAAGATACTGTAAGATCTTGTGGCCCGGCACATGCATGATCTTGAAAGAGCATGGGAAGTCAAGGTTCAAATCGAGGATAAATCTGCAAAGATGGGAAAGATGCTTCTCGTCCCTACTTTAGGAATTGGTGAGAGGCTGGGAATTGGATTTGATGGTGCATACACATCATAAATTACACCTGAAACGGTCCCTGAGTTTACAAAGAATCCGTATGGTCATCCACCAAAACCCAAGAAAGTTGTTCGGCCAAGAAAAGAAAACCGAGGTAGACCTCGGACTCTGTACTTTTGAACTTATTGTAAAAGGATAGGTCACTTGAGAGAGTTTTGCTATAGTTTGGGTTGGACACGTCGTACTCATTCTCCATAACACCCCAAGAATAATCTCATGAAACTAAGATAGCAGTTTGAGTTTTTAGTCACTACTTCCCAGAGTCTAATGGGAGAATTTCAACGGTTACCTGGACCGTCTATGAATACTACCAACTTTGCGACTAGAACCATCAACAACAAGGGCAAACAAAAGGTTACCTCCTCTTGGGTACCAAAGAATGGAAACAAAGCTCTTATTGCTCATGTCTCTCTAAAAGCTCAGAATACCTCATAGTGGTATTTTGATAATGGATGTTCTAGACACATGGTTGGTGATGTCTCATTTTTTATCTCCTTAGTGGATTACAAGGAAGGTAAAGTCACTTTTGGTGATGGGAGCATGTTTAACATTGTAGTACGAGGTACTAAAGAGATACTAGGGTTTCCTAAGCAAGAAAATGTGTTGTACGTATAAGGTTTGAAGGCAAACCTTCTCAGCATCAACCAGTTGTGTGATGCTGATTTTGTAGTTAAGTTTGACCAGGATGCTTGTAATGTGTATAATCAAGCCGGTAAACTTGTATTACAAGGGGTGAGGACTGAAAGTGCGAAAGCCCCCAATTTTTAAATTCAAATATAATGAAATGGTTAAAATTTTAATTTTCCAAAAGTTATTTAAAATTTTCTTTTCTTAAAGAGAACAAACCAACTTATGAAAAAAAAACTAAACTAAAAGTGAAATTAAAACTACACACACAATTTTCATTTCGACTTAAACACACATTAATCCAATTCAAGTTAAACTTTCATGTTATCTAGATAAAGTAATTTTTCACTTGAATTAAATTGAACATACCCAAACATTAAATTTGCACCAAATTAAATAGATTGTGATTTTGAACTAATTTTATCTTTTAGTCCTAAGCATGCATCTAGGTGATATAGCAAGATAAAATTAAACAATATCACACGACGAGCCAATGTACGACGAAAACTCAAATAGGAAAAACCTCGAACGGCCCTAGCCACGAATTCACTTAGTATGGTAGTTTTTACAAAGACTCGACATAAGAGGACTTACACAAACTGACTTGAGTCCGTCCAAGCCTTGACGCGCTCCTTCGGTCTTCAACCTCTGCCTAGTGAATAACCGTGGACTCCGCCACAGTCTCGGACTCCACCGATGGGGCTATGGTCACCGTCAATCAACACGCGAAGCCTTTCTTCGAGTGAGAACACGGCAACAAACGTTTCTCCTTTTGGGGGTGGAGAAGAACCCAAACTCTCTTCTTGTTGGTGTAGAGAAAACCAGGTGCCAAAACTCTCCAAGCAATGATATATCAATAGGTACTTGGAATAAACTAAACAAATGTGTGTGTGTGTGTGTGTGTGTGTGTGTGTGTGTGTGTGTGTTTGTGAATTTAATCCATAAAAATCAAACACAAAACGTGGAATTTTTTCTTAAAAGTTTTGCTCTCAAAAGACTCTTAGAATGTGAAAAAGTTGTCTACAAAAAGTTAGTTCCTGCACTTAAGAAGTATGTCAAAAAGGAAGTGGGGCAAAGTAGTGCAAAAGTGGAAAAATTTAGATTAAAACTGTTCCCACTATTTTTTCGTTAGAAATCTTGTTCGAACGAGACTTCTAACGAAGAGACAGAACGAGAAAAAAAATCTCATTTGAAAACTTATTCGAATGACTTCTCATTCAAACGAGGTTGTTCGAACAACCTATCTAACTAGTTCTCAGGCCATGGTTCTATATAGTTTCCATACGAACGCGTGGCCGCCAGTTTCGTATATTTTAGATTTTTTTTGGATTTGATATGATTTTTCTACTGAAAGGTGTCCGAGAACAAAATATTTAGAACTATGAATTCAAAAAAAAGTATAACAAAAAAATACTAACACCCAAAATAAATTTCTAAAATACACCCAATAAATAATGTTCCAATCTCCTATATATTTATTAAAATGCATTCATACCTTAGGAGCAAAGGAACCATGTGGATGACGTAGAAACGAGGCACAACACACACGACATTTGATGAAGCTTTAATATCTTGGCCGCTACGTCTTCAACTAACACGTCATAGGCTTGAATGGATAAACTTGAACTCTATCCTATGACTCAAATATTTTTATCTGGAATTGATCCAAACCTACAAAGAACTCAATTGGAAATTTGTGTCCTTACAAGGACAAAAGATATCCTCTATGGGATACTTCCCTAGTTCTCACCTGTATGCAACAGCGCCACGATCATTCCTATAGCTCTGTGGCATCAGCGGCTAGGTCATGTGAACTTTTGAGATTTAGTGTCTTGTTAAAAAGGACCTAGTACGTGGCTTACCATCTCTTGAAAGAGCAACTTCCATAGTTTGTGGACTCTGTTAGTTAGGAAAGAAAATTCGTAGCCCCCATAGGAAGTTGAACTCCATTACCACCTCTAGAGTACAGGAGTTGCTTCACATGGATCATATTATAAGCGGAATGAACATTATTGTCCATTATAAAGAAACGTATCTTCTCTGTCCGACTTGTTGTCCTGGTGTCGATCAACACTTCCAGCTTGATTATGCCTGAGGGAAATACTTTTTCACCAGAAAATCCTATTAGGGACTTATGGTAAGGATCCAATTGGCAAAGCTTCAAGTTCAGACTATCAAATCATGGATAAAACATGATGTCCATCAATCTACCATTATCAACCAATACTATGGAAACAAATATATCTTGCATTCTGACCTTTATTACAAGGGGATCATTATGGGGATAAAGTACCCCTAGAAGTTCATTTTTGGAAAACCCAATCACCAATTTTTCTCTATTAAATTTCCTTGGCCCGTCTTCCTCGGCTAAATTGATCCTTTGAGTATAGGAGAACACTTGAGCCTCATTGAGGTAAGCTTTGCTCTTAGCAGTATGGTCTCCTCCTCCTGCATCTCCACGTGTAATCATCTGGCAATCAAAATATCCAAAACTAAGAATGAATGCCTCGCGTTCCGATTGCCTGGGTATTTTGGGAAGGTCGGGATCATCTTCTTAATCATCTTCATGAGTTATATTTTTCTCATCCCTAAGCTTGAATGGATATTTTGATCTTTGTCGAGCTTCATTGTTATCCTATCGATCAACAAATATGTCCAACTTTACTCTTCAGATGAGGGTTTCAATCTCATTTTGCAGAGCAATACAGCGATCCGTCTTATGCCCATGATCCTTGTGAAATTCATAATACTTTGACCTATCTCTCTTTGTAGTAGGTGCTCTTAACTTATCGGGCTAGCGTACTTCTTTGTTATGATTTATTTCTTCCAAAACATAGTGAATACCCATTGTTATTGGAGTATAATTATTGTATTTTTTAGCCTATTAGTATTCACATTTTGTTTCGATTCATTATGATCCTTGTTATCTTTTTAGCCTTTTATCTCGGTTTTGCCATCAGATTTTATACCTGAGTTTTATTTGGCTTTCATGGATTCCTCAACATTCATTATCTTGGCTACTTTAGCCATCAGTTCTGTCATTATCTTTGGAGGATCTTTGGCAAGTGTGTAGTAAGGCTTCTTGGGAAGAAATCCATTCATGAGGGTTGTAATAGCTATTTTCCCCTCATAATCAATGACTTCTAACTTCTCATTATTGAAATGAGTAATATAATCTATGGTACTCTCTCCTACCCTTTGCCTTACACTTAGAAAATGAGCTACTCTTTTCACTAGTTTGGCTCCAAAGCAGAAGTTACAATTAAATAGCTCGGAGAGCTGGTTAAAACTAAAAATTTGCCCCCGAGGAAGGCTATTGTACCAAATTTGAGTAGGCCCTGTAATTATTCCTGAAAATTCCCTGCATCTCATTTCATCAGAAATAACATAAGTATCAGCTTCTACTTGGTAACGCTTTATATAAATAATATGATCTATTTTCCCAGCATACTTCGAAGTAACCACAGGAGCTTTAAACTTTGAAGGAGTAGGAAAGTCTTCAATAGCCTCCATAAAAGGAGATCCTTTAACAAAACTTCGTTGCAAAGGGTTTTTTGCCTTTGTCATTCCTCCCAACCTATCTTCCAATCGTTGAATGAATCTCTTCCATGCATTATTACTTGTATAATTAACAGCATCAGATTTATGTGTTGCAACTCAGTTGTTATGACCAACTGTTCGTGATGAACTCTCCTCCTATAAGGACTATTCGAGATAGGCAAATCATCGAGAATCTGATCTGGATTGTGTTGAGCCTTCACGTTAATCGTCTAGTCATCGATAATTTCTCGACAATGCCCTAGGAATATTTTTATTTCCCCGGGTCCCAGACGATCAAAGGGATATGCTCTACTCAATCTTTCCAAAACACTCAATCTTTCAGGCACTAAAGATTGTTCATTATATGAATATGAAGTTCTAAGTGAAGAACTTTCTCCTGGATGGTAGGACGTATCTCTATTAGTCCTAGATCGGCTATGCCTACCATTACTTGGAGGTGGTGGTGGCATATTTCCATGAGCAGACAAGGTAGGAGATCCAGCCTCAGTGTTTGGGGAAGTTTCCTAATTGTATCTTGCATAGCCTCTTATCCTATAGCCAGGTTAGACAGGATTCCCATCAAATCATTATTTGTTGGTGGAGTAGATGCAACAGGAGGAATTCCATCATTATTGGTTCTTGATTCAAGAACATCGGTCATATTAGGTAAATTAATGAGTAAAAAACGTTTAGCAATACGTTTCCCAAAGACGACGCCAATCTGTTTATGTAAATAACTAGACTAGGTCTAATTAAATCATCACAGATAATATTTGTAAGTAAAATAAAACGACAAAGAGTTTTTTAAAGTGGTTCGTCTTATGAAGAAAAGTCTACGTCCATTGTTCTTCTTATTGCCTGGTATTTATCTTTCAATCACTTACCCTTGATGAAGAAATTACAACGTATTTATAGCCCCAGTAGGAAGACAAGGAGATAGAATGTTAAAGGATGGAATTCCTTTATAAATTAGGCATTTACATCAGTGCAGAAGGTCCATAATGTTTTTTGATGTTGTCATTTTATTGACAGTGTTTGTCGGCCTCCCTATAGTTGGTCGGGCATCCTGGAGTTGGTCGGCATTACAGTGTGATGGTCGGCATTCCAGTCCTTGGTCGGTGGTTATTCCTTGCTGATTAGGATTATTGCCATAGTGCATGACACATGTGTATTTTTTATTGGTCCATGTAAGTGGGTAATTTTTGGTATCAACAACTACTTAATGGGGGTTGCGATCGCAATATGATAAGGTATAAAGTAGCCTAAGTGTAGTAGGTTGGTGACATCATCACTCTAAATGGATAAGGTCAATATAGACAAGGATATAAGGAATTCGCCAATCAAAATGGTTCGTGTGTGACAGGGATGTCAGGGGAAGGGCCTTAGTCCAAAGGAGGTAAGTTGGGCATTGACTTTCTAGAGAACAATAGGTTTGTGCGTTGCTTTCATTTTACGAGGATAAATGGTTACAATTTGATTCATCACAATTGGCGACCCAATCCAGGGTATATGTCTAGGTTAGTACCTAGTGAGAACGTCTAGGATGAGTGATAAGATATCGATCATATGGCATGGATTTGCTTCTATAAATCATATTATGATGCGTACAGACAGGATTTTCTCAAAACGGTTGCATGTTCCTTCTAGCTCTTGTGTGTCCCTTCCAGTTTTGATAATCGACGATCGGTACTTCCATGTATATGGTAGCTTGGATTGGTACTATGTTATCGTACAAAGCGGTTAGGCCTGGTAGAGATCGGGTGAACCTAGTATGGTCAATGAAGCTCGATAACTAAGTGCGCCCTATCAAAGTTTTTCTTGCTATTACAAAAATTTCAACATATGGGCGGCTGCACTTTCAGACACATGGTTTGATCCTAGTATTGGTTTTCTTAGGATTAGTGACCTTTCAACTGGTCGGCATGGCAAACCGTGGATCTAGATATAAAAAATGGAATGATGACTTGAGGATATTATATAGTGTTAGAAATCAAGGAAACTTAACACACGATGTTGCTTTGCCACGGTGAATGGGTTGGCGTGAGGCTCAAGTGAGTTCTCCATGATGAGACGCCTAAGATAGTACAATGATTATCAGAGTGAGGCAGTGGAAGGTATCAACTGAGTGTGAGATGATGATTTAGTAGGTGTGTTACTCATCGGAGTGAGTAATTAGCAATGTAAGGTTGATGTCAATCTCAAGTAAAATTTATGTAGTGAGGATGACCTACAAATCAGGGGAATGCAAGATACATAGTCCTAAGAATGAAAATGGTTCTTAATGATGAATTTGATTGGTTGTGTTACAGTTCAGTCTTGGATGAGTGTCGATTATTACAAAGTATTTCCCATGGAGGCACCAATATGCTTTGGGTATTATCCAAGGTAGACCTAAGACTTAAGTAAGCACGATCATCAAGTGAGTGGAGTCTCGAAATCGGTTAGGTGAAGTTAATGGATAGTGAAATGGTGAGCTGTAGAGCATGTCATCTATTGAGACCTTGGAAAAAAAACCGTGTAAGAACATGTTATGTGATCATCCTCGAGGGTTTCATGACTTATAATGAGAATTCGTAAACCCAATGAATTTGAAGAATTGGCGATTATGAATTTCGGTGATGAAATTCCCAAGGAGGGAAGTTTGTAATACCCTCCCCAATATTTTATTTACTTTCCCCACATAAGTTATAATAATATAAACACATTGAGGTTTGGATGATTATGACTAGTTTTATATTCTTATTTGACTGCTTTGAAGGATTTACGGTAATTGTAGGTTGATTGAGGGTTCAAATTAGAAATATGGATACAATAGGAAAAATTGTCGTTCGAACAAAGTGGAAATCATTTGAATGAGAAACAAGGTCATTCGAAGAAGGGGATTAAACGAGCTTCGAATGAGATTCCACAGCATAACTGGTCCAGGTCATTCGAAGGTTTCTTAAAGTGTTGGATCGAACGAGATTCAAACGAGATGCCTTTCTCGTTCGAACAAGGGAAGAATATCATTCAACGAGGTGGTCCAAATTTTTAAATCAAGTTTCCTTGTGATCAGTCTCATTCTTGGCCCTTGGATTGATGAGCTACCGAGCTCCGGTGAGCCCAAATTGGGTACAAATGGGATTTGGAAGTCTTGGAGGGTTTTATAAGGATTGTTTGGGTTAATTTTGGGTCATTTGAGTTATTAGAGAAGAGAGAGAGAGAGCGAGAGCAGGGGTTGGGTCTTCCACCATTTTTATGGGTCCTTCCACCTCTCTCCACCACAAACCACCATGACAACACCACCCCTCCACCTTATATCCTTATATTTGTTATGTATTCCACCATATTTGAACTATACATACCCATTTTCATCATGGATGAGGAGAGCTACGAATTTATGGAGTTATTGTTGGGGGTTCTTGAAAATGTAAATGGAAGATTAATGGAGTTAGAAGGGAGTTATTATTTAGAAGCTTGATGGAGCATGCTTTTAGAGTTGGACAACCTCCTTGATACCACCTTAGGAGGTAAGAGTTTTTCATATTATTAGACATTCCACGACTACCATTGTTCGAGCTCCATTTAAGGTGGGAAAACCTACTCTTAGTTTAAGACTCTATTTTTGTGTCTTTTGTAGTCTTGTTCTTAGAATTTGAGAGTATATAGCATTTGATAAAATGATGGGTTTCAAATAGATTTGTATTAAAAACAATTATGTAATAAAAATGTTGGCAAAAATATTGTTTAGTTGAAAATAGAGGATGAGTAAATATTTCACAGTTTTCTTGAAAAGAAACTAAAGTGGGCCTTTTGTGAAAATGGCATTTCTAGAAGTATAAATTAAACATTTAATGAAATAAAAGATTTTGAAATATGAAAATGGGACATTTGTGAAGTTTGAAGAAATAAAATGTCTTCGGGTATTAAAAGTGCATTTTTGCAAGTATATAAAATTTATTGAATGAAATGTATGTTTAACCCATTTGATGGGATTTTAGAATTTAAAATCCATCTTCTCATGCATATAAACTTATAATATTTTGATAATAAATATTTAAGAAAGTTTAATGAAGATTTTGTTGGGTTTAAACATGAAATAAGAAAAGTAAAAATTAGATCTTGAAAGCATGTGAAAAGGGGATTATAGGTGATAAGTGTAAGGTTGCATGACTACATGTGTTAATGAAAGAAAATGGTATTTTTTCGTTTAAAGTAGTCTTATATGTTCAATGATTATTGGAAATAAAAGTGTTGATATAAAGATGTTTTCAATTGAGAAGAATATTACTCTAAGAAGTTAAAAGGGTCTTAAGGTGTTAAAAATACTTAAGAATTTAGTTTGGATAACTTAATGGTGTTTTTGAAAAATTAACACTTACGAAATTGGAGTAAAAGGTGAGCTTGGAAATAAATGTGTAAAATGGTAATTTTACATAAAGTGGAACATATTTATGAAATAAAAATGTTGGAAAGGGTGATACACAACATAGTCCTAATGAACATGATTTTTGGAATAAAACCTAGGCTAAAGTTTAAAGGACATGAAATGATGATGTTCAAAGTATAACACAAGTTGGGGTGGAAGCCGGGGCTTGTTTTCGGTCGGGAAAAAGGAAAGGTGGAAAAATGTGGATATTTGAAAATTGTTAAAACACATTAAAAAGGTATAGAGCTCGTTTCTTGGATAATTATTTCAAGTTAGGTTGTCTTTACACATTTTCAACTAATAACTCATTTCTTGACATGCCCCATATTCCTTTATCTTTTTTCTTAGAATATTTCAATAACTTCATACTTTAACGGGCTCCACACCGCTGGTTCTGCGCACCAGATGCTCTAGCTAGTGATTTTGGATTTTTTACCTCGGGCTCCAGCCCTCATTAATTATATTGGTGGCATACGAGTCCTTATTGATGTGTTTTAACATTAAATTAATGTCCATATTATTCAACTTTCCCTTTTCCCTTTTACCAATCGAAGCCCAAAACTCAGAGTTTCACCCCAATTCATGTTACACTTTCAAAAATTATCATTTATTATTTTTTTTTTTAACATTGATTGTATCAAAAAATCATATTAATTTAGGACCTTTTTGTGTAATAATCTTTTCAACATTTTTATTTCATAAAAATGTTCCACTTTTTTACTCATTTATTTTCAAACTTGTCATTTTCTTCCAATTTCATAAGTGTTAATCTCCAAACAACATTATTAAGTTATACACCAACTTCTCAATATTTAACCCTTAACACTTATTTAACACAGTTTATAACCATTTTTCAATTTAGAAATTTCTTCACTTTCTTTATCATAGAAACCCAATTACATTTAAAGACCACTTAATAAGCAAATATCACTTTTCCTTTATTAATATATGTAATCTTACAACCTTATGCTTAATACACTTCCAACATCTTTATCACATACTTTAATTGCTAAAATTTCTTATTTCTTTATTTCATTTTTAAACCCAGCAAAACATTCATTACATTTAATTATATGTACATCATGCAAATACTACAAGTTTATATGCATGAAAGGATGAATTTTGTGCCCAAAAATCCTATCAAATGGGTCTACCATGTGATTTACTTTAGAAACTCCATAATACTTGCAAAAATATATTTTACAATACCAAAGGACAATTTTAATCTTCTAAACTTCAAAAATATCCTTTTTTTCATAAATTTTTATTTTTACAAGAAACTTTAAGACATTTTTCACCCAAAATTTCTTTAGTAGGATAATTATCACTTGCACGTTTTATTCGATAAAATTTTTAACATTAAACTTCTTGAACTATATCCTTTTCAATATCCTTAAAATTCCATTTATTATATCATCATAAGAATTATCCTTTCTAACCAAACATGAAACATAATCTTAAAAACTCGTCCGTAAGACTAATACATGGAAAATATGACTTCTAAGATAAGAGTAGAGTTTTTCCCACCTCAATGGATCACCAAAAAATGGTTGGATATGGAAGAAGATGATTGATGATGCGAGAAATTGTACGTATATCGTTCTCAACCACTATATCCAGTATAAAAGTATAAATAAAGAAAGTAATAAGAGAAATGCACAAGATATATAGTGGTTTGACTATAAAAATGAACCTACATCCACTTTGTTACCCTACTCTCATTGTATACATTCTATAGTACAAGAATGTGGTGCCTTTGGAGGTGTAAAAGAGAGATGAAAGGAGAATACATGAATACAACAAGGTTGGGCAGCCTAGGATGGGGCCTATAGAAGATAATCTATATGGATATAACTATGTAAGCCCCCAAGTGTCGTAGCTTATAGTGAGAGGTAGGGTAAACTTTTGAAAGGCTTTGCCACTAAATTCACCATGGTATTTGTGTGGTGAGCACTTCTATTTATAGAAGTCAAAAGAAGGTCTCACGTGAATGAATCACGTGATATGTGGATAAGTTATACTGCTGTGGAATCCTTCTAGAAGTAGGGAAACTGCCAAGTTAACACATGGTTGTCCGTGACAAATCATACATTGGAACAAGAAGATTGTTGCGGCTTGTTTAAACCTAGGAAGCAGTCATTTAAGACTTATAGTTGTTGTCAAGAGATGGTTATGGCTTGTCTGCTCCCAAGTAGTGGCCTTAAGTTCCTTATGATGGGTTGTGGCATGTCGGACCCCAGGTAGCGTCCTTTAACTTAGTCTTCGTAGTCAGTTCCACTATTAGGCCAATAACCCCTCAAGCCTCAGTGCCAAGAGGTGGCAAGTTGGTGTTACGTCTATGTTCAATGCCCATGGTGTTATTCTTCGTACCTTGAAACTTGTTTATCTAGGAGCCGCAATCAATGTGTCGTGATGTTTCTCCTTCCAATGCCCTCTTATAGAAATGGGATGAGGCCTAGGACTTTATTAACTTGGTAGTTTTCTTTAGATAAAATCAAGCCAAACTTTGTCAGTTTCCAATTCTAGTTTTTGGTGTTTTTGGTGACTTATCAATGGTGGTTTTTTGGTGGTTCGAGGTAGAGAAATCCGTAGCTTCTTTCAGTTCCATCATTTTTTAGGTAATATTTAAATTCATTCTTTCCTACTTTTTTTCCATTGCTACAAATTTCATCAAATATTGTAGTTTTCGTTTGAATCCCTTAAATTTCTACTCAACTATGCTTGAGAATTTTTGTTTTGTCCCAATTAATATAGCCTCTGCTCGTTCCCCCGTTTGTGAGAAAATTAGGGTTTTCGCTGTTGAATATGGGTTTTGAATTTATGGGTAATGATTATAGGTTAGAGCTTGTAAGGTTGAGTTTTGGTTTTTTAGGTTTAGAAAAAACCTTGCAAAAATTTGTGGTTTCTAGGATTTTTTGGAAGTTTCCTAAGTAGAATATTTACCCAATCCCCCTTTTGGATTTTGTCTTTGGCCAAGTACATCAAGAACATGTTCTTGATGTTCTTGGACAAAACCCTAGGGTTTATGGCTTTATATTTTTTGAAGTTAGGAATACATATTTTTTGCCTATTTTCCCCTGGATGCGGCCTGATTGTGGACCAGTATTATCTACTGCAACCTCATTTCAACCCATAAACGACCCAAACAATCCTTATAAAACCACCCAAAAAATCAAAATCTCGATTTCGCCTAATCTGGGCTCATTAGATCTCGACACCTCATCAATCCAACAACCTAAAGCGTGATAGCGTACAAGGGTAGCCTGATTTAATAACTTTTATTACTGCTCATTCTAACGAGAATGGCCTCTTATTTGAATGAAAATTGATTCTCATTGGAACTAACATTTGAACGATCTTCCAATGAGTCTGTTTAGGTATGAAGTTGGGTATCCTTCGATCCTCATTCAATATGCTCTTTCGAACAACCATGGGTCCTCGTTGGAATGAAATGGCACTTTCATTTGAACGATCATTAACTCGTTTGAACCACAATTTTCTAATTTTCTCATATTTCACCCAAAAAGCTCTAATAATTGTCCTCAAGACTCCAACAACAATCAACTTCAGATATAAACCCAATTATAATGATCCAATCCGAAGGGTTTCCATATTATTACAATTTATGTGGGGCAAAATAATAAAATATTGGGCATGGGTATTATAGTTAACTCATGCAGAACACTTCCATGATTGTTACATCACCTCAGCTAGATGAGGCATTATTATCGAAAAGGGACGAATTGTTAGAATAGCTGAACTCAATCTCTACCTCTGGGTGATGAAATCGACACCCCCACCCACTGAAACATCACCTTTAGCAAGCCTCGAGATATGACATGCCAATTCCCTTGACTCTATAAATGGAATTAAAAAAGCTACAAACTCTTTCTAGAATCCCTCTCCATTGCACTCCCCAAAACTAATTGCATTATCGGCCCATCTAAGGATCCCACTACAAATTCTGAGGAAGAAAAAGTTTGACTCAAGGAACATCTCCTTCCACAGCCTGTGGTTGTACTATGTTTCTAGAGCCCTTAAACATAACTCCGAAAGTCCCCCAACAAAATCCATCCCACTTTATTACCATCATCATGGGAGTTGCCATACTCAGTAATTAGACTATATGAAATTTGTTTTAGAACCTATCATTAGGATTCCCTTTGATTACATAAAGAAAACTTTTATGATATTATGAATGATGCCATGCCTCCTTTTAATGGCATAATAAATATTGAATTCTAGTATTTGCCTGAGTGTGTTATATGGGATGATTACGAATCCACCAATGGATTAGAAATAACATCTAATAAAGATAACTATATGGGATTAAGATATTTAAAACTCTTGTAAAAACTTCACAGTCTAAATAGATATATGTCTCCTAATGAGGATGACATAATAACCATAAACTTGGGCACTCCCCAAAACCCTAAATAGTTACAAATATGGTCCTCCTTGGATGAAAATGAACAAAAAAAGATTGCAAATCACCTATCCAACTTCATAGATGTGTTTTCTTTGTCTTACGTTGATATGCTCGACATCAAGCCGACTATCATCATGCATTATATACACACTCTCCCAAATTTGAAATACATAAAGAAAAGTCTCCTTAATACCCGAGTAGACTTTATAAATTAAGGAAGAGTTAGAGAAATAACTCAGTGTCGGGCATCCGAGTTGTCGAATATCCCATTTGGTTATCCAACACTATACCAGTACCTAAAGAAAATAACAAAGTCCAATGTGTGTAGACTACATGGGTCTTAATCAGGCGTGCGCCAAAGAAAATTTGCCTCCGCCACACATCAACTTATTGGTAGATAGGATGACTAGTAACATGGTCATGTCCTTTGTCGACGGGATTGCAAGCCATAATTAGATTAAAACCCACCCTCACCACCAAGAGAAAACTGGGTTCATCACCCCCTAGGATACTAATTGTTATACAGTCATTCCCTTCGGTCTCAGGAACGCAGGTGAAACTTACCAAAAATAGGCCACAACCATCCTAAGCGATCTCATATTTGAGGTAGAGTTTTACGTAAAAGATATGATCAAAAAATTTAAAAACCAAGGACGACATATCCCGGCACCCCAAAAATTCTTCCAAATGTTACGCCTCTTCAAAATTGGGCTAAATCTACAAAAATGTTTCCTTGATGTCATTAAATGGAAAATGCGTGAATTTATCGTCGACAATGACGAAATCGAGGTAGACCCCTCTAAGGTCTAAGTCGTATGAGAAATACCACCACCTAAAATAAAATAAAATATAAAAAGAGGTTAGAGAGTTCCTAGGAAAAATTCGGTTCATAAGACAAATCATCAACAACCTCACCACCATTTATGAACCTATCTTCAAAATACTCAAGAATGACTCACCCAAAGAGTGTAATGCTCAGTGCCATGAATCATTAGAGAAAATATAAGAATACATCACTCACCCACCGATGTTTGTACCACCCCAACCAGGATAGCCTCTCTTCCTCTACATGACCATAACTGACATGGTTGTAGGAGGTGTAACACCCCGTAATTTTGAGGACTGAGAATTTAATTATTTTTTGGAGAAATAAAATTCACTTGAATTAGAGAACTTTAAATTTAAAAGTTGGAGAGTTTATTTAAATTGGATGAATTATTAAATCTGACGAATTTAGATTTAATTATTCGGATTATTATTGCGCCGTATTTTTTAGGTAAAAAATTTGAGGATGTTATAAATTATTTTGGAGACAATTCTGAGTGAATGGTTGACTCCGAATATGTTGAGATAGTCGAAAAAGAGTACCCGAAGGTAGTAATCGGGTATCGGGGCATTTTTAGGCATAATCGGGCCCATACGGGGGTGTTCGGGTCATTTGGGCTTGGCCCATAAGCCTAAAAATGGGATTATAATTTATAAACCTAATTGAAAGTGTATGGAACTACAGTTAACATAACTCTAAATCTAGAAATTGAGATCAAGGCAAAAGCAGCAATTGGCGATCAATTGGGAGTCTTTGGGAGATAAATCAAGGAGTAATTGAGGGTGTTCTTTGTGGAATCATCATCAAAACAAAAGAATCAGACTTTATGATTTTTAAGGAAAGTGGTTAATTTGATGTAATTATAATTGTTTGATACCCAATTCATATTATGGTGATATGTAAAACCAAATTCGTTTTAGGGTGTGGGAATTACATGAAAATGTGTTTTTATTTCGTTGAGTAAATTGTGATGAATTTATTACTCAATTGATGATTGTCTATGATATGCAATAACTGATATTAGTTTTTGGTGTAAAACTAGTAGTTATTGACGTCTGAATGGGAACTATTTTTATGAATTGAAAATCAGAGGTGTAAAACCCAGGTTGAAACCCAAATCGAGAAACTTTATTTTTGTCAAAATTAAGTAAGGATTAAATGTTCTAGGATGATTAGAAATTACTCCTATGTAGATATATTTTTGGTTGTGAATGGGTAATGTTGGGAGATACAATGAAAAGCTTAGTGGTATGTCAATGGAGAAAACAGACAATCGGAGGAGACAAAGAACCTGATCGATCGATGGTCAGGGTCGATCGATCGACGATTCCAGATTTCTAGCAGTTCTCCCTTTTTTATATATGCAAATTCCTTTGAAATGACTTTTGGGATTTATTAAGTGGTGACATAAAAATATGGGACATAATTTCCTAATAATTATGAAGGGATATAACTGGGATTAGGAGGATATTATATGTGTGACACATAATGGGCGAATTTGGGGAAATAAATTCTAAAAGTGTTAAACAGTGGTCCGGGTATCGTAATTGAGTGACGCCGCTTAATTAAATTAACGTGAAATTAATTAAACTAAGAATCAGGGAATTTGACTCGAATATTAAGGGATAGTGCGATGGGTGTTAGACACAGAGTATACGATTTAATTTATTATAGAGATGTATAATAAATTACTGAATATTAAATTTAATTAGAGGTATTAACCGTAATAGCGAGACTTGATGTAAGATATTTTAAAGGTTAAAGGTACGGACCGCATGAGTAAGTCGGGGTAATGTAGTCGGTGAAACTAATTAGATGATAATTCAATTCATGTGTGATTAATTAAATTACAAGTCGGGATATAGACTTGGGTATTTTGGCCTAGCGCTACGGGATTTGTGTAGCGGATTGACTGATTTTAAATAATATATATATATATATATATATATATATATATATATATATATGTGTGTGATAATTCAATTCATGTGTGTGTGTGTGTGTGTACTTTGTACTGATACCGAGGCGGTGTAAATGCATTTACATCAGGGTTAATGGCTGTCCCGACCAATGTAAATGATAGGATGAATTGGGGTCAATGGAACAATACGAACTAATAAGTCCTTAATGTGTGATATTAGGACATTAGAGTGAAGTATACACTTATAATATATATTGTGTGTGAAGTATATACTGTATGAATAATTTACTTACGTGGGATAGTAGACAGCTAGATGACGTGCATACATCTAAAAAGTAAATTAAGTGGAGAAGCTTAGTTATAAATATTTAATTGTGAGATGTGAATATCTAAGGAATAAATTAAGTAGTGAGACTTAATGATAAATGTGGATAGATAACATATGTGAAAGGTTACACGGGAAGTAATTAACATATGAGAGGTGTTGATAAATAATATACTGTATGGGCGGTACGGGAAACTTGGAAATGTAGATAAGTTCAGTTTATTACTATAGTCCAGTTAGTGGGGTAGTACAACTAGGTGGGCTAAGTACAGAATGTTAAGTGCGCACTCTAGATGAGGGGTGAGAAGTATCTCAAGTGAATGCGACACTAACCTAAATATGAAGAGCATTCATGCATTTTAAATAATTGTATTTTAATTCACTTGCTAAATATTTTCAAAATATTTTGGGTTCTAACCCTTGCTATAAAAATATTTTCAAAACCTTTTAGGTGTCCAGCCACAGGGACGCCAAACTTAATATCTATTCCAGGGACATGCAGCAGCTGCACATGTGTATGTTAGCGGGAGTTTCGATTAGACGTTTTATTCCTTTGTTCCTAGATAAGGAATTTGTTCTCAGTCATAGTTAATGTCGGACGTGTTGCCCGGTTATTTTCAGATTTAGTTTCTGGATTATTTTATATTTGTGAGATGTCTGTTTGATTTGAAATTTTAGTCGATGGTTACTTCGGCATGTCTTTTATTAATTATTTAGTTTGTGAAGTTCCAGATGGTATGATTGGTTAGTTTATATTTTTGCATGTTGGGTTATTTAATTAAAAAGATAAAATTTGACACCAGATTTTTGAATACTAGGTGGTTAGTAATGTTTTAAAAAAAAATTACAGTGATTCTAAGAATTAACCAGATGAGATTGCTGATTAATTTGATATAGGACTAATCACCCGATATTTTATTAGGTGGGGTGTCACAGGAGGCATTTTGGCCTAATATGTAGAGAGATACTTACAAGAATAGGTGATCTACTATTTCAATAAAAAGATTATCTCCCATGGCCTCAAATACATCACCTTTGAAAAGGCTTGTGTGTACCTTGTATGGACAACTCGTAAACTACATCACTACATGATTCCATTTAGCATATGACTCATCTCCATGATGGATCCCTTGAAACAACTCTTTGAGAAACCCATTATATCTATCTGAATGGATAAATGGATATTGATGCTATTCGAGTTCGAAATCACGTATGTAACCTATAAAGCCTCCAAGAGGCTATTCATATATGACTTTATTATAGGGAAACCCTTGACAAAAGAAGAAGGAAAAAATGAGGTAGAATTACCTGATGAAGTTCTCTTCTCTCTAAGAGATAGAGAAAAATTGGAACTCTACTTTTATTGGGCCTCCAACAAAGAGGTATTCGCTATCAAAATTCTCCTAATATATTCCAAATCACAAGAACTTCCCACATCCATCAAACTTACCTATGAATGAACCAAAAGCATGGTCGAGTACGAGGCTTGTATCACAGGTCTGAAAATTTCCCTGTAATTGGGAATCACGGACCTAAAGCCTATGGAGATTCCAATTTAGTCTTAATCTAAATACTAGGCAAGTGTAAAATATTGGATGACAAAACACAATCATACTATGCTCACTTAGGTGAGGTATCTTTGTGATTCAAACATCTTGAATTATACTTCCTCCTAAGGGCTAAAAATAAATTCGCAGATGCACTTGCCACCCCAGCCTCTATGATAGACATGCCAAAAGGAACTACAAAAATCATGTTTATGTTGTAAGACCCGCGATATGTTACTATGACATATGAAACTTGCTCAAAAAATAACCACTACTCACATGACGCTTCCCCCAATGACCATTTGACCTTAAGATGACTGAAAACCTGATTCATTATCTGTGGGGGGAAACTTCGTAAAAGAGAGTTCAACAGAATAAACTTATTGTGTTTCACCTAAGACAAAACCTTCAAGATCATAGGCAAAGTCCATATTGGTGAATATGTCCCTCACACGATTGGGAAAACCCTCTCCTATAAAATCCCCAAATAGTCATACTACTAGACAACCATGGAAAAGGATTGCACAAACTAAATCAAAAGATACATCAAATGCAAACTATATTCCTCATATCATCAATCTCCTCGAGAAATCTATTGCATTAACTCACCTTTGCCTTTCTCCACATGGGGGATAAACATAATAGGGAAAGTAAATCCCAAGGCCTCCATTAGGCATGAATTTATTCTAGTTACAATCGACTAATTCACCAAATAGGTCGATGTTGGTCTTACACGATACTAAATGCTATGAAAGTGTCCAAATTCATACATCAAAACATCATCTACTGCTTTGGTGTACCCCATAATCTAATATCGATAAAGGGGCCCAACTTCGAGAAAGAGGCCCCAAACCTATAACACCAATATGTGATTACTCAGCATACGTTATCACCATACAAACCACAAACCAATAGAGCTATCGAAGCTACTAATAATAGCATCATAAACATTATTATGAAGACGAAAAAGATTTATAGTGATAGATTAGACAAACTCCAATACTCCCTCTAGGACTACCACACAATACAGTGAAACTCAATAGGGGACAACCCTTACTCTTTAGATTCTGGAATGGAGGCAGTCCTACTTATAAAACATGAGATATATTCCTTGAGGATCAGGCTCGAAATACAAGTGTCTGAAACTGACTGGGTCCATGCCTATTAAGAAGAACTAGCTCTCCTCGATAAGAGGAGACTGAAAGCCATTTATCATAATCAGGGTTATTAGCAGTGTATCGCCTAAAGAATTCAACCAAAGGGTCAAGAAGGGAAACATTCAATAGGGCAACTAAGTCTTAAAAGAAAATCTCAAACCTTTACTGACTCCCCCTAAGGTAATTTTTCGCCTAACTGGGGAGGATCCTACCTCATCACTAGAGTAAACTCTGGTAGGGAAGCTACCTTAGCTGATCTAGATGAACTCACATTTTCCCACCATTTCAGTATTGATTGATTGAAGAAATTATTTCCATAAGTCCTCTAATAGTGTAAAGAAAAAGACCAGTTTAAAGACCAAAAAATTGGGCGTAGAAGGTGGGGAAAACTATGCAAGCCCATATGCATCCCCATCCCTACATCAAAAGATCGGTTTAAAGACAAAAAAATTGGACTCACCTTATATATATATATATATATATATATATATTTGTCCCTTGTAGTCTATCATGTTTTGTCGCATGTGGACATGTTTCTTTCCACCACTTTTAATAAAATAGAGTTTATGCTCATTTTTTTTGTACACACACTATCCATTATTCTGATGTATAAAATACTGAACCATTAAACAAGAACACAAAGTGCGAGCCATTCGTCCCTAAAAAGTAAATTTTTATTACCTATGAACATGATGCGTGGCGAAAATCCCTATATGTCCCAAAAAGTGTATTGAGGATTTTTCATTTTTCCCCAAGGGAAACAAGATACATATGTACAAACGGGATCCTACCCAAAAAACCACAAAATACATATTATTAGGAGGTTATATTAAATCCCATATAAAAAATCATCGAGAAATATTAAGCTACCACATTATCAATCATGAGGCCTCTTTCTAGAATGACCACTCACACGACTCTCGTCCACAACCCCCAAACTCAGCACCCTATCACTCTCTCCTAATGTGAACACTATATTCGGATATGTAAAACCACTCAAACATGGAACCAGAATAATTGACAACCATAAATAGTCATTGTCAACATATCTCATAACTTTCGTAGTCAATTGGCATAAAGTCAAATGTGCAGATGACCAACACCTCAGCATCTCCTGCAATTAAGATGCATCAACTAGTACTTACTAAAAATTTGTAAAGACATAAACTCAATTAAACTTCAAAGATAAAAAAATCAAAGACATACAAAAACACTAATTGTTGAAAACTCATGTCATTCTCAAAAAGGGAGGGTCCTAAGACATCATTAGCGTGCCAAAAGGGTAACCATGTTAATGAAGTTGTATGACTTTCTATTTCCAGTTTAGGACCATTGTGAAAGAAAATGATAACACTGAGAGCATGCAGTGTCAACCCCACAACTCAAACGATTGAAGAGTAACGAAACCCAAAGAGATCAAGAAGATGCTCTCGTCCCTTTTGAGAGACTACCCAACAACAACAATAACAATAGCAAGAACGGGACGTCTGGCATCCTGAAACTGAAATAACTTCCTCTATCGATCATTGAAGATGATACTATGAGAAATAGGTGTGGAATCAATATCCAAAGAAACTAAAAGCGTTTATTCAAGAACAAAATGTCATGAAAAGTAGTAGAACCAAAGCCTTCCCAAAATAGAAACAAACATTTGTATTAAATAGGTTTCTAACTAATGGACGAGATAGCCGATTGATAAACGATCCCTTATGTTTAGTCGATCGGTTAAATGTGTAAAAATATGGTTAGCCGATTGGTTAACCCTTCATACCCAAGACAAACCCAAGGGTTAACGGATCGATTAACCACTCCATTTATAAAAAAATCTCACTTAGCCCCTAACTTTTGAACTACCACTCACATACCTCAGATCCCCCCCCCCCCCCCCCCAAACACACACACCACCACCACCACAAGAATAGGCAAACCTATTATTTTACCTTCCAATTTCAATGAAGAGTTTCCTCACATGCTCACTCTTAGTCGACCACCTTTGCGAACACCCCAATCTGTAATTGGGGTGTGGGACACTCTGGGATTTTACATTTAACCACGGGAACAAACTCCGAGAAAAATCCCCAAAAAATAGCAACATCATAAGCCCAAAACCATTGTTCAAGGGATAAAAACACCAAGAACCAAAGGCTAGAGGGTCAAAATGAAATTAGGAAGAAAAATAAGCATCACGCAACCCATGTGGGAGCTTTAACCGATCGGTTAAATGCCCATCCCATCCTTTAACAAATCGGTTAAAGCTCACTCCCCAAAACTAATGACCGAACCGTTATCCCCTCCAGAATGATCATTACGAGATCTTTGGAAAATATTATCCGAGACATACTCGTAATCCACTCCTCGGATCGACCATCTAGGATATTTAACTAATTGTTTAAACTCCTCGGATCAAACCCCTATAACTAGATGCCCCCACCAACCAAGAAAGGGCACCAAAACACAAGCTAGGTCCAATTTTTTTAATTTATTCTCCCATGAGCATCCAAGCTACTCGAGATCATTTTTATAAGTTCTAAAAAAGTTTTTAATTTATAGAAGTCACTTCCCCTAGGGAAATTTCATACTTCCGTAAAGTCACTTCGGTCCCAAAATTGGTTTGTACTTCTAAAAAGTCACATCTGAAAGAAATACCAATGCAAACCTTTGCGTGCGTTCTACGAACATCGTCATTTCTAAACGAACCTCTTCCTAACTAAATATGATCTTTACCCACCTCAGGCACCTCAATTGGGGATAATTTAATGGGAAAAATTCATTTCACGCTACAAGGGTAAGGAAACTCTCCTCGAATTTCGAGTCAAACACCCCTTTTACATTGGGTAAAGAAAATATTCCCAAATTTAGAGTCGGATACTCCACACACACACACACATATATATATATATAGTGATAAACCGCCCATGTATGGCTATCTTTTACAGCCTGGCCCCTATTTAGGGGATCGGGTAGGCATTATATAACGTTTACATTTTAAAGCCTGGTTTTCAACTCTAGATATTAATTCACTTTACATCCTCATATATTACAACGATGCTAATAAAATGCCACAATAACCATTATAAAACATGGAAACATACTTTTTAAAATCGTTCCGAGGAAAGTGTTCGTGAGCCGAGTCAGTCCAAAACTTTACCCAAATCAACATCTAAAATTCGTTTGCTCTCATCGCTACTCCAAATGAACAAAGCCTGTCCCCGTGATGGTACCCCAAATATGTGTTTTCATATCAAATACTCACCTAACGCCATCCTCTTAGACATACTTTTATCATATAAATATTTTTTATCCAGCACAATGAAAATGAAATATTAAAAACTAGGCTCCATAAATATCTTAATAATGTATATTTTATACATGGTACCCTCGCCTACACCCATAAATATGCCCTATTTGTTATAACTACATTGGATTTAATCCTAAGTCTCCTTGGGTATGTAGACGTTATACCAAACTAAATTCGTGAAGCCCAAGCCTCAGAATATGTCTCTCAACGTATTATTTCTTAGTGATGTTTCCGTCCCCAGTACAAACTACCTCGAATTCTACCTCCACCTCCTTAGCTGAGGATGTTTAGAACATGACATACTTAGCGTTATACCTCCAAACTAGCCATATGGTTCAACAACACTTTTGAGTTAGTAGTCCCCCAATAGGTAATGGAAGTCTTTGTTAACGACTTCAGTTCAACTCCCATTCTGAACCTACACTAAACCCACCCCTGGCCCATATACAGCTTCTTGTCCTCCTAATTCAAGCCGTATACTTGACCGCACATAATGTTCGAACACGTGAATGACCTAAAATATGTAGGCTTTGACCTCGTGGGTAAAATACAGATTCCTTCTTGTGAGCTTGATCCTGGACAATATATATCATGATGTATTATCCCCATAGAGATCCACCCATCTCCATTACACACTATTTGATGCATACCATAAAAGAGATATCAGTTATCGCAAAGTCGCGATCTCTCGCGCACTCCCTTATAAATGTTCTATAGTATACATACTATACACAATCGTATTACGAACCATGGATTATTTGTCCACACACTTGAAAATTGTATTCTCCATTGAGAACTGGAAATAAAAACAAGTATATTCATACTTGTTAACACTCTCATAATTAATAGGTCGGCTATTTGCATAAGGATCATACCTAGAAAATCAATATCCCTCACCATTCATCCCCTTCATAAAAAATAAATGAGATATCAAACTATCTTAACTTTTGGCTTCCCGCTGAAACGTATATAAGAAATCGAACTACGTAATCTTTAATCCCATGTCTTCTTGGGTATGTAGGCACAATATCGAGTCCTTCTCATGAGCACAAGCCACAATAATGTATTTCTCAATATGTTGTCACCATAGAAATGCACTCATTTCTCATATTACCTTTCTATCTATCCTCAAACATCGAAAGAGATATCAAACTATACTCAAATACGAGATCACTCGCACAATGGCCACCCATTATGCAAGCACGGAGTCATACACAAGTGCCCTTATGTACCTGCACTAGTTTAAATGACATTTTTATGCCTCTCACTAATACAATTATCCTACCTATGCACCTATCTACACTTAAGGGTTTCGCAACCTAGGGTCTCTAAATATGACATAAAATAAATCAAAAAGTAATCAATTAATGTTTATAGTGATAATAAGAACATAATTAAGATATCATAAAAGAACAAGCGGGTACCTAATACCTTCCCCACTCATAACCCGGTTCCCAAACCTACATAGAAAAAATCTATGGACCAACTTCACACTTAAACCTACCTTAGGACTAGCCCGGAAGGAATACACCTAATCTCTTATTGATTTTTGTATAAAACAAACTCAAGACTTTGAATAAATAAAAATAAAAAACCTGTCGTACGGAACACACTTGGATCTAGGCAAAAAAATCAGGGGTGTGCAAATCAAGTCATCGACCCATGTAAAACTGAATACCTGACCTCATGAGGATGTGATGTATTAGGAGAAAAACACCCTCGAGCATCCACTGATGAACGAATGCACTCTCTCACATAAGAGAGATCCATTCCCTCTCTCCTTTGGGCACCGCTCGGGACCTGCAGCGCCATAGTTGGGTAATGTGGCTTTAGAAATATGGAATTTCTTTTCCTCATTTGAATGCGACCATTAATGTCTTTTAAAATGTATGATCCACCTTTAAATTCCTACGAATTTAGAATGGACCATCACATTTTGGAGGTCACTTTACATAGGCTGGACCTTTTTATCCTAGAGGTAAAATGGGTTTTCAAACTAAGTCACCCTCATGAAAGGTACTATTTTTTTACTTTATTATTATTGTTGTTAGCTATTTTCTTATTTTTTACAAATATATTATTCAATGATGAAATTCTATCTCCATCTATGTTCATAACTCCATGAACATAGCTTGATCATAGCCTTCCACTATTAATTTATTTTGGGCCACCACTCTTAATGAGTTTAAAGAATTGAAATTTGTAGGACAACATCATGCCCATAGGTTAAGGAATATGGGTTCACATATGTACATGAACTTTTAGAGGTCATGTAATCCTATAATAGTTATGGAAAGATCGTCCCAATCTCTTAAATTCTTCTCAATCACTTTGCTCAGGTTGTTTTTTATTACTTTATTTGTACTTTCTACCTAACCATTTGATTGAGAATAATAAGGTGTTTCTGTTTTCAAAGTTGTACCTAACCTTGAAGTTAATTCTAGAAGCATTTCTGATTAATAAATATTTATATTATCTATGTTTATGTTTTTTGGGATCCCAACCCTATATACAATATCTTGCAAAAATCTACCAACTCATTTTGTGTAACTGATTTTAGAGTTTTACACTCCACTCACTTTCTAAAATAACCCGTTGCAATAAGTACAAAATTATGCTTCTTGGAAGATGGAAGGTAGATTTTTTCTATGACATTAACTTTCCATCCTCTGAATGGCCAAGGATTCACTAGATATTTGTAGGTTAATAGCATGAACATGTTTTTAAGGGCCATGTTGCTAGCATTTCTTACATAATTTTGCAAAATCAATGCAATCTTTTAGGATGGAAGACAAATAGAAGCCATGCCTTCTTAACAACAGTCTCATATTTGGGCCAATCTGATGAACCTAAGGAAAACCCTCATAGACTTATTCAATGGCGGTTAGACCCTCGTCCTCACATAGACGCTCTAGGATTATTCCATGATCACCTATTTTAGATACTTTTCTAGCATACATAATGTAACTAGTAACTTTTATCTTACATACGTTTCACTCCTGATATTTGGGTTAGTTAGATAGTCAACCAATGGTTTTCTTCAATCCTCATGAACATCAATGTTGATACAAAAATTAGTCAGCTAATGTGGACTAATTATATGAAGATGCGTGTTATCCTACCTGGCAAAAATGTTATTACCGAGGAGCTTAAGGTACCGAACTACTCACTACATCGAGCTACTCAACATAACGAGCATCTGGCCAGGAAGATGAAACGACGAAGATGGATTCGACTAACATTCTTACCATATACAGATGTATATGTCTATTAAATAACGGCATATTGCCTATTCTTACTGATGGCCCAAGGGCTATAAATACATTGTAACACCCCCCATAACGGGGTAATTGATCACTAGCGATCATAATCAAGGTTAAGACAAGTTACCTAGCAATACAAGACAGTGGACGTAGGCCATTATCGTTAAGGCTGAACCACTTTAACTATCCTTTGTCTTATTTATTTATTCATATATATATATATAATTAATTAATTAGATCAAGTCTAGTTTTTCACATCAACAGATTGGAGATGTCTGTGGAAACGACTACACGTAGGTTTTTCACTAAAAAATTCATCACACACGATTGAGATCCCACAATCTAGCAATAGGAATAATGACGGAGTTCCTCCTAACCAGTCCGCTCCTCCAACTGTCCATGATCTCACAGGAATAGTGGCAAACTTAGCCAGAGGACAAACAGCTATACAGGAGACCATGCGACAACTCATTTAGACTATTCAAAATGGAACATCTGCCCAGTCAAGCCAGCGAAACCTTCATAGAAACATACACTCGCTGACTTCACGATCCAGACGTATTATATTCCCTTAAGCCTTATGGTCCAAACATATCGAATTCCATTATACCGAGAAGTCCAACGATCCCTCCTATCATCTTGGTTGGATATCTCCCATAAGATTTAAAAATTCTCAAGAAAATGTCACTCTAACTCCAGAACAAACAAGCGCTCTAAAAAGTTTGAGCAGAGTTTCTCCCTTTGATCGTTTGGGCCCTAAGAGGAATTGAAACCCTCCTCAGATTGCATCAAGAAATTATCAATGACCAAATGACTTAAGGGAAGGTTCTGCCCAATCACGCCCCGCAGCTCGTACAGAAAGATCCCAGGAGGAGAATTTTGCGTGATCGGTTGCTCGAGTAAATAAAATAGAGGCTGGAAATGATGCATGGAAAGGATCTATTCAAACATTAGAAGAGAGGTTAGGGGAGATGGCTAAGGCCAAAAATCCTCTCCAAAGAACCTTTATTAAAGGGTCTCCTTTTGTCCAGGAAATCGTGAACTTTCCCACCCTCGAAGTTTAAGGATCATGTGGTTATGCCGAAGTATGATGGAAAAACTGATCCTATTCTTCACATAGAGCAATACCAAGCTTCTACAAATATTTATGCAGTCCCAGATGAGATGAGGTGCAGGTAATTCTCAGGAACCATCACTAGATTTTCTCAAATCTGGTACAACAGCCTTCCTCGGGGGAAAATTGCCACCTTCCACTAACTAGCTGAGCTCATTATAGGAAACTTATGTTTTGGTGCAAAACCAGTCAAGAGAGTAGCACATCTGTTGAGTGTAAGGCAAAGGGCAGGAGAAAGTACTAGGAACTACATCACCCACATTAACAACGAGAAACTAGAGGTCATTGAATATGAAGAGAAGACAACCATTATGGCCCTTATGAGTGGTCTTTTACTATACAAACTGTACTACACTTTGGCCAAGGATCCCCTAAAATCCATGGCAGAATTAATGGCAAAAGAAGCCAAGATTATGAATGCTCAAGAGGCTATGGCTGCGAAGAAGAATGCTGAGGCAAAAGTAGAGAATAAAGTTGAAGGTAGGTCGGAGAGGAAAGATCACAAGCATCATGGAGGAAACTAGTAATCGAAAAGCAAGGAAATGTTGGAGCACTTGAGGAATTATGCAAATTATACTCCCTTAAAGGTATACATAAACTATGTTTTGGAGGAGATAAAAAACAGCGAAGAACTAAATTGGCAGGAGAACTTGAGGATAGCCCCCGAAAGGACAGATAAGTCCAAGTATTGCGAGTTCCATAAATATCATGGTCACATGACCAAGAAGTACGTAGCTCTCCAGAATGAGATTGAGGCACTCATTAGATAATGGAAATTGAATAAGTTTGTTGATCGCCAAAACGGTGGGAAGATCAACAATAGAGCATGGAAAAGGTCTAAATCTCCTCGCTGACCAAGAGATGATAAGAAAAGTGACCATAAAGATGACCCGGAGGATGACCCCGATCTCCCAAAAAATCAATGCAGCTAGAGCATGAGGTATTTTCAATCCGTTTTGGTTCATTAGAATGTAATATGATTACAAGTTGAGATACATGAGGAAGGGATCATACTGCAGAAAGAAAGATTTACCTTAATGAGTCCCAAGCCTATTCGTACATATAACGGATAAATCTGGCAGAGGAAGATCGTCCGAGGAAGGTTAACAAAGAAAAATTGGTCATCCGTTTCTTCAAAAATGACTTGTAAAGAGTTTTATATCCTCATGATGATCCTCTAGTGATCAAAATGAGATTGAAGGATGTTATCATCTCAAGAGTATTGATAGATAATGGTAGCTCGGCAAACATCATGTTCTACCCTTTCTTTGACAGTTTAAACTTGGAAACTCACTCAGTTGGAGTCATATCATAAGCCCCTCCTCGGTTTCTCTAGCAAAAAAGTTTTTCCACTTGGGAGGATAATGTTGGACATGTTTATTGGTACCTGGCCTGCTTGCAGAACAAAAAAAGTATGCTTTCTTGTAATGGATAAAAATGTCAAGTTAGCCTATAATATAATCATGGGAAGAGTAGGTCTGAAAAAGTTTGAAGCAGTTCCATCCATTGTACATCAGTGTTTAAAACTCTCAAACAACTTTAGGGTTGGAATTATGAAGGGAGATCAGAAAGTAGCTCGGGAATGCTATTACTCATCTGCCGAACAAGAAGAATTGGAAGATACAAGGAAGGAAACAACCACTTATCAAGTGGATAAATATGATGAGTCTGAGATTGAAACCTTGGACCTAAGACATGAAACATAGATTGTAAAAGGCCAAGTCATGGAGGCGATAGAAATCATTGCTTTGGATGATGAGCAAGAACAACCTAGGTTGGTGCTTCACTTGACCCAGTGTTAAAGAAAGAACTGGTGGCATTATTAAAACACAAAAAATAAACATTCGCATGGAGTCATGAAGATATGTCGGGGATAAACCCAGCCTTCCTCTATCATGAGCTTAATGTCAATAAGGAGATCAAGTCGGTAAAGCAACGAAGAAGAGTTTTCAGTCCAGAAAAGAATCAAGTTATTCAAGAGGAAATAGAAAAATTGCAGAGAGCTTCTTTCATTGAAGAAATTAAAATTCTTGATTGGTTGGCTAACATTGTTATGGTGAAGAAAAAGAACAAAACGTGGAGATTGTGCATAGACTTTACGGACCTAAATAAAGTCTGCCCAAAAGATCATTTCCCGTTACCCAGGATAGATCAGCTAGTAGATGTAACTTCGGGGCATGAGTTGCTAAGCTTCATGGACGCCTACTCTGGATACAATCAAATTAAAATGAAGCCCGGCGACAGGGAAAGTACCTATTTTATTACCCCATGAGGAACATATTGTTATAATGTTATGCTTTTTTGTCTTAAAAATGCAGGTGCTACATATCAGCGGCTGATGAATAAAGTGTTCGCGGAGCAGATTGGCAAGAATATGGAGGTATGCGCCGACGACATGTTGACCAAAAGCAAGAAAGTTGATGACCACATAACTGATCTGAGTCAAACATTTGATCAATTAAAGAAATAGCAAATGAAGTTAAACCCGACCAAGTACATTTTTGGCGTATGAGAAGGCAAGCTCCTCGAGTATATTGTGAATCAAAGAGGTATTGAGTCAAATCCTAACAAGATCAAAGTCTTGCTATAATTACAATCTCCATCTATGAAGAAGGAAGTACAACGCCTCATGGGGCGTGTTTCAGCTCTCAATAGGTTCGTCTCACGAGCAACTGATAGATGTCTTACATTCTTCAAGACACTCAAAAAAACTTTCGAGTGGAATGATAAGTGTAAGAAGGCGTTCCAAGAGTTGAAGAGATATTTGGGGACACCTCCTTTGCTATCCGAGCCAATAGTGGGAGAAAAATTATACTTGTACTTGGTTGTCTCAGAGAGTTTACTCAGTTCAGCATTAATGAGGGTAGAAAATGGAGTGCAAAAGCCGGTGTATTATACGAGCAATGCATTCCGAGGAGCAGAGATTAGATATCCAAAATTGGAAAAGTTAGCGTTAGCATTGATCGAGGCGAGCAGGAGGATGAAGCCATACTTCCAAGACCATACCATAGTGGTATATACTGATATACCACTTATACAAGCTTTGCATAAGCTAAAAAAATATGGAAGACTGATGTATTGGGCGATGGAGTTAGGTTAGTATGACATTGTCTATGAGCCAAGGTATTCTCTCAAAGGGAAAGCAGTGGCAGATTTCATCGCTGAATTCACTTCTCTAGATATTCACGACCAATAGGGGGCTAATGTCGAGCAACCCAGTGATGCCAGAGAACCAGTTGAAACTATTCCTGATCAACTCCCAGCAATAGAACTGCCAAAAAGAATAGTTGTCGATAAACTAGAATATGATGGTAAAGGACCAGAGTTTGATGGCGATGAAACAAAGCATGGGACATTCCATAAAGGGGTTTTTTCCGACCAAGGGTTTGATAATAATATCCCAATATGGAATTTGTATGTTGATGGTTCCTCATGTACAGTAGGCTGCGGAGTTGGAATAATTCTTAATAGTCTATATGGACTAGACATAGAATATGCTATGCGTTTCCAATTCAAAGCTTCCAATAATGAATCTGAGTATGAAGTTGTAATTGTGGGCCTTAGTTTAGCTAAAACACTAAATGCAGAGAAAGTTACAACGTTTAGTGATTCACAACTAGTTGTAAATCAAATTCTTGGGTTGTACGTAGGAAAAGGATAATTCATGTCCTGGTATCTAACCAAAGCTATGGAGATTATAGCTGACTTAGGAGTTGTCCAAATGGTTAGAATACCAAGACTAGATAATGCTAGGGCTGATGCATTAGAGCGGTTAGCCTCAGCTACTCGCAACGAGCTACGAAGAACGATTCTTATTGAGATACTTGCAAATCGAAGCATTAATGAATATTTAATGGTAAAGTTCATCATTTTGTATATGAGACCTTCCTGGATGGATCCCATCAGGGCGTATATCGAAGAAGTCATTTTACCAAACGACCAACTTGCAGCCAATAGGCTTAAGTTTAAGTCTGCTAGATATGTCTTAAAGAATGGAGTTCTGTACAGAAGAGGTATGACAGCAGGTCTACAAAAATGTGTTCATCCATTAAAAGTTAAATATCGGATAGAAGAAATTTATGAAGGGTCTTGTGAAGCTCACGTGGCAGGTCGAACACTTTCGCAGAGAATAACTACACAGGGATATTATTGGCCAACAATGCGCGCTGACTGTACTGCTTATGCCAAGAAATGTAACAAGTGTTAACGATTTTCTACCATACGAAGAAATCCCCAATCCTTATTAACACCAATCACCTCACCTTGATCACTTGTTATGTGGGGAATAGATTTGGTCGGGCCTCTGCCAACTACCAGAGGACGATTCAAGTACCTAGTGGTCGCTGTTGATTATTTCACTAAATAGGTGGAAGTTGAACCTCTCATTGATATTGTAACAACCCGCGTAATTTTGGGCTATTTTAATTAATTTCTAGAAAATGGAGGAAAATAAAGTTTTTGATAAAATTATTTTTATTGCTCAAATATGTTGGTTATTATTTTTAAAGGTGAGAATTTCAAACGGTTTTGAAATCGGAGTTAAAACGGATTTTAAAATGATTTTAAAATGTTTTTAACTCTTGGAGTTGTTTTGACTTCCAACTCTTCATTTTTTTGCCTTATTTAAAGGAGTCTTTTGGATTCCAACTCTTTATTTCTTTGCACTATAAAAGGAAGTCGTGGGCAACCCTTTTAACCTACTTTTGGCACAAATTTTGGCAGCAAATATATTTTATATTCCTCTTCTTTTTATATACACATTGGCCCTTGAGATTTGTGAGTTCTAACCTTAGATTAGAGGTGTTCTTGGGGATAATTTGTTGAAGGTTCTTGGAGGAGATTTTGTAGATATTTTGTGTTGATCTTGAGGATGTGATCATTGGTTTCTCATCATGATTTGAGGTATGGGGTTTTACACAATATGCTCCTCAAATCTCGCGAGTGTCATTCTCTTTGAATTCTTGTTAATTGAACTCATAATTGAACTGATAAATTCATTAAAATCTGGAAAATAATTGTTGAAATTATTTTGATTCATGTGGTATCATTATATTGTTGATGAGCACGTTGTCATGAGATTTTAATATGGCACGGATGTTGAGTACCCGCCAAAATACCTATTCCCGGCTATGGCTTGATAAAGCATATGGGAATGGGGTGAGGCCTGGTTACCCATTGATGTGTTGTTGAGAAATTTATTGATAAATGCTATTGAGATTTGCATTTGATTTGAATATTTGTACTCGTGTTGTTACGCTTTATTCATCGCTAACATATATTTGTTGAGCATCTTTCTTGTCGTATTGTGTACTTCCCCATATTTTCTTTTAGTGGCAGGTTAGCGCGGATTTTGGGGCGCTATGGAGATTGATTTAAGTGAGGATTGTTTGGGAAAGATTTATATTATTTTGATGTATAGAGATTTGGAGATTTGTATTTTTATTCGAGTTAGATAGTTGTAATTTTAATTCGAGAGACTTGTTGTAATTGACGAGATTGAGATTAGTGGATTTATATTATTGTGGGTTTATTTAGATGCTCTATACCTTTTCACTTGTGTATTTGGATTTATTTTATCGTATTAGCGCTCCGTTCGCTCTCCCCGGGCGGGCGGGGTGTTACAGATATGGCCTATAAAAGGGTCTATCAGTTCATTGGGAAGAATATTATTTGAAGATATTGTCTTCCACATGCTATCATCACTTACCACGGTACCCAATTTAACAATGAGGAGTTTGTTGTGTACTAGCAATAGTCGAATGTTCAAAATATTCATTCTACACTAGGACATCCCTAGAGTAATGGGCAAACAGAGGTGACGAACAGAACTCTGCTGAACAAGCTGAAGAAAAGGTTAGATGATGCCAAAAGCAACTAGATAAATGAATTGCACTCTGTATTACGGGCCTACCGAATAACACCCCGAATAGAGACTGGTGAATCTCCTTATATATCAACTTTTGGAAGTGAAGCTGTCATACCTGTTGAATTAGGCTTACCTACTCATAGGGTGCTTAATTTCAAATCTCCAGTAAGTGATTTAATGAGGGATTTGGATTTAGACATGCTCGAAGAATTCAGGGAAGATGCAGCAGTCCGGCATGCAGCTTACCAACAAAGAACTGCCATGTTCTATAATAAAAGGGTCAAGAAATGCGATCTTAAGGAAGGAGATTATGTGCCCAAGAAAGTAATCCAAAAACACAATAAATTAGAGGCTAACTGGCACGGACCCCTATCGTGTCACGGCTGTTATTCTACCTGGAACCTACAGAATAGAAACCTTAGAAGGGGAAGAATTCAAAAATGCTTGGAATGAAGAGCACCTACGAAAGTACTATTAGTAATGTAACCACACATATACATGGACCCTATTGATTCATTATAAATGACAACGATGTTTCCTCAATATTTGTTTATTTTATTTTCTCGGGGTACTAGTCCTACACACTACACTTGAACTTTGCAGCAATATGTGACACCCTGCCAAATAAAATACCGGGCGATCACTCTTATATCAAATTAAAACAGGAGTCTCATATGGTTCATTCTTAGGATCACTGTAGAAAACCAATTTAATTACTAATATCCTATTAGGCCGGCATCAAATTTTTTTAATTAACTAATCTTTTTAACCAAACCATTCAGATAAAACAATTACAACAGTTTATATGCCACAATTGAATTGAAATAAAATAAAATAACCGAACACTCGGTACAATAATACAATCAAATCAAATTCCGCACTAAAAGGCGATAAAAGAATAAATGAGTATAGTTGGGCCACAAGCCCGAATGTTTCTACAATACCTCCTATATAGATCTCAATGATAGAAGCATCTACAATAAACCTGCTTGCATCCACAGCTGCTGCAACAAACGTCTGACTCGAAAGAATCATCATCCAGGCATCATGTGTCTGGACACCTATATATATATATATACTAAGAGAGGGGAAAATAGAAAAACGGGTCAGAGCCCGAGTTTTATAAACATTTTCGCAAGTGCATAAAATCCATATTTTAAAATATGATATTTCTCATATATAAACTGGTATCGCACTCTCATGAGATACCCCTCACCCCTCTTCAGTACATACCATAATTATACCATCCTATATTCATTAATAGTTCTCATTAGAACCTATGATTCATATTTATATAAATCCGGATATAAATCTACCGAAGGAGTATATCGCTTTTTTTATTATTTTCCCTTTTATACAGGTCACGTTATATGATGTCTCATCTCATATACTAACAATATACTATACGTACAAGTATAATAATCAGTCCACGGAGCTCTAATATAAGTAGATTAGTCATTCTTATCTACTAAGCAATAGTGGAACATCACAAGTATACATAAATATTATTCTCAGTACATATATACATATATGGCACCCCTAGTCTCAGTTGCGGTGCACTCGTACTCTGTTTTCAAATCAATGTACATCACGCACATAAGGATCACGCATTCCGCATCACTCAGGAACTGTATCAATACAAATCACACATATTAGAGGCAAACATAGTTCAGATACCCATGGGTCACGGACATACCTACGCTCCTATAGTCAGCAGACTTATCGACTCACAAATAATCCCTTCAAAGTCCTATGTTCTTGAGGTACCAAATATAAATCCCCCAAAAGTCACACAAGATAATATTGTCCTCTTTCGAAAGCCGACCTCCTGTGATAGCAAGTATGGTAGGTATGTCATACACATAATAAACAATAATATAGGTACACATCCCACCTATATAAATATATCATCAGTTAGGTATTCACACAACCATATTATAACGATAGGTATTCCTCTCACCTATACACATTTTAACAACGGGTATTCATCTCACCTATATATAATCCCCATAGGTATTCATTTAACCCATATATATAATAACACGAGGGCATACGCACAACCCATATAATAACAATATGTATTCCTCTCACCTATATATAATCCCCATAAATAAACGTATCGGATAACAGCTCAATTATCTTTAGCCCATGTCCTAAATTTCATCCTAGTCACCTCGTAGGATTTTTACTTAACCAAAATTGGCATATAAGTGTTTTTTCTACGCGCACAATTACTTATATGAAATTTTGCCCACCAAAATATCACCCCGAGTGTTACTCCTCCCAAACACCCTTATTTTGGTAAGTCTTGGATTTTACTTTCAACTAACCCAAGATACACGCCTTACTCAAAAAAATTATTTATAAGTCTCCACACTATTTTTAGGAACACCAAATATTTATCTCCAAACAATTCTAGCCTTTATTTTTCAAATTTACGGTTTGATTTTCGAGTTAAAGATCTCCACCTAGGAACTCCTTTCTTAGAAAAATCATATCAAATCGAAAAAAATCAGAAAAACACGAGGTAACCGCCCACGCGACCGTATCGAAAAGATATACAACTTTTATGTTTTGACCGAGATTTGAATCGACTGTCTTCCTAGTCGAAATAGTCCGGAAGTGACGTTAGTCACTATTCACCTTCTTCTCCAAAAATCTAAACCTCCATTAAAGCACCTCCAAGCTTTTTATCTCCTCTCTCATCATCATTCAACCTCAATCAACCATAAATACTAATCATCACAGAACCCAGATCCAATCAATTAATCCCTAAATTTCTCAAATTTGATATTATTCGGGTTTATTCGTTAATCTTCTAAAAAACCCATTTTTATTCACGAAAAATCATCCGAAAAATCTTTGTAGTTTTACACACAAACTATAATATGAGAAATAAACACACTAAATTAATAAAGTAAGTAAACACTTGCCTCGTGGATTAAATCCGACGACCTCGAGTCGAATCCCGTGAATTTTGGCCAAAAATTTCTTCTTTTCTTCTCTTTTATTTCTTTTTCTTTCTTCTTGTCTTTCTCTCTTCTCTCTCTCTCTCTCTCTCTTAGGGTTGATATTTGGGGGAAATAATGGTTTTCCCCTTATTAAACCCGAAATTGGGTGTATACCCAATTGTTAAATGACTTGTGTACTCATTTACGAGTCCATACTAGTCCAAAATTGCCCGAAATCCAAATACTACCCCCGGGTACTCTATTTTGACTATCTCGAACATTCTGAACCCAATGGCGGAGTTTAAATCTCCATCCTAGTTACTTAACTAAAATTTACTATTTTGACCCAACACGTTCAATAAGCGTGTTTTCCAATTTAAAATATTTTTCTTTGTCGCTTTACCCAACTGCGACATGTGATCAAAATAATCCACCCATATACTTAGTCTCGAAATATAATCCATGTAAATATTAATCTGACACTTGAAAACAAATATTTACTATTCACTTTATAACATTAAATTTGTTTAATTTCACTCATTAATCCCAAAATTACTATTTATAATAATTCCTTAAATTGTCAAATTACATCCACAGTGTAATTTAAATACCTTTAAAAGTACGGGGTATTGCACAATAATCAATAACAACCAACTAAGGTTGGTCGGCACATCAGCAAACACCAACTAAAGTTGGTCGGCATACAACAACCACCAACTAAGGTTGGTCGGTGTATCAACAACCACCAATTAAGGTTGGTCGGCAAATAATTATACAAGGTAAGACCGGCTTAATTATGGATGACCTCAAGGGGCATCAAAAACTAGGAAAGAAGATGGGTAAAATGCCCACTGCCTAAGAACCAAGGCAATATTGATAAGATTGTTACAACTAAGCAGGAACATGGGATAAAAATAATTCCATTACTTAGGCACTTATGGGTGATAAGTCACTACAACTAGGCAGACAAATGGGGCAAATTTCCATTGTCTAGGCAATTAAATCAAAATAGGAAAAATTGTCCCTTATATATACATATACTCATCCAAATATAGCATGATAAGAAAAATATCTTACAATTTATTTCCAAGGAAAGAAAATTACAAACAGATGGATTTTTCTTCATTAAATGACTATTAACAAAGTATAAATGTCCTATTTTATTGGTTTATTTCCTTCTGATTTAGGTACAGGATCCATTCCAATTGGAGGATCGTTTAAAGAAAAGAGGAGTTGATAAAATTCAGATCTCGCAGCATCCTAGTATTCCTCAAACTTGGTCGATTTATGGATGACCTCAAGGGGCATCCAAAACTAGGCAAGAAGTAAAATATCCACTACCTAGGCACCAAGACAATCTAGATAAGATTGTTACAACTAAGCAAGAACATGGGATAAAAATAATTCCATTGCTTAGGCACTTGTGGGTGATAAGTCACTATAACTAGGCAAACAAATTGGGCAAAGTTCCATTATCTAGGTAATTAAATCAAAACAGGATAAACTGTCCCTTATAGATGTATATACTCATCCAAATATAGCATGACAAGAAAAAGATCTTACAATTTATTTCCAAGGAAAGAAAATTACAAACAGATGAATTTTTCTTCATTAAATGATAATTAACAAAATATAAATGTTCTATTCTATTGGTTTCTTTCCTTTCGATTTAGGTACAGGATCCATTCTAGCTGGAGGATCATCTAAAGGAAAAGAGGAGTTGATAAAATTTAGATCTCGCAGCATCCTAGTATTGCTCGAACTTGGTCAGTCAAACAGATGTGGAGGTTGGTATATCTCAAAATCTTCATGAATATGGTAATCACCAAGGTATTTAGAGATCAAACACTGAGGAATGGAACTAACTGGAATCCATCTAACGTCTAGTTTGAAGGAAGGAACTGGCAGATCAAATAGTCCAGGATCACACAAATCCCACAACTGTGTCCCTTTTTCAACATGCATCACAGCTAGAGCATTCACCCATCAATACTTATACCCCTCATTGTTTGACTACTTTAACCTAGCATCAAGATGGCATAAAGCTTAGTTATATCCCTCCATCCAAAATTCTCAAGGCTACTTATGGAATTAATAAGTCAATCTCTCAACATGATGATGAAGTTTCTTCACCAAGTTCTTTATTCTGCAATGAAGAGCTCTGATTGGAAAGCTACTCGGTAAGGCTTTGGATTTTCTGGGACATCTCAGCTAGAGCTTGACTTTTTGTTTTCAGCTGAACAACCTGATTTTCTAAGGCTTGTTGAGTCCTAGTCTCTTCAATGCTACTCTGACCAGCTCTTGCTCTACCCCACGAGGAAGATGTAGGTCTGACCCGTTTAAAAGTTTCTAGTTCTTCTCTCAATGAGGCATTCTCAGTCTCCAAAAAGAATAAACCTTCATTATTAATCGGGACCAGAGCTCTAGAAGAAGCATCAGACTTTAGTTGCCTCAACTCTTCTCGTAAGGCAATATTTTCCTCCTCTAGCAACTTGGCAATGTTCTTGTGTTCCTCGGCTTCAAGTTCTAGCACACTTTCTCTTTTCTCATGGACTGAGATAAATTTATCATAGCCACGATCAGTGCTCAATCGTTGGTATTTTTTCTCACAACCTTCATGCGGCAAAGCAGTGGTTTCTTTATGCTGAAGTTGAAGCTCCTCGATCGTACCTTGAAGATCTTCAATTAGTTTATAATAAGCCACATTATTGGCCACAGCCCGATCAATCAAACACTTTAAATATTGATATGAATCAATTGATCGTTCAAAGGCATCGAATCCAAGGATATCAGCTATTTGAGACTCAATGAAGTCTGTACGCCCAGTTTTGAAGTAATCAGTACACTTCTTCATCAACTATGTATCATGAGCTGATAAGAGTTCCATCCTGGCAATGAACTAGCAAGGAAAAGTAAATACAGATAAATAATAGCACAATTATATTGAGCAAGTAAAAGAGAAACTCGGTGTAGAATAACGAAGTCCATTTTATTTATCACTAAAAAGAGGGTACAACCAAAATAGAGAAAAACGAACAAAGTATTGAACAATTTTACACCTTCTCCTTATTTCCTACAACATCATCAATCGATTTGGACGAAGGAGTTGGGTTGCTCAGAGGGCAGTTGGCGTTGCTTGGTATAAGTTATTGCTTGCTGAACTTACTAGAAGGACTGAAGGATAGTGGCAGCAGGAGTTTGTTTTACTATCAGTATAGAAGATTCATCAGAATCGGCTTCATTTTCTTCGTCTTCTTCTTTGATAGCCGAAGGTGGGCCATGAGTGTGTTTCTAAAATAGTTCAGAATCATCAGTAACGTTCAACTCCTTCAACGTTGCAGCCCATAAATCCCTGAAGAACTTTAAACTCGCATAATCCATCTGGTAGAGATAGCAGATAAATATTTGTTCCATCCTTTATCCCAGCCAGAGATAGATGACTTCTTTACATCAGATTTTATCTTCACCCTCTCAGAGGAAGTTCTTTCCCTAAGAACCTCTTCAACACACCTCACCTTCTCCTCAAGGTCTTTCTTACGTCGTTCAGCTTCTTCAAGCTTGCAACAAACTTCCACCTTGTTGGAAATGGTAATGTTAAATTTTCCCTTCGCTTCCTTAGAGGCATTTACAGCTTACTGTCGAGCTCTATTAACTTCTTGCCTAGTTGTATCAGCTTCTTGTTGAGCTGTATCGGCTCTTTTGGCAACTTCAACAGCTTTTTGTCGAGTTATCTCAACAGATCAGATCTTAGAATCCCAGGCATCTTTGTCTTCCTCGTATTTCTATCGAGATTCTGCTAAAGATTTTGGTAGCCCAGAAAGGGCCTCCGGCACTCCAATGGATTAAGTTGAAGCTTTGATAGATTCATCCTTCTCCATGATATTATCAAAGTACACCAAAAACTGTAAGAAGAAGAAAAGCACAAATTAGAGTATGAACATGGAAATGAAGAAAGAAAAGGATGAATATAATGATACTTACAAATGTAAGGTGTTGGGCTTCCAAATTGGTAACCCTATCCCGAGGAGTTGAAGTTTCAGCAGCTTGGCAATCAGGAGTAATGATGGCTAAGCCAGGAGTAATGATGGCTAAGCCAGGAGTAATGATGGCTAGAGAACTATCCCTTAAATAAGGAAGCTCAATCCTAGTAGGTTAGGCAACAACATCCACAGGCCTTTCAGCACGACCCTTCCTCAACCTCTTCAAAGGAGCACCTTCAATCAAAGGTGTTGTCTCTTCTTGAATAACAACAGCTTTAACCAAAGGTGTTGTATATTTTGTAACAGCAGCTTCAATCAAAGCTGTTGCCTCTTTTAGAGCAATAGAGGGCTTCTTGCCGACCTCCTTAATAGTTTTAGTTGCTCCCCTAAATGGAGCAACCTCTTTCTCCTTAGTCCCTTCATCTAGGACATCCTTTTTACTTTTCTCTGCCTCATCAGTACCAGGAGCACCCTTAGCAAAAAGGTCGGGCACTTTCCTCTTCTTCGTTATCATATCAGCAATAGAAGTACCCAAATCATTAAAAGATTCTTCCACGTTTACTAAAGATGCTGGTGTCTGCTCAAGGTCAATCACCAAGGGAGGAACGAGAGGTCAAGCAATAAAGGATGAAGTGGTGTTCTTATATCTCAACAAATAAGAAGCAGACCTCACGTGCTCTCCAGCAATGGATTGATGCAAACCCCAAATAAGTTTCAAATTTTTTATATTTATATCACTCTCCTATGGAGGTTTCCTTTTGCTATCAACTGCAAAATAAAAACATACATGTAAGTGACGCATTTTATTGAACAAAATACGAGATAATTTAAAAAACAAAACAACCTATCCCAATGCCATAAAGTGGACATTTGGGACCTTGGTACACGTCCTTCCCTTTTAGTGGGGGGTGTTGCCAATTTTTCATCACAACCCCATGCTCAAAATAATCCCTATTAGCATCGCGAAGATTGACCATTAAAGCTCTATTCGAAAACCTAGTTTTTAAATAAAAAGTGGTGTCGTTGGTAACCCATTTATAACAGTACATAATTTCAGGAATCCCTAAACGAGTTCCATGAATTTGATTTAACCTATTTACACCATTAACTACCCTCTATGTATTTGGAACTATTCTTACAGGAACAATATCAAAATATTGGCAAAATTCCAAACATAAGGGATTAGGCTGGAAAGAAAAACCACATTCCTCTACAAAAATGGAAGGAAACCAGTGTCTCTCAGCTAAAGAAAATAAATCCAAGGGCAAGGAGGTGATTAAGTGCGAAAAGTGACACGAGTCAAGCGTTGATCATTGTTTTCATTTCGCCAACTCAATAAAAAAATCTAAGTTGTGACTACACTCAACTGGTGAGTACAGTGGTAAGTCGGGTATCGAATCCACAGAGAATGTTCGATAGATCGTAACAGATTATTAATTCAGGAAAAAAAGTGTAAAAAGGTGATGGTTGGTTGTAATTAAATGAAAAGAATAAGTTAAGTCTAAATAAAAGTAAAGCGAGGATCGGGATATCATCCAACCATACAAATAAAAACAACTACTGATCAAGATTCCGACTTGAAAGCAATTTAATCGGGCATTATCAATTAAACATAAACTTCACACAATAAGGAATTTAAGTCAAAGTTGCAAGAATAAACACTTAACTGAAAATTGGTCGCACGCATATTAAACTCGAATTATCGCTATAAACACTAACGATGCACGACATAGAAAGTTAAATGCATAATAATCCAACTTTATTCGCACGGGTTCAATTAAATGAAATTTTGCACAAAACCTAATTTTCGGAGCTTGGGGCTCGAAAATGGCAGAAATGAAATCGCTACTCTATTTATCTAAGGGCAATACATGAATTAAACTAAATTATGTTAATTAAACTAGGAAAGAAAGAATTAAAGAAATTAAACTAACTACAAAGCTTGAAAACTAAATTATAAAGTAAGGAAAGATGAAGAACAAACTATATTAAAGGAGATGGAAATGAATAGTTCAATCTTACAAACCAATTGGTTGTCACCCCAAGAAGAAGAGAAAATGAGCTCTCCAAACCAAAACCTAACCTAAAATGTATTCTAAAACTATCTATATCAGAATCTCTCTTATTACAACAAAAATTTGCTTATATAGTAAGTTGGTATAAAAGAAAAGAAGAAAGAAAAGAAAAGAAAATATCTGCATAAAAATAGGGGATCGATCGATCGACCCCTTTGGTCGATCGATCGACTGTTAAAATCATGGAAAAATAATGAAGGGTTGATCGATCGACCCTCTTGGTCGATCGATCGATCAAGCAGGGCATACTGCATTTTCCCCTGTTTTGGCATGCATTCCTTCTCTGCTAAAATCATCGTAACTTCGTCATACAGACTCGAAATCGCGCACCGTTCACGTCCACATGAAGCTAGAGAGGAGGAATACAACTTCCGTCTAGATGTCGGGCCAGGTACCTAAGTTGTGAAATGACCAGATTGCCCTTGAACGTGTGGTTGCGTACGAAAATTGCGCGGAACGCGTTCGAACTTCACACTTAGTACCTAAATGCCTACAAAAGCCCAATTATACCTCATATAGCATGTTAATCAATATAAACCGAGGTTGTCTGGTTAACGGGCTTAAATATAGAGATTAAGGGACTCAAGGGGGCTAAAATGCGTAGGTTCGATGGATGAAATACGCAATATGTGTGTATTACCACACCCCTTAACTTACACATTGCTAGTCCCTAGCAATGAAATAGGATGCTACAGGAATAACAAGCACCAAAGGCAGGATAAGTACAAAAATATGGTATAAAATCATAAAGCCACTTTTATGGGAGATTCCATTGCATTTAGCGTACACAATAAACTGTTAAACCCCTAGGTTACTTTAGTGGACGGGTGTCGTCTCGTGAGGGTTTTCTGGAATAAAACCCACAAACATCATAAAGTTTCCTCAAAATATGCCCAATCAAGCATGATACAAACTCAACAATACGAACAAGATTTCAACATGTTATTAGCATAGCAAACGAATTCGCGTGAAAAGTCCGTAGTTATTAACATTATCGAATGCACCTCAATGAATTGAAACTTTAACATGTGGGAGGGGAGTGAGAATATGCAAAGTATGATTTGGCGAAAAACTTAAATAACTCGGATACTAAATATCAAAGCATGCATAAAATTCAATCCTCTCGGGCATTTCACTCATCAAATGAATTTATTTGAAACAGGGAGGTAACACGGGAACATGCGGGCATAAGGAGTAAATGTAAAGGAAAACTAGGCCGCGCACATGTCGAAAATGAAGAACGCTATATAGGAAATAAAAATTGCAATCTTAGTGAAAGATATCCCACATATAAAAGAGGGGAAATGCATTTTCACAGATTATCAAAACTATTTAAACATTTTAATTACATCTACTTAAGATCACATATTACTTTAATAGGGATGTAATGTAGGGTAGGTTAAGGTACGAAATGAAATGGATGTATATACGGATTCAAAGTGTTTAGGGATGAAACTTGGGAAAATGGGAAAAAATGGGCAATTTTAAAAATTGGACAAATGATTTCCAAACGAGCATTAGATATAACAATCGAGAGAGTAGTCAAAGCTTATTGAAACACTACAAACAATATAAACAACTTTCTCTTTCTTTTTCTTTTCTTCTTTTTCTCACTTTTTTTCTTTTGTTTTTAACTTTCTCTTTTTCACTCTTTTTCTTTTCTTTTCTTTTATTACTCTTTTCATACTCAAATTGTAACCACAACACAATAATAACAGTAACGTATCCAAATAAGGGTATGTAAGGTAATATGTATGGTATAAAACTCCAATTTAGAGTTGGATATGGGATTTGGGGTAATGAAATGAAAGGCTAGTATTTAGGCTCAAGTGGGTTGACTAGGGAACATATAAAAGGGTGAGGTCAAGGTCATATGGGTGATATACAAAGATGGCCTATGATCATTTCAAAAAGTATACGCAATTCTCGAGTCAAAACAATATATGAAAATCATGATCAAGTAACAAATTTCAAGTATGAACTCAATTAATGAATGGTCAATGAAAGAATAAAGAGATTACCACCGACTTTAACGTTTTCAAAGAGGAAAGAAAAGTGTATACACTCACAAATGAAGATAAGTCTCTAATATCACTCGGTCTAAGTATATACAATGCAACAAAAGCATACCGAGTTATAAAAATCTTAAACTAAATCAATATAACAAGAATGGTGCATGTGCTCACGGGATAAAGTTTAATTCATGAAGTTATTCATAATATTAATGATTTAGGACTAAAGTCTAATAACTTTTAAAATCGAGAACATGCATCTTTGAATTGTTTATTTGATCGGGCAATTATTAAAATTTATCACCGGAAACAAGGGCAAAATGCCCAACAAAGGAGAAAAAAGAAAGAAAATATTTATGAAAATTTTCAAATTTTTAACAAAAACATGCTTTGTAACTAAATTGTAATCAAATTCAAGGACTAAACATCAAAATGGATATAATATCCTACACCCCCTAACTTAAATGTTGCATTGTCCCCAATGCATCCATTAAAGAACACAACATAAAGATATAAAAAGAATGATATTACCCAAATTTGAGACAATCTCCATAAGTACAAGTCCAAATGAAGTTGTAAAACAAGTTAGTACAAAGCATATGAAGAATATGTACTGATGTATTAAGTTAAAAGAATCTGTGTACAAGTCACAATAATATAGAGGGGTTGAAGTGCAAATACTAGATAAATTGATGGTGAACTTTTTGATTTTATAAAATGGAAGGTCACACACATCAAAATCCAATAAACAACCACAAACTACATTTTCATTTCCCATTTCATAAGTTCAATACAAAATCACTTAATACATTACAACTAGTGAAATGAAAGAAATAAAAATAAAAATAAAAATAAAAAGTACAATATAATATCCGACCCCAGAATGGCAAAAATGACCCAGTACAACAGTAGCCTAGTGGCCGGAACCACTAGGATCAGAAGGGTCCTGAAAATGAGGAGGTAGCGCTGTGTCAGAATCAGTGTGTGGTGCATGAGAACCCTCACCCTGCTCCATCTCCCTAATATCGCCCTCATCGTCGTCGGGCTCATCAGTTACCTCTGCCCTCTGCCTTTTGCTCCCCGGTTGCCCCCACTCGTGTTTCAGCATCTTCGAGATATTATCCTTTGAAAGAAGCCCGAGTGGCTCATGCTTGCGGTCAGCGTCAAACTCTGGGCAACTGTGCTATATACAGATCTTCATAATGAGGGCAGGAAAAGTAAGGGAATACCTCCAGGCTATCTCCTTTGCCATCGCGCACATCATATTCAGAAATATAGTGGGCAAGCTGATATTGCCCAAATTATTTATTAGTGTGTAGATAAATGCAACGTGCTTGTGATGCACCTCTGACCGATTGTTCGTCACCATAAATGAATGGACATTGATATAGTGAAGTAATCTCGGTAAATCCTCCATTTCCGCCGAGCGAAAAGCACCCTTTTTCCATGCCTCCCCCAGTGCAAGGGCCTCTATCAATGTCCCATGGCCAAAGATATTTCCATCCAGAAAACTGATCGAATCCGCGGGGTTTGGTACACCCATGTAGTCATCCAAGTCAGAAAGGCTGAAAGGTATCCGCACCCCACTAACCATAGCCTCATATGTAGTCGGCTCGTTCCCCCTCACCTCTACCAACGTTGCATAAAACAAACGGACCAACTCTTCATTAATGCGCCCATTGGTAGCGAGAAAGGGCTCCCATCCCTGACGGCGCAACAAAGTCCATGCCTCCCTCAGTATGTGATCAATGATCCACATAAAATGGGAACCAAGTGGACGCTCGGATGTCTGAGATTGGGCCTGGTACCAATCTCGCTCCTGGTCGCAGCGAAACCCTCAACGTCCCCGTTGGGCAAACACCTAGTATACTTGTATTTTTTTAATTGTGCCATTTCAACCTACAAAATAAGAATTAAGGAATACAAAAAAAATTGTAAGCACAATTAATGGTTAGTTAGTGTACAAGTTGAAATGGGGATGGAAGTACGCAAAACCGAGGTAACAAAATGCAACATTGTGATAAAATATGTCGGAATGCGACAAGGAGTGAAAATCACACAATTGTGGGCCAAAAATTGGATTGAAAACTGTTTAGGGCATTTTAGCGAACACTTAGCGTGCGCAATGTGCGTCAAGGGTGAAAAATACCATTTTGAACCAACCAAAGAGCCCCACTAATGAACAAAACAACAATGCAACAATATACAAGTGTTCATGAGTGAATATACATCAATAATCACACGAAAAAATGGTTGGAACAACACAAATCAGGGATATAACCAACACATTCAATATATGTCCAATAATGGATAAAACATGGAATTTATGACATAAATCAACCCAAATCTACAAAACAATAATAAAGTAGAAAGAATTATACCTTGTAAGTGTAGAAACAGGGTTGAAATCAAGGAAATGTGGTGGGGGGAAATAAAAGGGCACGAATTAGGTTAAGAGAAGAGAAGAGAGAATAAGGAGAAAGGGAAAAAACAACAGCAGTTCGGCCTTCAACTGCTCGATCGATCGATCGAGCCTGGGGCCTCGATCGATCGATCAAGCAGTAAAAAGCACCCTGCATGATGTTTTTAAATGGGGGGGGGGGGGGGGGGGGATTGCAATTCGGGAGAATAAGGGGGTTCAAGTATTATATATATATATATATATATATATATATATATATATATATATATATATATATAAGTATAAATATATAAAAATATGAAATAAAAAATAAAAAATAAAAATAAAAGAAAATTATATAGACATAGGCTAAAATATACACATACATAGGCCTATGCTAACCAAAAAATAAAAAAAATATGTACAACTAGCAATACACACGCATGTTCACGACAAAATGTATAATAAAATAAAAGAAAAAAGAAAAAAAAATGCAAATGCGTGAGAATGCGTGTGTGAAAAATAAAGAAAAATTGTTTTTGTGACTTTTTTATCATTTTCTTAACAAATGTGTGCACAGGCGCATAGTCTCCGCAAATTCAAGTCCATTGAACCTACAAAAGAGTTGGAACCAAGCATACACAAAAAACACAAAAAGAGATTAACTAATTACACTAGACTAAATTAAGAAAAGATGAAAATTAAGAAGTTAACTATATACAACTACATTTAGAACTCTAATTAGCTATATACTAAAAGTTGAAACTTGTGAGGGTCCATCCAAAACATAATTTGAATTTGGCGGATCAACGGTGGACCCTCCCGAACATGTATGCCTCCCGGAAAATAGGAATTCCCTTCGAACGACGGAAAGCATGTGTAAGGTGATAAAAGTGAACCATCCCCAATTGAAACTTTGGGAGGGAGGATGAGGGATTTGGATAGGACAGGCAACAAATACACATGCGGGCCGAGAAAACATGAATCAACTCCCAAGTATTTTAAAGTTGGAATGGGAGGCGGCACACATGAGGGCGAGATTTCCGTCATGGAAAGCGGCTCGAGCGAGTACTCCTCATCGGTGAAAAGGTTTGGAACTAAAAAGTTTTGAACCGACTCATCCGGTACTAGAATTGGTGTGACAGTGTAGAATAAATACAGGGATGAAAGAAATTCAATCTCAGGCAATGAGTGATCATCACTTGAAAATTGAATTTCGGAAGAAATATGATCGTTTACAATGAAACTTTCTTCTTTGAAAATCAAAGAAGAAACGAATTCATTGCAAATGGATAATATGCCCTTTTCGTCCTCGTTTTCATTCTCTACTATACCATGGGTAAAGTCAAGGATGATTTGTTCCAAAGTAGGAACGAAGTCCTCATTTGGTTCAAGACAGTCCTCGACTTCGGCAGTCTCCGAAGAAAAGTCATCGTCGGATTCAAATAGTAAATCCAACTCATGTTCCCAATAACGATTTTATTCCCGATAACGTTCTTCAATCCTCTCATTTTCAAGCATACGCAATCCCTCACCCAAAGTCATAGGGCGAGGAGCGGATTCTTGGAAATGGGAAGTTTGGAAATTGTTCTCGGGACTACACTCAAAATCATTAACATAAGAATTTTGAAAATGATTACAATTTGTTTCAAAATTCTTATCATAAGGATCTTGCGACCCAAAATCGGAATGATCATGCACAAAATTATTGTAATCCAAACTTTGATTTTCGTAATACTCACCCAATGTCATTTTAGATGTTGCAACTTTTTGGGATTGAAAGTATTGACCAAAATTCAAAGGTTTATCGAAATTTTGAGAATTATTATTAGGATTATCGAAAAAGTTAGAATAACACATGCTTACCCCAACAAAGGCTCGAGAGGACTATTTCCACAAAGCAATGTGCGGCGGGATAATTCAAGCATTCCTAGGTGCTCAAATGTAGAAGTCCTGCAAAAAAGGTTAAAAGAAAGAATACAAATACAAATGAAAGAATACTATGAACTAATAATTCATTTACAATCTATAACAAAACAACTCCCCGACAACGGCGCCATTTTGATTAAGCGCGAAAAGCGACGTGAATCAAGCGCCGATCGTTGTTTTCTTTTCGCTTAATCAATACAAAAACCTAAGTTACGACTACACTCAACTGGTGAGTACAGCGGTAAGTCGGGTATTGAATCCACATAGAATGTTCAATAGATCGTAATAGATTATTAATTCAGGAATAAAAGTGTAAAAAGGTGATGGTTGGTTGTAATTAAAAGAAAATAATAAGTTAAGTCTAAATAAAAGTAAAGTGAGGATCGGGATATCATCCAACCATACGGATCGAAACAAATACTAATCAAGATTTCGGCTCGAAAGCAATTTAATCGAGTATTATCAATTAAACATAAACTTCACACAATAAGGAATTTAAGCCAAAGTTGTGAGAATAAACACTAAACCGAAAATTGGTCGCACGCGTATTAAACTCGGATTATCGCTATAAACACTAACGATGCACGACATAGAAAGTTAAACGCATAATAATCCAACTTTAATTCGCACGGATTCAATTAAACGTAATTTTGCACAAACCTAATTTCGGAGCTCGGGGCCCAAAAATGGCAGAAATGAAATCCTGACCCTATTTATCTAAGGGTGATACATGAATTAAACTAAATTATGTTAATTAAACTAGGAAAGCAAGAATTAAAGCAATTAAACTAACTACAAAGCTTGGAAACTAAATTGTAAAGCAAGGAAAGATGAAGAACAAACTATATTAAAGGAGATGGAAATAAATAGTTCAATCTTACAAAATCAATTTGTTGTCACACCAAGAAGAAGAGAAAATGAGCTCTCCAAACCAAAACTTAACCTAAAATGTATTTAAAAACTATCTATATCAGAATCCCTCTTATTACAACAAAAATTTTCTTATATAGTAAGTTGGTATAAAAGAAAAGAAGAAAGCAAAAAAAAAAAAATATCTGCAAAAAAATAGGGGATCGATCGATTGACCCCTTTGGTAGATCGACCGACTGTTGAAATCGTAAAACAATAATGAAGGGTCGATCGATCGACCCTCTTAGTCGATCGATCGATCGATCAAGCAGGGCGGACTGCATTTTCCCCTATTTTGGCATGCATTCCTTCTCCGCTAAAATTGTCATAACTTCGCCATATGGACTCGAAATTATGCACTGTTCACGACCACGCGAAGCTAGCGAGGAGGGATACAACTTCCATGTAGATGTCGGGCCAGGTGCCCAAGCTCTTAAATGACCAGATTGCCCTTGAACATGCGGTTGCGTACGGAAATTGCGCGGAACACGTCCGAACTTCACACTTAGTACCTAAATACCTACAAAAACCCAATTATACCTCATATAGCATGTTAATCAATATAAACCGAGGTTGTCTGTTAACGGGCTTAAATATAGAGATTAAGGGACCCGAGGGGCCTAAAATTTGTAGGTTCGACGGATGAAATACGCAATATGTGCGTATTATCAGCTAGTGTTACATATAACATATTATATTTAACATTCGTATTTACTAATAATAGTTTGACGCTTTATATATAAACCTCACGACTGGGTTTGTATTATTTGTTTGGCCCAGTTGAGTAGGGTCATACTTATTTACTTATCTTATGTATTATGTGCAATATACCAAGTGTGAGTTCTCGTGGGATATGTACTAAAGGGGATATCCTGATGGGGCACATACAATGGTGATCGTCCTACTACTCTGATAGATAGAGACGGGCTTTAACTTGGTCATGATTATCCTAAACACTATGTGATGAAAGTACCCATTTTATCTTGAGGATATGTACACGTGGTGATCCTTTCATATATCTTTGGGGGATGGGGATATATGACTCATGTAAAGGCGTAGTGATTATCCTTAGCAAATGCTTTGATGGTTATAGGTTTGTGACAATCTGCAACTATGCCGAGTACGTGCGAGAGATCCTTGAAAGTGGCAAGAATAGGACTTCGTTATGCGAGGGTTTACAAGTATCCTATATATGATGTATGCAGTATGGATCATACTTATGTGGATATCGACTTAGAGATTGTCTTTCCAGATATGTTCATATACTTAAGATATATAGCATCGTTGAACAAGGAAACTTCACCTATATTTAGCAGAGATGAATAATATGACTACACCAAAATAGGTCAATTGTAACGGACAAAAACCGTTACAAACATATTTGTAACATATTAAATTCGTTAGAAAATTTGGTAGTACTTATTTTACTAGGGGAATTTGTAACGGATAAAATCCGTTGCAATTTATTTTGTAACGGATTTGGCATTGGTGTACATCGCATATATTAGTAACGGATTTACTAAATTGTAACGGTTTCGGCCCGTTACAAATATAGAATTTGTAACAGATAAAATCGTTACAAAATGCATGGTAACGCATTGGGAGTGTTATATATTTGTAACGAATGTTTTTATGTGTAACGGTTATAGTCCGTTAACAATGTCATTATATTTTTAAAAAAATATTAGTTTCTCATTAAACAAATATATATAAATACACTAGTAATAACTCGCGTGCTCAACCAATGGCGATGCAGAACCAATGCCCATAAATTTCACTCAAAACATAATTCCAAAACACACGTGACAAAATGAATGACACTACATTTTGATGATATTAAAAGAATCTAAAACTATATTTCATTTATAACGATTAAAATTTACAAAATAAAATGTAGTACAAGATAAACCATCTAGCTTTTAACCCCAAAATTGAAACGAAATCCAACATCATTAAAGTTCTACACGTATTATTATCCCAAAAGTAGTCTCCATTATATTACTTGCAAAAGTAAACTTTATCCTCCCAAAATTAATCTTCAAATTTTCCAATAAGAACCTATTGAACAAAATCAATCTTTGTAAATGTGTAATCATAAATGAGTAAATAACATAAAAGACTACTACATTCTCAACCCATTAACAAACATGAAATTTTATTGGGGAGTAATAGATACACAACAAATGCCCATAAATTAATTTGGTATCGTTTGATGTGTTTGTACATAAATCTAGGTCGTTAGGTTGTTGTTTTAAGTTTCTCCCCCTCCCAAAAAAAACGGTCATTGTTAACCCTAAAAAGAAGCGTGTACTAGTCAATTAGGCCAACCGAGAGTTCGATGAGGACTCAATTAGTTTAGACAAATTACTTTGGTATCGCTTGATGTGTTTGTAACTAAACCTAGGCCACTAGATGGTTGTTTTTAGTTTTCACCCCCAAAGCCCATTGTTAACCCCAAAAAGAATCGTATACTAGTCAATTTAGGCAACTGAGTGTCCAATGAGGATACGGTTAGTTTAGACAAGTTACTTTGGTATTACTTGATGTGTTTATACCTAAATCTAGTTACTTGGGTGGTTGTTTATAGCTTTCGCCCCCCAACGCCTATTTTTAACCCCAAAAAGAATCGTGTATTAGTCAATTTGGCCAACCGAGAGTCCGATGAGGATGGGTTTTTTTAGACAAAGTACCTTGGTATCACTTGATGTGTTTATACCTATTTTTAGGTCGCTAAGCTATTGTTTTCAATTTTCACCCCCCAACTCCCATTTTTAACCTTGAAAAGAAGCGTATGGTAGTCAATTTGGCCAACTGAGAGTACGATGAGAATGTGGTTAATTTAGACAAGTTATTTTTGTATCTCTTCATGTTTTTGTACCTATTTCTAGGCTGCTAGATTATTGTTTTAAGTTTTTTCCCCCCAATGCCCATTATTGGGATCTTTGATTAGTCACTCAAGCAATCTCTTCACCCCCCCCCCCCCTCTCCAGACTCAGTCACATGCAACTAGGCTTCCAAACATGATAACCCTTGCTGGTTTCTAGATTGTAGCCTGGTAATTTCAACACTATGAATGACCTGAAACTTAAGAACTACCCTCAAAGGCTTTCCACCCTTAAATTCCAAAAAAGGTCAACACTGTAGTACTCAACCCTAACAAGATAATGAGGTGGTATAAACTCGAGTTGAAATACTTTAAAAGTTGTCACTTATAGAAATGGGACTCCAAGAGGCCTTATCATTGTTGAAATCCAACATCAATCAATGCCTAAATAATCAATCCAAATTACATGATTTTGTACAAGTATACGCCTGCATGATATAATTATATTTTTAAATAGACATAGATAAATACGACATTTGATATATGAAGTACTCGTTCTTACAAGTAGATGAACTAAAATAGATTTTTATCCAAGGAAGATGAGACTATTATCTTGTATATTATTTTTTAAGAACATTCATAAATAAAATGCCAAGTCAATGAACCAAAATAGGATGGATCCAAGATATAATATATTTATGTTCATACCATGCATCAGACGACCCAATTATTTATTATGAAACATAAGAAGAAAGAGGTAAGATGATGATGATGATGATTATGATGATGATGATGATAATAATATTAATAATAATAATAATAATAATAATAATAATAATAATAATAATAATAATAATAATAATAATAATAATAATAATAATAATAATAATAATAATAATAATAATAATAATAGAAATAGAAAGAGGCATGAGAATGTACTGGAGTGCTCATTGTCAAAAGGCACTGAAGCGCACTTTTCAAATCATTACTTTGAATATCCAAATGAAACTCCAACTTGCAAGAAATAGCATAGCAATTTCGTTGTAATAATAGGAACAGGTGAAATGCAATGCAAAATATATAGAAACACATGCAAATCACGGTTCAAAGATAGAGTTCCTTTCGGCTTAAGAATTGGCAATCCAATTTTTACTCAGAATAGGTTTCAGTTTCGAAAAACAAAATTATATATTATTTGAAGCTTAAAATATAGTTGAAAAAAATAGCAGGACTTAGCGAATCGGTAATTGGCTTTTTGAGAATCATTCCCGATGAACCAATCCGAGGAAAGCTATTACTGCTAATGTATAGGTATGAGTAACAGTTTCAGATTGATGGGTGTTGAAACCAAGTCATTTCGGTCGTGTTGGTTCTGTTTTGTAAAATCCTTTGAACGGATGAGCTTATGAAAAATATTATTTACTTCATAACAAAACAATTTTTACACGAAAAAATAGTATATCACGGAAATAATACTATCTTTTGGAGCATGAAAACAACAAGTATCCTGTATTATTTGATATATCTTCTAAATAGTGAAGGAGGCCAATGGCCTATTGGTTGCCTGCCCTCAACTGTTTGCATGAGTGGTTTCAATACCTAGTTGGGACATTGGTCCATGTTTATTGCTTATTCAAAAATAAAAAATTACATATCAACTAACCACAGAACACCAACTCTAATGCCCACAACAACAAGAGGCCCAACTGATCATTTTTGCTAAGCATGAAAATCTGGGCCGAGTGAATAACAAGGATAGCTAGAAACATCTGCAAAGTTCTAAAATGAAGAATATAGATAAAGAAATTACAAGTTGTTTATTGAAAACTTTAGGAAACTGTAAAAAAATCTCCTTACCTTTTCCTTTATGGTTCTTCTTTTGTTTATCTTGCATACTCCCACCCCCTCATATTTTTTAACATGAGAAACTCACTTGAACTATATACTTTGTTACAAAATCGACCTTTTTGTGACATAATCAATAAATTCACATAATAATTTTAGTTCAGTGTAAAATAGGTCCATGCTTCTTTGACCATTAACTAATGGTTGGGTGCTCACCAAGGACAGCACAAGGGAAGTTGAAAGTCGTAATTACACAAACTCTTTTATACAACTGGAAAAGAAATACGAAGCGCTTTATAGTTAAGATAGTAAAATTCCACCTCGAAGAAAATTTAAACACTTTAGTTGAACAATAGAAATTTACCAAACAAAATGTTCGAAAAAAAAACAGTAATGATTAAGCTCACGTTCATAAGGTATTATTGATCCATTATGTTGTCGGCTTAACCCCGTAGAAAACTCTCCATGAACGGACACAAATCCCTCACTGGCAAGTGTAGAAAGTTCAGCTCACCCAAAATCTCCGACAATTTACTTTCGGGAGGACTGTGTATTCGTAATTTCCACCAGTGTTCATATTCATGTTCTCAGTTTCCCAAAATGGCAAGTTTCCCATGTTACCTGTAGTTGGGTATTGGTTATTTTGAGGTATCATCATGCTTGAACTTTGTGAGTGTAACAAACTTTGAGCATCTTGTGGATAAGAAGGAATGTTTCCATAGGATCTATCGTATATGTTTGTGTTACTAGAACCACTGCCTAAACTTTGGCCTGATTGTTCCTTTAGACAATATAGTTGTGCTTATAGATTAACAACCTGCATAATTAAAGTAGCTTAAGACATTAGTGAAGCCAAGAAGATATATAAATGATGGTCATTACTAATTGTTACAATATATAAATGATGGCCAAATGAATTTTAAGAGGCTTACACTCACAAATATCACCATTGACATCAAAAGGTTCCCAAAGAAGAAGACATTGATTGAAACGATTGATGTTACATATAGGAATAGTAGTGAAATATAATGTTTAGCAATTTTTTTTTTATTATAGATTGAATTGAAAAACTATTTTTACTTTAAAATAGTTTTATTATTTAATCTATGATCCATAAATAATATACCCCCAATAGGCTAATATGTTGGATACATTTTTCTCTAATGGCAGTTGTTAAGAACAAGAGGGATAATAGCTATTGGGGAAGAAAATTGATTGTTCGGAAAAGAAGGGCATATCTTAATGATTTTGATAGGTTTAAACTCATATTGGCAGAGATTAAGGTAAGTTTATGTGGATACGAAGTTATGTACAAAGAATCGTCTTGTAAACATTCATGTGTGTTTCAAACACTAAAACTAATAGTCAATTTGCAGAGGGCTAGTTTGGTCTGACAGGAGCTTCCAAAGCTAAAGAGGCAGAGGACATCCTAAAGCATTATCTTGTTGTGACTTGAAATTTTGTTATGTCTTTTTTCTTCTCAATGTGTACTCAAATTTTATTTAATTCGTAGAAAGTGCAGCTCAAAATCAGTTACCAGGAAGATTTAATTATCGATAAGTGTTCCCTCTCATCCACAAGCGCCTACTTAACCCCCTATGACCATGCCTTAGCTGCTGACCACATGTATGCAATAGATGGAGATTTTATGCCTCCAAATATTACATAAATGCAATTATTTGCTCAGAAAATTGGAAGAACATTATGAAGAAATCATGAGAATGAGTTAACTCTAAGAAATCAAATGAGTCAAGTGAAAATACAGGGGTCAAATCCATCAACCATGCCATGTTAGTCTACAAGAGCGAGAGCAACTGACCATCAATCAATTGCAAAAATGGTTCTCGAATCATATCTAAAAGTGTTTTAAGAACATGTTATTTTCAACAGTTAGTAAAATAGGAAGCAACATTGATTAAAATACTTGTGCTTACCTCACACCTTGTTCTAAAGATATGCACTAATGGTCATTGTCCAATAACTCCAAGTGTAATTCAAATCTACATATACGAAAAAACCTTAAGGCTAGTAATTCCATTTATTCTTTTATTTAATTACTCTAATTTTGTAACGTGTTAGACATAACAACGTAATTTAAATCTAGACAAACTTTTTCAAACTATACGCATATGTAACCTAAGAAATGATATTGCAACCTAAGAAGTTATAGTAATAACTAGGGCATACGCTCATGAGACTAGGGCACAAGAGCTACTAGTCTAAAACAAAATTAGAAAACTAAACATCATTGTATCTTACAAATCTGACCCGGGGTGTGAAAACCCTGACATATCAATACAGACATCACTAATAATGGAAGATCTTGAACAAAAAGAATGAGTTCAAATATAAGAAACCAAGCACTATTACTGAATCTAAACATCAGCTAGTTAAGGATAGAAAACAAGCAACAATAGGTGCATCCAAACAACAAAAGGTACCAATCAGGACACCCGAATATAAGAAATCACCTGTGCAAGCTATAGCATTGACCCACCGTTATCACTACCCATGTCTGTTCTCGCCTCTCTTTCTCTTGTCCAATAAGAGATCTCGTACTACTATTTTTTTTGTAGGAATTTGTTATATTTGTATTATGTTAGTAATTTTTTATGGTAGTATGGATTTTTTATATGTTGGCCACTAGACTACTAGACTAGTTCACGTGTGAACTACTAAAATAATTCAAACATCCACATAGTTTCACACACACATTATATCTAGAGTTCACAAACTTCACACATGAACACACACTTTCATATACGCAGATTGAACATATAGTTCTGCACACACATACTGCATAAATAGTTTCATAACATATACTGCGTACAATACAGTTTCAGACACTGCTCAAGCATAATTTTACACACACTGAACACTATACAATACCCACATGTCAAGAGTTCTAATAAACTTTTACCTAAATTTGTTAGCGAACCAAAAAAAATTATAACAGCATAGATATGAAATTAATGAAATTCTATCTCCATCAAATTAGAATTGAATCCAAACATAACCTGAGAGTTAAAGACAGTTTGTAATCTATATTTGGGGGGTTTCAAATGTCCTTTCCTTTAATAGATAAAGTGTTGCAATATAAAAATGGATCTTTCCCCAGGTGCTTTCTGCACTATAATTGCTTTTACCTAAATAATAGTGATCCAAATAAGTGTCCTAACGGCAAATGAACTTTGGGTTGATCACTAAAATGTCTCAGGGACCAGAGTTTGTTGAATTAGCCTGAACGAACAAATATAACTGGATAGAAAAGGCTAAAATCAACAATGACCAACACATAAAATTTTAAATTGATCAGACTAGATAATTTATAGATTCTCAAATTTTATGAGATAAATTTTCCACATAAGCAATAAGGGTTATTTTAAAAGTGACCACAATACCTTCTAAAACTTTATCATTCTAGATGAATATTAGTCAGAAGAAAAAAAGAAGCTAAAAAATAGGTAAACTAAAAAGGAATAACTAGATTCAAGACAATATGGGAAGAGAAAAAAAATATAGATTCGACAAACAAACACAAAATCAAACTCAAAATAAAATAGAACATACTTGAGCATTTTGCCAAACACAAAACATATAAAATTTCATACATTCTTATAGTGACTTGAGCGAATACATAATACACACAAAAAATGCAAAAGCATCATCCAAACAAATAGATTATCATATCAATACATAGTTCCATCTTATAACAACTTTCAAAACACACAGACACAAAGAGAGAAATCGATCAAACCTTTGCAACACGAATTCGTCAACAAATGCTTTAACCTCTACAACGCAAATTGATTTGTTACACCATGGGTTTCGATGATGCAGGAATCAGCGGGAGGCAATGTTCAGGGGAGAGGTATTGGTTGGGGGAGGGGCAGAGGTAGAGGGGAGAGGAAGAGAGGTTAATGACTTTTGCAAAATGAATGAGGAAGTGGGGTAATAATATGCTCAACTTGGGGTATTTCTTTCTATTTTTTTTTCTTTTAATGAATTTTGCAACGGTTACAAAAAGTATTGTAACGATTTTATTTTATTTGTAACAGTTTTTAACCGTTACAAATTTCTAACTCACAAAATCCGTTACAAATAGAAAAATAAATTTGTTATAAAATAAGCCTTTTGGTGTAGTGAAGTATGGGGTTCACTTGGGCTTGGGTTTAGATGCAAGAAATATATAGGGTTATTTCAGTTGAGATAAACTTAAAAATAACTAAAAGATGAGAGGAAGATGCGTAGTGATATTGTAACCCAAATTTAATTATATTCTTATTCAATTTACACTTACTGTTAACATTGTTGTTATATATGTTTTGGCGGGTCTTAGGTTGTTGTATTTTCGTAGACTTTGGTTGATTTTATTGGTAGTTTTGTGGTATGAAAATTGGTTTTGTTTTATTAAATAGTTCTCTACTTTTTTATGTTACTTGTTTAGTTTTAGTTTTCATTTATGCTGGAAAAATTACAAAATGTTTTTTATTCCCATAGTTTTTGTAATAGACCCAATCAATATATTTATGAATTTTACGGGGCATCGCAGTTAGTATCAGAGCATTCTAGGTTCTAGAAATGTCCAAGGGATCTTTAGTGCGTCCATCTCTTTTCCACATTGCATTCTTTGATTACTTTAGAGCTAGTCATTTAGGAGTTATAATTTACATAATGATGACGGAGTTTCATGCGCCGACGAACAATTTGAAATAACTGAAGTGTATTGGGAGGGTTCCTTATTTGGATTTCCCTTGTGCGACTTCCCTGGAATGGGGACGATTTCAGTTAGGAGTTAGGAATTATTGAAGGTGAAACTTTAAGTAATTGTTTGGAGCATGGTTTGAGGGAGAGTATTTCTACTCACCATCTATAACAACATAAGAAAAGAGTTATGAGATATCGTTAAGAATATTGTGTGGCAGTCAGTATAAGGGGGAATTCAACTATTTTTCTCTTTCTGCATTAGGTAAGATTAATACAGAAATGAACAAATACTTTCGCATTATTCGCAAACCATGGATAAATCCTAATAGGTTTTAGGATTATACAATTAAGGTTATTATGGACATTAGAGCTAAGGGCAGTATAACCAGTGGAGTCACGACTAATGGGAATAGAGTCGATAAGATTAGTCGTAGAAAAATAGACGATAAAGATAAGGTCGGCAGGGCCGAAGATAGGGACATCATTTCTATAGGTCCTTTAAAAGGAATTATTACACTTATTATGGGTGAGTCTATTTAGTTAGTAGATTCTTTAGGGGTAACTAGTTTATAAAAGTAACATGAGGGGATGGTTATAGTTACATTTACGATTCACGCGCATGAGTCCTACTTTGATACCTAAGAGTTATTATTCATTACTAGTAGTGTGTTTACTACAATTGCGATATATATGGATGTTATCATCGAGTTTTATTTATATGTGGATACACCAATGGGTAGGAGTGCTTCCTTATATTGTGATTGTGAGATGTAGTAGTATGTTTGGTCGGCTTGTTATTCAGATGCTTTGTTAATTTAGACATGTGGTCTTATGATTCTTATTATTTTAGCTTCGAGTAATAGCTATATGTATTATTCTTATAATCGACTACCAGCGGTAGGCTTTAATGTTACCATTTTTGGGCAGGGGATGTTTCTTATTGTTATGCTTAGACTCGGGAGAGGGTCTCATACAAACTTAAGTATATATTCAAGCACATTAAGAGGTGTAGCAGTAGTGGAGTTTATACCCAAAGTTGGGTTGTTGGTGGTTTAGGCCTAAGAACTGAATTTTTTACCAGGAGATGGTATTCAACCCGTACTTGGGAGGAGTTCCCTTTCTCCATTAAATAACAAGAGAGGGTTACCTTTCCAAGAGAGATTATTTATGCCAGAGGGTCCTAATACACAGGATGTAGTTTTGACCAAGGCACGTGTCTTGTGATTTAATTTACCCCCTAAAGATATTGGATGTATAGTAATTGGGGAAGTCCGTATTGTTGGTACGATGAAGCAGTTTTGGTATAATTTGTGTTGATAGGGTGCTCCTTCTAGTGAAGAAGGTAGAGCCGAGGACACATTTGCAGAGTTGCATTGTTCGAAATCCCAATATAAAAGTCGAAGAGTAGGCCTATTACCTTTGATTTGGTTTAAAGGTTTCAAAGAGGGCATGGAGCTATTCAGGGTCCTTTGTGTTCGATTGACCAACTTTATTAAAGCTCATATTTAGTTAGTTGTTCATCTTAAGAGATGTTTGTGATATTTTGAAAGAAGCAATGTTCATTATAGAGCTTGTGAGCATTGACGGAGCAGACAAGGAAGACTTTGGAGTTAAACATAAGCATTGTTTATGATCGTAGGAGGTAGGTTAGGTGCTTATGAAGATCTCCTCAAGGATGTAAATTATGAAGTTCAGATTTCAAGGGAAGCAAGCCTCCTGATGCCTACGTCCTTTTCATACTTGTCGATAAGGCGAGGTCGATGTTGTTTGACCTCACCTTATCACCGTCGGTATATACACGATGGTTTCATGGGTATATGACAAAGAGAGTAGCTGAGGGACAAGTTAATATTTCAACAACTACACTAAGTTGATTGCGCGTTAGCCTAATGCGATTTACGATGAGAGGAACCTTAGGGTATGTAAGTCATTGATTGAGTAGATTTTTTTATGGCAGTGTGGGGACTCTACGAGCGAGGTATTCGTAACATTATAAGTATATACATAAAGATTCAAATTTCGGGGATGAAATTCCTTATTTTAAAGGGAAGAATGTAATACCCCATTTTTTCTGGGCGTTATTAAATTGTGAAAATTAATTTTGTATGCTTGATATGACATGTGATGTCACTATTTATAATTATATGTGTTACATTATTCATATTTTGAAATCAGATTTAATACATGGTAAAAATATTGATTAGATATTTGAACATGACTGTGTATTATGGGGGATTATGGAATGATCAGGAATTTGATATAGAGAATTTCTTTATTTGGATTTTTCCCTTGGTGTCAGGTTGTAACGGTCATGAAGTAGTTTACTATAATTGTCATGTCACATTAAAGTAAAATAATTAAATAATAGACTTTCAGGCTAATACCGACTAAATTAATAAAATTTACTAAGTTAAATTATTAATTGATTTTATGAAATATATTGGGTTCGTTTCAGGACACGTATAAGGTTTATTTTAGTCTAGAAGTATGAATTTTAGTTCCATTGGGTTAATATAAAACCTGGACAAAGTTTTAGTCTTATTGGATACGTTTTGGGGATCTATTAGATGAGAAGCATGTGGGGGCTTAACCTAATTTCATGAATTAAAAGTTTTAAGGAGTCATTAGGGTTTATATAGTTCATATTTTACAATTACAGAGAATCCTTGTATATAGAGAGAAGGAACTTCAAGAGGACAAGAGGAATTGGTAGGCTTTTAGCATAATTTCTTCACAATTGTGTTTGAGGCAAGTTTATTTAGAATTTGATTCTAATTACTTTTATACTAGAATATTTTTATTCATTGAATTCTAAACCTAAGTTAATTAATCGAAATCTTATGAAAATTATTCAGCTTAATTAGTTTATTAGTCATTTTAATTATATATTATGAAATTGGGTGAATTCTTCATGAGTTTGGGTTAAATTTGATCTAGAATTGTTTTAAATTGATTGGGTGTTATTATTATTATATCAAAAGCCTCTTGGAAATTTCATAAAATGATACGAATGTGAGTTGAATTTGGGGAAAAATAATAGACTAGGGTTCTTGAGAAGATTTTGGGATTTATGTATATAAACAATATTAGGACTTACTAAATTATTGGAGATATGTTAGTATTGATGTTCTAAACCCTAAATTAATAGGAGGTTGTGTTTAGGATTAATTAGAGACTCTAAAGTGAGTATTTGAGGTTGTTAATAGCGGATTTTGGGAGTTGGAGAAGAAGATTTTCATGAATCTCGTTAGAAGCTCGTTCAAACGATATGTGGCACCTCGTTTGGGTGATATAGGTTAGATCTTTTAAACGAATTTGGAAAGTTAAAATTGTAGGTTTTTGAATTATAAGTGCATGGGTGATACTTTCGTATTTTTTAGATTTTTATTCAATTTATTATGAATATACTACTAAGAGTGCGCAAGACTGAAATTCTGGGTTGGTGATTTTAGGTTTGGACTTTGTGATATCTTTGTTTGGTTAGGGTTTTTATTAGGGAGTTGTTTTGGGATTAAAATGTGAGATGTTAGAGTATCGATCCAAAATTATATGGGATTTATATATATTTGTTGAGGACATTGAGTATAGGGCCGAGTATGGAGATGAATTATGAGATAAATAGATAACTAACAATTGTGTAGATCACCCAATAGTTTATAATGCTCGTAAAAGGTTATGTATGTGAGATAGCGAACTTAGAGAGCCTTGGGAGAACATGTTAGTGTTATATATAGTAGATTATAATTAAGTTGTGTATTAACTAACGATAGTTAGAGACTTTATGTATAACCCTAACGATTGGGGTTTGTATTTATTTATTTGGCCCGTTGAGTAGGGCCATACTTGTTTACTTCCCTTTCGTATTATGTGCAATATATAAGGTGTGGGTTCTCATAGGATACGTACTAGAGGGGATATCCCAATGGGGAGCATACGACGGAGACTTCACTGGTACCCCAGTAGATAGAGACGGGCTTTACCTTGTTCATAATTACCTCAGACACTCGTGCTAAAAGTACCCATTGTATCTTGAGAAGATGTATACGGGGTTATTCTTTCATATAGCTTTTGGGTATGGAGCTATATGACTGGTGTGATAGCGTAGTAATTATCCTTAGTAGATGATTTGATAGTTATAGGCGTGTGACATCCTATAACTATGCCTAATACGTGCAAGCGATTCCCGAATACGGTATATACCTTCGTTTTGTGAGGTCTTGCGAGTAGCTCTTTTATGATGTATGTGGTATGGACCGTACTTATATGGATATATACTTAGAGATTGTCTATCCTGATATGTTTATATACTTGAAATGTATAGAATCTTTAATAAAGGAACCTTCACATATATTCAGTTGAGATGTATAATATGTAATCATGGGGTTCACTTGGACTTGGGGTTAGACGCACGAGATATCTAGGGATATTTGGGTTGGGATAAACTTAAAAATAACGGAAAGACGAGAGAAATATGCGTAGTGATCTTGTAGCCCAAATTTAATTATAATCTTATTATACTTAGACTTGCTACTAATGCTGTTGTTATATCTATTTTACAGGTCGTAGGATGTTATTGCCGTCATAGACTTGGGTTAGTTTTACTAGAAGTTTTATGGTATAAGAGTTGGTATTGTTTTATTCAATAGTATTCCACTTCTTTATATTACTTGTTCAGATTTATTTTTTATTTTTGTTGAGAATGTTACAAAATATTTTTAATTCCCGTAATTTATGTTATATACTTGATCAATATATTTATGTATTTTACAGGTTGTCACCACCCACCAGTATTATCTTCAATAACCCCAGCCGCTAGCACCCCCACCACCATTGTATTCAAATACCCTCTTATACCACAATACCTCCACCACTCCTATCTCCTCCCGCATCTCCAAGCACCACAACATATTGTCACCTCCACCCTACCAAATCATATATGAACTCATCTCTCTCCAAATCGATTTTTAAAACCCAAATCACAAACCAAATTACATTTTTAAAATTGGAAATTCAAATCTATCTTCGAGACGAATTCTATTTTCAAAATCCAAATTGATTTTTAATACAAAATCGATTTCGAGGATCTGCTCATGGACAACTCCTGGTAACAGTGGTGGGTAACGGAGGAGGGGGGAGGGAGGGCATGGGGACTGTTAGGTTTGGGCGGTGAGGGAGGAGAGGCGGTGTTGACAACAGGCGGTGTTGTCTTTTGTTTTGTTTTCTTTTTTTTCCACATTTTCTTTGTTAGGCTTTCTTTTTTCCTTTTTTATTTTGCTTTTCTAAATTTTTTAATTATTTTTTATTTCACAAGTCATGCACATGACTGTTGAGTGTAATAGAAGAGCTACTAAATAAAAAGTCAACTAGTAAATGGTGTTTTTTTATAAATCCATGTATCCTATAAACAATCCCGCTAATTCGTTTCAATTTTTAAATTACAAAACTTATAAAATGACTTAGATACGAATAAGATTTTGTAAAGTAACTACTCAATCACATGTTATAGAGAATCCAAATAACTATTTGAGCATTATTAAAATGAAAAAATACATAACCCAATTGATTTCTTTCACTACAATATAAATATCATTTTCAAATTTCATATCACCATTTTTAAACAAGAATAATAAATGCCATTTTTAGGGGTTTAAGGTGTTCTAAGAGAATGAAAACAAAAAAAAAATCTCCTAATTTCAATACTTTTGTTTACACCATAAAAGTTTTGTCATGTTAAATGTCTTTATCAGTCAAAAGTCATGAAGATGTGAAGATAATTAGTATCACTTATCGATTGTCTTTAACGCTAATTTTTTCCTCTGATCCAATTTTGAAGTCATCCTCGGGTTCACGACAATTATTTTTTAGTGGTTGTGAGAAATATGATGACAGACAACAATTTTGAAGGTGGATACTAGTTAGGATTTTTGTTTGAATATGGGTTTCAAATGTTGAAGGTTTTATTTTTATTCAATAAATCCCGGGTGAGGGGTGATAAATGGTTTAAGACCATTGATGCTTGGGAGCTCCATATTGGAAAATTGAGTTTATATAAAAATACCCATTAATAAAAGGTATCAAATTAAAAACGAGATGATTATAAGCATATTTAAGTAAAAGGAATCAACGAATTCTTATTAGAAGAGGATTAAAGTACCATACTGCTCTCGTATCTTTACCCAAGTTTCAATTTCATCAGTTACCTTTCAATTGTCACAATTTCGTCCGCTACCTTTCATTTGTGTCTATTTCACCCCTCTGTCAATATCCATCCATTTTACTTAACGAAATCTTTTGAAACATACAAATGATAATTTTAAATAAATGTTCAAACTATTTTTAATGGATTTGCTTTTATAAAAAAAGTTGTTTTTATACTTATTTCCTATTTCTAAACATAAGAAAATATTTTTGATTTTTTATTATATTGTTTTATACAGTATGAAAAATGTTTTTTTATTCTTTTTTCCCTTTTTAAACACGAAACTATACTTTATAAAATGTTTTGTAATAATTTATTTTCATACTTATTTCCTTTTAAATATAAACACTATTAAAAAAAGAAAAAGAAACTATTTTTAACTGTTTTTTTCATACTTATATCACTTGAAATATTAAAAATATTTAAAAATTACAAAAAATATTATTTTAAAAGTTTTGGTTAAAAATAAATTTCATACTTTTTTTACATTTTAAAATTTAAAAAAAAAACATCGTTAATTTTTTAGTTAAAATTATTATTTCTATTATCGTTGTCTATAGGAAATTTGCTATTTTTTTAAAATTATTTCAGACATTGAATCAAATAAAACAATTACATTTTTTTTTATACATTTTGGGGCCAAATTTTTATAGTCATTTTCCTTTTTAGGCATAAAATTGTAATTAAATTGAAAAATTGTTTTGTTTATGGCGTTTTTATTTTTAAAAAAAATCTTTAAAGAAAGTTTAATCAAAATAACTTTTTTTTAATATATAAAAATATTTCTGCGTTTAAAAAGGAAAATTAGTATAAAAATATTTTCTTAATACCAAAACTATTATAAAACAATTTAAACAAAATTGAGACTTGGAAAAAGAAAATGGACCAATATGTTACTTTACTCTTAGAGAATTAAACACACTGCATTTTTTCTATCTGAATCTGAAATTGAAAAATATGTTCGTTTTTATATCTGAATATACTTTTAAATAAATGTATTTATACTGACTCATACTTTAGATTCAGACATCGAAAGTGATATAATTACGTAATCATTTCGAAGACAAAAATAATTGGTATTTCATAAATCTGGATGGTTCATATTCAAATACATGTCCACTCACATGTTACTTTATTATAGGGATGTCAACGAGTTGGGTTTGTCAAAATCCGAACCCGCCTCGCGATCCCTGACCATTTTGTTTAACCCTTCTCGAACCCGATTAAGTGTAAACCTCTTAAACCCGGCCCCACCCAGCGTCGTCTTGTCCCATTTACATTAAACGGGTAAAAAATTCACTTGGGACGAGTTAAAACCCGTATGTTAAACTCCCCTATCGCATACATAGCGCGCGCGCGTGTGTATATATATACATGTGTTTTTACTGTAAATAATATATAAAAGACGTTTAAAAACACGTCAAATTATTATCTTGCGTTTGTTTTTTAATCTGAATATGAAGTCTGGATATGAAATTTAAAGTCTGAATTTGATATTTGTAATCTGAATTTGAAAAATATGTTTGTTTTTATGTCGGAATGGATGTTTGAATAAATGTATTTAAAATGATTCAGATTTCACATAAAAATAAGCGATAACCTCGTAATTATTTAAAAAAGAAAAACTATATTTCAATTTAAATTCAGACTAAACAATCCATCACCTTATAAAACCAACCGATGTTCAAAATCCTGTTATGTATGTACTTCACAAATCCAGCTCGCGTTTGGCGTTGACAAGAAATCGCCCTCTCTTCCGTTTTATAAGTTCCAATGCTAACTCATTATACCAATGGAACTCCAAAATTACACGCTATTTCAAGTGCGGAGATATTCAATCCGCACTCCACATGTTTGATAAAATGCCCCACAAGAATACAGTCACTTGGAACTGTATGATATCTGGGTTTGTTAGGAATGGGAAAATTCTTGAAGCTCATGAGTATTTTCTTGCTATACCAAATAAAAATATTATGTCTTATACAGCCATGTTAAATGGGTTTGCAAGGTTTGGAAGATTAGAAGAGGCTAGGAGTTTGTATGATGTTATTAGTAACAAAAATGTGGGTATGTGAGAAATGGGCTAATAAATGAAGCTAGGGACTTGTTTGATGTAATGCCTGTAAAAAATTGTGTATCATGGTCAACTGTTATTGAAGGGTATTTGAGACAAGGGCTTGTAAGTGAGGTTGAAGTGTTGTTTGATGAAGCTCCTGTTAAGGGTGTTTCTCTTTATAATACTATGTTGGCTAGTTATGCTGAAATTGGACACGTTGAAGAAGCTTATGAGTTGTTTATGGGCATGGGAATGCGTCAGCGTGATGTGGCTTCGTGGACGAGTATGATAAATTGTTTGTTAAAAGTTGGGGATATGGAGAGAGCTAGGGACTTGTTTGAGGAAATGCCGAAAAAGGATGTAGTGTCGCGGACTGTTATGATTCAGGGTTATATGCGTAGTGATAGGATTGAAGAGGCTGAAAAGTTATTTAATGAAATGCCATGTAGGGATATTGTTACTTGGAATTCAATGATTGGTGGTTATGTTCACAATGGAAGGTTGGAGGATGCGATTGAGTTGTTTAAAAATATGCCGAGATGTGATATAGTGTCGTGGAATTCGGTATTGCTTGGGTATGTTCAACATTTTGATACGGATAATGCTTGTAAAATATTTAATGAAATGCCCCAAAAAGATGATGTGTCGTGGAACACAATGATTTCGGGGTATAAGAGTGAGGAAGCTTTGGTTTTGTATGTCCAGATGTTGCAAAATGGAATTAAACCTGATCAAGCGACATTTACAAGCGTAATCTCGGTATGTGGGGTGCTTGCTTTACATGGTTGGGGAAGAGCAAGACACAACTATGTAATCAAGAGTGGTTTGGAAAATGATACTCTGGTGATAAGTTCACTGATATCTATGTTTTCCAAATGTGGTTTTATGAATGATGCTACTTTTGTGTTTGAAAGGATGATAGATAAGGATACAGTAGCTTGGAATGCCATGATTGTGGCACAAGCATATCATGGGTCTGCTATTGAAGCACAGAAACTCTTCCCTTTCATGATTCAATCTGGGGGCAAACCAGACCATTTGACTTTCCTAGGTCTCTTAAGTGCATGTGCTCATTCGGGTCTTGTTGATGAGAGCTTGAAATACTTTAAATCTATGGAGAACTATTGGAATCTGAGTCCAAAGGCGGAACACTATTCATGTGTTATTGATCTCCTTGGTAGATCAGGATTGCTCGCTGAAGCTTACGAGTTAGTCAAACAATTACCTGTTGATCTCCCGGCATATAATTGGGAAACATTACTAAGTTCTTATAGGGTCCATGGGAATTTGGAATTGGCCGAAATTGTGGCACAAAAGCTTTCTAGTATTCAACCTTTAAACGTGGGAATGAATGTGCTTTTATCTAATATATATGCTGCAAGAGAAATGTGGGATGATGCAGCAAATATTAGAGTGTTATTAAAACATCGTGGAGTGAGAAAAGAATTGGCATGTAGTTGGATTGAAATGAAGGGTGAGATCTGTCGGTTTATGTACAATGACAAATCTCATCCACAAATGGAGGACATTTACAAAGAGTTGGAGAGTCTCTCGGTAATCATTGAAGGGTTTGGTTAAATATAGCACTGATGAGGCTATAATGTACATGTATTGTCTCCTCTCCATGTCAATTGTTCAAACATAACATAATTTATACTTTATAGAGGATTATTTACTTATTCAAGTGTAGCAGTCGAAGATAGTATGTCTGTTTTGGGAATTGGTTATATATGAGATATTGGATCCCTTGGAATTTTGTTACAAATTATTTCTATACAATAATGTATATAAGTGGTTGGCCTGAAACTTAATTTTCATGTAGGAGGAAATTTATTAGTTCTTTGATCTTTCACATTATGAAGTTTTTAGATATGTTGCGACATTTACAATATTATTTTGAAGTGATCATCTAGTGATCACACCAGTGGCAAAATGGGCCCCCAATAATAGATCAACCGATATAAGGCCATACATATAAATATGGGGCCCAAATTTAGAAGGTATGAATTAAATATGGGGCCCATATTTAAAAGCTATGAATCAAATATGAAGCCCATTAACAAAAAATATGAGTCAAATATAGAATCCATCTTTAAAAGTTATGAGTAAATTTTTTTTTACATTTACTTGAAATTGTAATACTTGGATAAAAAAAAAATGGGTTGACCCAGCCCAGCTCAGCCCATAGTTTTGCCACTACTAATCTAACCATTGAAACATGAAATGATCTACAATGTGAAAGAAGGAAAGAGTTTTGTAGTTATCATCTCAAGTTCTAACATTGGGTGGATGAGTGTTTGGGGTTTTGGAAGAGAGGCCAAGGATAATATGTTGATGTGAATAAAATTTTCATCTGAATTAGATTTTGTGATGCCTGATAGTTACCGAAGTCAAGATACCATTGATTTGATTGGGTCTATTGGTGAGGCTATGCTATAAACTTGATTTTAGAGACTGATATATAAATTGGTTACAATTGAGAATATTGTCAGAATTTTCTTATTTTCGTATCAAGTTGCTCAATCTTCTACAATGTGTTCACTTCCTTTTACCTTTGTCATTCTTCTTAGATGACTCATGTTCGAGATCAAAATCTGAGTCTATGCATTAATTTTTCCGTCTTGGTAAGTCTCTTTATTCTTCACCTATTTTATCCCATCTTTATATAGACTTATGTGTTTAGTTCATTCCTTTTCGGATGCTGTCACCAATCTGGATTTCTTACTTGCTTACAACATGCATTCTGATATGCCACTTTAATATGTAATATTTGGGATGCTTTTTTTATCTGATTTAAATCTCAGTTGACTTTCGGGATTGGCATGCTAGTTCATTATTTTCTTTCCCCTTCTCCCGATTGTGTTATATGCTACTTGTTGCATATTTGGAGTGACTCGGAGCACAGTTTCTACCTATGTTTCTTATTTTCTATGTATTAATCTCACTGCACAGAAAAAGGGAATTGCTCCGGAAACTAGAGTGGCTGGCTACCAAGTGTCTACTCAGGCAATCATTACCAAGAATTAAAACAAGGGCCACCTTTTAGGGGTGCGCCTAGTTCCAATTTTCTCTCATTCAATGAATCGAATGCAACTATTCTCGGGTCTTCTAATAATTAGACTAAGACATATAGTCTTGTTTAGGTTAACTTTATGTGAATGATTAATTGTTGCAATTTAGCTATTGTGTGCCCGATTCATAAAAAAAGTTTAGAAGCCCTACAGTATCAGGCATCTGTTACATGGTGTAACATCTTAGTTAAGGATAGACTAATCAAGGCACGATGTAACATCTTAGTTTAAGAAAATTGATGAGTATGTATGTAGGGTTTCCTTGGGTCTGGATAATTATTCAATCGGGTTTCTGATCTATAATAACGAAAATAAACAACAATCACCAAACCCTGTATCACGATTATATCTTGAACAAACATTTCAAATACCACAAGAATTGTTCAAAGCTACACGTGTACAGAAATTTATTTTGTTTCCAGGAATTATGCTTTAGAGCAGGACAAAGTACATGTTCAGACCCACCCATCAATGAATCACAGTCCCCTTTTCCATCTCCTTCTTCCAATCCACCTGCTCTACAGTCCACAACCAATACAACTGACCATATCGACACTGTTAATTCTGATGGGAATTCGTTGTTATTTTTCTTTTATTTTTTTCATTTTTCTTTTCTATTTTCTATTTTTAGTTATTTTTAGGCCTTTTCTTTCCTTAATTAGTCTCCAAGCATGTTTGGGACTAATTAGACATTCTTTTGTTTTTAGTTGGTCCCTTTAGTCATTTTAGCTAATTACTTGATTAGCAAAGTATCCCTTCCCATATAAATACCTCATGTAATCTCATTTGTACTTACTTTTTCCATTCTTAAAATATAAGACAACTTTTAATTATCTCTCTAAAATTAGGGTTTGGTATGTCTTTTTAGCCATTGACATGTAGTTTACGTCAAATTGATATCAGAGCAGGTGTTCCTCCAAACATTGGTGTTAGTGTGTATTGGTGTGCATAGATTATCAATATTGTACACTACTCTCTCGATGAATCTAAAGAAATCCAAACAACAACAGTGGGGGATTCAAAAATTGAAGAAGGGCAATCAAGAATGGAGAAAAAACATTCAAGATCTCATTAAGAACGTTGATCCTCACTTCCGCCTCATAACCATAATACCCATCACCCCCAAAACCCATATCTTGAATCCTAATTTCCCCCCAAACCCAAACCCATTCCATAAAACCTCCATTCAAGATCCAAGACAATCCACTTCTAGGGTTTCACTTTCCATTTTACAATCCAGTCCATAATTTACAAACCCAGCCTCCAACCCTACAAAAGTCCTTCACCACCACACCGAACCCTCCAACCCACCACCCATTTTTCAAACCCCAAACATAAAAAAAATTACATTTCTGCCCCGATTAACTCCCGAGGCTCAATTCAAGATTATCGGTGGATTGTCCAAGTTTGGTTGCTTCACCCAATCATTCTTCCTCCCTCATTCGTCCAATCAGGTCAAATCAACGATAAAAACTCCCCTCCCAAGTCGGTTGATTGTAAGAAAGATCAAAACGATGAAATTGGGTTATTTATTGGGGATTTTTTTGACATTTTTGTCGAGGATGTTGTGTGACTCGCACGCACTTTCGTGAGCTGGAAATATATAATTTGGGAGATTTCTTCCCAATATTTGAGCATGGGGATGATGATTTTAATGAGGATAGATCGATGGTTGTCTCTACCAGGGAAAATGTGGTGATCTTGGGTGATGTGATTGATGGTGGGTATGTGGACCCATTTTTGTGACATTTGATATACGCTTGGTGGATATTTTTCGCGGCGTAGCATTGAAAGGGTTCATCGCGGGAATCTCGGGCCAAGATTTTGTTGATCAGCCATGTTTGGATGGTGATTCTATTCTCCCTGGATTTATTACAAGCCGGTACAAAGGACGTGTCCGAGGACGGCTCTTCTTTCTAGTGGAGATCTCTTTGATGGTTGTCTTTCTTTTTGGTTGTTCATATCCAACGCTCGAGGATGAGCTTTTTGAAATTGGGGAGAGTGATGGGAATCTGTTATTATTTTTCTTTAATTTTTTTCATTGCTATTTTCTATTTTTAGTTCTTTTTAGGCCTTTTCTTTCCTTAATTAGTCTCCAAGCATGTTTGGGACAAATTAGGCATTCTTTTATTTTTAGTTGGTCCTTTAGTCATTTTAGCTAATTACTTGATTAACAAGTAATCCTTCCCGTATAAATATGCCATGTAATCTCATTTGTACTTACCTTTTCCATTTTTCAAATAAAAGACAACTTTTGACTCTCTCTCTAAAGTTAGGGTTTGGTATTTTTTTTTATCCATTGACGTGTAGTTTATGTCTAATTGGTATTTCTTTTTAGCCATTGACGTGTATTTTACGTCAGATTCACCATCGTCTCTCTCACCCACTTCCCATTCTTCAAATTCCCCTCTTTTGATAGGGTATAGTCATGTATACAGTTCATATAAATCCCCCTTGTAAAATGCATTATGAACATCTAATTGATGAATGGCCAATTTCTAATTGTAGCCATAGAGAGCAATAAACGAACAGTGACCAATTTAGCCTCAGGAGCCAAGGTGTCATAAATAAAGGGTTATTTTTATTTTCTTCCAGCTCTCTCCACATCTCAGGTTTTTGTGATTTTTACTAGTCCGGATGCCCCATTACCCGATGGTGTGGTCATTGTACTTTTCTTGGTTCTAGTCGTATTTCATGGAAGGCAAAGAAGAAACATACGGTATCTCGTGCTTCGGCTAAAGCCGAGTACATATCAATGTCAACCCTAGCTTGTGAGCTTCAATGGTTAAAATCTATTCTTGCTGACTTAGGAATATTTCACGATTCTCCCATGACTATGCTTTGTGACAATCAAGCGGCAATTCTTTTCCCTCAGAACCCGATCTTCAATGAGAGAACAAAGCACATTGAACTCGATTGCCTTTTTGTAAGGGAAAAAAGATTCAAACCAAATTATTATCTCCTCGATATATTCCATCATCATCCTAGGTTACTGATTTGTTCACTAAGACCCTTGGCAATGATCTCTTCATATGATTGGTTCGCCAGTTGGGTGTTCTTGTTGGTTTTGACTCTCCTATTTTTTCGGTTTTGGTTTATTTATAAATTTGCCATTTTGGCTCAAATCTATAAATACAAGTGTTATTTGTAGGTTTTGGGAGAGAATAAGTTTGAGAGCTATTTTGAGAGTTATCAAAGGCAAAGAGAGATAGTGAGCTAATTTGAGGGGTGAGTTCTTGTGAGGTTGTGAGTGACTTTCTAAAAGAGATAAATTGTGTGTATGTATAACCTTTGGGTTCCTCCATTTATCTATAGAAAGAAGAAATCCTCCTTGGTGGATGTAGCCCAAATTTGGGTGAACCACAGTATATCGTTGTTGTTTTGCTTTGATAATTGCTTGTATGTTCTTATTGTCTCTTCATTGATGCTTGGTTGAATTGATTGGGAGTTTGCACACTAGTTCATTTTCGGAACAAGGTCTCGGGTGTTTTTCGCACACCAAGTGTTTGATAAAATTTCCGAGTGAGTTTTATCGTCTTGGTCGCTAGAGATAGTCTTGCTTTAGCGTAACAAGTGGTATCAGAGCTTTGGTTGCATTGTTTGCCCGGTATTTTGGTTCGAGGTTGAATCAATTTTGACAATTTTGGCATAGCTTTTGTTTTTGTTCCAAATGACGAAAAATGTGGAGAGTACTCGAGAATCAACCTCTACGAGCGGAGGCTCTAAGATATGGGATCCGAGTTATGGATCGAGTGGCTCAATGAAGTCGGACACGAAGGCTTTTGTTGAGAAGATCAATTTTGGGTTATGGCAAAGGCGAATGCGAGGCGTTCTTGTCCAACAGAGGTTACACTTAGCATTGTTGGGGGTAGAGGGACGACCGGTAGGCATGATCAATGCCGAGTGGATTGACATTGATCAAAGAGCGGCTTCGTGTATTGAGATGCTTATCACGGATGATGTGTTGAATAACGTGATAGCGGAGACCACGGCTAAAGGCATGTGGGATAAACTAGAAGAGATTTATTTGGGAAAGTCGTTGTCAAATAAATTGTTCCTCAAGAAGAAATTCTTCAATTGAGATGAAGGAAGGTGAGGATATGATGAAGCATATCAACATTTTTAATGCCTTGAACCGGATAGACGTTCAATTCATTGATGAGGATCGAGCATTGTTGTTGCTTACATCATTACCCGATTCAAATGAGCATTTTGTAACCACTCTCATGTTTGGGAAGTCTACGCTCCGATGTAACAAGGTTGTGCAAGATATTCAATCTCATGTCACGATGAGAAAGAATGAAGGTGGAGGTGACGGGTATTCCCATAATGAAGGCCTTACGGCAAGAGACGGAGGTGGTCATAATGGCGGGTGGAACTCCAACCGGGTATTTAATAACGATAGTAGGTCTAGATCGAGGGGTGTTGGTGGTGAAGGGCCAGAATGCTACAAGTGCCGAGAATGGGGTCATATGATTCGAGAATGTCCTTTGTGGAATGACAAGGTTATGGGCAAGGTTGATTCCGAGAGGGCAACGGTAGCGAGTGCGAATTATGAAGATGGACTTGGAGAACTTCTCACAATCTCCAAGGTTAACTCTCTTTCCCAAGATGATTGGATATTAGATTCGGGATCGTCGGATCACGTTTGCTCCAAGAGGGAATATTTTGAGACTTTTACGGAAAATGGAAAAGGTTCCATGTCTTTGGCTAACGGTGAGAAGGTTGTCATTGAGGGTGTCGGGATGGTGAAACTCAAGATGTTCGATGGGGTGGAGCGCACTTTGGGTAGTGTGGTCTATGTCCCAAAGTTGTGAAAGAATTTGATATCCATTAGCCGTTTGGATTCCAAGGGTTGTCGGGTGTCGGTGGCGGGTGGAGTCTTGAAAGTCACACGCGGTTGTATGGTCCTAGCGAATGGAGAGGAGAGAGAGGGGTTGTATCGTCTAAATCAGACTTCGAGGAAGACAGGGAAGCGGTGTGCACAAGTGATCGAACGTTCGAGGCATGTCTCGTTTGTGAACAAAATGGAGTCATTGGGTGCCAGCTTTCCGAGAGTAGATGGTAGTGATGGGTTAATACCTACTAGTGGAGGGGATGGATCGAAGTCCCCCTCCAGGGCCAACGGGTGATGTTGACCCGATTTAGTTGCACACATGCATTGGCCGATTGGAATCGAGGAGGTGTAGGACTGTGATGGATTTGAGGTGTGTGTAGCCAGTTTAAGGAAGGCCGATGAGTTATTGTTTGCAAGCATTGGCAAACGGGAGTTTTTTGTAACAAAGACTTGGTACATCTTTCGAGGGTGAGATTTGGAGGGTGTGGGAGGTGAGGAATTTTCCCTATCATCCTTGGTTATTTCTCAAGGTGGAAGATGGTGTTGATGTGTTTGAATGTTTCATGTAAAGAGGGTGTATGCTATATGTATTGTGTGGGGGTGTACTCATCAGGTTACATGAGGAGCGAGATTCACCGTATGGTTACATGGGAAGCATTCTGATGCATGAGATGGAGAGTTCTTAGTTTAGAAGTTCCTCAGCGGGTGGAGTCGTTTGGAGTCTTGGAGTGAAGACTTGCGGTATCTCGCTTCATGGTTGAAGTTTGAGGGGGCATAGCGTCAGGTGGAGTGTATTGGCTTGTTAGATGTCGGGATGATCGTCGAGCAAATTTGATGTTTGTATTCCGAGTTCGGTTGGATCGTGAGGATCGTCTGGGGGGAATCATATTAGCTTGGTAGATGGTGGGACGGTCTTCAAGCGGGTTCAGCATTCTAAAGATTGGTTGGATCATCAGGATCGCTAAGGTGGAGTTTGTTGGTTTTGGCTCTCCCATTTTTTCAGTTTTGGTATATTTACAAATTTGCCATTTTGGCGCAAATCTATAAATACAAGTGTTATTTGTAGGTTTTGAGAGAGGATAAGTTTGAGAGCTATTTTGAGAGTTATCAAAGGCAAACAGAGATAGAGAGCTAATTTGAGGGGTGAGTTGTGTTGGTTTTGGCTCTCCTATTTTTTCAATTTGGTTTATTTACAAATATGCCATTTTGGCTTAAATCTATAAATACAAGTGTTATTTCTAGGTTTTGGGTGAGGACAAGTTTAAGAGCTATTTTGAGAGTTATCAAAGCTAAAGAGAGATAGAGCTCCCATTTGAGGAGTGAGTTCTTGTGAGGTTGTGAGTGACTTTCTAAGAGAGATAAATTGTGTGTGTGTATAACCTTTGGGTTCCTCTATTTATCCATAGAAAGAAGAAATCCTCCTTGGTGGATGTAGCCCAAATTTGGGTGAACCACGGTATATCGTTGTTGTTTTTCTTTGATGATTTCTTGTATGTTCTTATTGTCTCTTCATTGATGCTTGGTTGAATTGATTGGGTGTTTGCACACTAGTTTATTTTCAGAACAAGGTCTTGGGTGTTTTCTGCACACCAAGTGTTTGATAAAATTTCCGATTGACTTTTATCGTCTTGGTCGCTAGATATAGTCTTGCTTTAGCACAAAAAGTGGTATCAGAGCTTTGGTTGCATTGTTTACCCGGTATTTTGGTTCAAGGTTGAATCAATTTTAGCAATTTTGGCATAGCTTTTATTTTTGTTCCAAATGACGGAAAATGTGGAGAGTACTCGAGAATCAACCTCTATGAGAGGAGGCTCAAAGAGATGGGATCTGAGTTTTGGATCAAGTGGCTCAATAAAGACGGACATGAAGGCTTTTGATGAGAAGATCAATTTTGGGTTATGATCGGGTTATGGCAAAGACGAATGCGAGGAATTCTTGTCCAACAGAGGTTGCAATTAGCATTGTTGGGGGTAGAGGGACGACCGGTAGGCATGGCCGATGCCGAGTGGATTGACATTGATCAAAGAGCGGCTTCGTGTATTGATATGCATATCACGGATGATGTTTTGAATAATGTGATAGCGGAGACCACAGCTAAAGGCATGTGGGATAAGCTAGAAGATATTTATTTGGGAAAGTCGTCGTCAAATAAATTGTTCCTCAAGCAAAAAATCTTCAAGCTTGAGATGAAGGAGGGTGAGGATATGATGAAGTATATCAACGTTTTTAATGCCTTGATAATTGACTTGAACCGGATAGACGTTCAATTCATTGAGGAGGATCGAGCATTGTTGTTGCTTGAATCATTACCCGATTCATACGAGCATTTTGTGACCACGCTCATGGTTGGGAAGTTTACGCTCCGGTACAACGAGGTTGTGCAAGATATTCAATCTCATATCACGATGAGAAAGAAGGAAGGTGGAGGTGACGGGTATTCCCATAATGAAGGCCTTATGGCGAGAGACGGATGTGGGAAAAATGGCGGGAGAAACTCCAACCGGGGATTTATAACGGTAGTAGGTCTAGATCGAGGGGTGTTGGTGGTAAAGGGCCGAAATGCTACAAGTGCCGGGAATGGGGTCATATGATTCGAGAATGTCCTTTATGGAATGACAAGTTTAAGGGCAAGGTTGATTCCGAGAGGTCAACGGTAGAGAATGCGAATTATGAAGATGAACTTGGAGAACTTCTCATAATATCCAAGGTTAACTCTCTTTCCCAAGATGATTGGATATTAGATTCGGGATCGTCGGATCACGTTTTCTCCAAGAGGGAATATTTTGAGAGTTTTACGGAAAATGGAAAAGGTTCCATGTCTTTGGCTAACGGCGAGAAGGTTGTCGTTGAGGGTGTCGGGATGGTGAAACTCAAGATGTTCGATGGGGTGGAGCGCACTTTGGGTGGTGTGGCCTATGTCCCAAAGTTGCGAAAGAATTTGATATCCATTAGCCGTTTGGATTCCAAGGGTTGTCATGTATCGGTGGCGGGTGGAGTCTTGAAAGTCACACGCGGTTGTATGGTCCTAGCGAATGGAGAGGAGAGAGAGGGGTTGTATCGTCTAAATCAGACTTCGAGGAAGACAGGGAAGCGGTATGCACAAGTGATCGAATGTTCGAGGCGTGTCTCGTTTGTGAACAAAACGGAGACATTGGGTGCTAGCTTTCCGAGAGTAGATGGTAGTGATGGGAGAATACCTACTAGTGGAGGGAATGGATCGAAGTCCCCCTCCAGGGCCAACGGGTGATGTTGACCCGGTTTAGTTGCACACATGCATTGGCCGATTGGAATCGAGGAGGTGTAGGACTGTGATGGATTTGAGGTGTGTGTAGCTAGTTTAAGGAAGGCCGATGAGTTATTGTTTGCAAGCATTGGCAAACGGGAGTTTTTCGTAACAAAGACTTGGTACATCTTTCGAGGGTGAGATTTGGAGGGTGTGGGTGGTTAGGAATTTTCCCTATCATTTGTATATATTTCTCAAGATGGAAGACAGTGTTGATGTGTTTGAATGTTTCGTGTAAAGAGGGTGTATGCTATATGTATTGTGTGGGGGTGTACTCACCAGGTTACATGAGGAGCGAGATTTGCCGTATGGTTACATGGGAAGCATTCAGATGCATGAGATGGAGAGTTCTTAGTTTAGAACTTGGTTCCTCGGAGGGTGGAGTCGTTTGGAGTCTTGGAGTGAAGACTTGCGGTATCTCGCTTCATGGTTGAAGTTTGAGGTGGCGTAGCGTCAGGTGGAGTGTATTGGCTTATTAGATGTCGGGATGATCGTCGAGCAAATTTGATGTTTGTATTCTGAGTTCGGTTGGATCGTGAGGATCGTCTGGGGGAATTGCACTAGCTTGGTAGATGGTGGGACGGTCTTCAAGCGGGTTCAATTTAATCATTCTGAAGATTGATAGGATCGTCAGGATCGCCAAGGTGGAGTTTGGTGGTTTTGGCTCTCCTATTTTTTCAGTTTTGGTTTATTTACAAATTTGCCATTTTGGCTCAAATCTATAAATACAAGTATTATTTCTAGGTTTTGGGTGAGGACAAGTTTGAGAGCTATTTTGAGAGTTATCAAAGCTAAAGAGAGATAGATCTCCCATTTGAGGGGTGAGTTCTTGTGAGGTTGTTAGTGACTTTCTAAGAGAAATAAATGGTTGGTGTGTGTAATCTTTGGGTTCATCCATATATCAATAGAAAGAAGAAATACTCCTTGGTGGATGTAGCCCAAATTTTGGTGAACCACAGTATATCGTTGTTGTTTTGCTTTTATGATTGCTTGTATGTTCTTATTGTCTCTTCATTGATGCTTGGTTAAATTGATTGGGAGTTTGCACACTAGTTCATTTTGGGAACAAGGCTTTGGGTGTTTTCCGCACACCAAGTGCTTGATAAAATTCCCGAGTGAGTTTTATCGTCTTGGTCCCTTGAGATAGTCTTGCTTTAGTGCAACAGTTCTTAACATCCACACTCCATCTTGAGGGGGAATATTGTGATTATATCTTAACAAACATTCCAAATACCACAAGACTTGTTCAAAGCCACGCGTATAAATATTTATTTGTTTTGAGGAATTATGCTTTAGAGTAGGACTTCTGTTATTTGGATCTTATATCATTCCTTTGAATCAGATTACTATAGTTGTAAAACCGTGTATAAATACACCTACAAGTAAATATAAAACTAAGTTCCAATTTCAAGCTTATCACTCTCTTCAAGTTTATCTGTTTTCTTATTACCCTGAGATCTCTCCCACGACATAAAAACGACTTGCTGAAATAACAAAAAATAAACTAACAAATAAATAAAAACAAGCCTAATCTAACTATCATAGAATGAGTCATAAAAACTAGAATATTATCTTCACTCTCCTCCATTCTAGGATACACATGCGTCCCATAGCCATAGGACCCCACACATATACACGTCAGTTTGTTAGCGGTTTCTAGTTTGTTTAGGATAATTCAACACTTATTAGTTTGTCAGTTTGTTTATGACAACAGCTATATGTGAGCAACATATTTTACAATTCTTAGTTCATTCAGGCAAATGGACTTGTTCCTCACTCAATAGTAGCTGTAAGTTTTCTTCATTGATAAAGTGAACGGCAGGGCATGACCAATTCCTGAAAAATTTCACCTCTTCTGCCACTATATTAAGAATTCTAAACTTTGATAGCTGAGGTATATTTACTTTCTCTTCCATATTTATTCCTGCATACTTTAGTAAACATAGTGGTTTGAGTGTTTGAATTCTCCTTTAATGCACTTAAAATAAGTTTGTATGTCATGCGTTGCGTAGGTGCTTGACAAATGCTCAATCATATTTCAAGTTGACTTCATCATCTGGTAAAGATTTGAGACAGGGAAGGTATGCTTGTAATTGTATATGTCATGTTTTTTGACAAGGGTGTAAATTAATCTTAAGAGTGTAGATAGAAACCTAAAAAAATTAGGGTGTTTTATTGTTGAATCAAGGTTAATCTATTTGCCTTTTAAGCCAGTCTCTAATTATCCTGTAATCAAGCATCTTAAGTTGTTTTTCAATATAAGTTTAAACTTTATGGTATTATTAGCTTATTAAGCTAAATTTAATATTAATATTATTTATATTCAAACTTCATGAAGTTATTTAACAAACAGACCTTCACTTCACTGAGCATATAACAATCCATATTTCAACTTCTATATAAAACAGGCCCTATGATTACAAGCTTCACAGGATCCAAGGCGGAGAACACTAAAATCATTCAACGTGTTATATATGTTATGAGGAAAAACTTGGGGGATGTAGTATGTAAATATATGGTTTTAGAAGCATTGCTGACGAAAGTGATGTTTGATGTTAGTTCAGAGGTAGGGTAAGAAATAAAGGGACCTAACCTTGGTATGATGTTTAATGATCATATGCCCTAGAAAAGATATATGAAGTAACATGTTGGCCAATGGAAATGAATAAATCACAGTTAGTCACTACTATAGTGTACTTAACTCATTAAATCAAGTTCATCCTTAGACATTGGTGATTAGAAAAGTTCAACTCAAGTTTGATTCAAGTCTGACAATTCATAACACGATGATCAACTCGACACAAACACCACACGAAATTTCTTGATGGGTTTGGATCATAATCTGGTTAAACATCAATTATACAAAAATGGGTGACAAGATGCTGACTATATAAGATTTAAGCTTTCTATTAACAGCACAAACCGAAGCACATATACAGGACTGTAAATGGTCGGACAGTGGTTGAGCCATCACAACACAACATAGACACATACAAATTCCAACCTACCACAATCCACATTCATCGCTAAGCTTTGTATTTGCCAAAACAAATTTACAATTTGATCGAAGCAAATGTATTTTCTTATTTATTTATTGTAAATAAAAACTTTAGATGAGAAAAATTCCCAATTAGAGTTATGTTTAAAGGTGAAAAATATCCCAATTAGAGCAATCTTAATAAAGAAATAAGATGGTTAACCCTACTCGTTTTAAATCAATCCTAAGGGGGTGTGAAACCATCCTCAGTAGGATTTGAGCCGTGCCCACCCCCATGGAGAGTGCCTAGGTAGTCTTACCATGTGAGGTAGAGCTTATTGGTCATGAAAATGCATCTGTCCTCGTAACATTCATTCAGGTAAATAGGATCTGGATTCCTCACCCAATTGTAGTTTTAAGTTTTTTCATTGATAAAATGAATGGCAAAAGCCACTCTTGCATTGGTAATTATAGACAACCATTGAAGGACGGTAGAAATTTCTTTTGACATTAGATCGTGTAATATTTATTCACACTATTATATGAAAAAAGTCTCACCCTAAAGAAGCCTCATGAGCTAGTTTATTTATTAGCTGCAGTAGCCGTAGCCGCAGCGAGAGTGTCGCGCATGATTTGATACTTAGTGATTAGCTTCTCTCGAGATGGCCAGTTGTCTCGAATTATTGGAGCATCTGAAAAGTTCTCTACCCATGCTAAAAACAATGGAAACTTCTCTTTATCTATCAATTTTATTCCACATATCCCATCAAACACACTGACCAGATTAGCCATCCAGCCGAAAACTAGATCTTGGAATCCGATTTTCTCTGCACTGAAGAATTTCTTTCCCTTAAGCTGTTCCTCTAAGAATTTCAGGTTTTCCAGGGCTAGAACAGCTTTTTCCTCTTGATCCTTTTCTTGTGTACGATAAACATCAATAATTGATGGTAAAACCTACGTTTGAGATGAAAAAAAAATATTAATGCTTGTTTACAACTTTTTTTTGTTAGGAATCTCTACTCTCTAGCCCTGGAAACTCTCGAGTGTTGGAGAGTTCTTTTATTAATACAATTTCGAAAAAATAGCCATTACTACGTGTCTATTACAAAAAGAAGATGAAATGATGATTGAAAACTTATGGTTTTGAGGCTTGTTTAGAAATTAAAAGTTTCTAGAAACGGTATTTCCAGTAAGCTTTTCATAGGTTTATTATCCATGAAACAGAAAAATACTTATAAAAACGCTCTAAATTGGCAACAACATTTTTAACATTTGAACACGTAACTAGTTTACTATATCTAACATGTGATAATTATTGATATATATATATACACACACACACACACACACAATAATCTTGTGCTGATCAGTCCGCATTTTAAGAGTGCGGATCGAATTTGTGTCACTTGACAGTGAACCCAGAAAAGAGCACATTTTTCAATTTAGTCTTTGAATTATTTTTCATTTGGAAAAACAATTTAATTTTTTTTAAACAAGTAACAATATTTTATTTATTTATTTTTTGTTGTTGTCATAATTGAGCCTATTGGTTTTATTTATGTGAATCGTGTTGACGAAAAGTGGTTGCTTTACCTTCTCGTTGTTGAATTTTGCCCAGAAACGTGCATTGGCTTTCTCATACGGGTCTTGAGGTAACAGTGGATTCTCCTTCCATGTGTCTTCAATGTACTCGAGAATCACGAGGGATTCGCAGATCGGTTTTCCATTGTGCACGAGCACCAGAACTTTTTTGTGAACAGGATTATACTGAAGTAGCAGAGGGCTCTTGTTTTTAAGATCCTCATACACGGTGTCGAATTCTATCCCTTTAAGCGTGAGTGCCCAAATAATTTTCAAACCATATGGACTTGACCATGTATTGAAAATCTTCACTTCTTCTTCCATTATGTTTTGGATGCCTATTTGTGATAGCTAAAGCTTCCTTATATACACATCTTTCTCCCCTTTTCCAAGTCTTAGAAGTTGGTCATGTAAATATAATGGTTGAGTGTTTGAATTTTTGTTCTAAATGTAATTAATAAGTTTCTATGTTACGTGCTTTGACAAATGTGTTTGGGTTTATTATGTTACCACCGCAACAACCATGGTCCAATCATATTTCAAGTTGACTTCATGGTTATTTGTAATGTTTTGGCACACATACACGTTTGTTTGCTAAGGGTTTCTAGTTTGTTTAGTATAATTCCACACTTACTAGTTTGTCGTTTTGTTTATGACAACAACTATATGTGAGCAACATATTTTACAATTCTTAGTTCATTCAAGCAAATGGACTTGTTCCTCACTCAATAGTCAATAGTAGTTGTAAGTTTTCTTCGTTAATAAAGTGAAAGGCAGGGCATAACCAATTCCTGAAAAATTTCACCTCTTCTGCCATTATATTATGAATGCTAAACTTTGATAGCTTAGGTCCTTTATATTTACTTCTTCTTCCATATTTATACCTGCATATTTAAGTAAAAATAGTGGTTTGAGTGTTTGAATTCTTCTTTAATTAACTTAAAATAAGTTTGTATGTCATGCTTTGCATAGGTGCTTGACAAATGTGTGGGTCCGGCTGTAAAACTATTAAGGACAGTATGTCGGGTTCAGATGGATATTGACCTCTTAATATTTTGTACATGGCCCACCACCATAACAAACGCTCAATCATATTTCAAGTTGACTTCATCATCTGGTAAAGATTTGAGACAGGGAACACTACAAGAAAAAGGCATTTTTATGACATTTTTTAAGTGTGATAAAATACATTTTACGACGGTTTTATCTTTAAATAAAAAGCATCATAAATTTGGGGTCATATTTGGTACTCATTAAGTGTCATATCAGGTAACAATTATATATGACTTTTTTTTTCAAAAATGTCATATCTGCTACAAAAAAATTGTCATAATATACTCTATATGATGTCATACTTGGTTTTAAAAGCGTCATGATAAACAGTTTTCAAAATTTTAAAAAGGTCATAAAAATTTCATCACATGAAGGTTTAATATAAATGGTCATAAATTAAACATACAATAAAAAAAATAACTAATATTAAAGTCATAGTTGACAAATAAATCTAAACACAAACCAAAATGCATAAAATCATTTATTCCACATTCAATGTTACAATTGATACATTATAGATTATAACATCCAGACAAGAAATACAACAATACTCCCACCAACATTTTTTTGTCTCACATCAAACAAAACTACGTGAAATCAAATCTAGCTAACACATCAACCAAATTAAATTTGTCTATCAAAATTAAGTGTTCCTCTGTAGCAATAATCGCTTCATAATTTTAGGCAACAATGCATCGTAGTACTCTTCCCGCTTATGTTCACTATCATGTTGTCTGACAGCGATAAACCTTTCACATGCCTCCAAGTAGATGCCCTGCATAAGTTTAAAACACCATATATAAATCTATAGTGCAATGTAAAACACGATTTATGAATTCCCATTTTTTCAAAGTATTAATGCATGCATAATTTAAGTCGAATAGATTTTTTATATAACGCAAATAATTGTAAAGAGTTTTCAAAAAATTAGGCAAAAAATGCATGTATATTCGCTTTCTGGTATGTTTATTAGTTGTTTTACTTTTTCATCCACAAATACCCAATCTTCAAATTCATGTCTATTCGACTTAATCAATTTAGAACACTTATTCATTTTAGAAAATTTCGGCAAAGTTTCCTTTATTTATTCGTGAAATCTAACCTGTTTTAACATTAAAATAAACTCAACAACAACAGAAACCACAACTAAACCAACAATAAATCCCTTCCACCGATTCAAAATATATAAGATAAAAAAATTAAGTCCATCAACATGAAGGTTAAACAGACTCATGTCCGAGTTTAAAAAAATATAATAATAATCTCACACGACTTGCAGAGCCTAACAATAATCTTACATTAGTCCCTTGTGAGGTGTGCGCCTCTCTTTTTGGGTCATTATGTTCTTATCTTGCATCTTCACGCTCCACCCCAACTCTAAAATTTTATACTTAGAAATTTGAAATTTAGAACTACGTCTGAATCCATGAGTCTCATAACTACACGGGTTGTTCGTACAAGCTACTCTAGTCATGTATGAGGTTTGTTTGCCTCTTTCTGTAATGTTTGATTGTTGTTTTGCATTTTCGTCCACAAAGCCCAATTTTCAAGTTTTAACACTTAAAATTTCTAAATTTTGATCAAATCTCAAACCCGTGAGTCATGTGACTACTCAAGTTGTTTCCACAGCTTTCTTTGATCCTGTGTGAGGTATTTATGCCTCTTTTAATATGATTTTTTCCTTATCTTACGTTTTCATGCTTCAATATTGTTTTTAGTTTAACCACGAGTCTTGATGTGAATCGAGAGCATAACTGTCCTTTTCACTACTTAGGCAAAATAACCACTGCTCTCCCTCGTTGATCTCCATTCCTTTGTTCATGCAAAATAACGATATTTAATGTTTAAATGTACAGAGATTTTTTAGAATAAGCTAATGTTATAATGTTGATTTGTGTAAGTAACAAAATGTATTGAATGTTACCTTGTTGATTTGAGGCTTTTTATAATGTTGATTTGTGTAAGTAACATAATATATAGAAATGTTACCTTGCTGATTTGAGTCTTTTCAACGTTCTTATGTTGTCTCCCTCCTCTGTAGTTTGCATTTCTGAAGGTTGAGTGATTGATTCTTATGCAATATGTATAAGTGGCGATCATTGCCTAATTTTGTTGGTACCATCCTTGTTATCATGACTTGAGCTGGTAATATTATGCATTATGAAATGGATGTAAAAAAATTGATAGTTATAACAACTTGAATGCGTTACGCTAAAACGAAATGCAGTGGTCAATTTGGTTCAAGACAATATAATGATTTTGGGGTAATTCAATATTGAAGTGTAGAATACCAAAATAGGTAGTATTAATCTATTTACATAAATGAATAAAAAAAGTAACTACCTAGTAGAAATCATCCATTCTATAAACTTTTAGTATTCAACCTGAACTAATTGTTTTGTACATTAACATACCTTATATCATTTGCATATGGTCCATCTGCATTCTCTCTTACTAATATGCATGTTGGTTCTTACTCTAGGGGATCTTCAATTGTTGCTTTAGCCTCATCATCCTCGTCAGTGGAGTTGAGGCCTAAACTTATTTCCGGATCCAACTTTGACCCGTTTCAATGAGAATGTCTTCTTCAGTAAATATGTCCAAATATGTTCAGTGTTTCACTTGGTTCAAATATCCAGTAACCTCGCCAGAGTTCTACCCATTCAAGTGGCAACAGTATTACTGGTCATGGTGGTGAGGTTGCATCAAACTGATCCAAAAAAAGAAGATAAGTTGAATGTAAGATTGACATCGATAATGCTATATATTTCATTGGCAACACTTGTGGAATTAGCATCGCTGATTATTATAAAGTAGGTGTTGAATATAACAACATTTTGCATTTGTCTTAACATTGGGTATCTGGCAGACACTCATAAAAGATAACTGATTAAAATTTAAAAAAAACAGACTTATAAAGCTACTTAGTGTGCAAACACCCATTCAAAAATTCGACATCCATAAGGATCAAATGGTAAAACGATCATAAAACTTGAGAAACAACTTTATAACAGTGGCTATTAGAGAAATTCAACTTGAAAACTCAACTTAGGAAGACTTTATAAAGGATCAAGCATACGTCATAATATAAAAATTAAACATTTATACATTTCATTTCGCAACAGTATTTACTTCCATGTACCTTGCTCACCGAACCTTATCGATAAAAACAGAATTCTAAATGACTCAAATGCCTGCACATGGAAAAGAATTGATGTAAGAATATATATGATATAAATTGGAACATTTGCTAAAGGTTACGAAAATTCTTAGCTTGAGTAGTTTCTGATGTAAAATTATCGTATGTACTTGCATCCTTTTTTCAAGGTATTTAAGAGTTTGGTAGTACGAAAAGAATTTGTGCTAGTTTGACATGAAATTTGTGCATTAGGTACGACCTTTTTTTAATACACTTAAAATTCAATGGACGGAGTTTCAAATTATGTGAGCAGTAGATCTGTTATCCCAAGGTTTTTAAACGAATATAAGATGTGACAATTTTGTCACAGATCTAGGCCGCAGTTTGAAAAGAACTTGACTAGGGTGGACGGCTAAAATGTGACAATTTTATCATTTTGGTGTAGTGAAAAATCTCGACCCCTGCCCCGGAACAGTACATTTTGTTGCAAATACCCCTGATGGTACTTTTAGTGATGTTTTCTAACTATATATAGTGGAGTCTTTGTAACATATTCTCTTGTAACAGCATAGAGAAAGAAAAGAAGGAAAAGAGGGAAAAAAGAGTAACATAATCTTTATTTTGTTAACCGGATGAGAACATAGATGAGTTAATCTTTATTTTTAGTTGGTTATCCCTTACTCTAAAAAAACTCTCCTTTAACTAAGAACGAGAACATATATTCCCAGGGATTTGGAGTTGTTAAGTAAGAAGGGATTGATTAAAGAAAGTGAAGGTGCTCAAGTGATATTTATTGAAGGGAAAAATATACCTCTTATTGTTGTTGATAGGGATGAAGGGTCCAACTATGCTTCAACAGATCTTGCGGCTCTATGGTACTGACTTAATGAAGAAAAATATCTGTGGATAATATATGTTACTGATGTTGGCCAGCGTGACCACTTTCATATGGTATTCACTGCCGCCAAACGCGCATGTTAGCTTCCTCCTGAAAATTATGCATATCCTAGAGCTAGCCATGTGGGATTTGGTCTCGTTCTTGGTGATGATGGAAAGCGATTTCGGACTCGCAGTAATGAAGTTGTTCAATTGGTTGATTTACTTGATGAATCCAAGACTCGTTGTAAAGTGGCTCTTGTTGAACGAGGTAAGGGTGTTGAGTGGACAGCGGAGGAGCTTGATCAAACTGCTGAAGCAGTGGGATATGGGGCTGATAAGTATGCTGACTTGAAGAACAACAGATTGACCAATTACACATTTAATTTTTATCAGACGCTTAGTGATAAGGGAAATACTGCTGTATATTTGTTATATGCACATGATCACACTTGTTCAATCATCAGGAAATCTGGTAAAGACATAGAGGACTTGAAGAACGAAGTGATAATAGAGTTGGCTCATCCCGATGAGCGTGTATTAGGGCTTCATCTTCTCTAGTTTGCAGAGATTGTTGAAGAGGCCTGTGCCAATATTTTACCAGATTTGTTGTGTGAATATCTATACAGCTTATCAGAGGACTTCACAAGATTCTTCTCCAACTATCAAGTTGTTGGGTCAGTAGAGGAACCAAGTAGACTCTTGCTGTGCGAGGCAACCGCGGTTGTCATGAGAAAGTGCTTCCATTTGCTGGGGATCACACCCATCTACAAAATTTAACATTTTGTTAAGTAATCGATTAACTTATTTTTTGTTAACCTTTTGATACTTGACTTTTCACCTGCACTATAACTTTATATGCCACCTTTTGCAACATCAAAATGTGGAGATATGATAAAAAAATAGAAGATTTTTTTTAAATGTAAACTCAAATAACATTAATCAATCCAAATTCACCTTAAGTGAAGATTCCAAATCTCTGAAGAATACTGACTTGGAGAAGCAAAGGATGTTTACCTGTAGTGATTGAAATTATATCTTCCATTATTGAAGTTCAGACAAAAGATCTTTTCTTTCGAAATGACAAAACTGACGATGCTTTTCATTATGAGGAAATGCTGGCCATGTTATATTGCATGGCAATCATGATGCTTGTGAATGGTCTTGTTCAGAGGACATGTATTAAGTCCAAGGTTTCAATCGGAGTGGCAATTAATGCAATTGATATTCCGCATATGCTGACTGATATTCGTATGCAATTTTCATTCAGAGAAAAATGAATATTAAAATTTAGTTAAGTTTGAAAGAGCATACGAAACATATAAAACAAAAACTACTAAAAACCAAAGCATAAATAAGAAAATAACATTAAAAAGAAAAAATAAGAGGTAGTTAATAAAAAGGATAAACAGAACAGAAAAAAAATGTGTTCAGTCTACTAAACATGCAAGTTTCTAAGAAACAGATCATCAAGTTTCTAATTTAATGGAATTTTATAATGTATACACGAGATATGATTACGCACACACTAGTATTTCCTTCAATGTGTTTTAATATTTCAAGATGACTCGATTTCCATAATAATAAATCAAATTGTGTAAGATACTCTTTCCTTATTTGAATTGACTAGCTAACTAATTAGTTAAGATGCATATATATTAACTTACTAGCATGCAGGCCACGCGATGCGTGGCCGAATATTTCTAAACTGTGTATCTATATGTATTAGAAGAGTAAGATAATGGGAAATGAACAAATTCATTGTGGGCAAACGAATGAAGAATCGTAAATTGAAATAACATGACTATTAGAATAATAAAAGTGGAAAACATAAAAATATGAAATTGAAATTGAACCTTTCTCTTTATCCTTAAATAACCAACCATCTTTTTTAATTATCGATGTTATTGAACAAATAACATTAAGACTAAACAAAAGTGTTGCAGGATATGAATTTGAATAAGAAACTGATTTCAAAATGATCAGAACTCTCGGATCATGGGATAAGGCCTTAGATCCTTTATCAAATAAGTGTATGGATATGCGGAAATTCCCTTTTGATTTCAAGGTTGTTTGTTCTAGTGTTTTTTGGAATGATATGGATTTACTGAGATTATCTCTTATGCCCTTACAGTAGCTAAAGATATAGGTAATTCTAAACCTTTGAACTTCAGAAGTTAAAAATTCAACTGAGTAATGAGTTTGTAATGAAAGATTTACGGGCTACAAGAAAGATACTTGCAATAAAGATTTTGATAGACTGAACAAAGAGCAAGATGTTCATCTCTCAAGCTAAGTACATGAAAAAGGTTTTAGAAAGGTTCTCAATGGATTTGGAAATACCCGTGTTAACTCCATTATGTTGCAATGTTTATCAGTTATGTTGGTTATTTCAACTCCAAACATAACTCAATACGAAATCCTAATGGATATCATTAATGACCCAAAAGCGCAGCATGTACTGCTAGAGAAATCACTGTGCACAATGGTTACCGACTGCAAAAATATCAACCATATTTTTACTACTATCATGTCTAGATGCTCCTATGTTTTTCTACATATCAATATCAATATCCTAGCACTAACATTTACGCACTGGAATAAATTTAATTCTAAGTAACCATACGTAAGTGTGGAGTTTTAAGGGAAGAAATCTCGATACTAATTTGACAATCCATCCCACTGAATTACTGTAATACTAATTAGACTTGAGGTTCCTTTTGATATGAAACAATAATTTGATCCACATATCCCTCAACTTTCAGTCAAATACAATTCTCACCCTATGCAAATTCATGGTAGCATGTTTGGTCCTAGATTTCAGCAAACCTGATATAGACCACGCAGTTTCAATACTTGTTTATGGGTCCAACGGTTATGAGGAATATTAGAATCTGAAGAATTCATGGGGAACTTATTGGAGAATTTTAAAACACGACTCCAAAAGAATTTCGGTATACGTTAATTAGTCGAGTGATGTATAACAGAGCATATCATTCACATAACATATTTCAGTTCATTTTTGGGTGAAACATTTGAAGTATAAAATAGGTATGACTTCGACTTAAAACTTAAAAAAAACATTCGAAACATGTTGACCAAGATTATAACAGAGCATATCATTGACAAACCATATTTCATATCATTTTTTGACATAGCATATCCTTGATTCATACTTGACAGAGCAGATCATTGATAGAGGTCTACATGTATCGAAATGATCATATTTCCCCAAAAGAAATGGAAAATATTATAGGCTCTTTTCAAATATTCAACTAATAAATCATATACTTTGTCACATCCAAATTCAGAGCATATCATTGACAGAGGTATACATGCATGTGCTACTATTTCTAATTGAAAGAAAAAGAAAAAACATATGTAAAATATGAATACTATGCAATCACATTTCAAACAAATATATTCAATTGGAGAACAACTATCAAGTAAATTGCGAATAACAATCAATAATTATTTGCTTTAACATTTTAACAAACACCTAATGTGCAAACTAAAAAAATTATAAAATCTATTTAAAATATTATTACTATCCAATAACACTCAAGCCTTATTTTCTTTTCTATTTTAAGAAACATGTTATGTCAAAATTCGAAAAACTAAATCATATGTATGTATAATATGATTATTATGCAATCACATTTGAAACAAACATAATCAATTTGAGATAAAATAATAAACATATGAAAAATACATGGAATGAGGGGAAAAATGTACCTTTCAATTGATTCCTGAGATATTTAAATGCAACCAACAAATGTTCTGCCAAAAAAAATACAATTAAAGTAAAACAAATAAACTTCTACTGTAAAAAACAACCAATGAATGGGGAAAATGTTGTTATTACTATATAGTACCTTTGAAAAGATTGAAATGAGAATGCATTGTAGATGGCTAGGCTCATTTATCCAAAGAAGTGAGATAAGAAGGATAACCGAATTTGAATTCTGATAATGGAATAGCTGACCATGTCAACTTAACTGACATAAGATGTAGAATTACATGTAAAAGAGTTAGGGTGCAAACGTAGGGAGCCAAAGATGAAACAACACAGATGTTCAACTAATAACTTACATTAAATTAAGATGCCACGTGTCACTCTCACACGTTTTGGTGCTAATTTCAAGCAATTATTTTATATAGTTAGATAGATAAGTGTAGCAGAAACAGATCTGTTTGGATTGATATTACAGCCTGTAGTTGTTGTATGTATTGGAGGGAAGAAACAAATGCGTTTCATTATTTTAATAGAGGGTAGTCAAATATGTGAAGATCCTTTGTATCTATTTGGACTGATAAAGTAAAATGTATTTGCGACGATAACCTCACTCAGGTAGTGTTGGACAAAAGCAAGATAAATTAGGGAAAGAATAGAAGACCTCAAAATCAATGGATATGTCCTTATAATTATCCCCCAAAATAAATCTAAATAATATGAAATTCAACATATAAGTGAAAAATCACAGTGACATAGTAAGTAATTACAACAATAGCACGATAGGAGAAGAAAGATAAAATCAAACATATTTACCTGCTATATTTATCAATTCGTGATAGTTTCACATTTTAGTTTATCAGTCCAAATAGACCCAAACAAAGATGTATACACATTAGTTTATTAGAGGGCAACATATGTCCCAAAGGATCTTCACACATTCGATCATATCCAAAGAAATACTATCTAGTAAAATACTTACACTATCACAACAAATAGTCTCATTAAAATAGAATACTCACAAATTTACTTTAAGGCAATTAGTTTGACTTGAAATTATAATTTAAAATGAATTCCCCCTCTCTCGGCCTAAATATAATCCTAAACAAAGAATTTATTATATGCATCTTTCCTTGTTCAAATTGCAAACTAAACTCTACATTATTTCCAACATAATAGATATTAATTGTACTCTAATTGTTGTATGCAATGACAATTGAAATAACTATTAGTCTAGAGTTGTTGTATATAGTAAAAATTGAAATAACTATTACTTTATAGGTATTTTATGCATTAGAGAGCACAAACAAATCTATTTGGATAAATATAACAACCTTAGTTAACATCTATAGCATTAACATCAATAGAAAGCAAACAGAGACATATTAGAGAGCAGAAACATATTTGAAGAATTGATTTTGGACCAACATCTATATAAATAACTTAGATACAGTAGCAACATCTATAGAAATAACATCTATAAATATTGCAACAATAGAATTGAAGGACTGATATTGCATCAACGTTTATAGATATTGCAGTAACATCTCTTGAAATAACATCTATAGAAAATGATTTGAAGGACTGATATTGCAGAAGCATATATAAAAATTGTTGTATACAATAATTATTACTCTATAGTTGTTTTATACAATAAAAATTGAAATAATTATTAGTCTATAGGTGCTGTATGCATTGGAGAGCAGAAACAGATCTATTTGGACTTTTATGACAACCTTAGTTAACATCTATAGCATTAACATCAATAGAATCCAAACAGATGTGATTCAAAAATTCCAAATGCATAATATACCTGTTTTATTGATGTTATATACAATTCCTATCAAATCTTCGTCATCATGGCTCCCTGCAGTATGTATAGTTAATACACCACAAGGCGGAAGGGTAATGAAGAGGTCACTTTTACGTATCTTTAAAAATACCTGAAAGGGGTAAGTTGTATTCATTTTCTAGATGTAATTGAAAAGCATTCATTCTATCAATTAAGCATAGAATCCTGTAGATCATATAAAAGAATCAAACACGTGTAGTTGTGGCTCAGTAGCTAAAATAAAAATATTTGAAGGTCGTCTCTTATCCCATTCCTTCATAAATTCGAGAATGTCGGGATATTACAATTATGTTAGGAGCTGCAGTATATATATTGGTGAAAGGTCTTACTCTATTCCTTCCTACCGTCATGAATAGAGGCCATCAGAAATCCTATTTCCTTTATTAACATTACATATATAGGGGTATAGATTGACACATATTTAGGGAAGAAAATCACAGTTAAACAAAAGGAGACAACATTGGGTCACCAAGGGTAAAACTATAGGGAACACATCAAGAACATCTAGTGTTGAGGAGTCCCTATTATTTAAAAGGTCATCAAGTGAGAGTGTTCTCTGTATTTGAACTTTATGACGCTTGAGTGAGATTGGGGTTTGAGAGTTGTGTGCACTCTTGTAATCCGCCACGTGTCACTTACACCGCTACAATCCTCATGTAAAAGAATATGGTCGTTTATATATGTAGGATGGATTTTCCAAATGACATAAAGATCATTGTGCATTTACATATTGATTTCTTTATTTGGTACATTTTATTATTTTCCATCATTATAAATCCACATCTTATGCCTTAAGTGGTTTAATCAACATTTTTTGGTATCTTTGTAGTGTATTAACTATACATATTACAAGGTTCCATGATGATGAATATTTGAAAGGAGTAGAATATAACATCAATGGAAACATGTATATTATGCATTTGGAGCACACGTGTTAAGTATCACTTAGAAACAGACATGCATATGCCAATCTCTGAAATTAGCGCACCTCTTGAACCTCTAGGATTCCATTATTTGGATAATTGGGACATTATTGACAACTACTCTAATCATTTGCCAACAACAACAAATGGTAAGTTCTTGGTCTTTGTCAAAGGAGAAGAACAAATGAAAAAAAGGTCATATAATGCACCAAAAAGAGTTTAAGATCTGACTTAACCACAAATGAATCAAACAAAGTTAATGGAGCTTCTAAAGTTTTCACCTAAACACATCACTACAATTCTCTTAAGCCTATATATATCAAAAGAGCACATAACTCATCAAGACATCACTTTTATGTGTGTGTATGATTACATATCTCTCATAATCACAAAGACACTCATAAGCACTAGCACACAACAATGGATTTCAGAAGATACCAAAAGAAGTTAAGAAGAAGAATATGTGCAAGTATCAAACTTGTATCAAGCTAGCGTTTAAATGTTAAAAAATTAATTAATAGCACTGTTCTAAAAAACCCGCCTAGGCTCTGCCTAGGCTTAAGGCTTGGGCGAAACACCTCGCCTTAAGTTTTTTACACCTTATGCTTAGTAAAACCCTTAAGGCGCACTTTTTTCTAAAAACGACAATGCTTTAGTGAAACGATATCGCCTTTTAAAGAATTTTTTAACTAACCGGACCATTATCTCATCCAAAATAATCAAATAGTATTTTAATTTTCATATATTCAGACATATTTTTATGATATGTACAATTTTATTATTTTAATAGCCTTGTTATGGTGTAAAAATATTAAAATATATTAAGAAGGCCTAAACGCCTTTTCACGCCTTTTTACGCTTAAACCCACCTAGGCTTCTAAGGCTTAAGGCTTGACCTCCACGCCTCGATCACGCCCCGCGTTTTTTAGAACCTTGATTAATAGTATGAGAATTGTAACCAAATGTAATCTTATTGTGGTGATTTTGATAAAAGACGCAATGAATAGCTGGTGAGCATAGTTAAGGTCTGACTATTTTGTGCACTACACTAACGTCTGTAGACACGGGACATAGATGTCGCACAAAATGAATCAGAAACACTATTTTTCCTAAACGCCACCAAAAGTCATAAGGAAATTCAGGGTTCCAATCAATATTCAAAAAATATAAATTCTCCTAAAAGACTAAAAATTTAACTTGCTAATAATGAACTCATATTCCAGATTGATTACCTTAATCCAACTACTGATAAATTGACAGCTGAAATGCACATTTTATATATACATATGGTTTAATTAGAGAGTGTATATAGAAACTGACATTTTGACTTATCACCCAACAGTCTCTAGTTGAACACAAAGATAAAAAATTAAAAATTAAAGATAATGTATTTATGTATATAATATGTATCTGTTAATTTATTTTATTTCTTTTGTCTATATAATATGTATTTGTTAGTATGTATATATTAAAAAACAAAACAAAATCAATCTAATCAAATCAGTTACCAATATCTAAAATACAATTGACAGTAGTGACGAAACTAAGGCATGGCCAAGGGGACCATGGCCACCCCCAAGAATTTCAAATGGTTCACATTGTATTGATGGATCATTGATTAATTACTCATGCTTCTTTCATTCTAAAATTTATACCATATTCTTTTTAATCAAAGATGAATAAAAATAATTAATGAAAAAGAAAGTCCACAAAAAGTACTTATAATCAGACTCATTTTCTTACAAAGTGAATATGAATTTTTGTGCACTATTTTGGGATTCTAAATCTATTTAATAACAAATATCGCTCTAAAAATTGTAATAGAAAATATTACTCTAAAAATTGTAAAAGCAATCATTTCTTTTAAAATATGTTTTTTTCACTTAATTATTTAACTTAACCCTACTTTATTAATCCCTGTAACTTAATACCCTTTTTTTTAGATGGCAACCTAAATTCGTTAAAAAATCATGAATGAATTATTAGACATAGCTCCTCAAACTTTTAAGACAAAAGTACCCTTTAATTTACATTCTCAAATATCTCGAAGCTTATTACTGCGCACAATTTGATCTTTCCAAGAAAATGCCTAATGGTGTTAAAAAATTGGAGGTTAAATTAAAGGGATTAGTAAAGAGGGTTAAGTCAAATGACGTATTAAAGAGTAAGGATCAAGTCAAAAAAATCCCAAATAAAAATAAAACAAAGCATGCGTTCGATAAGACTACAACGACTATAATGTCGACACGTGCCTTTATTATATATACATATATTGAAATTCAACCTTTATGATAGAGAAGTGCTAGAGGAACGCCTAAAGTGACAAACTTATATAATGTGAAAGCCTATCTTCATAGGCGTGTGGGTTTATTTAAAGTAGAAAATAATGTAAAATTTTCACTCGAGTCTTTTTATTTGGTCCTTGAATCATTCCTCTTTATTATTTGGATTATATTATCCATAAATTCAAAATATTAATCTATTTTTTTTCAAATTACTCTATTTTTTATTTTATTTTTCTTGTAATAAAAGTCTGTAGTCAAACTCTTTTGTTAGTCTTCAATCCAACATACAAACACGCATATACAATAAAGTTGAACAAAAACTAACAAATATCAGTTATGTCTGACCTTTTTGCCCTCAATCCAACCACTGAGCTGCTTAGCCCCCTCTAATTTGAAATCTTTATTTTGTGCCTGATTGACACAATACATATAACTCTAAGATTTTAACATCAACATATATATAACTGTTAGTATCTATCCGTTAATAAACAAAACAAATCAATGTCAAAAAATTAACACTATTGATCAATCTAAACCCTAGAAATTTAACATCGATGAAATATAAAGGTGAAGGGTAATCAAAATCAAGAACCTAGTAGTTCCAAAGGTGGGAAAAATGAGCAAATATATATTTACAAAAAGAGAAATATGTATAAAAACAAGAGTAAGGTCAACAGTATATATATATATATATATATTGTGACAACCCGCACTCCGAGGTAAGGGGTGGCCAGCCCGATACTCCGACATATACGGGAATCATGGATGGAAATCATACTCAGCACCAACTAATATAGTAGGAGTAACCGAGAAAACCACCCATTACTTCAGAAAATGGGTTGTCAAAACAATTTAATTGGTTTTAAAAGTTAAATTAAGAAAACAGTTTAAACAACCCATTCAAGAAAAGAAGTCGAATTCCAAGAAACATATATAACCTACATCTAAAACGAAAATATACAAGGTGAGGACCGAATATGCTGTCGGTCTACAACTACACAAAAGGATTCACAACAGTTATATGTATTTAGTACATTCATTATACAATTACAAAGTTTGGGCCACTCCCCCGAATAACAGACCCAATCATAACTACATATAAAAAATGATGGCGTCTAGTAAAACATCCTGTAATATCCGCAATTTCATACAGCTCCTTAAAGATAAAGATTAGAAATATCAACACGGGCGTCCTTGCGGAGGAGCACCTGGGCGGATACAATAACATGCACAACATAGAAGGAAAAGAACGGGACAGTACCTGGTTTTTATATAGTTCCTAGATGAACAAAAAGCATGCTAGATATGAACAGTTAATCATGAGGATGAACATCAAACATCTAACAACCTAACAATGAAATATATATGAGAAAATTAAAATGACATGCCTAAGATAAAACTATGCAAGAGAATGAAATGATGAGTTAATAAATTAAAAGCCTATATTCACCAATTTCCACTTTAGTCCAGTTTCATTTCCTTAACAGGAATACAGTATCATCGTTATCTTATTTCTTTCCAATTATTATTCCTTAGAAGGAATGTATTTATCATATATAATTTAGTGGAAATATGCAACCCTCAAGTCCCACTTGAGTTTAGAAAAATTATATTCTTATACATATAATGATTCTAAGACTGCCCCTCCGAGTTTCCCCACTGGGCGCGCCCCTAAATGACTATCATCTTCCAGCGGCCCATCAAACAAGGCAGCCTGGGTACCTAATGCACGTCGAGAAGTGGCCATATGCCTGTAAGTGAGTCATAACCACACCTGGAATTACCTCACTAGCGCAGAAAATACATATAATAAACCCGCATATGGCCGAGGACTATAGTCTCCCTGCATTCACTAGTCAAGGAACATCACCTCATGTGCGAGCTTACCTTATGATAGCATTTAGAGAGGTGTGTTTAAGTAAATTAGCATTTACTATAAAAACCATACTTTTCATTTTCATTAACATTTATGTGTTTCATTTGTTTGAAACCATGATCATAGGATATCGTATTTATTATCATCCTAGGGTATGCCTCGAGTAAATCTCCAAGGGATTATATTCACTTCCCAAACATAAGGTCTTATATACCTCAATTTAAACCCCTAAAGTCTCCAAGTATGGGTCTATAACTCTCATCCATAATATTTGTATGCACAAAGAAAAGTGATGCCTTAACATCACTTAGGACAACCCCTCCCCCGGACTTAACCCCAAGTGAAACCCATTCAACACTAGGGTGTCAACCAACTCAACTAGGACTCTAAAAGCCAAGGTTTACTTCATTAAATAAGACTCCTAAGTTCCTAGGGGAAGAAAATAATTTCAAAACAAAAGTATAAAGTTGGGTGAGAAAACAGGGGACCGATCGACTGGTCCCAAGACTGCGGTCGACCGCGTCTCAAATTTTAGCCTATACTGAAAAGCAGAAAAATCATTTCGGACGAGCCGGTCGACCGGTAGGGGACCCGTGGTCGACCGCGCCTCAATTTCATGCCTTTGAAAGAAAGCAGTGTGCCCTCCTCCGAAGGCCCGGTCGACCGGTCTGAGAGACGCGGTCGACCGGTCATTGCAAACCTAGACCAATCTTCCTATTTCTTCTTCTAAACCCAAAATAAATTCTCCATCAAAACCAACCAACATCATTTATTGATATTAATAGATCATAAGGACCCCCAACAACCATTTTCTACCTTACTACACAATCCAATCTCTTCCAAAGAAGTTAATACCCATATATCTAATCAAAACCATAACTATATTACACTAAACCATTACATCAAAACTATACATAACTACCCATACTAATTATCCATCTTAAACCATATAATAGCAAGTAGAAAACTTGCCTTGGGGCTTCAATTTCAGTCTTGGTTGAAGAGGAAAGCAAGATCAATCCTCAATCTTCAATTCCCCCTCTTTTTCTCCACAATTTCTTCCACTCTCTCTCTCTCATTCTAGGGATAGAACACTTAGGGCAATTTTTGAGAAAAAGAAAGGCTTGGGAAAGACTAAAACGTGGCCTTACTTTAAAAGGTCTCTAGTTTTAAATGTCAATACCACAATAATATCATTTCTAATACCCAATATGCCAAAACCAGTCAAAAGTGCCCAAAATCTCAAAATACAATATGGCACACATTTTGACTGCCTCACACCTCCCGGAACTAACTACACCCTCCAAATTATCATTTGGAAATTTTATAAGCCATTTTAAGTTCCGATTTCATTTTAATTCAAATTTCCATTTTAATTTTCATGACAAAATAGAGCACCACGTGGTAATAACTACTTACACACATGGTAATTATGCAACTCATTAGTAAATATTAACTTATTTCATCAAATTAATACTTATCCACATCTGGCATTTTATATATGCAACTACTCAACATAGTAAATAAATATAAAATGGGCTCCCAAAAGCGAGGGTTGTTACATACTCCCCCCTTATGAGGGAATTTTTCCCCCAAAATTCAAGCGTACCTTGGATAAAAAGATGCGGATACTTTTCCCGCATATCATCCTCATGCTCCCAAGTAGATTCCTCGACACTGTGATGACTCCATTGTACTCTCACCAAGGGCACCACTCGAGATCTCAATCTACGTTCCCTATGCTCCAATATGGCCACGGGTTGTTCTTCATAAGAAACATCGGATTGTAACTCTATATCCTTGAAAGGAATGTGCCAAAGGGCACCATCACACCTCTTATTCTTTTTGAAAGAGAAGATGTGGAAGACATCGTGATTTTATTGCAAAGGTACCGGTAGGGCAAGTCGATACGCCACTAAACCCACCTTAGTAATTACGGGAAAAGGTCCAACAAAATGCGGTGCAAGCTTCCCTATCTTTCTGAAACGCTTAACGCCTTTCATAGGCGACACTCGAACCAACACTTGGTCTCCAACCTCCAACTCCACATGTCTTCTTCCCGCATCGGCATAGATCTTTTGTCTATCTTGGGCTATCCGAATACGATTTTGAACAAGCTCGATCTTAGAAGAAGTATCCTGAATCATTTTAGGTCCGAGAAACTTGTTATCTCCCACTTATAACCAACATGTGGGATACCTACAAGGCCTACCATACAAGGCTTCATAGAGGGCCATCCCAATAGTGAACATGTATGAGTTATTGTAAGAAAACTCAACCAACGGGAGATATTATTCCTAACTTCCTTTGAAATCGATCATACACATACGAAGCATATGCTCCAACATTTGGTTAACCCTTTCGGTCTGCCCATCTGTCTGAGGATGATAGGAAGTGATCAATCTCAATTCCGTTCCCAGGGAATCTTGGAAGCTTTGCCAAAAGTGGGAAATGAAGATCTTATCTCTGTCAGAAACAATATTCAAAGGCACCCCATGTAATCTACCAATCTCTTCAATAAACAACCGAGCGTAACGAGCAGTGTTATAATCGGTACGGACTGGAAGAAAGTGGGCCAACTTCGTCAGGCGATCAACGATGACCCATATCGAAACGTGACCCTTTTGTGACATCGGTAAGCCAGTGATAAAATCCATTGATATATTCTCCCATTTCCATACCAGAATTTCTAACGGCTACAGCAAACCTGCCGGTAGCGGATGATCAATCTTAACCAACTGACAAGTAGTGCATTGAGATATAAACTCCGAGATATATCGTTTCATACCCGGCCACCAATATTGACGGCACATATCCTGATACATCTTATCATTTCCTGGATGCACCGAAAATTTTGAACTGTGAGATTCTGCCATCACTAGCCGTCGCAAATCCCCATCCTCCGGAACGATGAGCCTTCCATGAAAGCGCAATCCACCCTGAGAACTTACCGAGTATGACTCCGCTCCCCCAGTCAGTAATCGGTGAATGTGGTCTTGGCATTCTTTATCCCTGCCTTGGGCCTCTACAACCTTTGCCACAATCATCGGAGTAACAGTCATCACAGACATAAATGCCCTAGCAACCGCATCCTCATAACTCATCTCTTTCCATTTAGCCTTCCATACATCAGCTAGTTCTCCCACGTGTTTTCTACTCAAGGCATCCGCCACCACGTTCGCCTTACTCGGATGATAATGAATATCAAATTGGTAATCTTTCAGGAACTCCAACCACCGTCGATGTAGCATATTCAAATCTTTTTGAGAAAATAAATATTGCAATGACTTATGGTCCGTGAAAAGACTAAACTTCTCCCCAAGAAGATAGTGCCTCCAAATCTTCAAGGCAAAGACAACGGAGGCCAATTCTAAGTCATGCACCGGGTAATTTCTTTCATGAGGCTTGAGCTTCCTGGAAGCATAGGCAATAGCTTGTCGTTCCTACTGAAGCACACCTCCCAAACCTTGTAGAGATGCATCAGTGAAGACTAAATATTCCAACCCCGGCTTGGGTAAAGCGAGGACTGGAGCCGAAGTCAATCTATCTTTGAGCTCATTGAATGCAGCTTGACAGGAATCATCCCAAACAAATGTAACCCCTTTCCGGGTCAAATTTATCAAAGGACTTGCAATCTTAGAAAATACCTTAATAAATCGGCGATAATAACCCGCCAAACCCAGAAAACTATGAATTTCGGTAGGTGTCGTGGGCTGGCCCCACTCCCTCACTGCAACAACTTTACTAGGGTCCACCGATGTACCCTGCGAAGTCACGATATGACCCAAAAGTTGCACTTCCAGCAACCAAAAGCCACATTTCTCAAACTTAGCATACAATTGGTGATCCCTTAACCTTTGCAGGACCAACCCCAAATGATTAACATGATCATCTTCGGTTTGAGAATACACAAGGATGTCATCAATGAATACGATAACAAACTGGTCTAGGAAGTCCCGAAATACCCTATTCATAAGATCCATGAATACGGCAGGTGCGTTGGTTAGTCCAAAAGGCATAACCAAGGATTCATAATACCCGTACCTCGTCAGAAAAGAAGTCTTGGATACATCCTGCTCCCATATCCTCAACTGGTGATACCTCATCCTCAAATATATCTTAGAGAAGTAGGTCGCTCCCCTGAGCTGATCGAACAAATCATCTATACGAGGCAAAGGGTATTTATTCCGGATGGTGACCTTATTCAACTCTCTATAGTCAACACACAACCGGAGAGAACCATCTCTTTTCTTCACAAACAATATAGGAGCACCCCACGGTGACGTACTACGCCTAATAAACCCCTTCTCCAACAACTGCTGAATTTGATCTCTTAGCTCCCTCATTTCCACAGGAGCCATATGATAAGGAGTTCGCACAATCGGTCGAGCTCCCGACGCTAAGTCAATTACAAACTCAATCTCTCGGCTAGGAGGCAAACCCGGTATTTCTCGGAAAACGTCCTCAAAATCTCGAACAACAGGGATAGAATCTAAGGGAACAACTACATCCTGAGAAATCTCATCCGCAATACAATATAAATAAGTACCAGTATCTCCCTCTAAATGAGGCATAACCACCAGGAACATATCTTGTCCCGGAACAGCGAAGACTATACTCTTCCCGTAATAATTAACTATAGCGTGATACTTAACAAGCCAATCCATGCCCAAAATCACATCATACCCGACCATGTCAAGGACGAGTAAATCGGCCTCAAAACACAAATTTCCAAGAGTGATCCCTATGCATTTGCAAACAAAGAAAATGGGTGAACCGTCACCCATAGAAGACTCAACGCTAGTAAAAGTGCTCTCAGCAGATTTTATCAACTTTATGGACTGAGCAAAACTTCTAGAAATAAAGGAATGTGTCGCACCCATATCAAATAAAACACGACCCATGTGTCCCTGAATAAGGAACTTACCCTCTACAGCTGGTGGTGCTGGCTGAATAGGAGGAAGCATAGCATCCTGAATGTGGTAAACTCTCCCATACTGTAGTTGACCCTGCTGCAGAGGGACAACTGGATTTGGTGCCTGCGGAGGAAACTGAACATAAGGCTGCTGAGGAACTCGAGGAGGTTGTCCCCCAATTACTTGAGGACAATCTTTCTTATAATGTCCCGTTTCCCCACATTGGAAACACTTCCCCACCATATTTTCCTAGCCTCGACCTCTGTTATTTCTGAACTGTCCGAACCCTTAGCCCGGATGGCCTCTACCTCCCTGACCACCCCGACCCGCTTATTGTGGCGCGGCACCCTGACCTTGCTTGTTAGCATTACCACTAACATTAAACCCGCCAAAGCGTTGTCTTTTCGACCCGTTCCCTTGCTGGTGATCCCTGTCTCACTACTTATTACCCATAGGTTGGGACGAAGGAAAGGCTCCTCCATTCCCACTCACCCCGGGCTTCCCTACTTGCCCCATTCCTGTAGCCTTCTTGCTATTCTGTATAAACGATCGATGCTCCTGGCAATGGAGCAATTCCGCATTCATCACCTCACCAAAAGTTTGCAAAGCCGGATTACCCAACAAATATTGTAGGATTCTCCAGTTTAGACCTCCCATAAATTTTGAGATTTTTCTTTCCTCCGGAGTCACCTCTTCCGGCACAAAACTAGCTAATTGGGTAAACTCCTCTTCGTATTCGGCAACAGACCATTCTCCCTGAACTAGATTCTGCAGTCTCCTTCTCATCTCCCTTTGAATCGTGGGAGGAAAATACTTCCGGTCGTACAAGACCCAGAAATCAGCGATCGACATAGTGTCTCTCTGTTCTGGAGTAGTCATCGACTCCCACCAGTGTAACGCTTCCCCAACCAACTTAAAAGTAGCAAGGAGTTGCTTCTTATCCTCATTACAATCCAACATTCGTAAATGGCGCTGCATATCTTTCTTCTATTGATTTGCTCGAACAACATCAGAGCCTCCATCAAACTCGGGGGGATGGCCCTTTAAAAATGACTCCCTTACTCTTTCCCACGGAGAAGGTCCCGTAGGTACTTGAGCATCCTGTACCCGCTGTTGAGCTTGTGGCATCTGTTGAGCTACTGCGGTCATGGCAGCATTAACTACATGGGCCACAATGTTGGCTACGTCCGCACCATTAAAAGTTCCTTGGGGCGGTGGAGGACCAACATCCTCTTCTACAACTCTATTGCATCTCGCAGGGCGACCTCTCTTAGGCGGCATCTGAGATGAAGGAACAATAGAGTTAGAAAACTATTCACAACAATCTGTTTCACGGAAAATCGCAATTATAAGCAACAAAGCAGTCTTATCATTAGGCTCTATATCAAAGAACGCTACGGTAGATCATGACAAGTCCACATAGATCCTAGTACTCTAGAACCCAATGCTCTGATACCATCTGTGACAACCCGTACTCCGAGGTAAGGGGTGGCCAGCCCGATACTCCGACATATATGGGAATCATGGATGGAAATCATACTCAGCACCAACTAATATAGTAGGAGTAACTAAGAAAACCACCCATTACTTCAGAAAACGGGTTGTCAAAACAATTTAATAGGTTTTAAAAGTTCAATTAAGAAAACAGTTTAAACAACCCATTCAAGAAAAGAAGTGGAATTCCAAGAAACATATATAACATACATCTAAAACGGAAATATACAAGGTGAGGACCGAATATGCTGTCGGCCCACAGCTACACAAAAGGATTCACAACAGTTATATGTATTTAGTACATTCATTATACAATTACAAAGTTTGGGCCACTCCCCCGAATAACAGACCCGATCATAACTAGATATAAAAAATGATGGCGTCTAGCAAAACATCCTGTAATATCCGCAATTTCATACAGCTCCTTAAAGCAAAAGATTATAAATATCAACACGGGCGTCCTTGTGGAGGAGCACCTGGGCGGATACAATAACATGCACAACATAGAAGGAAAAGAATGGGTCAGGACCCAGTTTTTATATAGTTCCCAGATGAACAAAAAGCAGGCTAGATATGAACAGTTAATCATGAGGATGAACATCAAACATCTAACAACCTAACAATGAAATATAAATGAGAAAATTAAAATGACATGCCTAAGATAAAACTATGCAAGAGAATGAAATGATGAGTTAATAAATTAAAAGCCTCTATTCACCAATTTCCACTTTAGTCCAGTTTCATTTCCTTAACAGGAATACAGTATCATCGTTATCTTATTTCTTTCCAATTATTATTCCTTAGCAGGAATGTATTTATCATATATAATTTAGTGGAAATATGGAACCCTCAAGTCCCACTTGAGTTTAGAAAAGTTATATTCTTATACATATAACGATTCTAAGACCGCCCCTCCGAGTTTCCCCACTGGGCGCACCCCTAAATGACTATCATCTTCCAGGGGGCCATCAAACAAGGCAGCCTGGGTACCTAATGCACGTCGGGAAGTGGCCATATGCATGCGAGTGAGTCATAACCACACCCGGAATTACCTCACTAGCGCAGAAAATACATATAATAAACCAGCATATGGCCGAGGACTATAGTCTCCCTGCATTCACTAGTCAAGGAACATCACCTCATGCGCGAGCTTCCCTTATGATAGCATTTAGAGAGGTGTGTTTAAGTAAATTAGCATTTACTATAAAAACCATACTTTTCATTTTCATTAACATTTATGTGTTTCATTTTTTTGAAACCATGTTCATAGGATATCGTATTTATTATCATCCTAAGGTATGCCTCGAGTAAATATCCAAGGGATTATATTCACTTCCCGAACATAAGGTCTTATATACCTCAATTTAACCCCTAAAGACTCCAAGTATGGGCCTATAACTCTCATCCATATTATTTGGATGCACAAAGAAAAGTGATGCCTTAACATCACTTAGGACAACCCCTCCCCCGGACTTAACCCCAAGTGAAACCCATTCAACACTAGGGTGTCAACCAACTCAACTAGGACTCTAAAATCCAAGGTTTACTTCATGAAAGAAGAGTCCTAAGTTCCTAGGGGAAGAAAAGAATTTCAAAACAAAAGTATAAAGTTGGGTGAGAAAACAGGGGACCGGTCGACCGGTCCCAAGACCGCGGTCGACCGCGTCTCAAATTTTAGCCTATACTTAAAAGCAGAAAACTCATTTCGGACAAGCCGATCGACCGGTAGGGGACCCGCGGTCGATCGCACCTCAATTTCATGCCTTTGAAAGAAAGCAGTGTGCCCTCCTCCGAAGGCCCGGTTGACCGGTCTGAGAGACGAGGTCGACCGATCATTGCAGACCTAGACCAATCTTCCTATTTCTTCTTCTAAACCCAAAATCAATTCTCCATCAAAACCAACCAACATCATTTATTGATATTAATAGATCATAAGGACCCCCAACAACCATTTTCTACCTTACTACACAATCCAATCTCTTCCAAAGAAGTTAATACCCATATATCCAATCAAAACCATAATTATATTACACTAAACCATTACATCAAAACTATACATAACTACCCATACTAATTATCCATCTTAAACCATATAATAGCAAGTAGAAAACTTGCCTTGGGGCTTCAATTTCAGTCTTGGTTGAAGAGGAAAGCAAGATCAATCCTCAATCTTCAATTCCCCCTCTTTTTATCCACAATTTCTTCCAATCTTCAATACCGCAATAATATCATTTCTAATATGCAATATGCCAAAACCAGTCAAAAGTGCCCAAAATCTCAAAATACAATATAGCACACATTTTGACTGTCTCACACCTCCCGGAACTAACTACACCCTCCAAATTATCATTTGGAAATTTTATAAACCATTTTAAGTTCCGGTTTCATTTTAATTCAAATTGCCATTTTAATTTTCATGACAAAATAGAGCACCACATGGTAATAACTACTTACACACATGGTAATTATGCAACTCATTAGTAAATATTAACTTATTTCATCAAATTAATACTTACCCACATCCGACATTTTATATATGCAACTACTCAACATAGTAAATAAATATAAAATAGGTTCCCAAAAGCGAGGGTTGTTACATATATAACTCTGGTTTGAATGTTACCTGTAATATCTGGCCGACATGGAAGGTAGGAAAGTGAGATATGAGATGATTCGTGAGAGAGAGGGAGAGTCGCGTGAGAGATAGAGAGAGAGAGAGAAAGAGAGAAAATTACACACCGAGAGAGAGAGAGAGAGAGAGAGAGAGAGAGAAAGAGAGATGCTGAGTGAGAGAGAGGGCTGAGCGCGGGAGTACTCCAAAAGAACGAAGAAAAAAATTAGGGGGAAAAAATCCCGCTTCTAAATTTTGGGATGAAAAAAAAAGGTCATAATATGTACACATAGGTTAAAACCTCATAATAAAATTAATAATATCTACAATCAAATATGATTTTTATATTTAAAGTGTCATGAAAAATTATACTAATATTTATAAAATGACGCTTTATATTGAAAATGTCACATTAATAATAACTTTAACCTTTAAATGACATTTTTGTAATAAATGTCTTGAAATTATTTTTTTGAGCGTCATAAAAAGGTATTTTTCTTGTAGTGGAAGTTATGCTTTTAATTGTGTATGTAATGTTTTTTGACAAGGGTGTAAATTAATCTTAGAGTGTAGATAGATACCTAAAAAATTAGGGTGTTTTATTATTGAATCAAGGTTAATCTATTTGCTTTTTAAGCCAGTCTCTAATTATCCTGTAATCGAGCATCTTAAGTTATTTTTTTCAATATAAGTTTAAACTTTATGGTATTATTAGCTTATTAAGCTAAACTGAATATGAATATGATTTATATTCAAATTTCATGAAGTTATTTTACAAACAGACCTTCACTGAGCATATAACAAGCTATTAGTGTGTGTGAGTGAATGTCGAATGTATCAATCGAATTTAAGAAAAGAAGTAGGGGCTGAATCTAAATCTGCTAGATTTTAATAATATCAGCATTTTATTGCAGGCTGATCACTGATGCATACAAGTTAGTTAAACATTAAACAGTTGCATGTGGATCTCCCTGCATACGTGGGAAACATTATTGTGTTCTTCTAGGGTCCCACAGGAATTTTGAATTGGGCAAATTTGTGTCCCAAAAGCTTTTAGTATTCAACTATTGTATACTTCAAGAGAAATGTGGGAGGATGTAGCAAATATTAGAGCATTTTTGAAGCCTCGTGGAGTTAAAAAGGAATTTAGATGTTGTTCTCTCCTCCTTTCCATTATAAAAAAAGCACTACTTTCTCGCTATTACGAAGAAATCCAAACGGTAATTCTTTCATCGTCTCTTATAATTTTGTTGAAATCTCTGCTTGTTTTGCATTTGCGATTCTGGGCTAGAGATGCGAATTGTAAGTTTTTTTTCTTTTGATATCAAGTTTGAACCAATTTCTAGGTTTTGGGCTTGGGTTTTGATTTGCATATATATATATATATATATATATATATATATAGAGAGAGAGAGAGAGAGAGAGAGAGCCAGGCTATAGTACATCATGCTCTATATATCACCCGTGCATCAGACCTAATTCTAAGCCCTAAAACACTTTTTTTTTCAAATTTTATATTTTTCCCTTTAAATTAACTTCCAATCAACCCATATGCAAAAAATTAGGTGCTATTTTTAAAAAATCCCCAAAAAACTGCTAAAAATACCTTATTTATAAGGGTCTGCGCTAGCAGTTTTTTGTGGATTTTTGAAAAATAGCTACAAAATATATTTGGACCTAATTTTTTGCATATGGGTTGATTGTAAGGTTAATTTCAAGGGAAAAATATAAAATGTGAAAAAAAACTTTTCTAGGGCCTAGAATTATGTGTGATGTACGGTGTGATGTATAGTGCATGATGTAGGTGAGCCTTCTTCTCTCTCTCTCTCTCTCTCTCTCTCTCTCTCTCTATATATATATATATATATATATATATATATATATATATATATATATATATATATATATATATATATATATTATTTTTCTCAATCTGTAGTACGCGCATTTAAAAACAAGTTAGTTGAATGGGTATTTGTGTTTGGTTTGGGTGGGAGAGTGATCAGCGGTTAAAAACAGTGTAGTCTGTGTGATAAGGTTTGAGTGACGGGTGAGCTTAGTGATGGTGACTGTATCAGGTGAGAGTATTTTTATCGTAATAGAAATGGTTCTGGAGCTTTGAGGATGACAATTTCAGATTCCAAATTGGTCAGAAAATAAAACAATATAATGCGTTCGTGTCAGGATTTTCTAACATGAGGTCATGTTCATGTCAAAATTATGACTCGCGCTTATTGTGTTATTATGTTGTGTCGTGTTATTCATGTTGTTTATTGTGTGTTAAAATTATTAATCATGGCAGTCGTGCCATGTCATGTTTCGAATTGATCGTCTTCACGTTATATAAAAAAAGGCCTTTCCGTGTCGTTTCATGTTCATGGCTAAATATTATTTTTTATGTCGTGTCAGGTCAAAACACGACCTTGCCCCTGCATATGCATTATTAAAAAAGGATTATAATAATCAATTGTACAAATAAGAATTATGGAAAGTGAGAAATAACCATGGAAAATTATTTATTTGCCTTAATTAATGTAGGCTACCAAACAACAAAGCTTGGAAAATAACTATTTTTCAGCTTGCAAACCAAGCCAATCAAACTACAAAAGGATTTTCAAACTCGAAAATAAGTGCAATCAAACAATAAAAAATGACATTTGGCATTTAAATATTGTCATGAAATCTTTTCCACCCAAGCCATATTTCAACTTCTATATAAAACGGGCCCTATGATTACAAGCTTCACAGGATCCAAGGCAGAGAACACTAAAAAATCATTCAATGTGTTATAAATGTTATGAGGAAAAACTTGGAGGATGCAATATGTAAATATATGGTTTTAGTAGCATTGCTGACAAAAGTGATGCTTGATGTTAAAGGGACCTAACCTTGGTATGATGTTTAAGGATCATATGCCCTAGAAAAAATTGCAAATTGACAGAAGTAAAAGAATATATGAAATAACATGTTGGCCAATGGAAATGAATAAATCACAGTTAGTCTTGTTGGAAAAATGTTGGAGCAAATAAGGTATTACTTGTACTGTATAGTACTACTGTAATGTACTTAACCCATTAAATCAAGTTCATCCTTAGACATTGGTGATTAGAAAAGTTCAACACAAGTTTGATTTAAGTCCGACAATTCATAACACGATGGTCAACTCAACACAAACACCACATGAATTTTCTTGATGGGTTTGGTGTTGGAATTTTGTTATGGAAAGAACGAAATATATTAATTAATTTGCTGCAAGGCACGTTCTTGGAACGCTTTCTTTGAGGCAAAATTTCTCCCAATCCAGTTGAGACAGAACCCGAGTACACTAAGGGTTTTATAGAATCTTCCTTCAAGATACAATGCAGTGTATAAACAGTTGTTTGATTCAAACTATGTACCTTTTGATCAAACCTAGAACACTCTGAATTTGTAACTTGATAATGCCAAGAGGTAGAGGACGGAGAGAGGAGATATTAGCAATTTTCGGTGTCCAAAACGGAGGTCTGGAACTCTTTTTATAGCCATTTCTGTGACTGTTCTTCAACAGTCACAACTCTTCATGTAGTGACTCAGTAGCCGCTGGATCGTGCCTGTTTGGAATAGCTTCGATCTAACGGCTCAGATTGGGCATCCCATCGTAAGCTAATGGACACCCCCTACACGAAACGCTACGAGTTTATCTAACGGTTCAGACCAATTCATTTCTAATTTTAAACCCTTTGATCGGATCGTTTAATCACAACCGTTGATCTATTTTACCTCGTCAAAACTTTAGGCTCCCACCCCCAAGAGATGATGCGCACGTGCGCGTTAAAGTGCACAATTCACCCTAAGTCGCCCAATCGCACTTTCACGTGTCGCGATTGGTGGTGCTTAAGCACCATCGCGATGCGTAGGAACATAGCCTCTTATTTGACTTATCAACTAAGAATCTTAGATGTCCTTTAGTTGATATACCACTACCTTTTGTAGTACTCTTCCAATGTGGGACAATATGGGATTTTGAGCACTCCCATATCTTTAACACCCATTTGCTCATGTTTCTACCTTCTAAAATAAAACCCAAACTATGTTTAAAGTAAAACACCAATAATATAATAAAATATTAACAACTAAAATTAAAACATCAATAAATATTGTAATTTATCCAACATTTGGATCATAAACTGGTTAAACATCAATTACACGAAAACGGGTGACAAGATGTTGTCTATAAAAGATTAAAACTTTTTATAAACACAAACCGAACCAGATATACAGGACTGTAAATGGTCGGACAATGGTTGAGCCACCACAACACAACTTAGACACATATAAATTCCAACCTACCACAATCCACATTCATCGCTAAGATTTGTATTTGCCAACACAAATTTACAATTTGATGGAAGCAAATATCTTTTCTTATCTATTTATTGACAATAAAAACTTTAGATGAGAAAAATTCCCAATTAGAGCTATGTTTAAAGGTGACAAATATCCCAATTAGAGCAATCTTAATAAATAAATAAGATGGTTAACCCTCCTCGTTTTAAATCAATCCAAGGGGGTGTGAAACTATCCTCAGTAGGATTTGAGCCCTGCCCACCCCTATGGAGAGTGCCTAGGTAGTCTTACCATGTGAGGTAGAGCTTATTGGTGATGAAAATCTATCTATCCTCGTAACATTCATTCAGGTAAATAGGATCTGGATTCCTCACCCTATTGTAGTTATAAGTTGTTTCATTGATAAAATGAATGGAAATATCCACTCTTGCATTGGTAATTATAGACAACCATTGAAGGACGGTAGGAATTTCTTTTGACATTAGATCATGTGATTTTTATTCACACTATTATATGAAAAAAGTCTCACCCTAAAGAAGCCTCATGAGCTAGTTTATTTATTAGCTACAGCAGCAGCCACAGCCGCAACGAGAGTGTCGCACATGATTTGATACTTAGTGATTAGCTTCTCTCGACTTGGCTAGTTGTCTCGGATTATTGGAGCATCTGAAAATTTCTCTATCCATGCTAAAAACACAAGAAAATTCTCTTCATCTATCAATTTTATACATCTAATCAAGCACATTGACCAGAGTAGCCATCCAGCCAAAAACTAGATCTTGGAACTCGATTTTTTCTCCCCTGAAGAATTTCTTTCCCTTAAGTTGTTCCTCCAAGAATTTCAAGTTTTCCAGGGCTAGAATAGCTTTTTCCTCTTGATCCTTCCCTTGTGCACGATAAACATCAATAATTGAGGGTAAAACCTACGTTTGAGACGAATAGAAAAATATTATTGCTTGTTTACAATTTTTTTTTCTGGGAATCTCTATTCTCTAGCCCTGGAAACTCTCGACTGTTGCAGAGTTCTTTTATTTATACAATTTCGGAAAAATAGCCATTACTCCATGTCTATTACAAAAAGAAGATGAAATGTTGATTGAAAATGTATGGTTTTGAGGCTTGTTTAAAAATTAAAAGTTGCTAGAAACGGTATTTCCCAGTTAGCTTGTCATAGGTTTATTATCCATGAAACAGAAAAATACTTATAAAAATGCTCTAAATCGGCAACATCATTTTTAACATTTGAACACATAACTAGTTTACTATATCTAACACGTGATAATCACCGATATGTTTATATATATATATATATATATATGTATATATGTATATATATATACACACACACACACAGAGAGGATCACAAGTGGAAAAAAAAAGGATTTTTTAATGGACGTAACAAAAAACACTAATGACATATTAATTTTAATTCCTATAGTTTAATTGGTCTGCGCCAACGTCATTCGAGACTCGAGACCCCACTTTCATCCCCTACCACCTACCCACCCTCCTATCCCATTCTCTCTCCTATCTCCATACTACCAGCCACCATCCAAAGTGGGTCACCAACAACAAACCCAAATCCCTGCTACCCACTTATCCGAGATGCCACACCCATTTCGGCTTCAACCCAAGAACCCCTGTACATCCGATTTCATTCAAGTCACCAGCTCTTGACCTGAACCAAAGATGGCGTTGGCCACAGGTGGGTCTATTTTTTTGTCCAGATTTTGGTGACCAGTTGTCGTTTTCGAATTTTTGTAGGTGGCTTGGGTTAATGTTGGGTTGGTGGGTTAAAACCGGAGCAGGGGAACGGGTTTCCAGCTGGCCGGAGGAAGGTGGGTCGAAGCTGGGTCTGCCGGTGGAACTCGCCAGAGGTTAGCCAGGTGGGGAGAAGGGTAAGATCTATGGTCGGATCTAGGTTTAGAAGGTGTATCAAGGGTCGGATATGAGGTAGCCGGAGGTTAGGCAGGTGGGGTTTCGGGTTGTGGGTTGGGGGGGAGGGGGGGGGGGGGGGGGGGGGTAGGGGTGAAGGTGGGCTCTCGGGTGCCGCTGTCGCGGACCAATTAAACTTTAGGAATTAAAATTAATGGGTTATTAGTGTGTTTTGTTAAGTCCATTGCCGAGGTGATGGGTGGGGTGGTGGTGATCGATCGACACAAGTGTCCGTTGCCGCTGGCGTATACCAATTACAACATAGGAATTGAAATTAATTAATTGTTAAGTATTTTTTGTTAAGATTCATTAAAAAAATTCATCTTTTAGGTTTACTTGTGAACCTAAAATTCATCTTTTAGGTTTACTTGTGAACCTCTCCTTATATATATATATATATATATATATATATATATATATATATATATAGAGAGAGAGAGAGAGAGAGAGAGAGAGAGAGAGAGAGAGAGAGAGGCTCACGTGCACACTAAGTTTGCACATCATTTTTTTAAAATAGTAAAAAAATATTTTTGTGTTGATTTTTTTTGTGTGATATTTAAACATTTCAACGGACCTATGTAAAAAAAATTAGCTGATTTGTTTTTTTTTTTTGCTATTTTTAAAAAATCGGTCAAAGTTTTGTTGCTTTTAAGCACTTTAAAAGCTGCGGAAGTTTGACTGATTTTTTAAAAATAGTAAAAAAAGTTTTTTTGAGCTGAGTTTTTTTTACATGGGTCCGTTGAAATGTTTAAATATCACATAAAAAAATCAACTCAAAAATATGTTTTTTAATGCTTTAAAATAATTATATATATATATCGCATTTTAAAAGTACGGATGAGATATATGTCAACTCACCGTGACTGAGAAAAGTGAGTATACATTTGTGACACCCCGCCTAATTAAATACCGGACGATCAATACTTTATTAAATTAAAATCAAGGTGAACAGTTGGTTCATTCTTAGCATCACCCTCGCAAAATAAAATTTCAATTTAGACACCCAAAATAATTAAGCTAAGTGTCAAAACAATTTAAAACTTTATTTCCATTTTTATTAAATTCAAATTTGAAAACCTTTTAAATAACCAACAGTTTAAGAATCACATAGGTGCTACGGATAACAATCAACACAAAAGAATTAATCCATCTAGATTAACCAAACCAAATTTAAACTACAAATGAAATCATCCTGATACGAATTTAAAACTCAAAGAGTACCGAATACTGAAAATAAATGAACATACATCTCTGACAAATCCATACTGAATGGGAAATGGGCGACACATGCCCTAACTATGAGGAACTATAATGAAGAGGTCGTCTACAACAAAGACCTGCAACTCCGACATAAGGTACTGCGCGTCCATTCCAAAGGAACCTATGCATGACGCCCTTGTGGCTGGGCACCTGTAATATATACATATACAAGAGAGAAGAGATAATAGAAAACGGGTCAGAGCCTGATTGTAAAACAGTTTTAAAAATAGTTTAGCAAGGTTTTAAAATGCTTACCGGCTAATGCAACAATCATATTAGGGTGGCACTCCCTTGAGAAATTCTCATCTCTCTTCTAATGTGCACACCTATCCCACTAATACTCCAAACAGTTTAACTTATCTTAAATTCCTCATAAGATTTCATGCCGACAAATTTCTAACATTGAGAAAGTTGATTTTATTTAAAAGCAAGGTTCTCACATAACCCTCATTTGATTATAAAGTTTCCCAGTGACGTAATCATATTTTTCAAACACTAAATCCCAAGTTGAAATAATTATTCATTTCTTACTTGCTGTAGGCACAGTAGATAGTTTCCAAATTCCAGGTTTATATATATATATATATATATATATATATATATATATATATATATATCAAATACTCATATAATATATATATTCTACGGCACCCCACATAAATTTACAGTGCAGGCATACTCCACTATCCATTCCCATATCACTCGTACTAAGGGGAAATACTAGTTCAGAATCACTCTCGAACTGTATTAGCACAAAACACATACAAATTGAGGCGAAGCATAGATCCAAGTCACTAAGAGGTCAGCACATACCCTCTCTTAGGACCGTCTGACTATCAATCCGATAGCCTGTACCAAGGATTCCTATGTTCTAGGGTACGAGTCAATATCCCCCATAATGGTCCCATCGAGATAAGACTGTCCTAGCGCGATAATCTCAAGGATAGAAAGTAGCGCGGGCATGGTTTTCACACGTATATAGTATATACATAAACACAATCATATATGTATACTACTATTCCCATATCAAATTTAGGTACACTCTCACGATCCATAATTATGATATTTATCCCTATTACACATTACCAGGTTATCACGTATAATGGTTTGTTTCTAATTCTTAATTATGAAATTATTTCGACTTACTACGTAACACTCGTGAATTCCTATCTCCCCAAGTTTAATTTCAGTAGGTACTTATTTATTTTACAACGAAACTTCTTTACGAGTCTCACCCTTAAACACGTGTTCCCATTGTCCTTTATATGTAAAACACCCCAATGAAATGTTAATCTCGTCTTCCATTAATGGTTCCATATATTTCTAAAGTCCTACTGGTCTTCTTTATATCCCAAAATGTTTTAATAGAAATGACTAAAGATTACTATTCGCTTAAATTGAAATTAATCATTCAAAAAGGAAAATATAAGTCTGCCAGGAGGGGTCGATCGATCTATGCCAGGTATTCGATCGATCGATCAAGCAGGTATGGCAAATCTGCAGAATTTACAGTTATGGGTTTCTTCTTCCAAACTCATCCAAACCAATATATTTGATTACCAAACTCCCAATAATTTATACTACAAGTTTTATATCCTCAAATAAGTGATATTCTACATCAGGCATGCGGATTTTCATCATGAAAAACGAATTAAATGGGGCATAATCCATAGAAATATCAAGAAGCCTAATACTTTCTTTGTTTAGTTTCTTCCCATTATTTTACCAGATTTCATACTCTTAATTTACTGTAATTTCGTGGTTTAGCCTCTACATGTGAGTTTGGTTTCCAGAATGCATCTCTAACCTATACATCATGCAAATCCAAGTCTCCAAAATAGGTTTTTCTTTCACAAAAACTAGTCCGAATCAATCCTAGAATAATTTTAATGAAGCATTAACTGGAATAGAGCAAGATAGATACTTGCCTGGGAATTTTAAGTTCAAATTTTGTGGAGCGATTGGTGTGGTGGTGTTCCTCTTTGCGCGATCTAACGTTTGGCGGCGACGACGATGCAAACGGTGGAGTTCTTGGCCTAGAACTCCTTGGAAAGCTCTTCCTCTTCCTCTCCAATGGCCTTCTATGGTTTATGGTTCTTCTAAACCTAGAAGATGACTCCTACCATATGATATAACCTTAGGAATTTCGTGGGTTTAATTCCCCAAAAATATAAAATGTCTAAAATACCCTCCCGGGATGTCAATTAGGCCTAAAACTACCCCGGGACCCAAACTAAACCCCCGGGTACACTTTTCTGACTATCACGACCCTTCCGGACACTTTGACGCACTCAAAACAACCATCCGAGCAACTTATAATTTATTCACTTTATATAATAATAATTTAGTCCTGACACGACATAGGCGCGTCCCGACTTAAATTTTCATAATTGCCATTTTATTCACTCGTGATTATTTTAATAAAATACATCTCATATATTACTTTACTCGTCTAGTAACATTCAACAATTTTCCAATAATTACTAACTCGCATCACGTTAGTAAATATAAATAAATTTTCAAATTAATATTAAATTAATATCTCAATTTAAATTTAATAAGTCCCCAATTTTAAAAGCCATAAAAATACAGGGTATTACATACTTCCCACCCAATAATGGAATTTTGTCCCAAAATTCGAAAATAAGGCCTACCTGGTAAAACACATTTTGGATACCATAACAGTACGCAACCTATCCACATAGTAAGGTGCTCAATCACTATAACCCCCCGCCTCACAGCAAGCTTGTTTAACACTCTTCATTAAAGATACTTCACATTGTGCTCCTATCCGACAACATTCGCATAAGACACGCATACACAGTATTAATTCCCATTATTTCAATATTATTGGGAGGCCGCACCTCACTACATGACAACTACTCGGATTTATCTAAACACAGAACTCCCATACTGAGAGAAACCATACGAACATCTTACCACTCTTGTATGCCTAAAATAGTCGTGGAATTCCACCATAGTCATCGGATTATTCTCGACCGATCCAAAATTCTGATTATCCGCTCACCTCTAAATATACGCGGAGGGAGAATAGTTAAGGTTTTTTTTTCCATACCAAAACTTCAATAAGCACCTCGTTCACGACAAACAGGTATGAGTGCTTCCACGGAACTCTACAATTAGGTAATATCCTCCCCCAATTACCGTACTGCTCCACTTGTTAGCTATAACCATTGTAGAAATGAAATGATCACCAAGGTTGTGAGATCACCTTCACGCGGCCCCACTACTCATTAATCACCGCACGCCTATCCTCGGCTATGGGTGATACCTCCTACTCAAAATGATACGTTATCTTCGCTATTTCCTGAAATCCCATATTGAAGGTGGGATTCACAAATTTCATCCCGATTCAAAAAATAATACCGTGTAGGACCACGTACCGGCACGATCCCTTCCTTTCAAAGGAACACTGGGGTACACTAGTTGATATTATAAATCACCCCAAAGGAATGCCAATCACTTCCTTCTTGGGCAACTTACTCCACATGTTTGGATGAACCCTTGGTCTTACCTTGAAGATGGCAGCCCATCCAAGGACTTTGCCGGCTTTACCACCCTCTTCCATTATAGCAATTGTCGGTAGCCCCTAAATTCTCTAGTTGATCCTCTTATTCTAATCGATTTCTGTCTATGAGTGGTGCCTGTGAAGACTACTCACTATGTCCTTCTCAACATCGACTTTCCTTGAAATGTCTCACATTAAGTGTCACTTAATACTCCCCTTCCTTCCTTGGTGTATGCCGAAGGTTCTGACCCGGGAACTTTGCTCCACGATGCGCACTTCTGGATCTTTTATACCATACTAACATTATCACTCTTTGTATGCACAACTCTCTCGCAACATTTTACTAATTACAAATCCATCCCGAGTGTTCTCCATATAGTTAAATTCTACCCTTCTCAAGGTATACCCCTTTGTAAACGGCTTTCCACAACCTTCCAACCAGATTCATTGTGCTACTCTGATTGCCCACATATATATGGATTTTTCATCTTTCACATGGTGCTTAATCCACTCTACCACTTTTACTTCATTATGTTAGTCCCACAAACATATATTCCACACGTCTATTTCCACGTCCCTTCAACTCTGATGATTTTTAACATCAACTAACCAGGATCTCTACACACCCTATAAACAGTGCATACTAGCATAAGCATCACATACGCTTCACACCTAATAACCAATTATTTATTTTCCTAGTTCTCATAACATAATTGAAACACTTGGGTACTCTCACTCACCCTAAAAATCGAAATTCTAAATCCTCCTTATCATCGTTCTAGCCCTCAACTCGTAATGGTAAAACCAAATTTTCAATGCTTTCTTACCACGCTACCGAATCCACTAGACTTAAATCATAATTCAACTACCAACTTACAGATATAATTATCTGCTCCTATTACGACCGAGGTACTGAACTCATGGACTAATGACCAAACATCTCCCTATCTCTAACCTTACGTTAAGTTTCATGCGTGGGATGTCTCGCAAAGCGAAATCCAAACAAGGAACCCCCCGATACACTACTACCTAGCATTGTCGGTTATCAAAATCTGTTAGGCCCTCTGTCCATAGCATGTACCCCTATTTTTCCCATTTCTTGGCAGAAAATTACATCTCCTCCCGAAATTATACTTAACAAAGAACATTTTGCCAATCGCACTATCGTACAGTATTGGTGGAGATTGCTTTCCATAAACCTCTAATACACACAATAGGGATTCTCGAAATCCCTTTCCCCAATTAGAGGGGTATAAATCGTACCTCCCACATCTCTAAAGGATAGATATAATAATGCACTCTTTCTATCACCAAGTCTTGAGCGCTAAACATAATATTGAGTTAAATATTTTCGCTCAATAGTAAGCCCAATATATACTGAATCATAACAAAAAAATTCCCTCCACACCGTTATCGAATATCTCGAGCCCACTATCCCCTACGAAGTCTCTAGGATACATAATATAAGTGCAAGTCCAACCCTCTTGGAGGTGAGGCCTTTCCCGAACAAAATATGCTGCACTAATGCAACCACTCCGATAGCCTTGCAATAATTGCCTACTATTGTACTGACCATTTCTATAAAGTTATAATCAATACCATATTATACTCATATATTACATCACTAAAATGAGTAACCTCAATAAAGTATACAACACTATTAATATACTCATTCATCCTCCGCGGATAGCACTAAGGAAAATCTAACTACACTAGGGAAAAATATTCACATAATAATATCGTTTGTAGTTACACGCATTAAACTCGTCTCACATGCTAATCTAGCAATGACCAAAATATAATGACTCGCTCGTGTCACATAAAACACGCCTCATCCTCCGGGGATAAAACTTATACTTATACCTTGTCAATCGTCTTGATTGCACAAATGGTCTCCGGACGTAACACGCCTACCCAAACCAGAACAACAATACTTTAATCGTTCTCCTTTAATAGGCACTATACTCTTGTACCCTATAATCGTTTCAGGAAAGAAAAATTTTCTTGTGTGATTTCGCTGTCCACAAAATACCTCAACAAATAATCCACTCATCGCCTATCATACTAACCATGTTAGGATTGTCATTCTCTCAGACTTTTGTAAACTCGATTTCTGTTAGCTACCCCCTTTATTCGCTTAGCCTTGGAGGCCCCAAAGAACATGTTACTGACTACACTAGTCCTTACTAAATCTACCATCGCTTGGTAAGAATTCAGCTATTCGAATCATTTAAATGGGTACCCTGATGTGTATTCACACCCCCATGTGGTGCTACACTGCCACAGTTGTATCTCGTCTTATTCTTGATTAAATTCTTTGATTCTTTTAGCTTCCCTCAACAAGAAGCATTATCATCTACATTGACCAAGTATAACCTCGTCAACCTCTGAATCGACCATCCAGCAGAATTCCCTTTTTAAGTGTTATTAACTATTTTAACGAGTCATTCTCCCATTTGGAGTCCTCTCCTCCCTTTGTATCTACATCTTTCGATACAAGATTCGCTAACTGTTTAGACTCATATTCATAAATGGACCTCTGTTAGGTCCTACTGTGATGAGTTTCTAACAACATTCACTTATTCTCCTGAACACCTGATGAAGGAATCTTGTAGTCAAACTATTCCTAAGATTCTCCTATAGGCATAGCATTCCACTTCTAAAAGTAGTGAATGACTCCCACCATGATAACCTTTTTCTGACAAGCCAAGAAAAATATTGCTAATGCTGAGGACCCCTTTGCAACTGTCCCCTAATCAACTGTGTACAAGCCTTATTAAAGTGACCATGTTCACCACATTAAAAGTAGAGGCCCATAAAATTTTCCGGATATCGGTCTTGATTATTGTTCAAAAAATTCCCCATGCTTTGGCACTAATGGTCTCGACCTCCATTATTACCTCGTCCTGCTTGGCCCTGTTGGCCCACCTATTGTTGTTGTTGTTCACCCTGACCCTACCTAAAACCACCCCTGCCAAAATTAAAAACCCAAAAATGTTGTTTCTTCGATGAGTCCCCTTGTTGTGGGTCCCTCTCTTTTTGCTTACTTCTCGACTGTTGTGGTTAGGGGAGTGCTCCACTAGCATCGTTACCTCCTTGCTTACTAGCTTGACCCGAATTCGAAATATTCTTACTCCCTTTTACATGAAGGTGGTGATCTTGGCAATGGAGCAAGCTTATATTCATCACATCGCCAAACGTTTGCAAAGATGGATTTCCCAACAAGTTCTTCCTTATTCTCAAATTCAAACCTCCAAAAAATTACGAGATTCTCCTCTCCTCCGGGATGACTTCATCCAACACAAAGTTCGCTAGACACGTAAATTCCTCTTTATATTCTGTAACCGATCGTTTTCCTTGAACAACATCCTTGAGTTTCCTCCTCATCTCCTTTTGGAAGGCGTAACACCTCGTATTTTTGACGATTTAAATAATTATGTGATTAATTATTATAGTGGGAATAAATATGCGATTTATTTATTTGTTGTTGGATTAATTAAATTAAAATATGAGAAATTAATTGGTTACTAATACGGATTGAAATAATTATTAACTAGTGTGCCAAGGGTTGATAATTATTGAATATTACTGTGTGATATGTAATATGGAATTATGATATTTGGTAAATTGTCAGAAGTGAGAAATACGGCAGTTTGGTAATTTAAGTCTGTCACGCGTTTGAGTCGTGTTGGGACTAATTGAATGGAATAAAAAGAGAATTTATTTTTATTAACTCGTATGGTCATTTAGAGTGCGCCATTGAGTCCGGAAGGGTCGAGATAGTCAAAATAGTACACCCGGGTGTTTAGTTTGGGTCCCGGGGCGATTTTAGGCCTAACCGGCACCCCGTAGGGGTAGTTTTGTAATTTGGATTTTTGGGCTAAATTAATGGACGAAAATTGGGACTTATTATATAAACCTATGAAGTCCATTAGGGTTAACAGGTTACACAAATCAAGAACGGCCATGGAAGGTGTGAGGGAGAGACAAATTTCCAAGAGAGAAGACTCGTTTGGCATCACCATGCACAACCGTGACCACCGACGCGTAGATCGCGAAGAGAGGAACGCGTATGTACCAACATCACTAATGGATGAGACCGTTATATTCGAGGCAAGTGTTTATTACTTTCTTTTTTTTAGCAATAATCATGCTCATGTTAGTTTAGGTGGAATTAATCACGATTTATATGTTAATTAGGTGAAAATTGGAGATTTAAATTATGATTAAGGATTGGTTTAATTTGTGGCTGGAATTTCTTCATGTATGTGGAGGATTAATCACAGAATTTAATTATATATTGGTGAACGAATCTGGGTGGATTAGGTTCTTGAATTGAAATTTGAAAAACTAGGGTTCACGTGAATTAATTTGGGGGTTTTATGTAATTATGATGATTATTGACGAATTAATGATCCTAGGAGGTTAGGAATGATCTATAACCTGTTAGGGGTTGATGGGTATTGATGATGAGTTGTTAGGAATTGAATCTTAGAGATTTTTAGGTTTAACAATGGAGGAAAAACGTTGAAGTTGGTGAAGAAGATGAATAGTGCAATCTCGCGTGATCTCGCACGAAGTGGTTCAAACGAGATGGGGATCTCGTACGAAGTGGTTCAAACGAGATGGAGATCTCGTGCGAAGTCATTCGAGCGAGATTTCATCTTGCGCGAAGACGCCCGAATGACACGTGGAAGTCGTTCACACGACAAACCTTCTGGTTCGAGCGATAGAGGAATTTTTGGGGATTTTTCTCAAAGTCTAGTTTTGAGTTTGCCGGATTATTAGAGTGAGAGAAACTGCCAAATAGTAAAATCAAATAAAATGGAATTTCGGGAAAATATGTGAGAATAAATACTTTAATTATTTCGGTATAGAGAGAGAGAATACCTTGGAGATTACGAGAGAGATAATAATCTAAATATTTATACTATACGTAGTAATGAGGTCAAATACGTATGAAGAGTATATATGTAGGTTGGAGAAATACCTATAATTTATAATAGGATGTGTGTATGCCTATTATGTGATATTATTGTAAGAGCACTAATGGGTGATAACCCGGGGGTGCAAGAACCTTATAGTTAAGAGCACTAATGAGTGATAACTCGGGGGTGCTGAATTATTATTGATAGGTGCATTAATGGGTGCTAACCCGGGGATGCAATATTCTATTGTTAGGCGCACTAATGGGTGATAATTTGGGGCGCTGAATTATTATTGATTGGTGCATTAATGGTTGCTAACCCGGGGATGCATGATTTCCAGAATATGTGCACTAATGGGTGTTAGTCGGGGGTGCAGAATTACTATATATATATATATATATATATATGGACTTGTGAATATGGCTACTGTGTGAAATTAGTAGACTTGGTAATAATAATCATAATCATTATGTTGCACTAAGTTGTCTTAACCTAAGAGTGCAGGATTAGTGTGTGTATATATATATATATATATAGGGATGATGAGACTATATATATGTATGAGTGTACTTGGGTAACTTTCTACTTTGTGAGGCTAGTAGATAAAATGAAAAGGAGAAGTAAAATGATCTTAGTGAATAAACGATTAACCATTTAAACGGTGAATTATGAAATTCAGCATGTGAGATAAACTATCTGAATAGCTTATTGTATGGGCGATACGGGAATACTACTAGTGAGCATAGTTAGTATTAGTATGGTTTTTGACTAGGTTGACTAGGAGGTATAACTAGGGGAGATTAGATGTACATTAGGCGTGCACAATAGAAGAGAGGTGAGAAACTCATGTGAGAGTTCTATAACTAACATGCGTATAAGACTTGTTTTAAAAACCAGTTTTAAATACTTGTTAAAATATTTTTACACATCGGGATCTGACCCGTTTCTTGTATCTCTTCTCTCTTTTGCTATATATATGTATTATATCAGGTGCTCAGCCACAGGAGTATCATATTTAGAGATTTGGATTGCTTGATGTGCTGAAGCTATTGTGGAAGCTGTAGGTCCTTGGAGTAGACGCATCTATCCTTTCTATTCAGTCTCATCTAGACTTCTTATTTGGTGAATATGTCGCCCACTTCTAGTTCTTTCATCAAAGATATTGTATTCAGTTTATTGTATGGTTTGGAGTTTTGAACTAAGAGTTTTACTCAGTCTTATTTATTGCAGTACTTGATTATGTTAAGTATTTATTTACATTCCTATGTGTGGTGAATGGTTTATACTTTAAAATAGAAAGAAATGGATTTATTTGGTTTTACTAAATTGGAAATGTTTTGACACCTAGCTTAATTTTATATTAGGTGATTAATATGTTAAAAAGTTTTTCGACAGTGATGCTAAGAATGAACCAACTGAATATCCTATTTTAAATTGGTAGAAGACTGATGTCCCTATATTTAATTGGGCAGGGTGTTATAGGTGGTATCAGAGCATCAGCTTCTATTGTCCTTAGGATCTGTGCATCTTATTATGTTTCAGCGTATCATTCTTTGATGTAGAGCCTTATGATAGGATTGTTGTGATTCCCTTACGAATGAGACTTACATTCTTCTGCTACAAATCATAATGGAGGTGACTCATTATATAAAATTCGGTGTGATTCAAAACCTGAACATTTTAGAACGACCAACGAGGGCTGTAAGAAGAACTGCGGGAGGAAAATCTCAAGAGAAGAAATAGAGCAATCGGGTAAGAGTGATTGGGACAAAGATCATAATGGGAATTACTTATGTAAGAGATAGTAAAATTATCACTCGGTAACTATGGGTTCCCAGGACACAGTCGTAGATAATGGTGGATTGATTTCAAGACCACCTAACATAGTCGATAAAGGGGAAATCAGAGGGACTCTTTTGAAAACCCATCGGTGAAGATGCGGAAAAGAAAATGAGAAAGTGTAACAGACCAGCGGAGGTAGAAAATTCAAAGTTAATTGTGTAGAGTGGGGCGTGATGACAATCATTATTAAATTTGGAGTTAAAAGCTATAACTCTTAGGAGCATCATGTAGTGATTAGAGGCAATCACCACATATGAAGATGTGTATTTGAAATTTAGAGAGAAATTTGGGTACGATTTGACCCTGAAGTCTTCCATTGAATGTGATAACAAAATGTGAGGGAAATTTTGATGTTTAGCACGATGGGTAAGATAGAAAATGATCGTGAGAGAGAGAGAGGTTGAATTGCATGATGAACTTCGTACCTAACAAAGGGGTATAAATTATCCAAAGGGTTTATAGTTAATAAAGGACCTGTGAGTATAATACAAGTATGGATGAGAAATAAAGTAAGGATGTCTAATGTTGATGTCGTCAAAGTTATACGGTTGCTAGTGATTGCAGTCCTTCCAAGAAAAGGAAGTAAAGAGGGTTAACGAACCTGATGAAGAGCAGAAACTGAATTTAACGGTGTTAGAGAAACCCCACATGAAAGTATACCCAATAGGGAACTCGATTAGATGATTTTAAGTGATTAACTTTAAGAGGACGATGAAGTCAATCAGGCTGTAGAGGCCAACCATAGTTTCGACTAGCTAGCGTAACTAAAGGGACAATGGAAGAATAATGGTGAGTTGAGACTGTCGGTCCGAGAGAAGGACATTCCCAAAATTGTCAGTGGGACCAGTGATGGGGAAATGGTTCATGAAATTTTCCCTATGTGAAGGAAGTTGAAGTACAAGTATTGAAGGTGTACACAATTGAGAAGTGAGACCAAGGAGATTAGAAATGGTAAACCGTGCCACTTAGGCATAACGACTGGAGGAGTGAGACTTCCAGAAAAAGAATTTGGGGTCAAGAGAATTAGGCCCAGGAAATTTATAACTCGAGAATGATGGGTTCAGGCTGGACCAGTAGAGTTCTCGTTAATAGTAGCATATAGTATGTCAGGGTCTACGGGACCGGGGATGTAAACGGGAGTTTAATAAAGCTATAGTTGAGGCCTAGAGAGTTTGGGCCAACGTTTTAATAATGGGCATGAAATCCACATAATGGAATAAATTGTCCATGGTGAGAGGGGACAACTATAGGATGAAATCCTAGGAAGTATGACGATTGCAGATGTTCATGGGTCGTGATGGCAGCCACGTGCTGAGACCCGGTGACTGGGCGAGACTGGTGAGGTTTTGCTTCTTCCTTGTGAGTAAAGGATAGATTCTAGTGACATGGGTGTGCCACAACTTTTATGTAAATTGAAAACCCTAAACTTTGCGTGCGGGTCGAGTTTAGTGGGAACATTAGTTTGAACAGTCTTGTTACAAACGTATTTCACGTTATTAACAGGGAATTTTGATGATTGCTCGTGAGGGAACCGGCGGGCCCTAAGAATATGTTTTGTTGTTATAATTTACTACTACATTGAGTCAGCTTTAGTAGATATGATTATGGTAATGTGTAGTGATTGATTACCGTATGGTTAAACGATAGTAAAAAATATAGTGTTATGACTGTCGTGCCAGATACTCCGGGATGAGTGATCTAAGTTTTGTGCGGCACCACTTTAAATAGGGTTGGGCCCAGATATGAGTATATATATGAAACTTTTATGGTATTATAGACCTCAGTGAGTATAGTGTCTAATTATATGCGATTCCCGAGCATATGGATTTATTTGTCTGTTAAGACTCATAATACATTGTGTTCTTATCGAGCGGTGAAATAAAGCTCATTATATATCTATAGCGCCAAGTACTTGGGATAGTCAGAGCGCCATGCTTCATGTTACCTTTTAGGGACATGAGAGTGGACGAGTAAAATTTTATATCATAATACGTAGTTTGTGGGAAAGTGCATAGTATGTATTGAAGGCCTTACGGACCTCGACAACCGGCTAGGTTAGATAGTAGTGTATCAGGGGGGTTCCTTGTTTGGAATTCGCTTTGCGAGACATCCCACACATGAAACTAGCAAACTTCGGGAGTTAGAGAGAAGTTTGACCGATAATACATCAGTTTGTATGTGGAATTATTATGCCTATAAAGGAATATAATTAAGAGTTAATAATTCATTTATTACTTAAGGCCAATAGAGTTGCCTAGTCTCGGTATCATTCTGAATAGAGCAATGATACCATTGAAGGATTGATTAATTTTTGGTTAGTGGGGCGGTTGAGTGTACCCCTACCACATCAACATAGCGAGTGTGCAAGAATTGAGGTAAGAGAATTTTATGTCTTTGGTATAATGATGCATGAGGCATAGGGTGTATGGGATCCCTAGGGGATTGAATTAAATGGTGGATTATGATTATCTTGAGAATTCGATAACATGTAATCGGGTAATCCAAAGATTACTCCGTGAGATTTGTCAGAAACTTACGTTTCAAGATGAATTAAAATTTATTCAAGAGAGTGTAAAATGTGTCAGAATACAAACAACAGGGGTGATGTGTTTAATGTAGAGTAACCTTCAAAGTTAGTCTGCAGTGGGTCAGCTAACTGTTAGAAAAGCAGTGACAATTCGAAACCAGTAGGGACTCCTTCCACTAGAGAATGGAAGAGTATCCCCAAGGATCTTCTCATGTAGCTGAGATGGTGAGATTATAGGTAGTAAAATGCGATTGAGTACGGCCTAATACCCACAGAGGGATGGGCAAGATAAGCGGTCTAATCCAATGCGGGAGAGAAAATTTTATGTGAACCCTGAAATCTTAGGAGAGGAGGAGACTAGTACCTTTGACTAGTGGAGTTTGTGTCCAAATAACTCATGTAAGTTCACGTTCGGGCAGAGTGCCAGTGGAAGTATGGCATGATAAACTTTGTTATTGTCCTACTAGATAGTTAAAGGTGAGGGACCAATTATGATTACAAATGTCGAAAAAGAATCGATATTAACGTATATATTGTGGGTGAAATATATATTGCACAACAAATTTACTTGTAAGAACGACTTGAGACGAAGTCGTATGTATATGAAATGAGGATAAATCTACTAAGGTGCAAATAGTAGAAGGCTGGAGAGTGAATATCTAAAATAAAGTTGAAGTAGTGAAACTTAAGCAGAAATCTTGGGCAAGATCCTATATGACAGGGTAACCTGGAGTTTTAAGCAAACACATGTGAAGTGTTCATTATTATGGGTATTCGATAGCGTACTGTATGGGTGGTATGGAGTAACTTATTTGCGAGCGTCGGGATGTGATGCGCAATATTTTTACAGCATTGTCTGTATCTGATATACTTTTTTCGAATTTCGGGATGAAATTCCAGTGTAAGGGGGGAAGTATGTAACACCCCGTATTTTTGACGATTTAAATAATTATGTGATTATTTATTATAGTGGGAATAAATATGCGATTTATTTATTTGTTGTTGGATTAATTAAATTAAAATATGAGAAATTAATTGGTTACTAATACGGATTGAAATAATTATTAACTAGTGTGCCAAGGGTTGATAATTATTGAATATTACTGTGTGATATGTAATATGGAATTATGATATTTGGTAAATTGTCAGAAGTGAGAAATACGGCAGTTTGGTAATTTAAGTCTGTCACGCGTTTGAGTCGTGTTGGGACTAATTGAATGGAATAAAAAGAGAATTTATTTTTATTAACTCGTATGGTCATTTAGAGTGCGCCATTGAGTCCGGAAGGGTCGAGATAGTCAAAATAGTACACCCGGGTGTTTAGTTTGGGTCCCGGGGCGATTTTAGGCCTAACCGGCACCCCGTAGGGGTAGTTTTGTAATTTGGATTTTTGGGATAAATTAATGGACGAAAATTGGGACTTATTATATCATCCTAGGAAGTCCATTAGGGTTAACAGGTTACACAAATCAAGAACGACCATGGAAGGTGTGAGGGAGAGCCAAATTTCCAAGAGAGAAGACTCGTTTGGCATCACCATGCACAATCGTAACCACCGACGCGTAGATCGCGAAGAGAGGAACGCGTATGTACCAACATCACTAATGGATGAGACCGTCATATTCGAGGCAAGTGCTTATTACTTTCTTTCTTTTAGCAATAATCATGCTCATGTTAGTTTAGGTGGAATTAATCACGATTTATATGTTAATTGGGTGAAAATTGGAGATTTAAATTATGATTAAGGATTGGTTTAATTTGTGGTTGGAATTTCTTCATGTATGTGGAGGATTAATCACGGAATTTAATTATATATTGGTGAACGAATGTGGGTGGATTAGGTTCTTGAATTGAAATTTGAAAAACTAGGGTCCACGTGAATTAATTTGGGGGTTTTATGTAATTATGATGATTATTGACGAATTAATGATCCTAGGAGGTTAGGAATAATCTATAACCTGTTAAGGGTTGATGGGTATTGATGATGAGTTGTTGGGAATTGAATCTTAGAGATTTTTAGGTTTAAAAATGGAGGAAAAACGTTGAAGTTTGGTGAAGAAGACGAATAGTGAAATCTTGCGCGAAGTGGTTCAAACGAGATGGGGATCTCGCGCGAAGTGGTTCAAACGAGATGGAGATATCGTGTGAAGTCATTCGAGCGAGATGGCATCTCGCGCGAAGCCGCTCGAACGACACGTGGAAGTCGTTCAAACGACAACCCTTCTGGTTCGAGCGACAGAGGAATTTTTGGGGATTTTTCTCAAAGTCTAGTTTTGTGTTTACCGGATTATTGGACTGAGAGAAACTGCCAAATAGTAAAATTAAATAAAATAGAATTTCGGGAAAATATGTGAGAATAAATACTTTAATTATTTTGGTATAGAGAGAGAGAATACCTTGGAGATTACGAGAGAGATAGTAATCTAAATATTTATACTATACGTAGTAATGAGGTTAAAATACGTATGAAGAGTATATATGTAGGTTGGAGAAATACCTATAATTTATAATAGGATGTGTGTATGCCTATTATGTGATATTATTGTAAGAGAACTAATGGGTGATAACCCGGGTGTGCAAGAACCTTATAGTTAAGAGCACTAATGAGTGATAACTCGGGGATGCTGAATTATTATTGATAGGTGCATTAATGGGTGCTAACCCTAGGATGAAATATTCTATTGTTAGGCGCACTAATGGGTGATAACCCGTGGTGATGAATTATTATTGATAGGTGCATTAATGGGTGCTAACCCGGGGATGCATGATTTCCAGAATATGTGCACTAATGGGTCTTAGCCGGGGGTGCAGAATTAGTATATATATATGTATAGGGATGATGTGACTATATATATATATATATATATATATATATATATATATATGGACTTGTGAATATGGCTACTGTGTGAAATTAGTAGACTTGGTAATAATAATCATTACGTTGCCCTAAGAGGTCTTAACCTAAGAGTGCAGGATTAGTGTGTGTATATATATATATATAGGGATGATGAGACTATATGTATGTATGAGTGTACTTGGGTAACTTTCTAATTTGTGAGACTAGTAGATAAAATGAAAAAGGAGAAGTAAAATGATCTTAGTGAATAAAAGATTAACCATTTAAACGGTGAATAATGAAATTCATCATGTGAGCTAAACTATCTGAATAGCGTATTGTATGGGCGATACGGGAATACTACTAGTGAGCATAGTTAGTATTAGTATGGTTTATGACTAGTTAGACTGGGAGGTATAACTAGGGGGAGATTAGATGTACGTTAGGCGTGCACAATACAAAAGAGGTGAGAAACTCATGTGAGAGTTCGATAACTAACATGCGTATAAGACTTGTTTTAAGAACCAGTTTTAAATACTTGCTAAAATATTTTTACACATCGGGCTCTGACCCGTTTCTTGTATCTATTTTCTCTTTTGCTATATATATGTATTATATGAGGTGCTCATCCACAGGAGTATCAGATTTAGAGATTTGGATTGCTTGACGTGCTGCAGTTGTTGTTGAAGCTGTAAGTCCTTGCAATAGACGCATCTATCCTTTCTATTTAGTCTAATCTAGGCTTCTTGTTTAGGACATATGTCGCCCACTTCTAGTTCTTTCATCAGAGATATTGTATTCAGTTTATTTTATGGTTTGGAGTTTTGAACTGAGAGTTTTACTCAGTCTTATTTATTGCAGTACTTAATTTATGTTCAGTATTTATTTACATTCCTATGTGTGGTGAATGGGTTATACTTTAAAATAGAAAGAAATGGATTTATATGGTTTTATTAAATTGAAAATGTTGACACCTAGCTTAATTTTATATTAGTTGATTGATATGTAAAAAGTTTTTCGATAGTGATGCTAAGAATGAACCAACTGAATATCCTGTTTTAAATTGGTAGAGGACTGATCACCCTATATTTAATTGGGTGGGGTGTTACAGACGGTTGGGGGAAAATACTTCCGGTCAAACCAAACCCAAATTCCAAAATGGTCATAGTATCTCTTTGATCCGGGGTTGTTACCGACTCCCACCAGTGCGAAGTTGCTGCTGTTAATTTGAAAGTGGCGAGAATTGTTTTTCATTCCCTGCTACACTCTACCATTCTGGGATGACGTTCCATATCTTTCTCCCACTAGTTTTCCACAATCACATCCGCACCACCCTGAAACTATGGAGGGTGACCTTTTAAGAAAGATTCTCTAAATCTCTCCCAAGAGGAGGGTCCCGTATGGGCTTGAACCCCCTAAACTACCAGTTGTTGGGCTCGGGGAAATTGTTAGGCCATAGCAGTCATTGTAGCGTTGACTGCTTGAGTAACTATATTATCCACCTCTGCTGCATTAATCATTCCTTGCGGTATTGGGGGCTCTACATAATCTTCTACAACTCGATTTCTCCTTGATGGGCGACCTCTTCTAGGAGGCATTAGAGACGAAGAGTAACTGAATCGGAATACAATTTAAAACAATTTACCTTTACAGAAGATCGCAAGCATGCACAAATAAAACTGTCCTAACAATAGGTCTCTATATCAAAGAGCGCTACAGTAGAACGTGATTAGTTTGCATAGATACTAAGGAATCTAGAATCTGATGCACTGATACCATCTGTGATACGTCACTTATTAAAATAAGAGGTGGCCAGCCCGATACTCTAATAAATATAGGAATCATAGATGGTCCGTTCTTAGCATCATTGTCGTGATAATAATAGTACGACACAACCACCAAAAATTTTAGAAAACGGATGTCAAATAATTTTGAAAGTTTAATAAAAACCATTTTGACAATCCAAATGATAAAAGAAGGTGGATGCCAAAGACATATAACAGTTTAACAATCATACAATCAAATATAACCGAATAAGATATCGGTTAACAGACTGATACAAACAAGTTACACCAAGTATTATTGTCAAATACAAACCATATATATAATTACAAAACTTGGGCAACACGCCCGAACGTTCAGACTGATCATAACTAGATTATACAAAAGAGTGACGTGTCTATCACAAAAATCCTATAAAATTCGTAAAAATGCTATAGCTCCTGGACACTAGGAAGGAAGGATCAACACGGGTGTCCTTGCAGTGGAGCACCTGGGCATAAATAAGATCCACACAAAACAGATAAATATAAATGGATCAGCACCTGATTTGATATGATATACATGTGGATAATATGCATGACAGTTATGAGTTGCTAACATTATAAATAAGCTTATCTCTCTCTTCACAATAAGAATAATCCTCGCCTCTCATCTAAGTGCACATCTTAGCGCTATGTTATTTATAGAGTTAACTATTCATTAATGCAAGAGAAATAACTCAATTCCAATACAATAAACTTGCATTACAGTTGTGTACGACATGACTTGACGGGGCCATTCCTCATTAGGAAATTTATTCCACACAATTGATTTATAAAATGTTTTAGCCATTTATAAAATGACACTTTCGTGAGAATAGTTACAATTCGAATCTAACGATTCTAAGACTATCCTTCCTGGAGTCACCCCACTGAATGCACCCCTAAATAGCTATCATATTCCAGGTCCTATAACCAAGACTACCTGGGCATCCTAAATCGCGTCGCGTGGGAAGCAGCCATATACCTTCGATAGTGAGTCATAACCGTACAATGAATTACCTCACTTCTAATAAAACAATCACACACTATACCCACTGGTCTTATGGCCAAGGACTATATTCACCCTGCATGCACTAGGCCGGGGACATCACCTCAGTCGCGTAACTTCCCTTATGATAGCATTTATAGAGGTATGTAAATGCAAGGTATAATTCACAAGATATGCCAATTTAAAATGTGTATTTTATAATATCCGAAACCATATATGTTTATCGACATAAACAACAGCGTTTAATTATCCCCATACTAACTTCCAAGAGTTCACGGCAACGCCATAAGCCGTATGCAGAAACTTTAGGGGCCGGATCGATCCGCCTCGTGGGAGGACTGGATCGGTCCGGTACCTGGTAAGTCGGCCATCACCCATTTTTCTTACCAAACCTAAATCTTCTCATTTCTTCTTCCACTTCTCTCCATGTCCTCATATAATGTCTTGATCCAATCATTCCTACACAACACTAACTAATATGACCAACACAAATCATAACTACATCAGAATCCAAGGGTTTAAACATCAAAATCATCAAAACCCACAAATGGTTTAAATCTCCAAAAACATAACTATCAATACAAATCATCCACAATAAATCATACATAATTGCAAGTTAGAAACTTGCCTTAAGGTTTTAGTCTATAATTCTCTTTGTAGCAACAATCTCCAAGCTCCCAACCAACAATTCTCCTCTTTCTCTCCTTTTTCTCCCAAGTTCCCTCTCTCTTTAAATCTCTTTTAGGTTTAGGAATAAATGAGAAATAATTTGTCTTTCAAGACTAAATACCCCAATTACATTAGTTCTACTCATTAAATGCCAATACATAATTAAAATGACTCATAACAACATAATTAAGTCATAACCAGTCAAAAGTACTCGGAACTCAAAAATACAACCTCGTACTTATTTTGACTATCTCAACCATTTCTGGACTAACCGCGCCCTCTAAATTGGCAACCGGGATATCATAAATTATTACATGTTCCAACGTCATATTAATTCATTAAGGATGATCGAATTGGAATATAAGACATATCGATCACTTAAATCATAACAACGCACCAAAACACAATATGATGCTATTTACATTCACTCGACAGTAAATATGCAAAACTCGGTAAATATCATCTTTTAAATCACTTAAAGTAATATTTACTTTCACTTCCTTTATTTTATATGATTAATCCACCAGGAAAATTAATATAAAATAATTACTCCTAAATAAGGGGTATTACACTAAATTGTCGTACCTTTTATTTATACTTGGAACGTGCTCAATACTGTGAGCGCTCATGTGCCCTTGGAACCTGAGGTAATAAACTATTGTACCTTCTATTTATACTTGGCACTTGCACAATACTGCAAGCGCTCCTATGCCCTTGGAGCCTGAGGTACTAAACTATTGTACCTTCTATTTATACGTGGCACTTGCTCAATATACTCTGAGTGCTCCTATGCCCTTGGATCCCGAGGTACTAAATAGATGTACATTATATTTATACTTTTACAAATACTTTTTGTGTTCTCACACTTATTGACTTATTTTTTTGGGTGGAGATATACTCGCAAGTAAAAAACAAATGAATTTTGGGCAACACTATTCTTGTGAACTCAAGTATACAAACTTGGTGTGTAAATTCAAGCGACCCCTAGTCATATAAACACTAGGGTCATTAATTCAAGCAACCCCTATTCTTGCATTTAGGGCATCTTCGTATAAAAGAACACACACATTCTTCGAGAAATTTTACACTAAAATCAAATATAGTATATACTTGGAAAAATTTTATTTTTTATGTCCAACTATTAAATCAAATCAAATGATGGTAGGAATAATTTAATTATAGCAAATATACACCTTGAAAAAATATCCATAAGGTGTCAATTCTAGTCATGATCCCTTTTTTTATATTATCAATATATGTTGTCTTGAATTATAAAATAATTCTACAAAATATTAAATATACTTGTATCGTATTGTAGTGCACTATATTGCTGATATTTTGTGAATTTGAACAAATCAACACATCTAAACGATTGATCGAGTAAATAATATTTTTCTTAACTTGCGAGCATCCACTTTTTCTTTTGGACGATTACTCCCCCCCCCCCCCCCCAAAGATATAATTGTACCATTTTCTTTATCTTTTCGAGCGAGTAAGTCTAGCAATTTTAATTGCTATATCAGGGGGCTAAGGAAACACGTGATTACACCCTGTCCACGTGTGTGATTGGGAAATACACACCTCATACTTGTTTCCTTTATCATCATTTTCTTCAGTGTCCGCTCTCATATCAGATTAGACGATAACGTTTTCGAAATATTCTGCTGTGAGCAACTTGTCCACCTTTTTTCATTATAATATCGCGACCATAAATTCTTCCAACGATTTTAAGAGGATTCGTTGAAGTGAATTTTGCTGTTTCTCTTGAAATTATTTTAAGGATTCTGCAACGATTGAAGAGATACAAGACTATCAATCGTGATTGAATCTTTCATACACATATTTCAAGAAGGTTCGTTCAATAATAACACATGAATAAAAACCATATATCGATTTCCTTTTAGACATGGAAACACGGGGAGGAAACCCGCGTAATTGTTTTTAGGAATGGTTATTTTGTCAAATTTGGTGGTTAACGAGCGACTAGATGGAACGACTAGATGGAACTAAGTTAGAATCGAGTAACCAGTCTTGAGGTGGTGTTTCTCTGTGTACTATGAATTTTTGTTCTAGATTTTTAATTTTGAGTGGCAGGCGCTTAATAAAATGCCCATGAATTCACTTTTTATTGGTATGAGAATCAACCTAGACATGTGTATTTTACTTGAGCAGATTATGAACCATATTTATTTGTGTAAATAGTTAAACCGTTTGATTTGAATAAGACAAGGCGCAAATAGCTTTGTTGCTCAAGCAAGGGGTAAACTGTTTTGGTTGAAACTAGGCGCTACTATTTCTTGTGTCGAGCAGCTCTAATTAAATTGCTGTAGAGAAGTTCATATTTGTTTGTTGAAATTCTTCTTCGTCGTGTATATAATACCCAAATGAGGAGGTTGGCATGCCTACTTCATGTTTTGTGTACTATATTTTTTTTATAAATATTTAACGAAGATATCTTGCTAGCAAACACCTTTTTTATTTGTGGGCGAGCAACCCCTCTGATATAAGATGGGGTGGTCTTTTCATCAACTGCTCTATAAAATGACTGATGAATATTATTTTTTAATGGGAAATAAAACTGATTTGAGAAATTATAGCTCAAGCAAATCACCCTGTGAATCACACTTGATCGTAAAAAAATCTTATGACAGTTCGTATGATCGAGAACTATTCAATAACTATTTTTGTTATCAGTTCCTAACTATAAACTTGGGATGGTGAGCAGTGCTTTTAGTTTGGCTCGAGTAAGTCCAGTTGCAAAAAAAAATTAGTCAAGATAATTTTGGACGAGCTGGTCTTTCAAACATATTTTGTTCGAGCATGCTTGCCAAATACTTTTGGTTGGGGAGAGAAGGTCTTTTGGTTCATAAATTTAACTTGACCATGTAGAATAATTTTCAAAGTAGAATAATTTTATGGACCGAGCAAGTCTAATACAATTTTTTTTAGTATTTAACTATCCTGCTGTTCTGACTATTTCTCATCTTTATTAACTACAATTTACTCAATCACTTTATTTAAGGAAGACTATACTTCATTGGCTAACACATGAAGTTGTTTATTTACTTTTGAGGAAATAACTAGTAGGACAACTACTGTCAGGTATCATCTCAAGGAATTATATAATACTTCTCAACTAGCATCTCAAAAAATTATAGCATATTTCTTAACTAGATAGCATATATATAAATGCTCATAAAAAACAAATCACTATTTGTGAAATGAAAATTTTTACCAAATAGTTAAGTAAGACGATTTACATAGCTGATTGAGAATAAGACATGTATGATCATGGCTCCTGAATACTCTATTTTCTCCTTCAGCATCTAAATCTACAAGTGAGTAGAGCCTCCTCTACAGTGTCTTTGAGGTCGAATCCTCCACCACCACTTTCTTTGCTAGAGGGTTACTTGGCCACCACTTTTTTGTCAGCGCAACCTCTGGCGTCGTCTTTCTCTCATGGAAATCATCACTGATGCAACTATTTTCTTCGGCACGGACTTCCTCAAGTGGATCCACCTCTTCTCTTGCTGATGTTGCAGCAGATGCCCCCTCTAGAGGGCGTTGTTGCTGTCAATGGAGCAACTGTTGCACTAGTCTATCCTTCTTGAGGAGAAGGTGCTCTAGCTTCGGTTATTACCACCTTCTCTTTGGTGGCCTGGTCATTTTGAACTCCATTTCCAACTGGAATGTCTTCAAAGACCAACTGCTTAGAAACATTTTAACCTTATTTTTCCATGGAAGTGAGGATACCTCCCAAACGGACTCACCAAATGTAAGAGGAGGCATGACCCACACCAATGGACTCTGCCTTCAAGGTCTTCAAAAGTTCCTAGAGCAACTCTTAGTGAAAACTTCCTTTTCTGGTAAAAATGGAGTCCAAGCTAGAACCACTCCTTTCAAATATGAAACTTCACAAATAATAATATCAACTTGGAGAAGAAGAATCTCCTGAGAATGCTGGTTGTCAAGGTGAGAGTGAAGAAACAAGCACTCAACACTTAGAGAGAGAGAAGGGGGAGAATACTACGTAGTCTGATGTGAATTTTGACAGAGTAACATTGCAACTGAGTTCTTTTGATGTCCTTATAACCTTGCTAGGGGTCCTATTTATACTTGGGCACTAGGGCTGAGTTGGAACTTGGGGCACCAAAAATTGAGAGGAAAACTTAGAGGGGCAAGGTCTGTCATGTACCTTCTCTCCCTACTGAGTCGGCAGTCGCCTGTCCCTTCTGACAGACGACAACTGGTGCAAACCAGAGTCAAAAAGAAAATGTGCCTCCCAATGGAGACAAAATGTGTCTCCTAAAGGAGACAAAAAATGAAAATTTCAATTATCACTAGACGGTTGTAAATAATCACTTTAGGGTTTCAGAACAGTTGACAAAATTTGAAAATCAGTTTTCGGGAGTGAGATATTGATATTAAAGTTATTATCAAAAATGACAAAAACATAACTTTGAAGGCTTAAACAATGTTACGCATAATATTATCACATAAATATTGAGATAGGAAAATCATGGATAATGACAATGAAAACTGATATACCAAGAATGATAAAATATATGTAATTATAGTGAAAATATAATTTCTGAATCAAATAATTAATATAATTAGGGTCTCCACACTCGAACAAATCTACAAAAATGTGAGAATCATAAAAAAAATCATATTTGCATTTCATATGTTCCGACCATAATTTTTAGCTCTAACCCAACATGAGAGATTCAAATCTTGAAGTCTTTCTATTCTAAAGGTTCTCAAAATAGCTTGCATCAAAATTAGTTGCAATTTCAAGACAAAATTATAAACGGAAAAGAAGGAAAAAATTACTCTTAAAATAAATGAATAAATAAATAAAATTGAAGTTTCCATTTACAATATGTCAAAAATTTTATTATACAATTTTACATTGAATATACATAATGAGAATACTTGTCAAAAAATTTATGGGTATTTCCACTTTACCCACCATATAGTTATCATTATTTGACTTTACTCACGATTTTATTTTTCTTTAGATGCTACCACTCATTTTGACATTAGACGATGAAAAAAGCATAAAAAAGGAAAAAACATTGCTGAGTGTCAAACGGTTGGTAAAGTCTCAAGAAAAATAAAATTATTTGTAAAATCAAATAATGATAACTAATATGGTGCGTAAAGTCCAAATAATAATAAAATTTAATTTTAGTAAAAATAAATATGTAGAGTGAAATTTAAGCTTACCATCCAAAATTGTAACAACCCGAATTTGTTAAATAACTACTTTACTTAATATGAACTAAAAACTTGCAAATAAATCATCTAAATTCCACAAATTTAAATTATGAGTATCAAAATATAAAAACAAAATTTTTACACTCCAAAGTTTCTCAATAAGACTAAATAATAAAGTTTATCATATCCTTGAATAATAAAAAAATAATAAATTTTCATCTCTCGATAATTGCAAATCTTTATAAACCCAAAATAATGACAAAACTCATTTTTTCCCTTTTTATATAGATAATTTTGTACAAAGTGGTAATTATATCTTTTAGGACTTATAATTTTCTATCAATAAAATATTATCTCAAATTCCAATTTCATGCCACTTCAAAAATAAGAAATTACACGATACAAAAAAATAAAATATTAAAAATATTTGAGAATTTAGTCTAAAAATCCTGCATTCACATATAATATATAGACTTTGTTTTATGAAATTTTATGAAAACCTTTTCTAATATTAACTTCACTAACCCCAAACTTGAAGAGTGAAATTTATAGTAATTTAAGATTAACAACATATAATTTTTTTATGGTTGTCTATACTTTTATCCGTCAATTTATGCATATAACTTAACATAATGTGATACAATAAAAAATGACAATAATTCGATTGGATCGCTAAACTATTGTTATAGTACGTTTTATTGTTGTATATATAAACAAACATATATGTCCACAACACTCATGTTTTGGAAGAAAATAATTATTGAAAATACTTGTTATGTCATTTTTTATTAAATCTGATGATTAGTAAACGTCCCCACACAAATAAGGATCCAAAAGATATATAAGCGAATAGCGAAGGCCCATTTGATAAAGAAGACAAAATTGCTCTGAAACATTCGAAAGTGCTACCATGAAATAAAGGCACCTGTTATGTGACAACCCGGATATAATTATGATATATTATATTTAAATAATGCTTACCTTATGTTATATGAATAATGTGTTATTAGGATATCTAATGTTAAGTGATTATTGTTAGTATAATCCTACTTTCATAAATCATGAAATGTCGAATTATTTACAAACACAAGATTTTGTTATTTTCGGTAGTAATGTTCCTGTTGGAGACTAGTTTTGGCACTTATAATGTAACAATGAACTCAAGGTGGAAGATATATAGTTGTAGATATATGAGTTTGGTTTATAACAAAATAACCTAAGCATGAAACGGATGTACAAGTAAGAACCTACACCGAATTTACGAACAAGGGGCAAATTTGTCCATTCCCTTTAAGTGGTAAATTGTCTTTTAGTAAACCAAAGGTTTTAATTTGATTGGTTACCATGGGAGGCAGCCTTGTCCGACTTAAAACTATTCTTCTAACATATTTCTTCATCAACTAAAACCCTAAGATCAGTTTTGGATAGTTTTTGCTTGAGGAAAGAGAAAGTAGAAGTTAAGGAAGAAAAGATTACAAGAAAAGTTAGGAAAATTCCAAGAAAATACTTAAAGTATTTCCAAGGTATAATTATGTGATTAATATTATTTTAATCTTGTATTATACTTATTTCAAAGTATATAAATCGTGAATTATTGGTTAAAATTCCATCCTCCTTTGTGATAATAAGTATTTGTTCACATGTGAGGTAAGTGGTGTTTATAGGCCATATTATTTTGTATTGAAACCACTTGTATTCAAATTTGTATATATTTTTGTGTGATTAATGGAATTCAGAAATTCAAAGTGGATATGAAATTAGACTCATATATTCATATCATATCCAAAAATTAGAATTTAACTCCTTATGGTTTGACATTGGTGATCGTTACAATTTGGTACATAGTGGTTGTTTGTATATTTTATTTCGATATGCCTTGAGTTTGGTCAAGCTTTTGACATAGCAAATGAAGTCAAAACATTATGAAAATTTAATTCTGTTATGTTTAGTATGTTTATTAAAATGGGAGGAAAATCATGGAAAGTTATGAGGAAGAAAAATTATGAAAATTCTTGGAAGTTGAAGGGATAATAAAGGAGTTTGAAGGGAAAATTTATGATGTTGTCAAGAAATGGTCACAGATTGCTCTAGGAATTTTGAAAAATTGCACCGTCACTTTTATTGGAAAGTATATTCAGATATGTTTTCATATTGATGAGCTTGTACACCTGTATTTGTACAATTTATGAATATAGGATAGTTAAGTGTGGAGGACAATAGTTTAAGGCCATACAAGATACCTTGTGAAAGAATATTTTTATCTTCTCCTTCCAAAGGGTATTTTGAGTACATGTTTTATGTGAATATACATTGATAAGTATAATTTCATGTTTACTTGGTTTTATTTAAAAATTCCTTATGAGGTATGTTCTACGATTGAATGTTCATAACTCTATCAACATATATACCATTGTTTCGTTTTTACACATATTTCATGGAATGAGACTGGAGTAGAATTATATTGTTATTGGATAGTCATTGAAAGTTACATAGATGTATTAAGAAAATACTTATGATTGAGATTTAGTATTAATTTAGTTGGATTAACAGGTGTAAGGTCAAATCCACTCGGTTTAGCTCCACCGGAAGGAAACGTGAATACATAGTTGACAACCCAATGTGATTGTACTTACTGAGTTGGTTAAGGATATTATGTGTAGGTATTATATGTTCAGATCATATGGCTGATTAAAAGTCATGAGATGTTGAGATGTTATGTCTTATTAAAAGTCAAGATATGTTGAGATGTTATGGTTTTATAAAAGTCAGGATATGTCGAGTTGCTATGTAATTCAAGAGATGTTAGGTTATTAAAACCTATGAATATGATTATTGCCTACGAGCAGCATATGTGGGGTCTATTAACTCCGGATATGTATATGGCCTAATTTGGCACAGATATGGATATGTGTTGATGTGTTGAGATGTTAATATAGTACTTTTACTATATATAGATGTAGTACATTCACTGAGTTTTTAAACTTATGGTTTTATATGTTTAAATTTTTAGGTTTTCAAGTTGCCTCTGCAAGGTCTAGGAGGTTGAGTGAATAGTAATAGGGTCTATTTGGTTTTGTTTTATACATCGTACTAGTTGTAATAAAGTTAAATGGTATAGGAGTTTTGTATAAATTATGTCTCCTAAAAAAGATTGGATTTTTAGTATTCTGCATTTTAATCTTGAAGTTGTTTTAATGTACATTACAAAATAAATATTGTGAACTATTTATTTAATTATATCCTAATGGGGTTAGGGTGTGACAACTTGGTATCATAGCTTTAGGTTTTTAAATTCTGGGGTTAGAGAGTCTAGATGTGACAGTGGAAGAAATAGTGTGGTGTGGGTAATTATTAACTTATGAGAAATACTAACCATTATGTTAGAAATAAATGTTGTATTCTTGTTTCTGTAATTGTGGTTTATAAGAGATAGTAAGATATGGAAGGACCAAATGTTCATTAGAGGGTGTATGAGGAGACTTCAAATACAGTAAACCAACAAAATCCAAATAATGTAGATGGGGAACCTGAACAACTTACAGATATGCAGAGAATGGCTCATGCTATGACTTTAATGGAAGAACAACAAAACATGTTTATGACGCAAATAGCATAACAACAAGCCAAGTACTTGGAGGAGTAAACTTTGGCTAGAAGAGAAAAGGAAATACAATGAGAGGATAAGAATACTATGTACGAGAAGTTTATCAAATTGAACCTCCCAGCATTATCAGGTTCTGTAGATCCTTTAGAAGTTCAGGCTTGGGTCAGAGACACATAAAGTATCTTCGGAGTAATGAATGTACATGGTGCGCAGAAGGTAATTTTGGCTACTTTCATATTAAAGGGCGAAGCTAAATATTGGTGGGAGTCTTCCAAACATTTATTGCTTACTCCGGGGGGTGAGGTAATTACTTGGGATTCCTTTATTAAAGTCTTATATGAATCGTATTTTTCTCGTATGTATCAGAAGCAAAAAGAGAGAGAATTTTTATCATTGACTCAGGGGAATATGTTGGTCAGTGAGTATGAAAATAAATTTATATCTTTGTCTCGATTTTCATTACGTTTCTTGCATGATAAGGAGGACAAATGCACCAGATTTCAGTAAGGTTTGAATTTGGTTATCAAGTCTAGACTCATTGCACTTGAAATGGTAGATTATACTTCTTTAGTTAATAAAGCTATGATGGTTGAAGGAGATGTTAACGATGCAATAAAGAATAGGGAACAAAGGGTAAAGAGGAGTAGATTTGATCCATCTCAGCAAAAGGAAGGAAATATTGAATACTCAAAAGAGGGGAGTCAAAGATTTCGACGTGGTAGAGGGACTGGGAATTATGTTCATAATAGGACACCAAGAAGTTTTAGGGGTGCGAGATTGACGGGCCAAGAGAATAGACAGCTGGAGAATGCAAATGGGCAGTCTAAACCTATTACATGCGATTTTTGCAAAGCTGAGGGCCATATCAGTCCAGATTATCCCAAGTTAAAGGGGGTAGAGTGTTATCACTGTCATCAGATTAGTCATACCAAAAAGAACTGTCATATGCTAATAGGAAGGACTCAATCATCTACTGCTAGTCAAGGTTCATCACCTGGAGGCATAGGGATAGGAGGAGGTAAAGGAAAGGCTAGTGGTTCCAGGGTTCCGGGAAGGATATTTTCTATGACTTTGCAGGCTTCTTAGGCTACTCCAGAGGTGGTGACATGTGCATTTTCTTTCATGAACAAACATGCGTACGTGCTTATTGATCTATTTTCTACTCATTCATTTGTAGCATTATCATTTACCATGCATTTGGGTAGACCATGTTCTAATTTATATTGTGATTTATATATTTCTACACCTATGGGGATGTGATGTTAGTGGAGTTTGTGTATAAAAATTGTGTATTGTATGTGGGGGAGAGGGAGTTGACCATTGATTTAATTCCACTAGATATTCGAGATTTTGATATAATCTTGGGTATGGACTGGTTGTCTTCCTACCATTCATCGATTGACTATTTTCTCAAGGTGGTTACATTTAATGTGCTATGGGAGGAAGAATTCAAATTTACTGGGGAAAGAAATTTGGTCCCAAATTGTCTTATTTATGCCCTTCGGGCGAGGAAATTATCAAATAAGGGTTTTCAAGGATTTTTAGCATATATTGTGGATACAAAGAGGAAATTGCCAAAATTAAAAGATATCCCAGTAGTTAAGGATTTTGTAGATGTGTTCCTAAATGAATTACCAGGGTTGCCACCTAGCAGAGAGGTAGAGTTTACTATTGATTTAGTGCATGGTACAACTATAGTTTATATTTCTCCATATAAAATGGAACATGTGGAACTAAAGGAGTTAAAGGTTCTACTGCAAGACTTGCTAGATATAGGTGATATTCAAACTAGTGTATCACCATGGGGTGCTCTAGTATTATTTGTTAAGAAGAAAGATAAAACCATGCGACTTTGCATTTGTTATCGGTATTTGAACGAAGTAACTATTCGAAATAGATATCCATTGCCTCGTATTGATGACTTGTTTGATCAATTACAGGGTGCTAAAGTATTTTTGAAAATTGATTTGAGATCGGGTTATCATCAATTAAGGGTGAGAGATTGTGAAATTTCTAAGACATCTTTTCGTTCTCGGTATGGTCATTATGAATTTTTCATAATTCCATTTGGGTTAAAAATTACTCCTGCGGTGTTTATGGATTTAATGAATCGAGTATCTCATCCTTTAATATATTCGTTTGTGATTGTCTTTATCGATGATGTTTTGATATACTCACCTAGCCAAGAAGAACATGATAAGCATCTAAGAGTTGTATTGCAAGTTTTGCGAGATAGCCAATTGTTTGCTAAGTTTAAAAAATGTGAGTTTTGGTTGATAAGGTAGTATTTCTGGGGCATGTTGTATCAGGAGATGGAATTTATGTTGACCCTAAAAAGGTAGAGGAAATTGTGTAATGGGAAAGACCAAGAAATGTAATGGAGATAAGGAGTTTCCTAGGATTGGTTGTATATTATAGAAGATTCATAAAGGGGTTTTCATATATAGCCTTACCATTGACTATATTAACCCGAAAGGAAGTGAAATTTGTGTGGAGTGATGAATTTTAGCACAACTTTGAAGAGTTGAAAAATAAACTAGTATTAGCTCCAGTTCTCACTGTTCCATCCAGTGGAGAAGGTTTTGTAATTTATACTGACCCTTCACTTCAGGGTCTGGGTTGTGTTTCCATGCAACATGGAAAGGTAATTTCCTATGCATCTAGACATTTAAAGATGAATGAACGTAATTATCCTACACACTATTTAGAACTTGCAGCCATTGTTTTTGCCTTGAAATCATGGAGACATCATTTATATGGAGAGACGTGTGAAATTTTCACTGACCATCAAAGTTTAAAGTATTTATTTACACAGAGAGACTTGAATTTGAGACAAATACGTTGGATGGAGTTAATTAAAGACTATGATTATACTATTCACTATCATCCTGGGAGGGCTAATGTTATTGCAGATGCTCTAAGTCAGAAGTCATTGGGGAGGTTATCTTGTATTCAATGTGCACGAGTTGGCTACATTATGGAATTAAGACTGATGGGAGTAGAGTTTAACTTAACTGAAATGGGGGCATTAATTGCACACGTTACAGTGAAACCTTTATTGGTAGAACGCATATGGAATTTGAAAATCAATGATACATTCCTTGAGAAGAAGAAACGGGAAATCCTAAATGGTAAGGAGAGTGACTTTGAAATTAAGAATGATGAATCGTTGTGTTATAAAAATAGAATTTGTGTACCGAATGATCCATCCTTAAAGAGGGATATATTAGAAGAGGCACATAGTTCTATTTACTCTATGCATCTTGGAGGTACCAAAATGTACCGAGATTTGAAGGAGTATTATTGGTGGAACAATATGAAACGCGGTATTACAGAATTTGTAGCTAAATGTTTAGTGTGCTAGCAAGTGAAGGTGGAGTATTAGATGGCGGCAGTATTATTGCCGTCATTACCTATTCCTGAATGGAAGTGGGAACACATAACGATGGACTTTGTTATAGGATTACCCCGGTCACCAAAAGGGAATGATTCTATTTGGGTGATTGTAGACCGATTGAAAAAGTCATCTCATTTTCTTCCAGTTAAGATAACCTATACTATTGACAAGTATGCACATATATACATTAATGAGATTATCCATTTACATGGGGCACCAGTGTCAATAATATCAGATAAAGATCCAATGTTCACTTCTAAATTTTAGCCTCGTTTACAAAATGCCCTGGGCACAAGTTTGAAATTCACTACTGCATTTCATCCACACACTTATGGGCAATCCAAAAGAACAATTCAAATATTAGAAGGCATGTTATGATCCTGTGTATTTGACTTCAAAGGTAATTGGGATGATCATTTGGCATTTATGGAATTCGCTTATAATAATAGTTATCAGTCCACCATTAGTATGGCTCCTTATGAAGCTTCATATGGGAGGAGATATAGAACGCCATTATGTTAGGATGAAGTAGGTGAAAAGAAAATCTTTGTTCTTGAATTGATAGATATGACAATCGAAAATATTAAAATGATTCGGGAACGGATAAAGATAGCGCAATGCAAGCAGAAAGTTTATGCAGATAAAAGGAAGTATCCATTAGAATTTCAAAAGGGAGATTTTGTATTCCTTTGTATTTCACCATGGAAAGGCGTCATGAGATTTGGAAAAAAGGGAAACTAAGTCCAAGATACATTGGACCATATAAAGTGTTGGAAAGAATTGGGACACTAGCATATAGATTAGCAATACCTCCAGAATTGTCTCGTTTACATGATGTGTTTCACGTATCAATGCTTCATAAGTATTTGACAAATCCATCTCATCAACTGAAAACCCAACCTATTGAACTGAAAGAAGACTTGTTGTACATAGAGGAACCAGTGGAAATTCTTGATCGTAAGGAGCAAGTATTGAGGAATAAAGTTATTCCCTTATTTAAAGTTATGTGGATGAGCCATGGAATTAAAGAAGCAACTTGGGAAATGGAGGATAGCATGAAGAAATAGTATTCCCATTTGTTTGGTAAGTGACATTCAAATTAAATTTCAGGGAAGAAATTTTCTAAGGGCGTTAGTTATGACAACCTGGATATAATTATATTTAAATCATTCTTACCTTATTTGATATGAATAATGTGTTATTAGTTTATATAATGTTAAGTGATTATGGTTAGTGTAATCCTACTTTCATAAATCATGAAATGTCGAATTATTTACAAACACAATATTTTATTATTTTTGGTAGAAATGTTCTTGTTGGAGACTAGGTTTGGCCCCTATAATGTAACAATTAAATCAATATGAAAACTATATAGTCATAGATATATGAGTTAGGTTTATGACATAACAACAGGAGCATCAAATGGATGTACTAGAAAGAAACTATCTCGAATTTACTAACAAGGGGCAAATCTGTCCATTCCCTTTAAGTGGTAAATTGTCTTTTAGTAAACCAAATATTTTAATTTGATTGGTTGCCATGGGAGGTAGTTGTGGCCGACTTAAAACTATTCTTCTAACATATTTCTTCATCAAAAAGTCCTAAGTTCAATTTTGGATAGTTTTTGCTTGAGGAAAGAGAAACTAGAAGTTAAGGAAGAAAAGATTACAAGAAAAGCTAGAAAAATTCCAAGAAAATCCTTAAAGTGTTTCCAAGGTATAAATATGTGATTAATATTGTTTTAATCTTGTATTATACTTATTTCAAAGTATATAAATCATGAATTATTGGTTAAAATTCCATCTTCCTTTGTGATAATAAGTATAATACAAAAAAAAAGTATTTGTTCACATGTGAGGTAAGTGGTGTTTATATGCCATATTGTTTTGTATTAAAACCCCTTGTATTCAAACTTGCATATATTTTTGTGTGCTTACTGGAATTCAGAAATTCTAATTATATATGAAAGTAGACTCATATATTCATGTCATATCCAAAAATTAGAATTTAACTCCTGATGGTTAGGCCTTGGTGATCCTTACAAGTTGGTACATAGTAGCAGTTTGTATATTTCATTTCGATATGACCTGAGTTTGTCAAGATTTTGACATAGTAAATGAAGTCAAAATATTATGAAACTTTAACTCTGTTATATTCAGTATGTTTATTAAAAATGGGTGGAAAATCATGAAAATTTATGTAGGAGAAAAATTATGAAAATTCTTTGAAGTTGAAGGGACAATAGAGGAGTTTGTAGGGCAGATTTATGATGTTGTAAAGAAATGGTCATAGTTTGCTCTAAGAAGCTTGACAAATTAAATTGTCACTTGTATTGGAAAGTATATTCAGATATGTTTTCATGTTGATAATCTTGGACACCTTTATTTGTACAATTTATGAATATAAGATAGTTAAGTGTGGAGAACAATAATTAAAGGACATACAAGATACCCTATGAAAGAATATTTTTATCTTCTCCTTTCAAACGGTATTTTGAGTACATGTTTTATGTGAATATACATTGAGAAGTATACTTTCATGTTTACTTGGTTTTAGCAATAAATTCCTTATGAGGTATGTAATACGATTGAATGTTCATAACTCTATAAACTTATATACCATTATTTCGTCTTTACACATGTTTCATTGAATGTGACTTGAGTAGAATTATATTGTTGTTAGATAGTGATTGAAAGTTACATAGATGTATTAAGATAATACTTATGATTGAGATTCAGCACTGATTTAGTTGGATTAACAAGTGTAAGGTCAAATCAACCCAGTTTTGCTCCACCGAAAGGAAACGTTAATACATAGTTGACCACCCAATGTGAGTGTTCTTACTGAGTTGAATATGGATATAATGTGTATGTATTATATGTTGAGATGATATGGCTTACTATATGTTGAGATGTTATGGCTTATTAAAAGTCAAGATATGTTGATATGTTATGGCTTTATAAAAGTCAAGATATGTTGAGTTGCTATGCAATTCAAGAGATGTTAGGTAGTTAAAACCTATGGATATAATTATTGCCTACGGGCGGGAGATGTGGGGTCTATTAGATCTGGATATTTATATGACCTAATTTGGCATAGAGATGGATATATATTGATATGTTTAGATGTTAATAAAGTACTTTTACTATATAGAGATGTAGTACATTCACTGAGTTTTTAAACTCATGGTTTATATGTTTAAATTTTTAGGTTTTGAAGCTGCCTCTGCCAGGTCTAGGAGGTTCAGTGAATAGTAATAGGGTCTCTTCATTTTTTATACATTGTACTAGTTGTAATCAAGTTAAATGGTATGAGAGTTTTGTATAAATTATGTCTCCTCAAAACGATTGGATTTTTTGTATTCCGTATTTTAACCTTGAAGTTGTTATAATGTGTATTACAAAATTAATAATATATTTGTTTTGTGAACTATTTAGTAAATTATATCCTAATGGGGTTAGGGTGTGACATGTTAGTTATTAGATTCATATATATGGATTGATTAAAAGAGTTAAACCATTGGGTATGAAAACCCAATGGGCAGGAAGACTGAAAGGGGAGAAAAAAGATGCAGTGTAGACACCTAAATGAACATGTGGGGGAGAGAGAAGTAATTTACCATCGAAAACTTGGTTTAATGTGGGTGTTGTGGTCGTATCTCATATCTGTAGAGAGAGAAGGGTCTGTTAGCTATGTTTGGGTTGTGATTATAGTTTAACGTATAGATAAATTTGTACATTACCAGATGTACTTCATCACCACAAGTAGTAATGGATTTGAAGGCAAAATCTGAACTATGAGTGATTGAAGCGGTTGTGCTCAAATAATAGGAATTGGTGGGAGAAGATAAAATAGATTATTTTGGGATAATGAAAAGAGTCTATTGTTTACTTAAAAAAAGAGAAGGATGTGAGAGACTCAATGAAGGATAAAGAGGATTAATGACAACTCAGCTTCATTCTTGATGAAATACATGACAACCCCATTTTCAAGACACAATGCCTTTTGAAGCCACAAATGCCATGTGGGAAATCTAAAAGAAGAGTAAACTTAACTTTTTGTAAAGCATTTTAGAGTATATAAATATTCCTCGAAGGTTAAAAGCGTTTTACATTTTTTAAAACACTTAAGAAGTTTGTGTGGATAACTTAATAGTATTTTGGAAAAATTAACACTTGTGAAAATGGAGTAAAAGATGAGTTTAGAAACAAATGGGTAAAATGGTAATTTTACTTAAAGTGGAACATTTTTATTGAAAAATGTATTACAAAAATTGGTCCTAAAAGAATATGATTTTTGGAATAAAATCAAGATTAAAGTCTAAAGGATATGAAATGATAAATTTCAACGTGTAACAGTAGTTGGGGTGAAACCTAAGATTTTTGGCGTCGGCTAGGTAAAAATAATAATGGAATATTATGGACATTTATAAAATTTTTAAACACATTAAAAGGAACTCGAATGACACCGAAATAATTAAGGAGGGCCAAGAGCCTTCGGCTGAAAGACCCAAAACAACTGGCCAAAGCATATGGTGCGCATAGCCGACGATGCGGTGCCTGTTGAAGTGTGCGGTATTTGAAAGATTTCTAAAGAAGATAAAAGAATAAGGAACATGTCAAGAAATGGGTTGTGTGGTGAAATGTGTTAATACAACCTAACTTGAATGAATTAATAAATGTTCCGATAAAAGTTAAAATGGACCATAAATTTGTAATTGATTAGTGTCCATAAGATAAGTAAAAAGATAAACTAAGTGGGTAAATGGGTGGTTAAGCAATTTAAGTGATTAAACCAATAATTAACACAAGAATGTGTTGTAAAAAGGTTTTTTAAGTCTAAATAAGTATTTCTAACACGGTGTTCGTGTGTGTTAAAAGGGCGATTTTTCCATGAAAATACTATTGTGTATTGGATACAAGAAAATTGGTGATTTCGGTAAAGAAATGGCTTTGGGTCAAATCAAGTATAGTGGTTTCAATTACCGAACCCTGTGTATTAAATAAAATGAAAAATGCTAAAGTGAGGAAAGGGAAGTCTTTTATAAGATGAAGGTAAATTAATCTTGACAAATAAGGTTTTGAAGGTAAAACTATTTATTGAATTGTGTATATATGTATACAAGGTGGTTACATGTGCACGTAGGCATAACGTGTTAGAGTCTTCTTTCTGTCAGTCGATTTTATACTACATTTGTATATTTTTCACTTATCATTTGACTCACACCCTCACTTTGTTACGGCAGGTTGGGAGCGGGTTCGTGTTTTGAGAACATTATACAGGTAAGTTCTTCTTTATTATTTAGGTTAGTTGCTTTGTACAATGGGACTTCCGGGTGCTCCCCATGAGTCCCTCATGTAGTTTATTTTGAAATTGAAATGGCATGCTAAACAAGCGAAATGTTAATTAAAATAAAACTGGACTAGTAACATTATATAAATTATTTCAGGATACTTAATTTTGTGACATACTATTTAATTTTAAAAATTATTGCATCAGTGTTTGATGTCAAAAAATATCAATAAAAATATGTCACATATTGAGTTAATTATAACTATCATATTTATGGATTATGCATTTGATGTCCAACACTATAAATTAATATTAAGTGAATTCACATGATACACTAATAATTCATATTCACATACAAGAATTTAATGTCCACAATTTCAAATTATGGCCTGTATTTGACATCTAATCCAATAAATATGAACATAGAGTTAAAATTGAACCCATATCAAATACCCATACATATACATTATAGCCTATCATCTAATCCAACTTAAATGAATATGGATATTCGAAATTTAATCATATATCTAATATTCACACATTTGAATTGCAGCTTGTGTTTGACATTTAATCCAACTTAAACATGAATGCTAGTTTTTAAAATTAAATCATAATATGAATTTAGCCTGTGTTTAACATCTAATCCTTCTTATACATAAACATTAGTATTAAAACTAAATCATACATCTAATATCCACACAAATGAATTATATAATATGTTTGGCATTTAATCCAACATAAACATAAATATTAGTAATAAACCTAAATCAGACATCTAATACCCACATATATGAATGATACTCTGAGTTTGACATCTAATAAACTATAAACGTGAATATTAAAATCATCGTAAACAAATAAAATAAATAATGTGATCAAAAAATACATAATAATTGAGAAAGTCATATATTTTTGTCAAAGAGTGAAAATATGTGTTATCACCACAGGGTTGTATTGGGAAAGTTATATAGTTTCGTCAAAGAATGAAAATTTGAGTTATCCCTAGAGGGTTGTAAATAATCGCTTTACGGTCTCAGAATAATTGACGGATTTTTTAAAATTAGTTTTCGGGAGTGATATATTGATATTAATATCATTACCAAAAAAACAATTTTGAAGACTTAAACAACGTTAAAACGCAAAATATTATGATATAGATATTGAAATAGAAAAATCGTGGATAATTAGCATGAAAATTGATATACCAAGAATGATAAAATCTCGGTAATTAGAGTGAAAATATAATTTCTGAACGAAATAATTAATATAATTAGGGTCTCCACACTCGAACAAATCTACAAACACGTCAGAATCACGCACAAAAAAAAATTGCATTTCATATGTTTCAACCACAATTTTTAGCTCCTACCTAACATGTGAGATTCAAATCATGAAGTCGTTAGCTTGCATCAAAATTAGCTACCACTACAAAAAAAAAATAGATTTTGAGACGGTGGCCTAAGAGTCCTAAAAGATCATTTATCCGTCTCAAATACTTTTTGTGACGCTATTTGGGACGGCTAGGGGGGGTCTTTTTGATAGGGGGTTATAAATACTTTTTGTGATGCCATAGCCGTCTCAAAAGAGTTTTTTGAAACAGTAACAGATCCGTCTCAAAAGGTCCTCATTTTATATGACCCTTTTGAGACGGCACAAGAGCTGTCACAAAAGATTGTTTTTGAAACGAAAATTAATCTGTCTCAAAAGATTACTATTTTAAAAAACCTTTTTGAGACGGCAACATAGCCGTCTTTAATATATTTTTGGGACAGTTTTATCCATCCCAAAACAGGTGAAGGGATCTTAAAATTTTTGCACCAATATTTTGTGGAGAATAAAATCTACCGCTAAAGTTTAATATAGAATTTAATTACATTTGAAACAACACAAACAACGAATAATCATAAAATGTAATACATAAGATGATTTTCAACCAATAGAACGAATCATTTTCATTCAACAATAAATAGAGTTCTTACAACCATCTCCAAATATTCATCAAAACAAGAATCATAACACTAAGTTCAAATATTTGACTTGACAACAAAAATACATTAATTTGTTATTACTCCAAACACGAAATGCTTTTATCAAACTAATTCCGCAACACTGAAGCGTACGACCTCCAAAACCACTAATTAACATTTGCATGTTCTACAAAAATTGTCACCTGCACAAAAAAAAATATAGTTTCGATTATGTCAGAATTAATACCCCTCGTCAACAATACAATGTGCAAAATGAATCAATATAGTATATTTTCATCATTAACAATATAAATATCCGACTATTATTATTTTTTAAAAAATTCGGCAGAGTCTCCTTTGTTTATTCATGAAAACCACAGGTAGCCAACCTGTTTTAAACATCAAAATTATTGATTCTAAGAATGATATACACCAACAGCAGAAAATTTTAACCACCACCATAATAAATTCTCACCACCATAACAAATTTTCCCCACCGCCATTGAAAATTTAACTTTAAACAAGAGAATTTTTCATTATATATATATAAGTAATTATATGTATGAATTATATTGTATTACCTAGTCGGACTGAATCGTCGAGGTAGTGGAAGCTTGCTGAAAGGTAAAACTTTGGAACAAACTTTGCATTTCACTTCGCATTTCACTTCGCATATCATTCTTCATCTGTAATAAAGCTTGTTGGTTGCGAATCTCTAACTCCTCAAGCTCCTGTAGATGTCAAGTCTCTCGATCTTCAGCTTCTTTCTTTAACTGGTTAATTTCTTCCAATAATAACTGAGATGAACATGCTTTTGTCGACGTTGGCCTAATACCTGCTCCCTTTAATAAAGCATACCCATGCCCTCTATATCCTACTACATCAGTAAAAATCTTGTTCCGCACTTCTGGGTCATTTTGTTGCTCTTCTAGTAGCTCATTTAGTCGTCTTTCAAGCATTTTCTACCAATTGAATTAATATTATTATTAATGAACATAAAATAATTTTCAAGAACACAATTTATAACAAATATTAAATAAATCTTTCAATCATCTCTTACGAATTAATATTTATACATACCGCTCTATCAAATGATCCATCTTCAACACTAAAAGTTTTATTATTTGGAGCTCGAGTGGCTTTCCACATGCTAATATATGGGCTCCCCCAGTTCTATCCTCTGAAAAAAACAATGTATGTATATTAATACTCTTATATTAAAATCAGAAATATTTATAATAATAATAATTCCAACCTCCTTGGCTATTTTAGCATGTGGCTTTCGTCCTGTCCTTGAGTAAGCACATTCAACTTCACGGTTCTTAGTGTTTTGATCGGCAATATCCTAAATATTTGAATAAATAAAAATAAAAATTATGATACTAGTGAAGAAGAATGTATGTATAAAATTCTTAATAAATGTGATATTTATACCTTAATCTTCTTTAGACTCCAGTATTTCACCAATTCAGGCCACTGATCTTTTTCGACTCGTTCAGGCGTATAACTCAACCTCTCTTCATCTGTTTGAAACTTTTTATAGTGATTCGCCTTCACTCGATGCTTCCATTGCTTCCACGCAAGTCCCATCCTTGCAAAGCAGATTTGTTTAAAACCTTCCGGTGCATTTGTGTTATTCTAAGAACAAAAAGAATAAATTAGTTAAAACTTGACAGCTAATGTACAACAGAACAAATAAATAAATCAAACTAATAAGTTACCTTCACTTCCTTCCAAATATTATCAAGTGCTTCCTCGTCCGCCTCTCTCCAATCCAACATTGTCAATGGAAATAAATTTCCACACCTTACGTAATAACCTAAATGTGACATCAATTTACTTTCAAGTTTACAAACTGGCTGACAAAGTTCATTCCATTCCAATATCTTCTTTTTGTTATCATTCCATTCGAGCCAAGGCCTTGCCCCCTTTCTAACCCTTTTTTTACTAGTAAGGGTAGCCATTGTACCTAGAAAAAAAGTTGATAAATAATGTTTATACATCTTATTCAATATGAATATAAACATAATAGCAATACAAATGGAGCTATACAAACACTGTGTAACATAGCATACCTGTAAGATCCTCACCATCTAAAGCGGGTGGAGGATTGGCATTCCCAACTGAATTATCAATCTGTTCAATATTTGGGGAAAGTTGACGTGTAGGTGTTTGAAATAAAGAAACTTGAGCTCTTGAGTTGAGGTGTGTATTATGGTATGTTAATTCAATATTTGGTGAAAGTTGTGGTTGCATCTCTCTATTTCCATGGTCCCTTATGTTGTGTTGCACGGGAGTAATTTGAGATGTCCTCTCTAAATCATTTCTCACTGGAGTTGTGAGTGGTTGCTTCACGAGTAGTCTTTCCTCGCCTATGAGGTCGGACATAGTCAACCGACGACGACGACGACGCCTCAATGTCATGGATCTGTATATTTGCATTTATCATAGCAAGAAGTTACATTTCAGTTATATATCACATTTCAACATCGGTTATAAAACTAATCAAACATGAAACAAAATATAAAATGATCGATCATTACATTAAAATGATCGTGTTCATTTCAAAATCATTTCCAAGAATAAGAGGAGCAACTTAAACCCATTACTGATAAATACTTATTAATTTGAGTCATAGAGATCTTGATTTCATCCATTAGCATCATTATCATATACATCATTCTTCCCTCCTTTAAAATATTACTCCATAAAAAGATCTCGACTCAAGCTTTCGTGGAAAACTGGATGGGCCATACAACCAAAACAAATATTTTTGAGAATTTTGGATTTTTTATCTGAGACACCTGATTAGTAAATGCCATTGAATTTGGATGATACCTGATTAGTAACTGATTTGGATGATACTGAATTTGGATGATATACAGATATACTAATTTTAAGTAACTGATATACTCATTTTTAGTAACTAATATACTCATTTTTAGTAACTAATATGCTAATTAGTAACTCATTTTTAGTAACTGATATCTACTATACGAATTTAGTTTGGATGATACCTGCTATAGGAATTTAGTAACTGATGTGTAATTTGGATGATACCTGATTAGTAAATGCTATTGAATTTGGATGATACCTCATTAGTTACTGATTTGGATTATACTAGATTTGGATGATATACTGATATACTCATTTTTAATAATTGATATAATGATTAGTAACTGATATACTCATTTTTCGTAATTGATATACTCTTTTTTAGTAACTAATATACTAATTAGTAACTTTTTTTTAGTAACTAATATATAAGTTTTGAAGCAGGAATCATTATATGGAATAATCTTGTGTTATGCAGATGCTATAATCATTTTTTACTAGGGGTCTAAAGAGAAGTCTCAAGCAGTTAATGTCTTTCTTGAAGAGTTATGAAGATGAGTCTGGTCAGCTTATAAGCAAGGAGAAAAGATGTTTTAAACTGAGTTCTAAAGCATCTTATGGTACAAGAACTCAAACTGCAGAAATCACTGGTTATAATTATGAAGTGTGGCCTCTAAAATACTTAGGAAGTTTAATCTTTAAAGGAAGAAACAAAGCAATTCATTTTGATCCTCTTGTCCAAGCTATTTATTCGAAGATTCACAGTTAGAAATACAAATTCTTGTCTATGGGAGGAAAGGTAAAATTGATCCAATCTGTCCTTTCATCTACACCTCTATACTCTTTAATGTTTTTAAGCCCTCAAAAACTTGTCCAAAAATCCATTAATCAGCTAATCAGCTCTTTCTTTTGGGGTGTCAACCTTAATTTTGGAAAGAAGTTTCATTAGATTAGATGGGCATCTCTGTGCCATCCAAAAATGTAGGAGGATTGAGTATGAGCCTTTCAAGAAATTTCTTTTCAGAAGTTCAACTATAGATTTGAGGTTTGTAAGGATAAGGTCCAAGAGCTCTTTCCTGATGTGGATATTTCTGGGTTGTTCATTGAAGCCCCTTAGTTGGGTGAAGATGGCTTAGATAATGAGAGCAGTGGTGGTGATGATGTTGACGAAGCTTCTGCCTCCCAGGTCTAAGAAAAATAAGAAACTCTAAAGAAAGCCTTCTCCTCTCAGCCCCAATCAAGCTAGCCAGCCCCCCCCCCCCCCCCCCCCCCCCAAAAAAAAAAGTGAAGGTCTTGTTGACCCCACTAATCTCAATCCTTGAGGAGGCTCGTATGTAATTTTTCATTTTCCTTTTTAACTATTATTTTTCTATGGACCTTTTATTGTAATCTCATATTTCTTTTATTGATGACAATGACTTGATTTTTTAAATCCCAACTTCTATATTGCTTCATGTTGCTTTGCAATTGCTTTATGTTTTCTTCGCTAAGGGAATTTTTCATAGCATTCATCTATTTGTGATCTGCCAATAGGTAGTATTCCCCTTAGCCCCCTCAGATTTCTTGGTAAAATAAAAATGATTTAAGCATCAAACTTGTTGAAGTGATTCTGAGGGTCATAAGACCTCTGCTATACACTTGTGAAGTTTCTGAAGTCAACACTGAGGTTTTAAAATGGGTCGTAAGACCTTAGAACCATAGAATCCCTTGTACTTGTACTTTTTTAGAATCGAAAGCCCAAATTTTTTGTACAAACACTTATCCTCGCATAAATTTTGAGTAAGAAGGCTAAAAGATAAATTAGTGAAGGGTCCTAAGACCTTAGATTTGAAATCCCCATTTTGAACTTTGTTCCAATAAGGGTCCTAGGACCTCTTAAACGTTTTCTACTAAGGAATAAAGCCTTATAACATAAATTATAGCTCTGTTGAGGGTTCTGAGACCTTAGAACTTAGAAATTGTTTCAATCTTGAGCCCCCCAACAAATCCTGAGACCTATGGACTTGGACATTTTGAGAATGGAGCCCCATAATAGGTCATAAGACCTTTGGGCTTAGAGAATTTTTAAACCTGAAGTCCTTCAACGGGCCCAAAAGGCTTCAAAACTAAGTGTTCGAAAATTCTGGAGTCCAAAATGGGTCATAAGGCCTTTGGACTTAAATTTTTTTGAATCTGAAGTTCCACGATGGGTTATAAGACCTCTGAACTTGGAAAATTTACAACCTTAAGCCCCTAGTGGGTCATAAGACCTTTGGACTTAAGTGTTTTTTTAAGTCCCATGATGGGTCATAAGGCCTTAGGACCTTAGTCCACTAAGATGAAAGCCTTGTGGCATAAGTTTGAGGTTTCACCAAGGGTCCTTAAACCTCTGAACCTTTACTTACAAAGTTTGAGACCTTGCACTTTTACAAGATCGAAATTTTGAATAATTTTTTACATGTCAATACTTAGCCCCTCGAAAATTTTGAAAATGGAAGTTTTTCAAAGTCCAAAATTTTTAGCCATGGGCGCAAAAAAGGGACCTTTGATATCTTAAAGTTGGTCTTTTTTAAAAGATGGGGTTGAGGAAAATAACTTGCAAAGGTTTTTTGCATTTTTGTATAATCCTATGTTTTTTAAAACATTTTTTGTGCAAAGAGGGTCCTTTTATGTTGACTGTTATGGGCCCTTAGATCTTAGTCAGTTTTAGTGGAATCAGGGATGAAAGCCTTGGTAATTACTTTAGTCTTTTTTGGGTCTTTGGACCTTTGACTATTCATTCGAGTCAAGGATTGAAAACTTGTATCTCTTTCTCAATCATTGAAGACCTTAAGGACTTTGGGAGCTAATGATTGAAGCCTTAGAACTCCATGAGTCTTGGGACTGAGGTTGTGTGGACCTCAGCCATGCATTTTAAGTCAAGAATTTGCTCCTTGTAACTCATATGGAACATATGAAGACATTAGGTGCAACAAAATAGATCTTTTTCATTTCATTCAAGTGTTGAAATACATAATTGATAATATTTTTTGAGGTGCTCACTGTTCCAGAGGTGCAAAAGTTCATATCCTTTCATGTATTTAAGGTAGTAACATGTTATTTTGGTCACTACTTAGGAACCTTCCCACTTTGGTCCTAGCTTCCCTTCACTTGGGGTTCTGGTTGCAAGAGTGACCTCTCATAGGACCAAGCCCCCCACCTTGAATTCCTTGTGATGGACTTTTTTTATTAAAGTAGGAGGTTGTCCTTTGCATAAATGCAGCCATTCGGATCAGTGCAACTTCTCTTTTTTCCTCCAACTTGTCTAGAGACCTCTTAAGATATTCGTCATTGGCCCCTTGTTCGAACCGACGTACCCTCTGTGTTGGTACTTCAACTTTTGCTGGAATCATTACCTCAGTGCCAAAGGTTTGGGAGAATGGAGTTTCCCCTATTGGACCTCTGGTCCTGTAAGCCCATAGTTTGCTCGATAACTCATTTGTCCATAGCCCCTTAACATTTTCTAACCTAATCATCAAGCTGTGGAAGATAGCCCTGTTTATGACTTCAACTTGGTCATTAGCTTAAGGGTGTCCTGGAGATGAATAATGATTGCTTATGCCATAGTCTGAGCAGAACTCCCTGACAATGAGATTGTCAAACTGTTTGTCGTTATCTGAAATGATGACCCGAGGTAGGATAAACCTACATATGATGTTTTTCCAAATAAAGTTGGTGGTATTCTTATCTGTGATGGTGTCTAAGGGCTTAGCTTCAGCCCACTTGGTGAAGTAATAAATGGCAATAATACATAACTTGTTTTGACCCTTGTTGATGGGCAGGGGCCCTACCAAGTCCACTACTCTTTGAGCAAAATCTATGGACTTAACAGCGAGGCCATCTTCTCTACTGGCTATTTTGGTACAATGGTGAACTTGCGACATTTGTCAGAATGCTGCACCAGGTCCTTGATTTCCTTCCACAATGTTGGCCAAAAGTACCCTTACCGCAAGACCTTATAGACTAAGGTATTTGGGATTGTATGGGCACCACATATAGCTTTTTGGAGGTCTCTGAGGACATAACTGGCCTCTGATGGTCTAAGGCATCTATGACGCGCCAAGCAATACTCGTTCTTTAACAATACCCCATTCTCTATGTCGTATTTGGAAGCTATAAAATTTAAGTGTCTGACCTGGAGCTTATCTTTGGGCAAGACTCTATCTCTAAGGTAGGCTTTGAAGGGAATGGTCCAATATGAGTTATGATCCACCTCTGCTCAGCGATACTTGATTAGTCCAAGGTGACAACTAGGACCTCCTGATCCATATCTGTGCGAGATGTTCAGCCTCTGAGTTTTCTGCTCTAGGGCCCCTTCTGATGCAAAAGTTAGGGATTCTCTAGACGAGGTGTTTCACAATTGCTAAGTACCCTGCCATTATGCCACATTTGTCTTCATAAACCTCAGTCACCCAGTTGACCACTAGTTGAGAGCCACTGACGACCTATACATGTTCGACTTTCAGATGGATGGCTAAACTACCACCAAGGTCTCATACTCCGCCTCATTGCATCGAGATATGTATGCTACTTTAAACTTACATAATCAATGAATCATCTGTTCATATGGGGATTACTTATCTTCCAAATTCAATCCATGGCTTAATGATCCAATGGTGCATTCAAGCTAGTGATTCAGATTCTTTCAAATGGTTGTTCAAGATCACTCCTCTATGTATTCTTTGGGATATTTGGCTAAGTAGGAACAAATCAATTTTTGAATCTAAGCCTATGAAACATTAAAAAATTATTGAAAAGGTGATCTCTTCTATTGCTGATCAAGCCTCTCCTATAATTTTTAAAGGAGGATTAAAATAATTGAGCACAGATGTCCGGAATTTCTTCAAAATCAATATACAGAACCATATATTTTTTACTCCCTTCTTCTATTTCTTGGTTGAAACCATATATGGGCAGAGTCACGCTCAAGTGTTCAGGAGCTGAAGATCATCATTCAAATTTTGGTACTTCGGTTATAATCAGAAATAGTATGGGAGTTTTTATTTGGGATGCTACACACAGTGATCATACGAATTTAAAAATTGATCAGCAATAGAAGAGATCACCCTCAGCAACCCAAACTCAGAAGCCTTCTGTCCACGTTCACTCAAGCTCTGGGATTTCTGTGCAAAGGCCATTTCACCAGCCACAGGCACCACCGGTTCAATTCCCTGGCCCTAACCCACAAATGCAGTCTCAGGGCTTGACGAACACTTCAATGCCGATGCCTATGCCTATACCAATGGGAAATCCAGCACAAGTGCAGCAGCCGGTATATGTTCCAGGTCTTCAACCCCATCCGATGCAGTCTCAAGGGATTATTCACAAGGGCCAGGGCTTGGGTTTCTCATCTCCATAATTTTGTGAATTATGGCCTTGTTACTTTGGTGAGTTAATGGTCATTCTTTCTATAGAGCTTCTTCTAAGATGATATTGGATAGGACCATCGAGAGATGATACTTTTAGTCACTTTCACTTTCACTTTGATACGAAATTGGAAGCCTAGATAAACATGACTGTGAGCAAATGGATGCGTAAAATAAATAGACTAAGCTTCAGCAAAAATCATGTCTTTTACATTTTTAATAATTTGAATTGCACGCAGTTGAGTTCCATTAAAAAACTATTACACAATATCACCATAGGAAAAGGCATGTGATCTTTAATACCTCACATATGCCAACTACTTAGGCATGTGAATCAAGGTCGCGATAACCATGACTCATTTATATAAGTGTAAGTGAGGTATTAAAGATAACCATAACTCATCTAATACCTCGCATAGTTGGCATATGTGAGGTATTAAAGATCTGAGTTTTTAACGAATCAAACCCAGATCTGAATCCCATAAAAAATTGATATTTATGCTGGCATCTAAACGTACCAGGTGTAAGGACACAGTTTCAGGTGGAAAATCACTGGTAGTTTCATATTATGCCAATTCTTCTCAATGAGATGGAAGGTAACCAAAATCATCGAGGACGAAGAAATGCAGGGACTCCTAAGAGGCTCTCCTGATAAAGCTCGAATATACGAGCATCATTATGTGCATGGGCATACATCTGAGTGCAACTCATGAAACATAAATATAGTATAAATTTGCTCCTTCATTGAGTTGAATATCACCATAAGACTGCGCAAGCTAATTATGAAAAGGCCAGAACTGAGATTAAGGAGAAGTATGATCAATTTGTAGTGAACGTTCAACAACTATAAATTATAAAGCATATGATATAGCGAATTCAGTAATCACAAAGCAAATTCAGCAAACTAGCTAATTCAGAAAACTAACAAAATATATGTTCAGATATGCAGCAAACTATCTGTTCAGTTATGCATTTGTTATAAGAAACACTACTCAGTTATGCATCAGTACAAAACCAAACTACAAATGCTCCAGTTCAAAAACAAAAATAACTAGTTTATAACTATATCTCCCTCAAGCATTGCCCCTCTAAATTTCATCTCCATCTCCGTCTGCATCTGCATCTGCATCTTCGTGATCATTAGCTTGAACAACACTAGTGTCAACTATTAATCCATCTCCATCCCTCACCCACCGTAAGTTGTGATCTTCATTCAAATTTTGCATGACAAACGGCTCATCTCCATTAAGCAATAATTCTTCTCCAGTTTCTTGAACTGTCGTGTACCTATCAAATTGGTCTCTTGGTGTCATGGGAACAACAACATGCCAATCTGTATCGATAGGGTCCTACACGTAAAATACTTGTTCTGCTTGGGATGCTAGTATGAAAGGTTCGTTACTCTCTCGATCATCTTTATATTTCAAATGCTTGAAATTCACCAGCGTATAGTTAAACTCGTCAACTTTTGTACCCATGCGATTTTCAACCCAATCACACTTGAATAACACAAACTTTATGCCATTAAGATACTGAACTTCAATAATATCCGTTAGTTCCCCATAGTATGTAATATCACCCACAATGGGGTTTTTATCCTTCCGGCTAGAATAACTCATTTGTTCGGCTTTTATAAAAACTCCTCTATTTTGAGTTTTCTTTCCCTTATCAAGTCTCTTTGTTCGAAATCTAAAACCGCTAACAATATAAGTGTTGAATCTGACCGCATCCTTAAGAGGACCTAAAGACAAGCATTTGATTTCTTCGGATACTTGCACACCATCACGTCCCAATTTATTAACCTATAGTATATTAAAGTAAATGTCAATATAAAAGTATAGTATTTATTCATAATTCAACTATTAGTTATGATATTTTCGCTTACATAATCCTTAAACCATTTGTGGAACTCATCGTTGTGAAGACGATTAACACGATGCTTTTGTGAATCTTGAGGATACTTTGATAAAAGTTCCGCAAGATGCTTTCTACAAGTAAACATATAGCCATATGTCAATTCCACAAAAAATATAAAAATGGTTTTCAAAAACACCAATTACTTATAATAAAACTTACTCAATAAATGGCGCCACTGCCTCAGTGTTGGTAAGAACGTGCCGATGAGCTTGCATATACATTACAGAATCAAGTTCAAATTGAACTTTTTTCCCGATTGCACGACCATTTATATGCCCCCAGTCATCATTTCTAGCAGGTCGGTTAGACTTAGTTTCCACATCCACATACTGGGAACAAAAAGTCATGCATTCCTGAAGAATAACAGAGTTGGCAATCGAGGCCTCGGGATGAGCCCGATTACCAACGTAGCCTTTTAAAGTGTGGAGGTACCTTTCAATCGGATACATCCAACGGTAAAGGACACATCTAGCAATTAAGAGTTCGTCCGGCAAATGTATAGGCAAATGTTCCATCACATCAAAGAAACTCGGAGGGAATATCTTCTCAAGGCTACAAAGTGTAAGGGCCATCCGATCTTCAAACCTTTCCAAATCAGCTGCGATAACTGCTTTTGAGCACAGTATAACAAAGCAATTGCTCAATTCAATCAAGGCCTTGACAATATGAGTGGGCAATACCCTTCTCGCAGCTATTGGAAGTAATTGTTGCATTAAAATATGATTATCATGGCTCTTTAATCCCGAAATATTTCTTTCTTGCATGTTCACGCACCGTGAAATGTTCGAAGAGTAGCCATCAGGAACTTTAACATTCTGCAACACTTTTAAAAAAATCTCCTTCTCTTTGTTACTCATCGTGTACTCTGCTGGGGGGGAGGTACTCTAGATTTGACCCTCGTGGTTGAGGATGTAGCTCTGATCTAATACCCAATTTTTTTAGATCTTTTCGAGCCTGTAAATTGTCTTTTGTCTTCCCTTTAGTACCCAACAATGTAAACAGGACATTATCGCAGACGTTTTTCTCAATATGCATGACATCAAGATTATGGCGAATAAGATTATCCTTCCAATATGGCAATTAAAAAAATATGCTCTTTTTTTTCCAACCAAATCTACATTTTCGAACTACCTGTTTACTTTTTTCTAACGCCTCTCTTTCCCTCCTTCTAAAGACATCTTCCATCTTATATTCACATTCAACGTCAAGATCATTCAACTGTTGCAATACTTGTAAGCCCGAAATTTTAAGTGGGGATGGACGTAATTCTACCCTCCCATTAAATGGTGCTTTCTGCCTACGAAGCCTATGGCGCGAGTCTAAGAATCGACGATGACCCCAATAACAGAACTTCTTACCCTTATCTAATCGCATTGACTGGTGGTCTTCGTTACAGCAAGGGCAAGCAAATGTACCTTTTGTGCTCCATCCCGATAACATCGCATAAGCGGGGAAATCGTTAATGGTCCACAACAACGATGCATGCAACTGAAAGAACTCCTTACTTGACGCATCGTAAGTGCGTACACCATCAACCCATAGCTCAATCAACTCATCAATCAATGGCTGTAAAAATACATCAATCTTATCTCCGGGTCCTTTTGGTCCATCTATAAGAATAGACAAAATCAAGTTAGGTTGCTTCATGCACAACCACGGAGGTAAGTTGTAAATAATGAGGATAACTGGCCATGTGCTGTGCTTAATGCTCATATTTCCAAACAGATTAAATCCATCAGCAGCTAACCCAAGTCTAACATTGCGAATCTCCCTCGCAAAAGAAGGGTTTTTCTCATTAAAAGTTTTACAAGTAGGAGAGTCAGCGGGATGTCTCATTACACCATCGTCGATCCTTTCTTCAGCATGCCATTTCATTAAAGGAGCTGAATAGGATGACCAAAATAATTTATGCAATCTCGGTTTCAAAGGGAAGTATCTCATTTTCTTTACGGCTACCTTCGGACCATGGACACCATCAATACTTGAGTCCTCATCTTTATATCGAGAAGATCCGCATATGCCACACTTTTCAAGACCCTCGGTTTCATTACGAAACAACATACCGTTATTTGGGCATGCATCCCATGTCTCGTACTTGAATCCCAGGTCTTTTTTTAGCTTGTTGGCTTGGTAGTAAGACTTGGGAATTCTAGCATGCAAAAACATCCTCCCCAAAAATTTCAATAAAGCCGTGAGAGAACAATTTGTCCAACCATGAAGTTGCTTCATTTGCAAGAGTTCAACAACAAAGATAATTCGGTAATCCCAGGCGGACAATTTTCATAAAAGTCGCATTGAGCCTTTTTCATAAGAGTATAGTACTCTGGAACATCTCCGTCGGATTCAAAGACATCTTCGGTGTTATATTCCTCCTCACGCATATTGTCATGCGCATGGGAAATACCTATTCCCTCTTGAACCATTGTAACCATGTTATCTCGAGCACTCAGTTCAACAGGTATATGTATATCATCAACTAACATATCATCCCCCGGAGTATTTATATTGCTGCTTACACCACCAAAAGTTTCTCCGTGAAAAATCCAAACCTTATATCTTGTCGAAACCATGCATCTCAAGGTGATCTCTCACAGTTTGTCGGGCGTGGTACACTCGATTTGCACATCTCTTACAGGGGCAATAGATTTTCGTTGTCTCAATGTTTTTATTAGCATATGCATAGCTAAGAAACCCTTCAATCCCATTAATGTATTCCTTTGAACACCGATTGCGAAAATCAATCCAACTCTTATCCATGGTTCCCATCTATGAATCTAAAAACAAAAATGTCAGTAAATTTATATTTCATAATATAAAGATAAAGAGATTAATAATGTTTTCGTAAGATGATGAAAATCTAAAAAGATTAATAATGGCAAACATGAATTCCTAAAAAGATTAGCACATAAAAAGAGAACAAACTATAAAATAAGAACATAATTCATCACATCAATTTAAGTATTATTATGGCTAACTAAACCGAGCAATTCAAATTTGAAATATTGAAGTATTAATGCACGCATGATAATGGAAAATATCAAACAAAAATTCACACAATCAACTAATTAACATCTACGTCACTAAACATTTACACATTAAAAAACTCACAAGGCACATACCCATTTTCATCCTCGTTTGAATCCGTATGCTCATTTTCTTCTTCACGTGGCACAAACTCGTCATCATCACCAATGATTTTTTTTTACTCTTTGAACCACTTTTTTTTATTTTTATCTTTGTTTTGAAGTGCCGAATACAATTCATGTATTCCCAATTCCTTCAATTTTGCTCTATTCTCTTCTATTCTCTTTCTCTTTTCTTTCTCGTACTCCTTCATTGTCACAAACTTTTTCTGAGAAAAGATATGTAATTAAAGAAGGAATGAGACTCATACTACTTCTTTAACATGTTAATTTCATATCTATACTTGCTCCCAAAGTAGTTGTAGAACTTTAATGACTCATTTGGTTCGAGGTTTGGAAAAGGAATTTAGAATTCCCCTCATCTAGAATTACAATGTTTGGTTGGAAATTTGGGAGGAACTTAGAATTACTGGAATTTATAATTCCAACAAAATTGGAATTCTCATTTCCCCTCTAAAATGGGGGAATCCTATATTCCCGGGCATTCTAGTTTACTTTTGTGGTGAGACAAAAATACCACCTCACTTAAACTCACACATACATTATCTCTCTCTTACACACACACACACACTCTATCTCTCTCTTTCACACACACACACATATACACACTCTCTCTCTCTCTTTCTCTCTCATACACATACACACACACTCTCTCTCTCACAACACACACACATAATCTCTTTCTCTATCACACACACACACTCTCTCACATATACACACGCTCTCTCACACACACACACACTCTCTCTCTCTTTCTGTCACACTATCTCTCTCTCTCTCTCTCTCTCTCTCTCTCTCTCTCACACACACACACACACACACACACATACATATACTCTCTCTCTCACACACACACACACACACACTCACCACACACTCGCGCGCACACACTCAAATCAAGTAGAAGGGTATTTTAATTAAATGATATTTATTCCTAATATGGGAAAATAATTTAGATGCCGAAAAAAAAAGAATTCTCGTTCGAACCAAACAATGGAAAGGAATTCAAGATTCCAGGAACTTAGAATTCCTGGAATCAAGAATTCCCATCCCTTTTCTAAACCTCGAACCAAACGATCCCTAAATCATTTTTATCCTTGCCTTTAGCTTTGTAGTAATAAGACCCAATATCATTTAACTTCATTCTTAGAAATACATAAAAAAAAAAAGATCTACCAATCATAACTTTACATCAAAAACCTAATCAATCGTTCTACAAACCTCAAATACATAAAAAAAAAAAACATTAATGGTTTGGGAGAAGAATAATTTTAGGATCTTTGAATAATTGGTTCATGCATTTAAGAATTTCTTTAAAAATTAAATAAAAAATTATTATAGAATCATTGAGCCAACATGAACCATAATGCTATATAACATCAAACAAAATAAATAGCCTATTATAGATCTTCTTATTAGGTCACATTGAAAGCTACAAAAAAAATTAAAATCAACAAATAAGCATCCACTCTTTATTTACATTTTATATAAGTATTATACATATGGTTATTTATTTACAGTTTTATGTATATGGCATCATTAATTATGTCTAAAGAATAATTTTTGGTCACCCATTGTTACCATTGTGCAACAGACTATTTACAGTAGCATATTTTGAAGAAGAAACATAATAAATAAATTAATAACAATAATTTCTATGTTGTTTTCCTCAAAAAAAAAAAGGTAAAGATGAAAACTTACCATGAAAAGAAAATAACGGGAGAGATAACGCAGCTGGGGGAGGGAGAAAATGCAGCTGTGGTGGGTGTGGGGGGGGGGGGGGGGGGAGCGCGCCTCTGTTGGCTGGAGAAGAAACAGGGGCGTGCGTGGGTGGGTGGGGGGGGGGGGGGGGAGGGGGGTCGGAGGGCGCCTCTGTTGGCCGGAGAAGAAAAGGGGCGTGCGTGGGTGGGTGGGGGGGGGGGGGAGGGGGGGGCGGTTTGGGTTTGTAGGTGACGAAAATTTAGGTTTTTTGTTTTTTGTGAGGTGGGAAGTTAAGTTAAAGTGTTAGAGCGGGAGATGAAAATAATTAGTGGTGGGAATTAATTTTTTTAGCCGTCTTATTTGGTTTATCTTTTGATACAGTAAGTATTTACCGTCTCATTTGCTTTACTTTATAAGACGGATATAATTAATCGTATCAAAAAGTGACCTTTTTTGAGACGGGTATAATTAACCGTATCAAAAAATGACCTTTTTTAGACGGATATAATTAGCAGTCCCACAAAATAATAGTTTTTGAGACGGCTCATTATATCCGTATAAAAAAGTATGTTTTAAAGACTACATTTTGTCTGTCTCAGTAAATAGGGTCTTAAAAGCAACTTTTTTTTGTAGTGTACAATTTGGAGACAAAATATAAACGAAGAAGAAGAAGGAAAAAACTACACTCTCAAAATAAACAAATAAATAAATAAAATTGAATCATACATCTAATATCAACACATTTGAATGATAGCTTGTGTTTGACATTTTATCCAACTTAAACATGAATATTATTTTTCGAATTTGAATCATAAATCTAATGTCCTCACATGAATTATAGCCTGTGTGACATCTAATCTATCTTATACATAAACATTAGTATTAAAACTAAATCATAAATCTAGTATCTGCACAAATGAATTATAGCATTCGTTTGGCACTTAGTCCAACATAAACATAAATATTAGTAATAAACTTGATTCAAACATCTAATATTCACATATTTTAATTATACCCTGAGTTTGACATCTAATAAACTATAAACGTGAGTATTAAAATCATCGTGAACAAATAAAACAACTGATGTGGCGAAAAAATACATAATATTTGGGAAAGTCATATATTTTTGTCAAAGAATTAAAATTTGAATTATCACTATAGGGAACTGTCAATAATCACTTTAGGGTCTCGGAACAATTGACGAATTTAAGAAATCAATAATATTTCGGAAAGTCGTATATTTTTGTCAAAGAATGAAAATTTGAATTATTACGAGAGGATTATAAATAATCATTTTATGGTCTAAGAACAATTGACAGAATTTAAAAATCAATTTTCGACAGTGAGGTATTGATATTAATATTACTACCCAAAATGACAAAAATACAATTTTGAAGGCTTAAACAACGTTAAAAAGCAAAATATTATCACATAGATATTAAGATAGGAAAATTATAGATAATGACCATGATAACTGATATACCAAGAATGATAAAATGTTGGTAATTAAAGTGAAAATATAATTTTTGAATCAAATAATTAATATAATTAGGGTCGCCACACTTGAACAAATCAACAAATACGTCAGAATCATAAAAAAAAACAGAAAAAAAACAATCATATTTGCATTTCATATGTTCCGACCACAATTTTTAGGTCCTGCCCAACGTGAGAGATTCAAACCATGAGTCTTTCTATTATAAAGGTTCTCAAAATTACTTGCATTATAAATGAATAAAATTGAAGCAGCCATTTACAATATGTCTTCTTTCACCCACTTGAATGTATCATCTCATGCTTATCATGATCTCATGTCCTTGGTACCCCATTAGACAAGGGACGAACTAAGACAACGTTCATAATCACTTTGTTTGGAGGAAGCTGTAAATGAAGCTGGTGAAGTTTCCCATCCAACGGACTCCTCAAACACACAATGATATCCTTAAGACCAGTGATTTCTTCCAATTTACGAGTCAACTCATCAACCTCATTACCCTTAAAATTAATGGAAAACGCCTCAGTATCCTCTTCCACATTACCATCTAAATCAGCAACTTGGTAATATATAATGCTACCATCTGCACGCCTCAAAGGGGAATGAAGAAAACAATCAAATGCCTGCAATTAATTCAAACAAACACAGTGTTAGCAATCACCCAAAAACTTGATAGAAATAATTGATTGATTAAGAAAAACGTAAACTTAACTAACAATAGAATGATATATGATTTATTTTTATTTCTTCCCTCTCTATTCTAAGAGTGGAAAAAGAAACAATATCCTAATTATTCAATCCTAACATTTAATCATATTTCATCATTATTTTTTCGATCATGAATCATTTAAAAAAAAGGATTTAGAGATAATGTTAAGAAGTGTGATGAGTTTGTAATATAATTATATTAAATGCTTTTAGGCAATTTACTGTTATCCGCACTAAAGAATTCTTTTAAGCGGTGTACATGTGCTAAAATTTGGACACACGAGACAAGGTGCAAAGATTGAATCCAAAAAAGTTTTTATCGACTCTTTTATAGTGAACGCACAACACAAATCAAACTCTCTTAAACTTATTGATGACAATGAGGTTGAAATAAGATAAAGCTAGCAGACTAACAGCTGGTTAGCTATGCTAATTAGGAGACGCATCTGTGTTAATATTTTGCATCAAATATTGAATAAAAGAGAGCATTCCTAAATGGTGCAACTCCGTTGAATGTGCAAAAAATTAATAATTCCACGCTGTTTTCTGTTCATTCTAATACTTCAAGAGTCATACCAAATTAAAGTATAGTTCAAGAAATTATTGTAACAATCTTTATACCAATAACATGGTTCAGGAAGGAAAATCGTTACCTCTTCTCTGAAAAAAGTTGGAGATATAGTTGAAGCCGAACTCGATTCATCGGATCGAACCACCAATGGAGGGGATGCTTTAGCCTCTGGCGATCTAGTAACAATCTCAACAACATCAACATCCCAAAGAACCCACTTCTTAGTTGAGCACCTGTGTGGAATATTATGTGTTACAGATTTTCGCCACAGAGGAATACCACCATTAGCCCTTAGAAACTGGCCGTAACGCGTCTTGAGCCTAACTTGGTTACCCTCTTTTACCGGCTCCCACTCAACAGACGAGTCTAGCCTAGGAGGCAGCGTTTGAAGGACCTTCCTGCCAGTCATACCCAAAAGAAAAGGCTGGTTTGAGGGTGTGAGATATTTATTGTATTTGCTCTTGAGACGAATAATATTTTTTCCTGGTAGGTTGGTGACAAACTCAACAGTCCAAACAGCGCTTTTGGATGAGCCTTTTCGATCTTGTGTCACGGTCTCTTCGTCTTCATCCGCGTAAAGGTATTTCCCGTGGTGGCTACGGAGCCTAACTGCCTTAGCGCATTGGAAAAATTCCATTGTAACAGGTGGGAACGTAGAATGATCAAAGTAGGGTGATGTTCTGTGTTAGTAAGCCTGGACAGTTTTTGAGTGTTGAAGTTGTGAGTGATAAAAGTAGGGCTGGCTATTTATTTATAGATTTCAAGGGGCGGAGATTTATTAGAGCACGCTTTGTTTTGATGATGAGATCGAATATGAATAGAATTAGAGAAGCTTAACCAGAACCAGCCGCCAGCCATATATATAGCGGAAGTGTTTGGGTTTTCATCACCTGTTCAAATCATATTGAAACTCTAGTTTGACACGAGCCACTCAAGTGAGGTGAAGAAGTCGATTTTTATTTTTATTTTTATTTTTTTTGGTATTTACTTCTCATTGGTATTTTTTTTTTATCATTGATATTTTTTTTTATTCCCCCATTTTCCATCTTGGTATTTACTTCGCTCCTCTATATTTGGTCGGCTGTTTTAACTCCTTAGACCTTTCAAATCTCTTATCTGCTGTAGCGAAAAAAGAAAAAAAAAAAAACTTTTCATTTTACTCTTTTGAATACTCTTAAAATTTACCTTTTTTCTCCCTAAACCTTAAGTCTCTTGTCTACTGTACCAGGAAAAAAAAACTTTTCATTTTTCTCTTTTAAATACTCTTAAAATTTATCTTCCAAGTACCCCATCTCTTTGCCTCTTCATTATCGTTTCTCCTCTCCAGAAATCTTCATTATCATTGTCATCAGAGAGAAATAATTTGTTTATGTGACAGAAGGACGACAATAGTGAAGTTGAATGATTTGGAACTAAAAAGGCATGTCAACAGACATTACTTTAATTGGGTGGTAGTCTCGGAGTTATATCAGTTTTCTTACTTTATTTTTTTTTTTAATTTTGCTTTATTTCTTTCTTTTATGAGTAATGCTATACTACCCCGGGAGTTAACCCCGGGTTAGTACATGGAGGGGATATTTTTCTTTTCTTTTTTTTTGGTTTTTTATGTGATATATTAGCATTATTTGACGTTTTTATTTATTTATTTAGAAAAACTGTTTTATTAGAAAATAATATTTTTTATAAACTAAAAAAACGTATTGCTAAAACATACTATTTTAATATAAAAATAGTTTTTTTTTTAATAAACTGTTTCAAAAAAGAAAAGTTGTTTAATATAAATAGTTTTTTTACATTTTTAAAAAGTTTTAAGAAATACAAAAATTGTTTTAAATGGGGTAAAATTAAAAAAAAATAGTTTAAAAATAATGGGTGCCGCTGGCGCGGACCTTTAAAAGTAAGAGAATATTGGGTAAATGAGTGTTTTGAGGACTCAATGAGTTTAAAATAATTTTTTTTAAAAAGAAATTTCGTATTAGAATAGTTTTATTTTTAAAAAACATATTTTTATTGAAAATACAGATTTATATATATATTTTTTAAATTGTTTCAAAAAATAAAAGTTAGTTTAATATAAATAAAAAAACCTTTTTTTTACATTTTTAAAATATTTTAAGAAATATAAAGGGGTGCCGCTGGCGCGGACCGTTCAAACTAAGTAAATATTGAATAAATGGATATTTGAGAGACTAAATGAGTTAAAACAATAAAAAAAAATAATACCCAACAACCCATGAGATAGTGTTGGGGTAATTAAAAAAAATTAAAATAATGGGTGCCGCTGGCGCGGACTTATAAAAACAAGAGAATATTGGGTAAATGGATGTTGAACGGACTAAATGAGTTTAAAAATAATTTTTTAAAAACAAAAAAAAACTATAGTTTTATTTTTAAAAAGCTTATTTTTATTGAAAATAAGTATTTTATATTTTTTTTTTGAAAAAAACTGTTCCAAAAACTAAAGTGTCAACTAAATAAATGATGTGTCAACTATATAAATGGGGAAAAATGAGGACCAATGAGATTGCCAACTAGACAACCCGGTACTAGCACCCGAGTTGTCTAGTATTATTTTTCTTTTTTTGTTGTATAGTGTAGCTAGCCATAGGCATTTTGATTGTTAGAAGGGCAGGTGATATTATTAATCAATGATCTCCCGGTAAGTGTGAAGGACCGGATCAAATGTTTCCTAGAGATAAGTATCTGATACGACTAATATAAAATTACAACGATAAAGCTGATAATTTCACGTAAGCTTATTTTAGGGTGTGGCTATCCCACACCCTAAAAGGCCTCCTCCACCCTAGGGTCAGTCCTACGATTTATAGTACCCTGTGCGATACTCAATTTACTTCCAAAAAAATATTGTACAAAAGTATCAAATACCTAAATACTCATTGAAGAATTGATCCTCTAGCATTTCAACTTGCAAAATCACTAATTAAAGTTTTACAATCAAGTTTATCTAGCAATTCATGTTCAAAAGATAATAAGGCTAAGCCATTTAAATACATAAGACATGTCGTATCCTCCTTATCCCCATTGGGTACAAAACGGGTGTAATGTAGTGAAGAAAACATCTAGATTATTTATCTTTAGGGCCTTTTTCGAAAGATATATCTCTTATTGGACCCTTTTCTACCAATATGTCTTTAGATTTTATATCAAGATTATCCCAATTTCTTGGATTAAAATTATCAATCATGTTACTAGGTTGTTCATCCTCCAACAATTCATTTTCATCATTTTTCGTAGGACTTACATTATTCACTCTTTCATTTTTGTCATTTGCATTATTTTCTAATTCTTCTCATTGACTTGTATTTGCATTAATAGAATTTATATTTTGTTGCTCTTTAATAATAAATTTATCAAGCCCTCCCTTAAAAGATTGTGTCACCTCTTCTATTCTTTTTTGTTTTTTTTCGTTTTTGATATTCGGATGTTATTTTTTTTGTAACATTTCTAAAAATTACAAATTTATGATTAAAAATAAAACATGCAATAAACAACGAATCTAAAAGATAATTTTATTTTAGAAATATCTCAATTGATTGCATATAAAAAATATGGAAAAATGTCACCTGATTTGAACCTTTTATTCCCTCTCCAATTTCATCGACTTGATTAATGTAGAAAGAAAGAACGTGATAAAAAAAATTAATTACATAAAAAACAGATTAGTAAGACCTTGATGAATTAAAAAAAATATTAAAAAAAAATATAGTAATAAAAAAGATTAGCATATGTTTAAAAAAATAATAAATATTCTAATAAAATATGAATATTTTAAGTCTAAGTCCTAATAAACGATGAATAGTTTTTTGCTGTAAAAAAAACAAGTTGCAAAAGCAAACATTTGTACCTTTACCTTTGTTTTGCCGTGTGTAGAGTATTAGGATTGGAGCCTTAGCCTCCAACTCTTCTGCAAAAATGAAAAAAAGAATACAACAGTTGTAGTTTTGTTGCTTGCACAGAGTAGAGATGAGAGAGGGAGAGAGTGGGGCGAACAAAAGAGAGAGAGAGAGAGAGAGAGAGAGAGAGAGAGAGAGAGAGAGAGAGAGAGAACCAAAAAGATTTTGTTGGTAGTTGAAAAAATGGGCTCCTAAAAAAATGGTAATCTTAAATGAGTTGGGTGAGATTTTTTGGGTAGAATCATTCTTTTTTTGCATAGTTGAAAAAATGGGTCCCTAAAAAAGTAAACTCATTTTCAAAAAATATTTTTTAATATACATAAAATATTTTTGGACACCTAAAATACACATATACTAGTACTTAAATATACAGGCCCTGAGCCACTGCCCACCTGGCACATGGCTAGGGCCAGCCCTGCCCCACACCCTTTTAATAAATCCAACATATAAGGATCAAAATAATTTTTCCTCTTTCATTAAACATAACATCATTTTAAGTATTTAAATATAATAAAATTTAAAAACATAAATAAATAGTTTTTAAGAATAGTTTTTAATGAACAAAAAGTAGTTTTTAAAAATAATGGCAAAAAACTGATCATGACAAAATAAAATAGCTCTTTAATGAACAAAAAAATAGTTTTTAAAAATAAATAATTTTTAACAAAATAAAAACAATTTTTCTGAAGAACATTTTTTAACAAAACAAAAACTATATAAAAAAAAGAAAAAAAACAATTTCTAACAAAACAAAACAGTTTTTAACAAAATAAAATCATTTTATACCAAACAAACAATATCTTTAAAAAAATCAGTTTTTAAAGAATAAAAATATGAAATTCAAAAAATATTAATAAAATAAAAAATAGTATTAATACTAATTTGTAATAAAGTCTTAGAAAAATAGTAATGGGTTAAAGTGTTTCTGTTTTTTTTTAACAAAATAACAATTTTTTTTTTAAAACATTTGAATAAAAACAGTTTTTTTTAAACCGATTTTAAGCAAAATAAACTAACTAATTCGTAAGATAAACAATTTTTTTAAACAAAATAAAAACTGTTTGTTTTAACCAAATAAAAACTGTTTATAACAAAAAAAATAGTTTAAAAAATTCTAACAAAACTAAACTATTTTTATTTTGTTATAAACTGTTTTTATTTTGTTAAAAACTGTTTTGTTTTGCTAGAATTTTTTAAACTGTTTTTGTTTTCTTCCATGAGAGCGAAGAGAAAAAAAATTATAAGAAGAAGAAGAAGAAGAAGAAGATGGAGCAGGCCTGATGCACAAGAGGGAGTGGTTGGGGGAGAGAGAATTGGTGGTGGGTAGGGTGGCTGGCTCGGGGAAGAGGGAATGGCAGTGGGGGAGTGATTTTGGGTTTTTATAGAGAGAGAATGATTTCGTGGGTTTTGATTGAGGATTCGAGGGTTAACGGCTGAGAGAAATTGTTTAATAATAAGGGTATTTTGGGTAGTCAACAAAAAAAGTACTCTTGTTTAACGGATGTCAGCATAAATCGTTAAAATAACACTCATCCAATAATAACTAAAACCAACGTACCCCAGGAACAAAATACTGATAACAAATGTACCCCAAACAGTAAATGAGCCTTAAAAAAATAATAAATATCCTAATAAAATATGAATACTTTTAAGTTTAAGTCCTAATAAACTATGAATACTTTTTTGCTGTAAAAAAACAAGTTGAAAACGCAAACATTAGTACATTTACCTTTGTTTTGCCTTGTGTAGACTATTAGGATTGCAGTCTTGGCCTTCAAACCTTCCGTAAAAAAAAAAAAAAAATACAGTAATTGCTTGCACTAGGGGTACACACGGTTCGGTTTGGGTCGGTTTTGAGACTAATCCGAGAACCGAACCGAGATGGATCGGATCCAAATTTTTGGAACCAGAATCGATTCGACAGTTACGCAGAACCGAACCGAACCGAACCAAACCGAACCGAACCAACGGTTCCTGGATCGGATCGGATCGATTTTCAGTTCCAAAGTCATATTTCAAACTTAGTGAAATCTTAAGATTAATGTATTTCATAAATAATTTTTTAAGGTCAAAATCAATTTTGATCCTCAATAACATAAGTTAGAAACTCAGGTAATCACAAAAATATAAATTACAAGTGTTAAATATATAAAATAAATATATATGTAATTATAAATCGGTTCGGTTCGAATCGATTTTCGGGTCGAATTGGTTTTTTTCCCCTAGAATCGAGAACTGAACCGAAGTATCGGTTTTATTTTTTTAGAACCGGAACCGAACCATTGAGGAAAAAATTAGATCCAAACCGAACCAATGCAGTCGGTTTGATTTGCTTTATCGGATTTTCGGCTTCGTTGTGCACCCCTAGCTTGCACAGAGTAGAGAGACAAAGAGAGAGAGGGACGTAGTAGAGAGGAGAGAGGGAGAGAGTGGGGCGTACAAAAGGGAGAGAGAGAGAGAGAGAGCCAAAAAGATTTTGTTGGTAGTTGAAAAAATGGGCTCCTAAAAAAATGGTAATCTTAAATGAGTTGGGTGAGGTTCTTTTGGGAAGTTGAATCATTCTTTTTTTGGATAGTTGAAAAAATTGGCCCCTAAAAAACTAAACTCATTTAAAAAAAATATTTTTTAATATACATAAAATATTTTTGGACCCCTAAAATACACATATGCTAGTACTTAGTTTAAAATGGGCACTGTGCCACTGCCCACCTGGCACATGGCCAGGGTCGGCCCTGCCCCACACCTTTTTAATCAATCCAACATATAAGGATCAAAATATTTTTTCCTCTTTCATTAAACATAACTGTGACACCCCACCTAATAAAATACCGGGTGATCAGTCCTATACCAAATTAAAACAGGAATCCCAGTTGGTTCATCCTTAGCATCACTGTCGAAAACTTTTTAAAACTTACTAACCACCTAGTATTCCAAAAACTGGTGCCAAATTTTAACTTTTTAATTTACAAACCAGTACCTGCGGAATTAAATATAAACCATTCACACAACTGAATTTAAGTCAACTGAACAAAAATAAAACGACATGCCGAATAAACCATCGACCACCAAAGTAAATAGTCCAATACAAACATCCAACAACTGAATAAAATAAATCTAAAAACTGTACTGAGAAGTCTAGGCGAGAAGACCTAAATAAAACTGAAACTGATACATGATTCCTACTCTAGGAATAAATGAACGATGCGTCTAATCCAAACTCCTGCTAGCATCCACAAATGCCGCAGCTCCGTGTCCCTGAAATAAAATATCAATCCTGGCGTCCCTGTGGCTGGACACCTAAAAGGTTTTGAAAATAGTTTTATAGCAAGAGTTATAACCCAAAACATTTTGAAAATATTTAGCAAGTGAATTAACTGCAGTAATTTAAAATGTATGAATGCGCTTCATATTTAAGTTGGTGTCACACTCTCTTGAGGACATTCTCACCCCTCCACTACTGTGCACAACTAACGGTTACCTTAACCCCACCTAGTTGCACTACCCTGTCCAACTAGTCTTGGTATAACCTTCCCTTGCCATACTACGCTAACCCGAGTATAATTTTTCATGAATTATAAGTTGTCTCACCAATTAACTTAATTAATTCCTTCTTAAATAATGGCAGATAACTGTGTCACGAGTTATATAAAGTAAATACATCACACACTGTATTATTACCCGTATATAATATTTAATACCATTATATACGTACATTTACTTAAACATCCACATGTATATCATACGTATATCCATCCCTCCGAGTATACCCTCGCCGGATGCTTCCCTCTAAAGTGTTATCTCACTAGGTGTGCTCACATAACCTAGTTACCCAAGTAGGAATCGCTCACCAACCTGGCCCAAAACATAAAGGAAGTGGAGGCGGTCATGTTCCTTCACTGAAAGTGAGATAATCCCCTCACCCATATACCAGACGCTATGACATGGGGATATACCTACCCTACTCCTCAAGCTAGGGATTCATCCACATCGCACAACCTCCCTTGATAGCACTAGAGTATATAAATTAAATAAATATCTAATCACTGATATTTAATAGCGCACACACACACACACACACACACACACACATATATATATATATATATATATATATATATATATATATATATATATATATATATATATATATATATATATATACACACTATCATTAGACTGTATATATATATATAAATAAACCCCGGCTTCACCGTGTACTCACAACCCGTAACACTAGCCTGTAATTTCCTAAGTCTCTGGCCTCACTCAACTAAATAAATTTTCTCACTTATTAAATTATCATTACCCCGAGTATGTGGTCCGACTCTAATATATTTAAATCACACTCAATCAGTATAATATTTTTCCCGAGTCTATGGTCCGACTCTCACATAAATACTTTACATAATAATTTATACGACATTTACCCGAGTCTATGATCCGACTCTCATTTAATTAATTTACACATTAATTAATTAATACTAAGCCGAGTCTGAGGTCCGACTCTCATTTAATTAATTTACAGATTAATAAATTAACACTAAGCCGAGTCTGAGGTCCGACTCTCATTTAATTAATTTACAAATTTATAAATTTATACCAATCCGAGTTTGTGGTCCGACTCTCATTTAATTAATTTACACATTTATAAATTTATACCAATCCGAGTCTGTGGTCCGACTCTCATTTAATTAATTCACATGTTAATTAATTAACACCAATCTAAGTCTATGGTCCGACTCTCATTTAATTAATTTACACATTAATTATTTAATACCCTTCCCGAGTCTACAATCCGACTCTAATTTAATTAATTACGACATCAATTAATTTAATACTTTTCCCGAGTCTACCTTTCGACTCTACTTCCATTAATTAACACATCCATTTATTTATTAACTTGGTATCACCCAACCATTATCCCCGGGGAACTTAATATTTCTCGAGTCTATATTCCCCAAACTCGCTCACTTGGCCCATAACTTAATATTTCCAGAGTCTATATTCCCCGGACTCACTCACTTGGCCCATAACACATCCATTTGTGTAATTTTTTTCCCTTTCAATTACACTTAATTTGAGTGGGAGATAATATAGGAGGAGAAAGGTTTTATCGGTTATGTGAGCCACATGTATACCATGATTGCAAATGAGTATTGTGGGTCTTTGAGGTTGTTTAGTTTTTTAATTCAATTAATGTTTTGGGTTGTGTTTCAATTCGGCATGACATGTTTTTTTTCTTCCATTAAGATGATACGACATGACTTTGTTTTTATTTGATGTGAATATGATCGATTAAAAAATAAAATCACGTGATTAATAGTTTTCCTTAAAATTTACCTTTAACTAACCATAAATATAAATAATAATATGAGTAATAACATTATTAACTTGAAAAATAATTTTGATATGAACATAACACGACATCTCTTCGTGTCAAAAGCACGGACACGAACACGATACAAACATGATGTAAAGTGTCAATTCCGAGTCATGTTTTTGTTCCCTTTTTAAAATTTACACCATTAATCATGCATATCCTTTTGAAAAAATATTTTTACGAAATCTAACCCGAAATGGACCAATTAAAAATAAAATGACATGTATACATGTAAAATAATTCTCTGTCGTGCCATTGCGATAGGATTCTATTTATGACGAGCTTCTGGCTTATAATATATATATATATATATCTAATAAGCGTTTGTTATCTTGAGTAAGACAATCTGGAAAAACGTGTACTTAAATTTCTAAAAGTAAAAGTGTTGCATTAGTCTAGTTGAATTATGGAATTAAAATTTGTAAACGAGTATATCAAAAGGTTCAAACAAGAATTCGAAATTTGTTGACTTACAATCTGGACCATGTTTACACTATTACTAAATTAGTTGAAATATTAAAGTATGCATGACCACGAATAAATAATTATTTACTATTTTAATATTTTAGTCAATACAATGAAAACATCACCATAACTCTCTTTTGAGGTGGGTCAATAAATTTGAACTCCAAGATACACGAAAATTTTAAATAGTATAATGACACAAAGTTTTCTAAATTAGTTTGCCATATGTGAAAATTTTAAGGGGCATATACCAAATAGTTCCTCGAACTTGTTTTTAATACACGTCTAGTCCAAGCCTTTTTATTTTGCACTAAAAAGTCCTTCACCATGTCAAAAAGACTTTATCATGCCGCTGACGCGAACTTTTAAAGATAAGAGAATAAGAGACTTTTTGGTACAAATAAAAGACTGGGACTAAGTGTGTATTAAAAAATATTTGAGGGACTTTTTGGTATTTGATCCAAATTTTAAAGACTCTTAAATAAAAATTTCAAAATTAGTGTTGTAACAATTATTGATTGTTTTTCTGGATCCCAAATGATTCAATCCTATCAACACTGGTTTAGAACCAATATGTTAATCTATTTGGCCAACATCGCCCACACATATTACCGCCAACAAGGGGGATGTTGTTGTTTGGAAGCTAATCATTTTTGGTTGTTTCAATTTGGTATTGTAATGTATTGAAGATATTTGTCTGAACGAAATTTAATATTTTTATTATTGTTTTTAATGAAATTTATATTTTTCTCACAAATATGTGTGAAAAATAATACAAGCAGTGCAATTTCTCTCCTCACTGTGAACAGTTCTTATTTGTTGAAGGGGGGTGTCATATTATTTCATAAGAACTAAATAGAAATTATGCTATGTGCTATTAATTTTTCAAAATTAACACCTCAATTCTTACTTTTTTTCAACCTAATTTCATCTTCTATGATATATATATATATATATATATATATATATATATATATATATATATATATATATATATATATATATATATATATACTAGCGGAATGCCCTTGCCTGAAGGCACGGAGAAAATTTTCAAAGTACGTAAACGTAAAACGATAAAAATTTAAGTGAATAATTGCAAAACGTCAAAATTTTCATTGTCCAACAATCAACAAAGTGTTATTTCTATTAAAAAAATCGCTATAATCTCTTTTGTTTATTGGGCTATTGTGACACCCCGACTAATTAAATACCGGGTAGCTACTCCTTTATTAAATTAATTCAAAATGCCAAGTTGGTCCAGTTAATAGCATCACTGTCGAAAACATTTTTTGATGATTACTAACCACCTAGTATTTAAAAAGTAAGTGCCAAATTTTAATTTAAGTATGATTAACATGCAACAAGTGTAATAAAGAATAATAACACCATTCACCATAATGACGTAAATAGAATAACCATCACACAATGTAAATAAAGTCTGGAGGAAAACTCCTCACTACAATCCCACAACTGAATTAAGTAAACTGAATACTAAATCAATACATGCCAAAGTCTGAAAACTGTAATGGAAATGTAACTCTAATAGAAATGGGCAACATGCCCTACAACTGATAGATAATGAATCTAGAATCCAAGTGATAGAGGCGTCTACAAGCAAATCCCTGTAGCTTCCACAAACAGCTACAGCTCGTCACCAGAATGAGTATCCTATGCATGGTGTCCTTGTGGCTGGGCACCTAAAATGGTTTTACAAAAAATAGATTTGAAAGCAAACGGGTCAGAGCCCGAATGTGGAGATATTTTAAAAACCTGCAAGTGCTTTAAAAACATTTAAAACATTAAATGCAAAGTACATGTTAGGACGTGCACTCACATGATATCCTCACCTCTCGTCTAACTGTGCACTCCTAACGTAAGTACCCATCTACAACCACACAAACCACTAGCTAAGTGACATTATCTCTAGCTAGTCTGCCATAGGTCCTACCCTTATTACTCGGTTCTATTAACATTATAACGCTCCTAATTAAATAGGGGTTTAACGTAAACTCAGATGCTCAATATGCAATATTTTTCACTATCCGCTAACCCGTTATGTTTCTCGAAACAATACCGTAATTATTTTCACAACATGAACATGAAGATTCCCATTAATTAAGTGTATAATAATCACAACATAAATATACAATACAAGCACCCCGAGAACTAAGCTGTGGTGCACACATACTCTGCTATCCATCCCGGTACATCACGTACATAAGGATTACATATTCCAAATCTCTCAGGAATAGTTCACAGATAACAACATCACAAATAATGGAGGCGAACACAGTCAAATCACATGGGTCACGCACATACCTACGCTCCCACGATCAGCGAACTTATTAATATCCCAATAAGTCTTTCTATGACCTATGTTCATCAAGGTAACCAGTCTAAATCCGGGCAACACAAGGATTAGAGGGCCCTAAGCGAACGCAAACCTCCCGTGATAGCAAGTATGGTAGGTATGTCATACACACAATTCATATACCAATACTAAGTAAACACACGTCTTAGTAATCCCGTAGTTTAATTGTAGTACTATTCTCATTCTAGTACCAATATATAATTTACACACTTTATACGATTCCGGTTTATAATCATACGTGCCATAATCTATTCTCACGCCGTAGTAGACACTCACGTCTCAACCCAAACGGTTCATTGATTTAAATCACTCGTATATAATTTACTCCTCATCATAACCCAAAAGTCCCAAATCTATCCATATATCATCAAAGGAAGGTTATCTATATCCTCGAACAAGTTTACAGGACTCCAAAAATCGAAACAGGCCAAAAAGGCCTAAACTGTCAACTCGTTAAAAGTCTCGTTCGAACGAGGCTGTTCGAACGAGATTCCACTGTCAGCTCGTTAAAAGTCTCGTTCGAACGAGACTGTTCGAACGAGATCCAGTTCGTTCGAACGAACTGTACCTTCTAACGATATCCCGTTCGAACGAGATTATCGAACGAAGTTCCCTTTCGTTAGAAGCGACTGGTCAATTCGTTAGAAGCTCATTCGAACGAGTTCGTTCGAACGACCTGGGCAGGGGCTTCTAACGACCTACCAGTTTCGTCCCAGATTTATCTAATCTCGTTTTTCACCATTTTTAACACCTCAAGTCTCAAACAAAATTCGTCCAATCAATGTTTTAAGGTCTCCAATCATCCTAAAACATACTAAGGTCATATACTAACACCTTTTAAGTAATTAATACATCCTAAACATCATTAGATCACAAGATTCTACACTTTTCTCCAATTCTTTTCAAGAACACAAACCCTAACATTTTAAATCATGAATTAACCCAATATAAATCCGTTTTAATTTCTTCCAATCACAAATATCATGAGAATAATCATCTACCTATCATTCTACATGCAATTCTCCTCAAGATTTTCAAGTTCTAAGTTCCAAACTACATGGGTTTTCATATTTCACCAAGAACAAACATAAAATTGGAATTATCTAACATGGAAAGAACATTCTCTGAAATTAAATGGAATTAAGTCACTTGCCTCGAGTTTATCTCTGATTTAGATGTTGGTTTGATGGAGCTTTTCTGCAGAATTTCCTTTCTCTCTCTTTCCCCAAGCTTCTTCTCCAATGGTGGCTACGGTGGCTAGGGTTTGCTTTGGTAAGGTATTAGAAAACCTAATTCTAATAACCTACGTAGCTTGTTGGGTTAATAAGGGTTGGTTAGTGGCTTAGTGGGTCAATTCCCAATCAGATTAAAACTCCCAATTATCGTCATTTTTAATTCCTAAAAATACGAAATTACCAAAATACCCTTTATATTGCCACTATGGCCTAAAAATACCCCGGAACCCAAACTACACTCCCGGCTAGTGTTTTCTGACTATCTCGACCCTTCCGGACGCGTTGGCGCACTCAAAACGACCATACGGTTTAAAGAATTAAAATTCACTTTTATAATTAAAATAATACACCATGACGCGGCGGTCACACGCGTCTCAACAAAATTCCTAAAATGCCATATATCAATCTCACGAAATTTTTTTCATAATTCAATATTCATATAAAACATGTATGCACATAATCAAATACCAACTCGCATCTCGTTAGTATTTTTAACCCGGATTAATTTCCAATTAATACGCATTTAATTAATTAATCCCAAAAATAAATATAGCCAAAAGTACGGGGTATTACATACTTCCCCCCTAATAACTGAATTTCGTCCCGAAATTCGAAACTAGAAAGTACCTGCTAAAAATAACTTTGGATAACGTTCGCGCATCTCATCCTCGCACTCCCATGTGGACTCCTCGACATTGTGATGTCTCCACTGAACACGCACTAACGGGACTATCTTTGACCGCAGTTTCCTCTCGCTTCGGTCCAAAATAGCAATTGGCCCCTCCTCGTAGGAGCTTTCCGGCTGGAGATCGATGTCCTCCACAGCAATGTGAGAATGATCCAAATTATCTCTAAGGTATTTCCTCAGCGAGGAAATATGGAACACATCGTGAATCCGATGCAAATGCTCCGGTAACCCAAGTCTATACGCAACCGGTCCGATCCGCTCAATAATAGGAAACGGCCCCACATACCTTGGGGCCAACTTCCCCTTCTTCCCGAAATGCATAATCCCCTTCATAAGAGATACCCTGAGCAAAACCTGGTCCCCTACTTGGAACTCCCTGAAAAATCTCTTCGCATCAGCGTAACTCTTCTGCCTGTCTTGAGTTACCCGAATGCGACTCCGAATCAACTCAATCCTTGCCGAAGTATCCTGAATCACTTCCGGCCCAAGTAGTTTGTTGTCCCCCACCTCTAACCAACATGCTGGGGAACGACAAGGCCTACCGTACAATGCCTCAAACGGAGCCATGCCAATAGTAAACTGATATGAGTTGTTGTAAGCAAACTCCACCAGTGGAAGATACTGCTCCCATCCACCCCCGAAGTCAATAATGCACATGCGTAGCATGTCCTCCAACATCTAATTTGTGCGCTCGGTCTGCCCATCAGTCTGCGGATGATAAGCCGTACTCAACCGCAATTTCGTGCCCATGGCCTCCTGGAAACTCTCCCAAAACCTCGAAACAAATATCTTGTCTCTGTCAGACACGATATTTAGGGGCACACCGTGAAGTCTCACAATCTCTGAAATGAAGAGCTGGGCATACTGTCCCGTAGTGTAGTCAGTCCTTACGGGTAAAAAGTGAGCGACTTTGGACAACCTGTCCACAATTACCCAAACGGAGTCATGACCCCTCTGCGACGTAGGTAACCCCGTGATAAAGTCCATTGATATGCTCTCCCACATCCACACCGGGACCTCCAACGGCTGTAGCAATCCTGTCGGTCTCTGATGATCCACTTTTACAAGCTAATAAGTGGCGCATTTTGAAACAAACTCAGCGATATCTCTCTTCATACCGCTCCACCAATACTGGCGTCTCATGTCTTGGTACATTTTGTCCCCTCCGGGATGTACCGCGAACCGTGAGCCGTACGACTCTGCCATCACATCGTGTCGCAATATCTCCCCTTCCGGAACTACCAATCTCCCATTGAAGTGTAATCCCCCGTCTGAGCTAACGGTATAGGACTCGGCTCCCTCTGCTAGTAATCGAACTATCTGCTCCTAACAGAACGAGTCATTAGCCTGTGCCCGTACTTCCTTCGTGACAATCTGCGGTGTAACGGTCATCACAGACATGAAAGATCGGGCCACTACATCCTGGTGTCCCAACTCCTTCCACTTTGCCTTCCACACCTCTGCCACCTCATCTGCTGGTCTACGGCTCAACGCGTCTGCTACCACGTTAGCCTTTCCTAGGTGATACTGGATGTCGAACTGGTAGTCCTTCACAAACTCAAGCCACCTACGCTGCCGCATATTCAACTCCTTCTGCGTGAACAGGTACTGTAGGGACTTGTGGTCCGTGAACAGTTGGAACTTCTCCCCCAAAAGATAGTGCCTCCAAATCCGTAGAGCAAATACCACAGCTGCCAACTCTAAATCATGCATGGGGTAATTCTTCTCATGAGTCTTAAGCTTACGGGAAGCATAAGCTATGGCCTGTCTCTCCTGCTGTAATACACCTCCAAGTCCTTGTAAAGACTCGTCGGTGTAAACCAAATACTCAACTCCCGGTCTCGGCAATGCTAACACAGGTGCTGAGGTCAATTTGTCCTTCAATTCATCGAATGACAACTGACAGGCATCACTCCAGATGTATGGCACACCCTTACGAGTCAGATGTGTCAAAGGACCTGCTATCTCCGAGAAACCCCGAATGAACCTCCTGTAGTATCCTGCTAGACCCAAGAAACTACGAATCTCAGTCGGTGTCGTGGGCTGTCCCCACTCCCTCACCGCGGATACTTTCCCCGGATCAACAGATATTCCCCGGTCGGAAATGATATGTCCCAAAAAATAGACCTCCTTCAACCAAAACTCGCATTTCTCATATTTTGCATACAACTCGTTCTGACGAAGTGTCTGCAAAACCTGTCTCAAATGCTCGGCGTGCTCCTCCTCTGTCTGGGAGTAAACCAGAATATCATCAATGAAGACAATGACAAACTGGTCTAGGAAATCCCTGAACACTCTGTTCATCAAGTTCATAAACACTGCTGGAGAGTTGGTCAAACCGAAAGGCATAACCCGAAACTCGTAAGAACCATATCTCGACAAGAACATGGTCTTCGATACATCCTCCTCCCGGATACGTAACTGATGGTATCCCGATCTCAAATCAATCTTCGAGAAGAAAGAAGCTCCTCTCAACTGGTCGAATAAGTCATCAATTCGAGGTAATGGATACTTATTCCGTATCGTGACCTTATTCAACTCTCGGTAGTCCACACACAATCTCAGTGAACCATCCCTCTTCTTCACAAACAAAACTGGAGTGCCCCAAGGTGATGTACTCCTGCGAATAAAGCCCTGACCTAACAGCTGCTCTATCTGATCCCGTAACTCCCTCATCTCAGCTGGAGCCGTACGGTACGGTGCGCGTGCTATAGGTCTCGTACCCGATAGCAAATCTATAACAAAGTCTATCTCTCGACTGGGGGGTAAGCCTGGTATCTCCTGAAACACATCCGAATACTCCCTGACTACTGGGATAGAATCTAAAGAAATCACTACCTCCTTAGAGGTATCCTCCTCAATGTAATACAGATGAGCGGTCGATCCTCCCTCTGGGCGAGGCATCGCCACTACAAACATCTCTTGCCCCGGAATGGCAAAAATAATGCTTCCGCTGAAGCAATCAATCATGGCCCTATAAGCTACGAGCTAATCCATACCGATAATCACCTCGTGAACATGCATATCTAAGACCAACATGTCTGCAGGTAATACCAAACCACCAATCTCTACTCCCACTCCCCGGCATATAAAGAAAATAAGTGACCCACTCCCCAATGGTGAGTCGACACACGTCACTATGCTCTCTGCTGTAGCTAACAATCCTAAAGCTTTCGCGAAGTGTGTAGCTATAAAACAATGTGTAGCCCCCGTATCAAACAATACCCGACCCATAGTGCTATGGATAGGAAACGTACCCTCAATTGCGGGCGGAACCTGTGGAACTGCAGCCTGGTGAACGTTATAGACACGTCCATACTGTAGTTGCCCCTGCTGAACTGGGACTGTTGGAATGGGTGGCAATGCTGCCATCTATGGCGGTGCGGGGAGAGCGGCGGGAAACATAGGCCTCTGTGGCTCCTGGCGAGCACCCTGCTGCTGCTGCTGTGGGGCCCTGCCCCTATCAGGACAATCCTGTCGCTTATGGCCAGTCTTGCCACAAACAAAACACTTCCCTGGGAAGTTCCCTCCTCTCTTCCCCTGTGGCCCCCGGCCCTGGTGGCCGTTACCGTTCCTCCCTTGGCCCTGCTGGCCCTGGTGAAACTGCTGCCCATTCTGCCCTTGTTGGCCCTGATGGCCGTTTGGACCCTGATGGCCCTGACGGAAACCTCCCTGTCCCTGTCTGTAGTTCCCTGATCGGAACCTCTTCTGATCCCCTTGCTGGGTACCCTGCTCACCCTGTCTCTGCCCCTGAACAGATTGTGCCCCACCGGCACCATGTCCTCCAGTCCTGCCCTGATGGCTAGACTCTACCGACCTCTTGCCCTCAGCCATATGAAAGCGGTGGTCCTGGCAGTGTAACAAAGCAACATTAACCACATCAGAATACGTGGCCAACGAAAGGTTCCCTAATAGATGCTGACGGATCCTCCATGTCAACCCGTCCGTGAACTTCTCAATCTTCTTCTTCTCTATTGGTATCTCATCTGGAACGATATTCAACAGATTCGTGAACTCGGCCTCATACTCGGCCACGGTCTTACCCACTTGCCTCAGACTCATCAATTTCCTCCTCATTTCCGTGTGAACAGCCGACGGAAAGTACTTGCGGTCAAACCGCACCCAGAAGTCCTGAATAGTGAGAGTATCCCTCTCCTCCATGGTGGTAATAGACTCCCACCACTGTAGCGCAGATCCAACTAGCTTGAAAGTAGCTAGCACCTGCTTCTGGACGTCCGTGCACTCATACATCCTTAAGTGCCTCTGCATATCCTTCCTCCACTGGCTCGAGACTACCACATCTGAGCTACCTGCAAACTCTGGCGGATGCGCTTTCTGAAAAGCGTCACGTACACGCTCCCAAGAAGACGGGAATGCATTTGCCTGTGCTGGCGCGGCAACCGGCGCCTGAGGTGGTGCCTGCTGAACAACGGCAATGGCGGCATTTACCGCTTGGGCTACAATAGCTGCAACCTCAGCGGCGTTCATCATGCCCTGAACTGGAGCGGGCTGGGGTTCGGGCGTTGCATCCCTGGGAACTCGTCGTGCACGTCGTGGAGGCATCTGAAATAAGAACAAAGTTTATAAGTTCGTTGTTTATAAACTTAAGATAGCTGAAGAACAAAGCATACACAAAAAGAGTACAACAGTCCTAAAATATAGGGCTCTATATCAAACAAACTTAGCGGAAACATAATAAGCCGTCAGATCCTAAAGGACACTAGAACCTGATGCTCTGATACCACCTGTGACACCCCGACTAATTAAATACCGGGTAGCTACTCCTTTATTAAATTAATTCAAAATGCCAAGTTGGTCCAGTTAATAGCATCACTGTCGAAAACATTTTTTGATGATTACTAACCACCTAGTATTTAAAAAGTAAGTGCCAAATTTTAATTTAAGTATGATTAACATGCAACAAGTGTAATAAAGAATAATAACACCATTCACCATAATGACGTAAATAGAATAACCATCACACAATGTAAATAAAGTCTGGAGGAAAACTCCTCACTACAATCCCACAACTGAAATAAGTAAACTGAATACTAAATCAATACATGCCAAAGTCTGAAAACTGTAATGGAAATGTAACTCTAATAGAAATGGGCAACATGCCCTACAACTGATAGATAATGAATCTGGAATCCAAGTGATAGAGGCGTCTACAAGCAAATCCCTGTAGCTTCCACAAACAGCTACAGCTCGTCACCAGAATGAGTATCCTATGCATGGTGTCCTTGTGGCTGGGCACCTAAAATGGTTTTACAAAAAATAGATTTGAAAGCAAACGGGTCAGAGCCCGAATGTGGAGATATTTTAAAAACCTGCAAGTGCTTTAAAAACATTTAAAACATTAAATGCAAAGTACATGTTAGGACGTGCACTCACATGATATCCTCACCTCTCGTCTAACTGTGCACTCCTAACGTAAGTACCCATCTACAACGACACAAACCACTAGCTAAGTGACATTATCTCTAGCTAGTCTGCCATAGGTCCTACCCTTATTACTCGGTTCTATTAACATTATAACGCTCGTAATTAAATAGGGGTTTAACGTAAACTCAGATGCTCAATATGCAATATTTTTCACTATCCGCTAACCCGTTATGTTTCTCGAAACAATACCGTAATTATTTTCACAACATGAACATGAAGATTCCCATTAATTAAGTGTATAATAATCACAATATAAATATACAATACAAGCACCCCGAAAACTAAGCTGTGGTGCACACATACTCTGCTATCCATCCCGGTACATCACGTACATAAGGATTACATATTCCAAATCTCTCAGGAATAGTTCACAGATAACAACATCACAAATAATGGAGGCGAACACAGTCAGATCACATGGGTCACGCACATACCTACGCTCCCACGATCAACGGACTTATTAATATCCCAATAAGTCTTTCTATGACCTATGTTCATCAAGGTAACCAGTCTAAATCCGGGCAACACAAGGATTAGAGGGCCCTAAGCGAACGCAAACCTCCCGTGATAGCAAGTATGGTAGGTATGTCATACACACAATTCATATACCAATACTAAGTAAACACACGTCTTAGTAATCCCGTAGTTTAATTGTAGTACTATTCTCATTCTAGTACTAATATATAATTTACACACTTTATACGATTCCGGTTTATAATCTTACGCGCCATAATCTATTCTCACGTCGTATTAGACACTCACGTCTCAACCCAAACGGTTCATTGATTTAAATCACTCGTATATAATTTACTCCTCATCATAACCCAAAAGTCCCAAATCTATCCATATATCATCAAAGGAAGGTTATCTATATCCTCGAACAAGTTTACGGGACTCCAAAAATCGAAACAGGCCAAAAAGGCCTAAACTGTCAACTCGTTAGAAGTCTCGTTCGAACGAGGCTGTTCGAACGAGATTCCACTGTCAGCTCGTTAGAAGTCTCGTACGAACGAGACTGTTCGAACGAGATCCAGTTCGTTCGAACGAACTGTACCTTCTAACGATATCTCGTTCGAACGAGATTATCGAACGAAGTTCCCTTTCGTTAGAAGCGACTGGTCAATTCATTAGAAGCTCGTTCGAACGAGTTCGTTCGAATGACCTGGGCAGGGGCTTCTAACGACCTACCAGTTTCGTCCCAGATTTGTCTAATCTCGTTTTTCACCATTTTTAACACCTCAAGTCTCAACCAAAATTCGTCCAATCAATGTTTTAAGGTCTCCAATCATCCTAAAACATACTAAGGTCATATACTGACACCTTTTAAGTAATTAATACATCCTAAACATCATTAGATCACAAGATTCTACACCTTTCTCCAATTCTTTTCAAGAACACAAACCCTAACATTTTAAATCATGAATTAACCCAATATAAATCCGTTTTAATTTCTTCCAATCACAAATATCATGAGAATAATCATCTACCTATCATTCTACATGCAATTCTCCTCAAGATTTTCAAGTTCTAAGTTCCAAACTACATGGGTTTTCATATTTCACCAAGAACAAACATAAAATTGGAATTATCTAACATGGAAAGAACATTCTCTGAAATTAAATGGAATTAAGTCACTTGCCTCGAGTTTATCTCTGATTTAGATGTTGGTTTGATGGAGCTTTTCTGCAGAATTTCCTTTCTCTCTCTTTCCCCAAGCTTCTTCTCCAATGGTGGCTAGGGTTTGCTTTGGTAAGGTATTAGAAAACCTAATTCTAATAACCTACGTAGCTTGTTAGGTTAATACGGGTTGGTTAGTGGCTTAGTGGGTCAATTCCCAATCAGATTAAAACTCCCAATTTTCGTCATTTTTAATTCCTAAAAATACGAAATTACCAAAATACCCTTTATATTGCCGGTATGGCCTAAAAATACCCCGGAACCCAAACTACACCCCCGGCTAGTGTTTTCTGACTATCTCGACCCTTCCGGACGCGTTGGCGCACTCAAAACGACCATACGGTTTAAAGAATTTAAATTCACTTTTATAATTAAAATAATACACCATGACGCGACGGTCACACGCGTCTCAACAAAATTCATAAAATGCCATATATCAATCTCACGACAAATTTTTCATAATTCAATATTCATATAAAACATGTATGCACATAATCAAATACCAACTCGCATCTCGTTAGTATTTTTAACCCGGATTAATTTCCAATTAATACGCATTTAATTAATTAATCCCAAAAATAAATATAGCCAAAAGTACGGGGTATTACAACTATCATCTTTGCTTAATAAATAGTAAATAGTCCAACATTCTAACAGTGTAAATTCGTCAAACAAATTCACATATAACATGAAATACATAATATTTAACAACCGAATTCACATTGTCCCTCAAATAAACAAAGTATCAATTTACAAAAAAATGGACAAATAATTTCCTAAAGTATTAAAAAATGGACAAAATAAAAATGTTGGGCCAAATACCCATTATTAATAGGACGGACGGTCAACCTTGTTTAACGAATAAAAAATAATTAAAGACAAGAATACTAATACTGCCATGCATCTCCCACAAATATAATCATGTCATGAAATACTTTTAAATCAAAAATTATTTTTATAATTTCAAAAGTACGTAATTATAAAACGACAAAATTTTTCAAAGTAAATAAATGGAAAAGGGCAAAAATTTCATTCCCCAAAAAAACAAAGTGTAATTTAAAAAAAATTGCCGTAATCCCCTTCGTTTAAAGGACTTTCGAAAAAAAATGGCCATAACCTCCTTTATTTAAAGGATTACCCACCCTGCTTAACAAATAACAATATTTCTATTAAAAATTGGAAATTGAACTTGCCATACCTTAACAATATTTCTAAGAACAATTGATACCATGTTTCATAGACATATAAATGTAGGAACAAATTATCGTTTCTAGTTACATCGGCAAGTCCACTAAAAAAATAACTTCGATGTTTACCTTCACGAAAACATGGTAGGATCTTTCCAGTTAAAAGTTAAAATGTACATCTACAGATAAACATATTTAAAAGTATTAAGTTATGTATAATTTAAGTCGAAAGGACTTTTAATATAACACAAATAATTGTAAATAATTTTTAAAAAATTGGGCAGAATTTCTTCTGTTTATAGAACTATCCATCATGTTTAAGAAATATAAAAAATATTCCAGCGAACAAAACTAATATTCCATAACAAATTCACTAACTTTCAATGTTTAATACGCACATTCAGTACTGTGACATATCTTCAACCCAAGAGAATGTCAAATAGCCATTGAAACAAAGGACTGATCACACCAAACATTTAAACATGTTCAACACCACACATGGAGTCAGAATGCTAAAAAAAGAAAATAAATTGAACATCAAAAAGTTATAAATCTAAAAAAAAGTTCTAAAACAAATATAAATCATAGACATTGCCTTCAAGTATGATTAATACAAAACTCAAAAAGTTTCGACACAACTATTTATTTTAAGAGACATGACTTCGAACATGATTAATGTACTATATGGTGAACATTGAATATCTCATTACATAGATAACATAATATTTCCAGTGCACCAAAAGCATTATATTCATATTCACAACAAAAAATTGAAGTTTAAAAAATATAAACATAACATAGACAATTACAACACCTATATGCTTATTCACGATTTATTATTTTTTTCTACCTACATAACATGCCAATTGGGCTTCCATAGAATATTATTCTCATAATTGGTGTTCTTAGTTTTAGCATCATGTTTAGAAAAAATAAAATGACAACACAGTGATACTAAAAATGACAACACAGTGATAAGCTTCTTAGTTTTAGCATCATGTTTAGAACATCATCACGATTCAAAACAACACAGTGGTACCAATTTTTTTGGTAATAAAAATCCAATATGTAAATTATGGGTCCTACCTATTTAGATGGTCATTAAAATCGTTAACAGAACATTGTGATCCCATATAGGGATGTTGCTTGAGGGAATTGCAATAGAGCTATAAAAAAAGAACATTTCTAGTCAATAAAGTAGCTCTAGGTGTAATATTGATGTGAATTAACTAATAAGAGAAGGAAGAAATTGAAGTGAAAGTTGCATACACATGAGTGTGATCTCATCAGATGGGGAATTTTCTCAAACACCCCAATGAAAAAAGTAAACTACAAACAAAGAAGTCAACAACCACCCAAACATTATTCTTACAAATATTTGCAAAAACAATTAAACAGTTTTTATCTACATAATTATGGAAAGGGAAAATAACATAATGATTAAAAAACAGATGTACTTCCCTAGACGGCTTCAAGGCTAGAAGGCGCTACTGGTTATCTGTCTAGCAAATGCTCGAAGGCTCGAAGTACATCAAACAACACTCCATTTGGCCATCAAACAGCACTCGGAGGGACTCAAACAACACTCAAACAGCGTGAAGTGTTTGAAATATAACCAACAACACCTTCAAGAGCAGTACTTGCGAAATCTAAAAGCTAAATCGAGTCAAAGGCGCCACAACCCAAGGAGTTTGCAGCAAGCACCGCAGTCTTATATGCACTGCCCAATTGTTTGAGGATGGTCTCTGTATCTAGGCAACGGCATAGGGCACAACCACCACTATCGCGTGTGAATCATACGGTGTGACATTTGGCCTTATTTACGATTGGATTTCCTAAGTTGGGGAGACAAAATCTATAGCCCTGCTCCATTTTTTATTTTTTTATGTTTGTTTTTTCCTTGGTCGTGGTCCATCCATTGCCGATTGGTTCAAAATATAATCGTGGTGGTGGTTTAAAGAGAAAAAAAAATGGTCATAGAAATTAGCTATGAAGTCATGACTCAAAGTTATGAGTCGACTCAAAGTTATGAGTCGAATTCAAATCTGGAGTTGCGTTGAGAGGTTTTGTGAGAGTGCTTTCCATTTGACATAACAATTCACATAACTACTAAAAATCACAACACTTTAAACTAACCATTTGAATTATGAATTGAAAAAAAATTACACATAACATTTCATGTCAGTCTTGAACATAGAATTGAAAAAAAAAAGCATAGAAAGTTAGACTTATGCAGCCTTCTTGGGTTCAGAGTTAAGTTGATAGAGAGATGAAAGTCTTAAAACCTTAGTCTCTATTTGCTTGCCCAAAATCAAGAGAGTGACCCGTGAGGAGCAGGGCTATTTTTCGGCAGTCTACAGAGAAGGAAGCGACGCTGGTTTACGGTGCAAGAGGCAGCACTACTGCAACCCCTGTTGGCTTGCTGCTGGTGGATGTTTAGGGGGTGGCCGCCCACCTTCGGGACCACCTAGCCCCTGCTCACTCCCCAACAAACTCACCATGCTAGTACCTGCAATTCATGAATATTGTTTCCAGTATGAGCTGCCACATTCACGTAATGTACTGTGTAACTTTTTACATTAACATCATGGTGCAAAACCTAGTCCAGATAATTTGCAACCACCTCACCTTCTCAATCGTAAAATGGGATGCATGGAGATTAAATAAACATTGCGATAATTTTAGAACTGTTGTTATGAATATGCAAAAAAATAACAATGTATATGTCACGCTCCATGACGATGGCAACTACGACTTTAATCATCAATTCTTTTCAAGGCTATTTAACAAAAAGCACGAAAAAATAATATAAATGAAAATAGACTAAACAAAATTTGAGAATAATGATGTACCAATGTTGGGTAATCCATTCCAAGAAAACTATATTCCAGAAGCAATTTTTTTATTTTTTTTGTTTGATGTACACATGATATTATTCCTCAACTCCTCTATAGGTTATTTGACAGACAATATTCAACTCATACCAGACTCTCCGAGAAGTTCAATTGTCATTGAAGTACATGTATATTTCATTGTCGTGCGTTTGTCAATTAAATTCCACCAAATATTCCTCAACTCTTATTAAGTAACTTGTATCGCAAAGTTTTGAAACAACCAAACTAAAAAAACAGGGGATCCAAAACGCACACCCCCCCCCCCCCCTTTGAGAATAATGATATACCAATGTTGGGTAATCCATTCCAAGAAAACTGTATTCCAGAAGAAATTTTTTTATTTTTTTTGTTTGATGTACACATGATATTATTCCTCAACTCCTCTATAGGTTATTTGACAGACAATATTCAACTCATACCGGACTCTCCGAGAAGTTCAATTGTCGTTGAAGTACATGTATATTTCATTGTCGTGCGTTTGTCAATTAAATTCCAACAAATATTCCTCAACTCTTATTAAGTAACTTGTATCGCAAAGTTTTGAAACAACCAAACTAAAAAAACAGGGGATCCATAACACAGCCCCCCCCCCCCCCCCCTAAAAAAACATATCGTTAAAAAAAAACAACAACTCCGAAGAATTTCGTAAACCCAAGTCAAAAACCTCTTTCCATTAAGCATAAATAGCATCACAGTTAAATTAAATTAGGGAATCACATTAGTCAATGTCAAAAAAATTAAAATCTGAAGTTCAAACATAGATTACCTTATCAATCTATCAAACATCTTCATCCCAAAACTATTTAATCAACCCTGAAACAACATAATTTTTTTCTTGCATTGAAATAGAAATAACTAAAAGACAGTAAATTACCTCATTTTGGCTTCTTGATAGGTTTGTGAGTCACCCCCCCCCCCCCCCCCCCCAAACCATGAATTGATAGTACCTTTAATCCAACCAACAATCCCCCTCTTAACTCCAAATTTACCAGCATCGTCGTCTTCCCTAGTATCTTCAATCCCCGTGCCCAACTGCCTGGCCACCTCCTCTGACTCCATCAGCTTCCCCAATGATTTCACCTCCCATGTGTTCTCCTATTCTTCATTCCTCTTATGAACAACATCCGAATACACCTCAGTAATTGGCTTGTGTCCCACTGGATTTACCACCTCTTCCTTGCGCTTATGAAGAGCGCTTGCAATCACCTCTGAAAGTTCCCTAACTTCATCCACTGTCCAGAGTTTCTCAACCAAGTACGTCTTCATAGAGCCACCCTTATCCTTATCGTGTCCCTTATTATCTTCACCTTCTTGTAAAGTTACAGTTCCAGTACTAACTCTAAGAACCCGGGACATCACTGCACTGCCCGCACCAGCAACCTTCCCATACCCGTGCGATAATTTAAAAGTCACCGTTGCAGCTATTGTCTATTCATAATTAGTAGGTGGTGTTGACTTAGTAGCATTTCCCTCTCGGTTCAGTGTTGATCTGGAATTAGAGTAAGAATAATACACGGATGATAAGTTAGTGTTGATCTATACCAATTATAATTAGAGTAACCATAAAATTCGGACCCGATTAAATATAAAGCCAATTCTGAAAACCAACTTCATCAATCTATTAGATCAACCACCCACAAAAGAATAGTTGTAGACGAAATAAAAATTACAAATAAAAGTCATATCATGTCAAGAAACCATATAAAAACAAAAAGAACAGTATTTAAACATGCTTGAAAATTGAACATGCACACTCATCGCCAAAGCCACCACATGACCATTTAGCGAGTCAAGTTTGGGATAACTGCAATTGTAAATATTAATTGATTAGTGACCCACAAAATTTAATACAACAAATAATTACAACCCTAAGAAAAACTCAAAAAGGCACCGCGTGGCTACTACTGTGGTGTTCGTATTTGTTTAAACCCCTTATAATGAGCATTCTAAATGAAACAAAATAAAAATAATTATTTTATTCATATCACTTCATGGCCTATTATCTAATTGATTTAAAAATGGTAAACACTGAATGAAACGCGCATTGTATGTTTTAAGGAAAAGCAAGCAGAGTTGTAAATATGTCATACATGGACGGGGATTGACAATTTGTAGACTTCAAATGGATGAACAAAAGTTAGTCGTTAAAAAAAAGGAGCAGGATGGTATACCTCAAACGAACTCCAGGAGTTTTATCACAAAGGCAACAACCTGTAAAATTTGGAAAGTGAATACTAAATACAAGGTGAAAATGATATATAGGCAGAGGTAATCAACAAACATAAACACAAATTTGGAACTCTACAAATTAGGATCTGCACACGAATTCGGAGCTGGACATAATAGCCAATAAAAATAATTCATAATGATTAAAATGTACAAATAAATAAGATCTCTCCAAAGTCGACCAAAGATCTCTCCATACAAAAACTGTACATAAATAATAAGGTGTTGAATGATCTCTACTTACAAAAACTAAACTCGTAAAGAATAAGATATCTAGTGCTATTGTAAGTTGCAAACAATAATAAAGTGAAAATGAGCTTATGGTTTATTAAATTTGTGGACATACATGTTTTTATCAGATACATCATTGGAGCTACAGAAATTACATCAAACACAAAAAATTGTCGAGAAAGTAAACAAATTTCACAAATTAAAAGTTGTTTCTTGAATATAGTAACACAATATTTTAGATTCTTTTAGTGTCATACTCAATATTGCTTCCCCTATGTTGACATTTGCACAAATAGAATTACAAAAGAGATCTAATCTGCAAACGTCTCCAACACACCAGTGCGCTACGGACATAGTTCGTTATGCCAATAAATTGGCTCATCGCAATTGCCTTGAGACCACTCAAACTCTCGAGACCACTAAAATTCTTGCAATAACCTGTGGATATATAACCTGCTTCCCTTGAGACCACTCAAACTCTAACATATTGGAGGAATGAGATGATATGGCACAGGAAGCCGAGCCTCCATGTAATTCTAGATGAAAATTTAATGTTGTAGCTCCTGGAACTCGAGTTCAGTTGGGGGATAACAATTACTTGAAGTCACATTAAATGAAGACACGTGCCCAGTTATTATAGCTCCACACACGTGTTTGAAGACACATTAAATGAAGACGTTTATATGAAATACATTTGTTTGAAGACGTTTAAAGACACGTTAAATGAAGATGTTTATCCACACACGTGTTTGAATCTGAACACATTAAATGAAGACACATTAAATGAAGACACACGTGTTTGAAGACGTTTGAAAACACAATAACTGTTGTTGCATATAAAGCATGAATCTGAACACAGTCTGTATATGAAATACAGTTGTTCTGAATCTGTTTTTAACTTCATTTTCACAATTTTCATCTGGGATAACAAATTAGATATAGGAATAGGGTATATGAAATGAAAATTATATTAGATCTAAAATAGAAAAAGAAAAAGAAAAGGAAGAAGATAAATTAGAGAGAAACTTCACAAAAAACCTCATTCTTGATAAATGCATAAAAAAGGGTTTCAATCAAAATAAATATACCATTACAGCACAAATTTGTCATCCCCAATCTGCAAAATAAATATACCCTTATGGTACCAATTAAAATCTACCATTACAAATATACCAGTACAACCAAAATTTAACAACACCAAGCTCTCGTGATAAGGTACCAATCAAAATCTAACAACACCAATACAGGGTTCATTCAAAAGAAAAAATAGCTTGAACTTGTGAGACGGTACCAAGAAATAATACATGTGAAACTGGAAAGGGTGAAAGAATGGATAACACCAAAATATTTAAAAGTACCAAGTGATGAATCATTGTTTTGGAGAGAATGGAAAATATTAAAGAGGCGTCTTACATTTTTATAGGTACCGAAGAAAATGAATATATTAGAGAGCAACGGAAGGCATGTCTGTAAAAACCATATACTGCAAAAAAAATGTGATGTAAGAGAAAATATGTGAGGATGACAGAAACATTTTAAAATAATACTACAATTTGAAATTTGAGACTTTTTTTAGAACAAATATCACAAATAAGGAGAATGATTCATAAATTAGTAGTGTGTGGATAATCTTCCACTCTTTTCTTGGCACCAACTATAACTGTGTAGTATACAAAATGAAAGAACAATCAGTATATCAAAGCGCAGAGCAATCATATTTTTCATACTATAGTACAACCTATAAAACTATAGATACCAAGAGATTTGATTAAAGGAAAAACTTTGATGAAGGCATTATGTACCAATGTCAATTTATCTACTGTAATATTCCATGCTTAAACCAAAAACTGATCTATTACAAAATTGAGCATATGTTGTAAGAAGTTTAAAGTCCCCCAACCTCTTATCCACAAAGATAGTAACATAAAACTAAATATAATGTTAGTTACAATAGTAACAAATTGTAACAGAGAAAGACGCCATAAGAGCGGATGTAGCCATTGTTTCATTTGGCTAGAATTCAACAATTTCTACATTCTAGATGTCAACATACGACATAAAAAAATAGGGGATTCCCCTATTGTAAGTAAGATTTTTTTTTCTCAAAACCTCTTACCGTACCTAAAACAACATATCTGAAATAATATAGATTAATCAAGAATCATACACAAATAATATATTAATGAAATCCTCAAAGTTTCAATTAGAGAGAGGATGTATACGTGATTGTTTTAATCTAAAAAAACACAAAACCAAAACACAAACAAAAAATTAGATTTGCAAAAGGCTAATTTGAACAATAAACACACAGTTCCAATCAGAGACAGAATGTATACCTGATTAGATATGCAAAAAATTAGATCTGCAAAAACAAACTAATTAGATATGGAAAAAATAAACAAAAAGTTGTCAAAAAAACATTGAACTAAACCCATTAACTTCTTAAAAAACGAACCAAACCCCTAGCATCCTTCAAAAATGGAATCAACCCAACACTAATATCTCCAACCGTTTTTCGTAAAGTCAGACACCATGAGAGCCCAAGTTACGTATTTGAACCTCAAATTTCAACACCATTAAAGCCAACACTCATTCTTAGAACCTTATTCTGGAAATATTAAAACCTAAATACACACGCACACACGTAGGGAGAGAGAAAGAGTACCATATTCTCATTCCAGAATAAGAATAATCGTGATGTCTGAAGAGAGAGTGGGAGTTTCATTGGTAATCGTGATGTGAGAGGAGAAAGGGTTTTGGTGAGTGTATGGTTGAGATGGGTGAGGGTGTGTTGTTTGGTTTGTTTACCAATATAGGCTTGTATTTGAATTAAAGTGAAAGAGGGGGAATTGACTAACAAGAAGAAAAAGAGGGGGAACTCAAATTTTTGAAGGGCAAAGTAGGTAGTGCAGAATTAATTAATCTCAACCATTGGATCTTACTTTATAAGAATCAATCCTAGCCTCTAATTATGTTGTCAACTTATTGAATAGTAGTCAATATTCTACTCCTTATTATATATATATATATATATATATATATATATATATATATATATATATATATATACTAGGGTATACCCGTGCCTGAAGGCACGTTAATAATTTTAAAAAGTTTAAAATTGTGTATAATGTAAATAACAAATATTTTATATATTATAAGTGTAATTTTTCAAAGTATTAAATTGTGTAAATTTAAGTAGTGTTGAATCTTGTATAATCAAATCAAAAAGTTTTTTTTTACAATACATAAGGGTAAAGTTTTTGGACTATCCGTTATGTTTTTGGAACTTTTTTTGGAACTTTTTTTCTATATTTATAGGACTATCCATTATGTTTAAGAAAAAAAAAAGTAGTCCAACAATAATACTAATTATCGGTCCTGGACCTCGTAACAATCGCAAACTATTATATAACATAAATAATTATAAACAAATTAAAAAAAAATTGGGAATGATTATCTTTATTGATAGGACGATCTACAATGTTTAAGAATAAAAAATATTCCACAATAACATTACTAAAGTTATTTTCACAACATGATATTTTAGAAAATTTGTACATAAATTCCTTTGTACATATGACATTTTAGGCACGACGAAAATTTACAAAATATGTAATCACGATATGACAAAAAATTCTATAGTACGTAATTACGAAACGACAACAATTTCGTACCCCAACACATAATTGCCATACATGTACATTAAAAATTTAAATAAATCTCCACAATTTAGTAGACACTACTATCAACTGTCCAAATATATTTTTTATACCCAACTAATTTTTAACTATATATTTTTTTGTATCTTATTCTTTTTCGAATTTAAGGTATAAATTAGTGTTTGCTACACAGAAAAATCAATTAGAATAGAAAAATCAATTTTATTGGTCATGTACCTTTCCTCATAAATAAATATAAAACAAAGTTTCAAAGGTAATACCATCATAGGAATGGATTAACTAAATATTATTAATTTTTTCAACCGTAAATTACAGATTTATTTGTATTCAACAACCCATTTCATAAATAGAACTCAAATAACCATACATGTATCATAATGTTCATGACTCTTAGACCGTGTTTCGAATCATCCAGGTATCTTATATTCCCCAACCTCTTTCTCTCTTTCATCGCGGATCATAAACAATTCAAATACAAAATTTATACCCCCTTTTTTGGGGTGAATTCCTTTTAATTGCCCCCATAATATTGGGGTTTGAGTTGAAAAAAACAAAATGGGCATTAAAGGTCACAACCCTCATTGTCAGTTGATACCAAACAACCCATTTCCATCCAATATCTTTCTCTCTCTCATCAACGAAAAGCCACACCCATTTTCTTCTCCCTCATAACACAACTCTCTCACCAGGACTTATGAGACATGGGTTATTTTCATAGAGATCTGAGTATGGGAGAGGGGTGGTGAGGAGGTGGTATGGGAAGACAAAAAAGAGAGTTAATCACGACTCATTTATGGTCGGAGATGCAAAAATTCTAAAATTGGCCAAAAACCTTATTTGAATGATTGAATCCCTCAAAACCCCAGAAACAGAACCTTAATCGAAACACAACAAAATTGAAAATCTCAACGTTGACCAACGGTTCAAACAGAAACACAACTAAAAATGTTGGTTGTTGGTCAGGCTTATCGACGGTAAGGAATAGAGCTTGACGGCATTAATGATCGTGGCGCATTTATGGTGGTAGAGAGGCTTTAGAGAGAGAGAGAGAGAGAATGGTGTTTCAAAATCATAAGACCTAAAGAATGGTGTTACAAAACTACCAAATCATCAGTCTCAAGGGAGAGGGAGAGGGAGAGGGAGAGGGAGAGAGTTGGTGTGGAGATGTAGAGAAGGTGACCTGATCTGTGTGTAAGGTATTAGTGAAAAAGGGGACGGTGGAAGGCTCGAGGTACATCATTTTTTTTAGATGCACATCACCTGCCAATGCCTAGAATCTCTTTTTTTATTGAGATGCGCATCACCCGCAAAAGCAGTCCTCCACGTGCCACTTTATTAGTACAAAACTTTGAGATTCAATCCCAAAGTCGTGTTAAATTTTAGGTACTTTGAGTGTAATTTACACTCGAGAGTGAAAATTACTTTGTTACCCATGATTTTAAATTTTGAAAAAAGGGAAGATAAATTAAATTGTGATAAAAGAGGGGGAACTTAAATGTTTGGAGCATTGTTCTAAAAAATCCGCCTACGCTCCGCCTAAGCACGTCTAGGCTTGAGGCTTGGGAGAAATGCCTCGCCTTAAGATTTTAACGCCTTATGCTTGGTAAAACCCTTAAGGCGTACTTTTTCTCTAAAACAACAATGCTTTAGTGAAACGATGTCGCCTTTTAAAGATTTTTTTACAAACCGGACCATTATCTCATCCAAAATAATCAAATAGTATTTTTATTTGCAAATATTCAGACCTATATTTATGATATGTACAATTTTAGTATTTTAATAGCCTTGTTATGGTTAAAAAATATTAAAATATATTAAAAAGGCCTAAACGCCTTTTCACGCCTTTTTACGCCTAGGCCCGCCCAGGCTTCTAAGGCTTAAGGCTTGACCTCCATGCCTCGAACACGCCCCACGTTTTTTAGAACCTTGGTTTGGAGGGTAACAGAGGTAATTCATGAAAAATTCAAATAGATGACATCAGGAACCAAACTTGTGACATACATAACTTTCATACTTTATTATATACATACATATATATATATATATATATATATATATATATATATATATATATATAGAGAGAGAGAGAGAGAGAGAGAGAGAATCGTGCACAAGTAAAATAACAATACATTATTGATGTAAAGTATTTTTTATAATATTTAATTTTTGAGTTTCATTGATATACGTCAGCGCATTGTGCGGGTTGTATGCTAGTTTCAATATAAAACAACATATTGTCATCATCTCCATGACATACTATCACAATCTTCACCATCGTACCTCCACCATAACTATCAACGCAACAATCCATGTATATGTATGCTTAAATGTGATATATTTTTTTCTCTCTCAATAACTTTATTTCACAAAAAAAATATAAAAAATATTTATTTTAAATCAATAAATGACCATAAAAAACATTATTTTCAAAGATTTTACCCATAAACAATTTAAAATAAATTACATACCAAGATATGATACAAAATATAGTTACAATGTTGAACAAATATCAAAATTTCCAAAACCTAAAACTTTTTTACCCTAGTCTTGAAATATTCATCCAAATTCAGGGCTTCGACCCCCACATTTAACCTCAAATTAGGGTCTGGACCTCAAAAATTGGCTCCAGATTAAGGATCAAGATATCAAAATTAGGCCTCATATCAGTGGTCTTAACGCTAGATTTTGACCCAAATTAAGGGTCTCGATCCCAAAATTTGACCACAAATTAGGGATATGGTCGCCAAATGGATTTAGTTCTAAAAAGGATAATATTTGACCTAGTCGGGACTTGGACCCCGAATTCGTACCCACAATTCGGGACTTATACCCCAATTTTTTCCCCAAACTCGGGGCTTAGATACTGAATATGTACAACCATATTTTTTTGTCAACATTTAGGGTGTACCTCAAAATTTGTCATCATTTTCAAGATCGGGGGAATAGATTTGCAAGTTTTCGAACTTCTGATATTTTTTTGAATTTTCAACTGTTATTTGAATCTTATGTGTATATACTTTATTTTAAGTTATTTATGAGTTGAATATGATGAGAAAATATTTATTTGGGTTATTATTTCATTCCAAGTACAAACGTTTTCATAGCTAGTGTTTTTTTGTGTGCTCGTGATAGAGATGGTGAGATATATTTTTGCTTATGTGTGTGTATGTTTAGAGAGATATGCCTTAGTGGGTGGTGGAGATGGTGGGATGGGTGGAGGATATGGTGGGGTGAGGTGCTTATTAGGCATAAATTCTTCGTATTTATCCCGTAATTTTGATTCTTTTATCACTCAGGGTGATGTAATTTAAATCGATTTATCTCATATTATTACTACTAACCTTGTACCACAAGTGTATTGTATTTTTTGTATTTCTCTTATATTTTACAGGTATTTAATACACGTGAAAGCTAGAGAGAAACCGAAATAGTAATCGAAAAGCAAAGAAGGAAAGTCAAGGGTAGCAAGATAATTATACAACCGAAATCCGGATGCGAAACCTGAAGGAATGTCAAAAACATCGAGTTCACAATCACATAGGAAGAAATGGCAAAAAATTCCGAGCACAGGTTGAAAATATATGAGCATGGGAAGATTAGAAAAATCAAAAGACAAAGCTAAGGGTTTCTGGGAGTAAAACCGGTTGGGTTCTATAGGGTAATCGGTCCGCACAAAGCCTTGGACACATTGGGAAAGCAAATCGGTTTGAATCTGAAGTAGAACCAATTCGAATATATGATGCACAAAAATACAATTTTACGCACTTAATAAGAGTCATATATGGTTTTATGTCTTCTGAAAAACGTTGGAGAGAGTTATCTAATTTAAGTTAGGTCGAATTAATCTAAAATTTGACTCTAGTTCTTAAAAAAAATAAAAAAGAAAAAAATATGAAAAAGAAAAAAAGGGAAAAATAGAATCTCTCAAATCCTTTCATGCAAAATTCTTAGCCAATTACTCACTTTACTCCCACTAGAATTCATGAAAATCCCATAGTCGAGTATAATTTTGATAGTTCGCACTCCTCACGCATTCCATAATTTTGGGTTCCACCTCCTACACCACATAACTCCATCACGAGTCACACATCTAGAACGTCGGGAGAGGTTAGTGATACTATTAGTGTGAGTTCGATGTCCGATCAAGGTAGTTTTGGTACGGGTGAGGATGAGTTATTGTATCTCCCTATAAAAGACCTCTTATATCCCAAGCGAACCGTCGCTCTAGTATGCATTATATTCCCGTATAATACAGGACAATTTTACTTTTGTAATGGGATAATTCAGATTCTCCCCACATTTCATAATATGGAGTCCAAAAAACTATGCCTCCACATTCGCGAGTTCAAAGAGGCATGCAAAACATTTAATGATCAAACGTGCACTAAAGACGTCATTCGCCTCAGACTATTTTCCTTCTCTCTGAAGGATAAGGCCAATATTTCGCTATGCTCTTTAACCTCAAACTCGATTGGAATGTAAAGGGACATACAAGCGAAGTTTATCCAAAAATTATTTCCCACACATCGAACCAACACCATCAAGGTTCAAATTCAAACTTTTAGGCAAAACAAAAATGAGCCTTTTGAAAGATGGTGGGAGCGTTATAATGAGTTACTTAATATGTGCCCGCATCAAGATTTTGAGAATTTGAGACTTGTCTCCTTTTCTCATCATGGTCTAAACTTAAGTTCCAAGCAACTCGTTGAGACCATGTGCCCCGGGGAGTTTCTAGAGTTAGACGTGGACGATGCATAAGCTCATCTTAAGTATGTCGCTGAGACTACTCAAGCGTGGGACACACCCGATCCAAACACCCAATCCCAGTCCCGATAAATGCCCACAACTCCTTCTGCATTCGGACTCTATCATTTGGACAAGGAAGTCGAGTTGAAGCTTCAAATCAACCAACTCGCTAAGAGGTTGGAAGACGTAGTCGAGTCTAGTGGAAGATACATATTCGACTCCACTCGAGCATTGAGAGAGGAGGTATGTGTGATTTGTGAGGCGGGACATTCAATGAAGGAATGCCCGATGATACCCACCTACAAAGTGATGCTGAAAGAGAAAATGGAAGCGATAAGAGATTTTAAGGATAATTTTAATGCCCCTCACAAAAATTCCTATAACCCTTCGTGGTGTAACCATCCAAGTATCAATTATGGGAAACCACATGCAATGATGAATCCTAATTCACATATTGCATCACATCTACGAATGCTCCCTTATTTCCAAAAAGCTCCACCTATGCCAGCACAACCTCCTACGCTACGTAGAAAACTCGAGGACACTTTAAACTAATTCATGCAAACCTAGTCAACGATTAACACTCAAAATGCCCACAATTTTTTTGAATTAAAGGCGTCGTTGTGTAAGTTGCAAGCCTTCCTAAGTGTTCAAGAGAAGGCCAAGTTTCCCGCCCAAGGCTAAAGACCTCCCCACAGTCAAAATAGTGTTAGCTCTACTTCTGATGATAAAAAAGATCAATATCAAGCTGTTACCACGGACTTCCTCAAGTGGATCCACCTCTTCTCTTTCTGATGTTGCTGGAGATGCCCCCTCTAGAGGGCGTTGTTGTTGTCAATGGAGCAACTGTTGCACTAGTCTGTCCTTCTTGAGGAGAAGGTGCTCTAGCTTCGGTTATTACCACCTTCTCTTTGGTGGCCTGGTCATTTTGAACTCCATTTCCAACTGGAATGTCTTCAAAGACCAACTGCTTAGAAACATTTTAACCTTATTTTTCCATGGAAGTGAGGATACCTCCCAAAAGGACTCACCAAATGTAAGAGGAGGCATGACCCACACCAATGGACTCTGCCTTCAAGGTCTTCAAAAGTTCCTAGAGCAACTCTTAGTGAAAACTTCCTTTTCTGGTAAAAATGGAGTCCAAGCTAGAACCACTCCTTTCAAATACGAAACTTCACAAATAATAATATCAACTTGGATAAGAAGGATCTCCTGAGAATGCTGGTTGTCAAGGTGAGAGTGAAGAAACAAGCACTCAACACTTAGAGAGAGAGCAGGGGGAGAATACTACATAGTCTGATGTGAATTTTGACAGAGTAACATTACAACAGAGTTCTTTTGATGTCCTTATAACCTTGCCAGGAGTCCTATTTATACTTGGGCACTAGGGCTGAGTTGGAACTTGGGGCACCAAAAATTGAGAGGAAAACTTAGAGGGGCAAGGTCTGTCATGTACCTTCTCTCCCTACTGAGTCGGCAGTCGCCTATCCCCTCTGACAGACGACAACTGGTGCAAACCAGAGTCCAAAAGAAAATGTGCCTCCCAATGGAGACAAAATGTGTCTCCTAATGGAGACAAAAAATGAAAATTTCGATTATCACTAGATGGTTGTAAATAATCACTTTAGGGTTTCAGAACAGTTGACGAAATTTGAAAATCAGTTTTCGGGAGTGAGATATTGATATTAAAGTTATTATCAAAAATGACAAAAACATAAGCTTGAAGGCTTAAACAATGTTACGCATAATATTATCACATAAATATTGAGATAGGAAAATCATGGATAATGACAATGAAAACTGATATACCAAGAATGATAAAATATATGTAATTATAAAGAAAATATAATTTCTGAATCAAATAATTAATATAATTAGGGTCTCCACACTCGAACAAATCTACAAAAATGTGAGAATCACAAAAAAAATCATATTTGCATTTCATATGTTCCGACCATAATTTTTAGCTCTAACCCAACATGAGAGATTCAAATCATGAAGTCTTTCTATTCTAAAGGTTCTCAAAATAGCTTGCATCAAAATTAGTTGCAATTTCGAGACAAAATTATAAACGGAGAAGAAGGAAAAAACTACTCTCAAAATAAATGAATAAATAAATAAAATTGAAGTTTCCATTTACAATATGTCAAAAATTTTATTATACAATTTTACATTGAATATACATAATGAGAATACTTGTCAAAAAATTTATGGGTATTTCCACTTTACCCACCATATAGTTATCATTATTTGACTTTACTCACGATTTCATTTTTCTTTAGATGCTACCACTCATTTTGACATTAGACGACGAAAAAAGCATAAAAAAGGAAAAAAACATCGCTGAGTGTCAAACGGTTGGTAAAGTCTCAAGAAAAATAAAATTATTTGTAAAATTAAATAATGATAACTAATATGGTGCGTAAAGTCCAAATAATAATAAAATTTAATTTTAGTAAAAATAAATATGTAGAGTGAAATTTAAGCTTACCATCCAAAATTGTAACAACCCGAATTTGTTAAATAACTACTTTACTTAATATGAACTAAAAACTTGCAAATAAATCATATAAATTCCACAATTTTAAATTATGAGTATCAAAATATAAAAACAAAATTTTTACACTCCAAAGTTTCTCAATAAGACTAAATAATAAAATTTATCATATCCTTGAATAATAAAAAAATAATAAATTTTCATCTCTCGATAATTGCATAAATCTTTATAAACCCAAAATAATGACAAGACTCATTTTTTCCCTTTTTATATTGATAATTTTGTACAAAGTGGTAATTATATATTTTAGGACTTATAATTTTCTATCAATAAAATATTATCTCAAATTCCAATTTCATGCCACTTCAAAAATAAGAAATTACACGATACAAAAAAATAAAATATTTGAAATATTAAAAATATTTGAGAATTTAGTCTAAAAATCCTGCATTCACATATAATATATAGACTTTGTTTTATGAAATTTTATGAAAACCTTTTCTAATATTAACTTCACTAACCCCAAACTTGAAGAGTGAAATTTATAGTAATTTAAGATTAACAACATATAATTTTTTTATGGTTGTCTATACTTTTATCCGTCAATTTATGCATATAACTTAACATAATGTGATACAATAAAAAAATGACAATAATTCGATTGGATCGCTAAACTATTGTTATAGTACGTTTTATTGTTGTATATATAAACAAACATATATGTCCACAACACTCATGTTTTGGAAGAAAATAATTATTGAAAATACTTATTATGTCATTTTTTATTAAATCTGATGATTAGTAAACGTCCCCACACAAATAAGGAGCCAGAAGATATATAAGCGAATAGCGAAGGCCCATTTGATAAAGAAGACAAAATTGCTCTGAAACATTCGAAAGTGCTACCATGAAATAAAGGCACCTGTTATGTGACAACCCGGATATAATTATGATATATTATATTTAAATAATGCTTACCTTATGTTATATGAATAATGTGTTATTAGTATATCTAATGTTAAGTGATTATGGTTAGTATAATCCTACTTTCATAAATCATGAAATGTCGAATTATTTACAAACACAAGATTTTGTTATTTTCGGTAGTAATGTTCCTGTTGGAGACTAGTTTTGGCACTTATAATGTAACAATGAACTCAAGGTGGAAGATATATAGTTGTAGATATATGAGTTTGGTTTATAACAAAATAATCGAAGCATGAAACGGATGTACAAGTAAGAACCTACACCGAATTTACGAACCAGGGGCAAATTTGTCCATTCCCTTTAAGTGGTAAATTGTTTTTTAGTAAACCAAAGGTTTTAATTTGATTGGTTACCATGGGAGGCAGCCTTGTCTGACTTAAAACTATTCTTCTAACCTATTTCTTCATCAAATAAAACCCTAAGATCAGTTTTGGATAGTTTTTGCTTGAGGAAAGAGAAAGTACAAGTTAAGGAAGAAAAGATTACAAGAAAAGCTAGGAAAATTCCAAGAAAATACTTAAAGTATTTCCAAGGTATAATTATGTGATTAATATTATTTTAATCTTGTATTATACTTATTTCAAAGTATATAAATCGTGAATTATTGGTTAAAATTCCATCCTCCTTTGTGATAATAAGTATTTGTTCACATGTGAGGTAAGTGGTGTTTATAGGCCATATTATTTTGTATTGAAACCCCTTGTATTCAAACTTGCATATATTTTTGTGTGATTAATGGAATTCAGAAATTCAAAGTGGATATGAAATTAGACTCATATATTCATATCATATCCAAAAATTAGAATTTAAATCCTTATGGTTTGGCATTGGTGATCGTTACAATTTGGTACATAGTGGTTGTTTGTATATTTTATTTCGATATGCCTTGAGTTTGGTCAAGCTTTTGACATAGCAAATGAAGTCAAAATATTATGAAAATTTAATTCTGTTATGTTTAGTATGTTTATTAAAATGGGAGGAAAATCATGGAAAGTTATGATGAAGAAAAATTATGAAAATTCTTGGAAGTTGAAGGGATAATAGAGGAGTTTGTAGGGAAAATTTATGATGTTGTAAAGAAATGGTCACAGATTGCTCTAGGAATTTTGAAAAATTGCACCGTCACTTTTATTGGAAAGTATATTCAGATATGTTTTCATATTGATGAGCTTGTACACCTGTGTTTGTACAATTTATGAATATAGGATAGTTAAGTGTGGAGGACAATAGTTTAAGGCCATACAAGATACCTTGTGAAAGAATATTTTTACCTTCTCCTTCCAAAGGGTATTTTGAGTACATGTTTTATGTGAATATACATTGATAAGTATAATTTCATGTTTACTTGGTTTTATTTAAAAATTCCTTATGAGGTATGTTCTACGATTGAATGTTCATAACTCTATCAACATATATACCATTGTTTCGTCTTTACACATATTTCATGGAATGAGACTTGAGTAGAATTATATTGTTATTGGATAGTCATTGAAAGTTACATAGATGTATTAAGATAATACTTATGATTGAGATTTAGTATTAATTTAGTTGGATTAACAGGTGTAAGGTCAAATCAACCCGGTTTAGCTCCACCGGAAGGAAACGTGAATACATAGTTGACAACCCAATGTGATTGTACTTACTGAGTTGGTTATGGATATTATGTGTAGGTATTATATGTTCAGATCATATGGCTGATTAAAATTCATGAGATGTTGAGATGTTATGTATTATTAAAAGTCAAGATATGGTTAGATGTTATGGTTTTATAAAAGTCAGGATATGTCGAGTTGCTATGCAATTCAAGAGATGTTAGGTTATTAAAACCTATGAATATGATTATTGCCTACGAGCAGGATATGTGGGGTCTATTAACTCCAGATATGTATATGGCCTAATTTGGCACAGATATGGATATATGTTGATGTGTTGAGATGTTAATATAGTACTTTTACTATATATAGATGTAGTACATTCACTGAGTTTTTAAACTTATGGTTTTATATGTTTAAATTTTTAGGTTTTCAAGTTGCCTCTACAAGGTCTAGGAGGTTGAGTGAATAGTAATAGGGTCTATTTGGTTTTGTTTTATACATCGTACTAGTTGTAATAAAGTTAAATGGTATAGGAGTTTTGTATAAATTATGTCTCCTAAAAAAGATTGGATTTTTAGTATTCTGCATTTTAACCTTGAAGTTGTTTTAATGTACATTACAAAATAAATATTGTGAACTATTTATTTAATTATATCCTAATGGGGTTAGGGTGTGACAACTTGGTATCATAGCTTTAGGTTTTTAAATTCTGGGGTTAGAGAGTCTAGATGTGACAGTGGAAGAAATAGTGTGGTGTGGGTAATTATTAACTTATGAGAAATACTAACCATTATGTTAGAAATAAATGTTGTATTCTTGTTTCTGTAATTGTGGTTTATAAGAGATAGTAAGATATGGAAGGACCAAATGTTCGTGCGAGGGTGTATGAGGAGACTTCACATACAGTAAACCAACAAAATCCAAATAATGTAGATGGGGAACCTGAACAACTTACAGATATGCAGAGAATGGCTCATGCTATGACTTTAATGGAAGAACAACAAAACATGTTTATGTCGCAAATAGCAGAACAACAAGTCAAGTACTTGGAGGAGTAAACTTTGGATAGAAGAGAAAAGGAAATACAATGAGAGGATAAGAATACTCTGTACGAGAAGTTTATCAAATTGAACCTCCCAGCATTATCAGGTTCTGTAGATCCTTTAGAAGTTCAGGCTTGGGTCATAGACACATAAAGTATCTTCGGGGTAATGAATGTACATGGTGCGCGGAAGGTAATTTTGGCTACTTTCATATTAAAGGGCGAAGCTAAATATTGGTGGGAGTCTTCCAAACATTTATTGCTTACTCCGGGGGGTGAGGTAATTACTTGGGATTCCTTTATTAAAGTCTTATATGAAACGTATTTTTCTCGTATGTATCAGAAGCAAAAAGAGAGTGAATTTTTATCATTAACTCAGGGGAATATGTTGGTGAGTGAGTATGAAAATAAATTTATATCTTTGTCTCGATTTTCATTACGTTTCTTGCATGATAAGGAGGACAAATGCACCAGATTTCAGTAAGGTTTGAATTTGGTTATCAAGTCTAGACTCATTGCACTTGAAATGGTAGATTATACTTCTTTAGTTAATAAAGCTATGATGGTTGAAGGAGATGTTAACGATGCAATAAAGAATAGGTAACAAAGGGGAAAGAGGAGTAGATTTGATCCATCTCAGCAAAAGGAAGGAAATATTGAATACTCAAAAGAGGGGAGTCAAAGATTTAGACATGGTAGAGGGACTGGGAATTATGTTCATAATAGGACACCAAGAAGTTTTAGGGGTGCGAGATTGACGGGCCAAGAGAATAGACAGCTGGAGAATGCAAATGGGCAGTCTAAACCTATTACATGCGATTTTTGCAAAGCTGAGGGCCATATCAGTCCAGATTATCCCAAGTTAAAGGGGGTAGAGTGTTATCACTGTCATCAGATTAGTCATACCAAAAAGAACTGGGTAAACCTATCACGTGCTTATTGATCTATTTTCTACTCATTCATTTGTAGCATTATCATTTACCATGCATTTGGGTAGACCATGTTCTAATTTATATTGTGATTTATATATTTCTACACCTATGGGGATGTGATGTTAGTGGAGTTTGTGTATAAAAATTGTGTATTGTATGTGGGGGAGAGGGAGTTGACCATTGATTTAATTCCACTAGATATTCGAGATTTTGATATAATCTTGGGTATGGACTGGTTGTCTTCCTACCATTCATCGATTGACTATTTTCTCAAGGTGGTTACATTTAATATGCTATGGGAGGAAGAATTCAAATTTACTGGGGAAAGAAATTTGGTCCCAAATTGTCTTATTTATGCCCTTCGGGCGAGGAAATAATCAAATAAGGGTTTTCAAGGATTTTTAGCATATATTGTGGATACAAAGAGGAAATTGCAAAAATTAAAAGATATCCCAGTAGTTAAGGATTTTGTAGATGTGTTCCTAAATGAATTACCAGGGTTGCCACCTAGCAGAGAGGTAGAGTTTACTATTGATTTAGTGCATGGTACAACTATAGTTTATATTTCTCCATATAAAATGGAACATGTGGAACTAAAGGAGTTAAAGGTTCTACTTCAAGACTTGCTAGATATAGGTGATATTCAAACCAGTGTATCACCATGGGGTGCTCTAGTATTATTTGTTAAGAAGAAAGATAGAACCATGCGACTTTGCATTTGTTATCGGTATTTGAACGAAGTAACTATTCGAAATAGATATCCATTGCCTCGTATTGATGACTTGTTTGCTCAATTACAGGGTGCTAAAGTATTTTTGAAAATTGATTTGAGATCGGGTTATCATCAATTAAGGGTGAGAGATTGTGAAATTTCTAAGACATCTTTTCGTTCTCGGTATGGTCATTATGAATTTTTCATAATTCCATTTGGGTTAACAATTACTCCTGCGGTGTTTATAGATTTAATGAATCGAGTATTTCATCCTTTCATATATTCGTTTGTGATTGTCTTTATCGATGATGTTTTGATATACTCACCTAGCCAAGAAGAACATGATAAGCATCTAAGAGTTGTATTGCAAGTTTTGCGAGATAGCCAATTGTTTGCTAAGTTTAGAAAATGTGAGTTTTGGTTGAATAAGGTAGTATTTTCTGGGGCATGTTGTATCAGGAGATGGAATTTATGTTGACCCTAAAAAGGTAGAGGAAATTGTGTAATGGGAAAGACTAAGAAATGTAACGGAGATAAGGAGTTTCCTAGGATTGGTTGTATATTATAGAAGATTCATAAAGGGGTTTTCATATATAGCCTTACCATTGACTAAATTAACCCGAAAGGAAGTGAAATTTGTGTGGAGTGATGAATTTTAGCACAACTTTGAAGAGTTGAAAAATAAACTAGTATTAGCTCCAGTTCTCACTGTTCCATCCAGTGGAGAAGGTTTTGTAATTTATACTGACCCTTCACTTCAGGGTCTGGGTTGTGTTTCCATGCAACATGGAAAGGTAATTTCCTATGCATCTAGACAGTTAAAGATGAATGAACGTAATTATCCTACACACTATTTAGAACTTGCAGCCATTGTTTTTGCCTTGAAATCATGGAGACATCATTTATATGGAGAGACGTGTGAAATTTTCACTGACCATCAAAGTTTAAAGTATTTATTTACACAGAGAGACTTGAATTTGAGACAAATACGTTGGATGGAGTTAATTAAAGACTATGATTATACTATTCACTATCATCCTGGGAGGGCTAATGTTATTGCAGATGCTCTAAGTCAGAAGTCATTGGAGAGGTTATCTTGTATTCAATGTGCACGAGTTGGTTATATTATGGAATTAAGACTGATGGGAGTAGAGTTTAACTTAACTGAAATTGGGGCATTAATTGCACACGTTACAGTGAAACCTTTACTGGTAGAACGCATATGGAATTTGAAAATCAATGATACATTCCTTGAGAAGAAGAAACGGGAAATCCTAGATGGTAAGGAGAGTGACTTTGAAATTAAGAATGATGAATCGTTGTGTTATAAAAATAGAATTTGTGTACCGAATGATCCATCCTTAAAGAGGGATATATTAGAAGAGGCACATAGTTCTATTTACTCTATGCATCTTGGAGGTACTAAAATGTACCGAGATTTGAAGGAGTATTATTGGTGGAACAATATGAAACGTGGTATTACAGAATTTGTAGCTAAATGTTTAGTGTGCTAGCAAGTGAAGGTGGAGTATTAGATGGCGGAAGTATTATTGCAGTCATTACCTATTCCTGAATGGAAGTGGGAACACATAACGATGGACTTTGTTATAGGATTACCCCGGTCACCAAAAGGGAATGATTCTATTTGGGTAATTGTAGACCGATTGACAAAGTCATCTCATTTTCTTCCAGTTAAGATAACCTATACTGTTGACAAGTATGCACATATATACATTAATGAGATTATCCATTTACATGGGGCACCAGTGTCAATAATATCAGATAAAGATCCAATGTTCACTTCTAAATTTTAGCCTCGTTTACAAAATGCCCTCGGCAGAAGTTTGAAATTCACTACTACATTTCATCCACACACTGATGGGCAATCCAAAAGAACAATTCAAATATTAGAAGGCATGTTATGATCCTGTGCATTTGACTTCAAAGGTAATTGGGATGATCATTTGCCATTTATGGAATTCGCTTATAATAATAGTTATCAGTCCACCATTAGTATGGCTCCTTATGAAGCTTCATATGGGAGGAGATATAGAACGCCATTATGTTAGGATGAAGTAGGTGAAAGGAAAATCTTTGTTCCTGAATCGATAGATATGACAATCGAAAATATTAAAATGATTCGGGAACGGATAAAGATAGCGCAATGCAAGCAGAAAGTTTATACGGATAAAAGGAAGTATCCATTAGAATTTCAAAAGGGATATTTTGTATTCCTTTGTATTTCACCATGGAAAGGCGTCATGAGATTTGGAAAAAAAGGGAAAATAAGTCTAAGATACATTGGACCATATGAAGTGTTGGAAAGAATTGGGACACTGGCATATAGATTAGCAATACCTCCAGAATTGTCTCGTTTACATGATGTGTTTCACGTATCAATGCTTCATAAGTATTTGACAAATCCATCTCATCAACTGAAAACCCAACCTATTGAACTGAAAGAAGACTTGTTGTACATAAAGGAACCAGTGGAAATTCTTGATCGTAAGGAGCAAGTATTGAGGAATAAAGTTATTCCCTTAGTTAAAGTTATGTGGATGAGCCATGGAATTAAAGAAGCAACTTGGGAAATGGAGGATAGCATGAAGAAATAGTATTCCCATTTGTTTGGTAAGTGACATTCAAATTAAATTTCAGGGAAGAAATTTTCTAAGGGCGAAAGTTATGACAACCTGGATATAATTATATTTAAATCATTCTTACCTTATTTGATATGAATAATGTGTTATTAGTTTATATAATGTTAAGTGATTATGGTTAGTGTAATCCTACTTTCATAAATCATGAAATGTCGAATTATTTACAAACACAATATTTTATTATTTTTGGTAGAAATGTTCTTGTTGGAGACTAGGTTTGGCCCCTATAATGTAACAATTAAATCAATATGAAAACTATATAGTCGTAGATATATGAGTTAGGTTTATGACATAACAACAGGAGCATCAAATGGATGTACTAGTAAGAAACTATCCCGAATTTACTAACAAGGGGCAAATCTGTCCATTCCCTTTAAGTGGTAAATTGTCTTTTAGTAAACCAGATATTTTAATTTGATTGGTTGCCATGGGAGGTAGTTGTGGCCGACTTAAAACTATTCTTCTAACATATTTCTTCATCAAAAAGTCCTAAGTTCAATTTTGGATAGTTTTTGCTTAAGGAAAGAGAAACTAGAAGTTAAGGAAGAAAAGATTACAAGAAAAGCTAGAAAAATTCCAAGAAAATCCTTAAAGTGTTTCCAAGGTATAATTATGTGATTAATATTGTTTTAATCTTGTATTATACTTATTTCAAAGTATATAAATCATGAATTATTGGTTAAAATTCCATCTTCCTTTGTGATAATAAGTATAATACAAAAAAAAAGTATGTGTTCACATGTGATGTAAGTGGTGTTTATATGCCATATTGTTTTGTATTAAAATCCCTTGTATTCAAACTTGCATATATTTTGTGTGCTTGCTGGAATTCAGAAATTCTAATTATATATGAAAGTAGACTCATATATTCATGTCATATCCAAAAATTAGAATTTAACTCCTGATGGTTAGGCCTTGGTGATCCATACAAGTTGGTACATAGTAGCAGTTTGTATAATTCATTTCGATATGCCCTGAGTTTGTCAAGATTTTGACATAGCAAATGAAGTCAAAATATTATGAAACTTTAACTCTGTTATATTCAGTATGTTTATTAAAAATGGGTGGAAAATCATGAAAAATTATGTAGGAGAAAAATTATGAAAATTCTTTGAAGTTGAAGGGACAATAGAGGAGTTTGTAGGGCAGATTTATGATGTTGTAAAGAACTGGTCATAGTTTGCTCTAAGAAGCTTGACAAATTACATTGTCACTTGTATTGGAAAGTATATTCAGATATGTTTTCATATTGATGAGCTTGTACACCTGTATTTGTACAATTTATGAATATAGGATAGTTAAGTGTGGAGGACAATAGTTTAAGGCCATACAAGATACCTTGTGAAAGAATATTTTTATCTTCTCCTTCCAAAGGGTATTTTGAGTACATGTTTTATGTGAATACACATTGATAAGTATAATTTCATGTTTACTTGGTTTTATTTAAAAATTCCTTATGAGGTATGTAATACGATTGAATGTTCATAACTCTATCAACATATATACCATTATTTCGTCTTTACACATGTTTCATTGAATGTGACTTGAGTAGAATTATACTGTTGTTAGATAGTGATTGAAAGTTACATAGATGTATTAAGATAATACTTATGATTGAGATTCAGTACTGATTTAGTTGGATTAACAAGTGTAAGGTCAAATCAACCCAGTTTAGCTCCACCGAAAGGAAACGTTAATACATAGTTGACCACCCAATGTGAGTGTTCTTACTGAGTTGAATATGGATATAATGTGTATGTATTATATGTTGAGATGATATGGCTTACTATATGTTGAGATGTTATGGCTTATTAAAAGTCAAGAGATGTTGATATGTTATGGCTTTATAAAAGTCAAGATATGTTGAGTTGCTATGCAATTCAAGAGATGTTAGGTAGTTAAAACCGATGGATATAATTATTGCCTACGGGCGGGAGATGTGGGGACTATTAGATCTGGATATTTATATGACCTAATTTGGCATAGAGATGGATATATATTGATATGTTTAGATGTTAATAAAGTACTTTTACTATATAGAGATGTAGTACATTCACTGAGTTTTTAAACTCATGGTTTTATATGTTTAAATTTTTAGGTTTTGAAGCTGCCTCTGCTAGGTCCAGGAGGTTGAGTGAATAGTAATAGGGTCTCTTCATTTTTTTATACATTGTACTAGTTGTAATCAAGTTAAATGGTATGAGAGTTTTGTATAAATTATGTCTCCTCAAAACGATAGGATTTTTTGTATTCCGTATTTTAACCTTGAAGTTGTTATAATGTGTATTACAAAATTAATAATATATTTGTTTTGTGAACTATTTAGTAAATTATATCCTAATGGGGTTAGGGTGTGACATGTTAGTTATTAGATTCATATATATGGATTGATTGAGAGAGTTAAACCATTGGGTATGAAAACCCAATGGGCAGGAAGACTGAAAGGGGAGAAAAAAGATGCAGTGTAGACACCTAAATGAACATGTGGGGGAGAGAGAAGTAATTTACCATCGAAAACTTGGTTTAGTATGGGTGTTGTGGTCGTATCTCACATCTGTAGAGAGAGAAGGGTCTGTTAGCTATGTTTGGGTTGTGATTATAGTTTAACGTATAGATAAATTTGTACATGACCAGATGTACTTCATCACCACAAGTAGTAATGGATTTGAAGACAAAATCTGAACTATGAGTGATTGAAGCGGTTGTGCTCAAATAATAGGAACTGGTGGGAGAAGATAAAATAGATTATTTTGGGATAATGAAAAGAGTCTATTGTTTACTTAAAAAAAGAGAAGGATGTGAGAGACTCAATGAAGGATAAAGAGGATTAATGACAACTCAACTTCATTCTTGATGAGATACATGACAACCCCATTTTCAAGACACAATGCCTTTTCAAGCCACAAATGCCATGTGGGCAATCTAAAAGAAGAGTAAACTTAACTTTTTGTAAAGCATTTTAGAGTATATAAAGATTCCTCGAAGGTTAAAAGCGTTTTACATTTTTTAAAACACTTAAGAAGTTAGTGTGGATAACTTAATAGTATTTTGGAAAAATTAACACTTGTGAAAATGGAGTAAAAGATGAGTTTAGAAACAAATGGGTAAAATGGTAATTTTACTTAAAGTGGAACATTTTTATTGAAAAATGTATTACAAAAATTGGTCCTAAAAGAATATGATTTTTGGAATAAAATCAAGATTAAAGTCTAAAGGATATGAAATGATAAATTTCAAAGTGTAACAGAAGTTGGGGTGAAACCTAAGATTTTTGGCGTCGGCTAGGTAAAAATAATAATGGAATATTTTGGACATTTATAAAATGTTTAAACACATTAAAAGGAACTCGAATGACACCGAAATAATTAAGGAGTGCCAAGAGCCTTCGGCTGAAAGACCCAAAACAACTGGCCAAAGCATATGGTGCGCATAGCCGACGATGCGGTGCCTGTTGAAGTGTGCGGTATTTGAAAGATTTCTAAAGAAGATAAAAGAATAAGGAACATGTCAAGAAATGGGTTGTGTGGTGAAATGTGTTAATACAACATAACTTGAATGAATTAATAAATGTTCCGATAAAAGTTAAAATGGACCGTAAATTTGTAATTGATTAATGTCCATACGATAAGGAAAAAGATAAACTAAGTGGGTAAATGGGTGGTTAAGCAATTTAAGTGATTAAACCAATAATTAACACAAGAATGTGTTGTAAAAAGGTTTTTTAAGTCTAAATAAGTATTTCTAACACGGTGTTCGTGTGTGTTAAAAGGGCGATTTTTCCATGAAAATACTATTGTGTATTGGATACAAGAAAATTGGTGATTTCGGTACAGAAATGGCTTTGGGTCAAATCAAGTATAGTGGTTTCAATTACCGAACCCTATGTATTAAATAAAATGAAAAATGCTAAAGTGAGGAAAGGGAAGTCTTTTATAAGATGAAGGTAAATTAATCTTGACAAATAAGGTTTTGAAGGTAAAACTATTTATTGAATTGTGTATATATGTATACAAGGTGGTTACATGTGCACGTAGGCATAACGTGTTAGAGTCTTCTTTCCGTCAGTCGATTTTATACTACATTTGTATATTTTTCACTTATCATTTGACTCACACCCTCACTTTATTATGGCAGGTTGGGAACGGGTTTGTGTTTTGAGAACATTATACAGGTAAGTTCTTCTTTATTATTTAGGTTAGTTGCTTTGGACAATGGGACTTCCGGGTGCTCCCCATGAGTCCCTCATGTAGTTTATTTTGAAATTGAAATGGCATGCTAAACAAGCGAAATGTTAATTAAAATAAAACTGGACTAGTAACATTATATAAATTATTTCAGGATACTTAATTTTGGGACATACTATTTAATTTGAAAAATTATTGCATCAGTGTTTGATGTCAAAAAATATCAGTAAAAATATGTCACATATTGAGTTAATTATAACTATCATATTTATGGATTATGCATTTGATGTCCAACACTATAAATTAATATTAAGTGAATTCACATGATACACTAATAATTAATATTCACATACAAGAATTTAACGTCCACAATTTCAAATTATGGCCTGTATTTGACATCTAATCCAATAAATATGAACATAGAGTTAAAATTGAACCCATATCAAATACCCATACATATACATTATAGCCTATCATCTAATCCAACTTAAATGAATATGGATATTCGAAATTTAATCATATATCTAATATTCACACATTTGAATTGCAGCTTGTGTTTGACATTTAATCCAACTTAAACATGAATGCTAGTTTTCAAAATTAAATCATAATATGAATTTAGCCTGTGTTTGACATCTAATCCTTCTTATACATAAACATTAGTATTAAAACTAAATCATACATCTAATATCCACACAAATGAATTATATAATATGTTTGGCATTTAATCCAACATAAACATAAATATTAGTAATAAACCTAAATCAGACATCTAATACCCACATATATGAATGATACCCTGAGTTTGACATCTAATAAACTATAAATGTGAATATTAAAATCATCGTAAACAAATAAAATAAATAATGTGATAAAAAAATACATAATAATTGGGAAAGTCATATATTTTTGTCAAAGAGTGAAAATATGTGTTATCACCATAGGGTTGTATTGGGAAAGTCGTATAGTTTCGTCAAAGAATGAAAATTTGAGTTATCACTAGAGGGTTGTAAATAATCGCTTTACGGTCTCAGAATAATTGACGGATTTTTTAAAATTAGTTTTCGGGAGTGATATATTGATATTAATATCATTACCAAAAAAACAATTTTGAAGACTTAAACAACGTTAAAACGCAAAATATTATGATATAGATATTGAAATAGAAAAATCGTGGATAATGACCATGAAAATTGATATACCAAGAATGTTAAAATCTAGGCAATTAGAGTGAAAATATAATTTCTGAACGAAATAATTAATATAATTAGGGTCTCCACACTCGAACAAATCTACAAACACGTCATAATCACGCACAAAAAAAATTGCATTTCATATGTTTCAACCACAATTTTTAGCTCCTACCCAACATGTGAGATTCAAATCATGAAGTCTTTAGCTTGCATCAAAATTAGCTACAATTTGGAGACAAAATATAAACGAAGAAGAAGAAGGAAAAAACTACACTCTCAAAATAAACAAATAAATAAATAAAATTGAATCATACATCTAATATCAACACATTTGAATGATAGCTTGTGTTTGACATTTAATCCAACTTAAACATGAATATTAGTTTTCAAATTTGAATCATAAATCTAATGTCCTCACATGAATTATAGCCTGTGTGACATCTAATCTATCTTGTACATAAACATTAGTATTAAAACTAAATCATAAATCTAATATCTGCACAAATGAATTATAGCATGCGTTTGGCACTTAGTCCAACATAAACATAAATATTAGTAATAAACTTGATTCAAACATCTAATATCCACATATTTTAATTATACCCTGAATTTGACATCTAATAAACTATAAACGTGAGTATTAAAATCATCGTGAACAAATAAAACAACTGATGTGGCGAAAAAATACATAATATTTGGGAAAGTCATATATTTTTGTCAAAGAATTAAAATTTGAATTATCACTACAGGAACTGTCAATAATTTAAGAAATCAATAATATTTCGGAAAGTCGTATATTTTTGTCAAAGAATGAAAATTTGAATTATTACGAGAGGATTATAAATAATCATTTTATGGTCTAAGAACAATTGACGGAATTTAAAAATCAATTTTCGAGAGTGAGGTATTGATATTAATATTACTACCCAAAATGACAAAAATACAATTTTGAATGCTTAAACAACGTTAAAATGCAAAATATTATCACATAGATATTAAGATAGGAAAATTATAGATAATGACCATGATAACTGATATACCAAGAATGATAAAATGTTGGTAATTAAAGTGAAAATATAATTTTTGAATCAAATAATTAATATAATTAGGGTCGCCACACTTGAACAAATCAACAAATACGTCAGAATCATAAAAAAAACAGAAAAAAAACAATCATATTTGCATTTCATATGTTCCGACCACAATTTTTAGGTCCTGCCCAACGTGAGAGATTCAAACCATGAGTCTTTCTATTATAAAGGTTCTCAAAATTACTTGCATTATAAATGAATAAAATTGAAGCAGCCATTTACAATATGTCTTCTTTCACCCACTTGAATGTATCATCTCATGCTTATCATGATCTCATGTCCTTGGTACCCCATTAGACAAGGGACGAACTAAGACAACGTTCATAATCACTTTGTTTGGAGGAAGCTGTAAATGAAGCTGGTGAAGTTTCCCATCCAACGGACTCCTCAAACACACAATGATATCCTTAAGACCAGTGATTTCTTCCAATTTACGAGTCAACTCATCAACCTCATTACCCTTAAAATTAATGGAAAACGCCTCAGTATCCTCTTCCACATTACCATCTAAATCAGCAACTTGGTAATATATAATGCTACAATCTGCACGCCTCAAAGGGGAATGAAGAAAACAATCAAATGCCTGCAATTAATTCAAACAAACACAGTGTTAGCAATCACCCAAAAACTTGATAGAAATAATTGATTGATTAAGAAAAACGTAAACTTAACTAACAATAGAATGATATATGATTTATTTTTATTTCTTCCCTCTCTATTCTAAGAGTGGAAAAAGAAACAATATCCTAATTATTCAATCCTAACATTTAATCATATTTCATCATTATTTTTTCGATCATGAATCATTTAAAAAAAAGGATTTAGAGATAATGTTAAGAAGTGTGATGAGTTTGTAATATAATTATATTAAATGCTTTTAGGCAATTTACTGTTATCCGCACTAAAGAATTCTTTTAAGCGGTGTACATGTGCTAAAATTTGGACACACGAGACAAGGTGCAAAGATTGAATCCAAAAAAGTTTTTATCGACTCTTTTATAGTGAACGCACAACACAAATCAAACTCTCTTAAACTTATTGATGACAATGAGGTTGAAATAAGATAAAGCTAGCAGACTAACAGCTGGTTAGCTATGCTAATTAGGAGACGCATCTGTGTTAATATTTTGCATCAAATATTGAATAAAAGAGAGCATTCCTAAATGGTGCAACTCCGTTGAATGTGCAAAAAATTAATAATTCCACGCTGTTTTCTGTTCATTCTAATACTTCAAGAGTCATACCAAATTAAAGTATAGTTCAAGAAATTATTGTAACAATCTTTATACCAATAACATGGTTCAGGAAGGAAAATCGTTACCTCTTCTCTGAAAAAAGTTGGAGATATAGTTGAAGCCGAACTCGATTCATCGGATCGAACCACCAATGGAGGGGATGCTTTAGCCTCTGGCGATCTAGTAACAATCTCAACAACATCAACATCCCAAAGAACCCACTTCTTAGTTGAGCACCTGTGTGGAATATTATGTGTTACAGATTTTCGCCACAGAGGAATACCACCATTAGCCCTTAGAAACTGGCCGTAACGCGTCTTGAGCCTAACTTGGTTACCCTCTTTTACCGGCTCCCACTCAACAGACGAGTCTAGCCTAGGAGGCAGCGTTTGAAGGACCTTCCTGCCAGTCATACCCAAAAGAAAAGGCTGGTTTGAGGGTGTGAGATATTTATTGTATTTGCTCTTGAGACGAATAATATTTTTTCCTGGTAGGTTGGTGACAAACTCAACAGTCCAAACAGCGCTTTTGGATGAGCCTTTTCGATCTTGTGTCACGGTCTCTTCGTCTTCATCCGCGTAAAGGTATTTCCCGTGGTGGCTACGGAGCCTAACTGCCTTAGCGCATTGGAAAAATTCCATTGTAACAGGTGGGAACGTAGAATGATCAAAGTAGGGTGATGTTCTGTGTTAGTAAGCCTGGACAGTTTTTGAGTGTTGAAGTTGTGAGTGATAAAAGTAGGGCTGGCTATTTATTTATAGATTTCAAGGGGCGGAGATTTATTAGAGCACGCTTTGTTTTGATGATGAGATCGAATATGAATAGAATTAGAGAAGCTTAACCAGAACCAGCCGCCAGCCATATATATAGCGGAAGTGTTTGGGTTTTCATCACCTGTTCAAATCATATTGAAACTCTAGTTTGACACGAGCCACTCAAGTGAGGTGAAGAAGTCGATTTTTATTTTTATTTTTATTTTTTTTGGTATTTACTTCTCATTGGTATTTTTTTTTTATCATTGATATTTTTTTTTATTCCCCCATTTTCCATCTTGGTATTTACTTCGCTCCTCTATATTTGGTCGGCTGTTTTAACTCCTTAGACCTTTCAAATCTCTTATCTGCTGTAGCGAAAAAAGAAAAAAAAAAAAACTTTTCATTTTACTCTTTTGAATACTCTTAAAATTTACCTTTTTTCTCCCTAAACCTTAAGTCTCTTGTCTACTGTACCAGGAAAAAAAAACTTTTCATTTTTCTCTTTTAAATACTCTTAAAATTTATCTTCCAAGTACCCCATCTCTTTGCCTCTTCATTATCGTTTCTCCTCTCCAGAAATCTTCATTATCATTGTCATCAGAGAGAAATAATTTGTTTATGTGACAGAAGGACGACAATAGTGAAGTTGAATGATTTGGAACTAAAAAGGCATGTCAACAGACATTACTTTAATTGGGTGGTAGTCTCGGAGTTATATCAGTTTTCTTACTTTATTTTTTTTTTAATTTTGCTTTATTTCTTTCTTTTATGAGTAATGCTATACTACCCCGGGAGTTAACCCCGGGTTAGTACATGGAGGGGATATTTTTCTTTTCTTTTTTTTTGGTTTTTTATGTGATATATTAGCATTATTTGACGTTTTTATTTATTTATTTAGAAAAACTGTTTTATTAGAAAATAATATTTTTTATAAACTAAAAAAACGTATTGCTAAAACATACTATTTTAATATAAAAATAGTTTTTTTTTTAATAAACTGTTTCAAAAAAGAAAAGTTGTTTAATATAAATAGTTTTTTTACATTTTTAAAAAGTTTTAAGAAATACAAAAATTGTTTTAAATGTGGTAAAATTAAAAAAAAATAGTTTAAAAATAATGGGTGCCGCTGGCGCGGACCTTTAAAAGTAAGAGAATATTGGGTAAATGAGTGTTTTGAGGACTCAATGAGTTTAAAATAATTTTTTTTAAAAAGAAATTTCGTATTAGAATAGTTTTATTTTTAAAAAACATATTTTTATTGAAAATACAGATTTATATATATATATTTTAAATTGTTTCAAAAAATAAAAGTTAGTTTAATATAAATAAAAAAAACCTTTTTTTTACATTTTTAAAATATTTTTTGAAATATAAAGGGGTGCCGCTGGCGCGGACCGTTCAAACTAAGTAAATATTGAATAAATGGATATTTGAGAGACTAAATGAGTTAAAACAATAAAAAAAAATAATACCCAACAACCCATGAGATAGTGTTGGGGTAATTAAAAAAAATTAAAATAATGGGTGCCGCTGGCGCGGACTTATAAAAATAAGAGAATATTGGGTAAATGGATGTTGAACGGACTAAATGAGTTTAAAAATAATTTTTTAAAAACAAAAAAAGCTATAGTTTTATTTTTAAAAAGCTTATTTTTATTGAAAATAAGTATTTTATATTTTTTTTTTGAAAAAAACTGTTCCAAAAACTAAAGTGTCAACTAAATAAATGATGTGTCAACTAGATAAATGGGGAAAAATGAGGACCAATGAGATTGCCAACTAGACAACCCGGTACTAGCACCCGAGTTGTCTAGTATTATTTTTCTTTTTTTGTTGTATAGTGTAGCTAGCCATAGGCATTTTGATTGTTAGAAGGGCAGGTGATATTATTAATCAATGATCTCCCGATAAGTGTGAAGGACCGGATCAAATGTTTCCTAGAGATAAGTATCTGATACGACTAATATAAAATTACAACGATAAAGCTGATAATTTCACGTAAGCTTATTTTAGGGTGTGGCTATCCCACACCCTAAAAGGCCTCCTCCACCCTAGGGCCAGTCCTACGATTTATAGTGCCCTGTGCGATACTCAATTTACTTCCAAAAAAATATTGTACAGAAGTATCAAATACCTAAAAACTCATTGAAGAATTGATCCTCTAGCATTTCAACTTGCAAAATCACTAATTAAAGTTTTACAATCAAGTTTATCTAGCAATTCATGTTCAAAAGATAATAAGGCTAAGCCATTTAAATACATAAGACATGTTGTATCCTCCTTATCCCCATTGGGTACAAAACGGGTGTAATGTAGTGAAGAAAAACATCTAGATTATTTATCTTTAGGGCCTTTTTCGAAAGATATATCTCTTATTGGACCCTTTTCTACCAATATGTCTTTAGATTTTATATCAAGATTATCCCAATTTCTTGGATTAAAATTATCAATCATGTTACTAGGTTGGTCATCCTCCAACAATTCATTTTCATCATTTTTCGTAGGACTTACATTATTCACTCTTTCATTTTTGTCATTTGCATTATTTTCTAATTCTTCTGATTGACTTGTATTTGCATTAATAGAATTTATATTTTGTTGCTCTTTAATAATAAATTTATCAAGCCCTCCCTTAAAAGATTGTGTCACCTCTTCTATTCTTTTTTGTTTTTTTTCGTTTTTGATATTCGGATGTTGTTTTTTTTGTAACATTTCTAAAAATTACAAATTTATGATTAAAAATAAAACATGCAATAAACAACGAATCTAAAAGATAATTTTATTTTAGAAATATCTCAATTGATTGCATATAAAAAATATGGAAAAGTGTCACCTGATTTGAGCCTTTTATTCCCTCTCCAATTTCATCGACTTGATTAATGTAGAAAGAAAGAACGTGATAAAAAAAATTAATTACATAAAAAACAGATTAGTAAGACTTTGATGAATTAAAAAAATATTAAAAAAATATAGTAATAAAAAAGATTAGCATATGTTTAAAAAATAATAAATATTCTAATAAAATATGAATATTTTAAGTCTAAGTCCTAATAAACGATGAATAGTTTTTTGCTGTAAAAAAAACAAGTTGCAAAAGCAAACATTTGTACCTTTACCTTTGTTTTGCCATGTGTAGAGTATTAGGATTGGAGCCTTAGCCTCCAACTCTTCTGCAAAAATGAAAAAAAGAATACAACAGTTGTAGTTTTGTTGCTTGCACAGAGTAGAGAGACAGAGAGAGAGGAACGTAGTAGAGAGGAGAGAGGGAGAGAGTGGGGCGTACAAAAGAAAGAGAGAGAGAGAGAGAGAGAGAACCAAAAAGATTTTGTTGGTAGTTGAAAAAATAAGCTCCTAAAAAAATGGTAATCTTAAATGAGTTGGGTGAGATTTTTTTGGGTAGAATCATTCTTTTTTCGCATAGTTGAAAAAATGCGTCCCTAAAAAAGTAAACTCATTTTGAAAAAATATTTTTTAATATACATAAAATATTTTTGGACACCTAAAATACACATATACTAGTACTTAAATATACGGGCCCTGAGCCACTGCCCACCTGGCACATGGCTAGGGCCGGCCCTGCCCCACACCCTTTTAATAAATCCAACATATAAGGATCAAAATAATTTTTCCTCTTTCATTAAACATAACATCATTTTAAGTATTTAAATATAATAAAATTTAAAAACATAAATAAATAGTTTTTAAGAATAGTTTTTAATGAACAAAAAGTAGTTTTTAAAAATAATGGCAAAAAACTGATCATGACAAAAAAAATAGCTTTTTAATGAACAAAAAAATTGTTTTTAAAAATAAATAATTTTTAACAAAATAAAAACAATTTTTTTGAAGAACATTTTTTAACAAAACAAAAACTATATAAAAAAAGAAAAAAAACAATTTCTAACAAAACAAAACAGTTTTTAACAAAATAAAATCATTTTATACCAAACAAACAATATCTTTAAAAATATCAGTTTTTAAAGAATAAAAATATGAAATTCAAAAAATTATTAATAAAATAAAAAATATTAATAAAATAAAAAATAGTATTAATACTAATTTGTACTAAAGTCTTAGAAAAATAGTAATGGGTTAAAGTGTTTCTGTTTTTTTTTAACAAAATAAGAATTGTTTTTTTAAAACATTTAAATAAAAACAGTTTTTTTTAAATCGATTTTAAGCAAAATAAACAAACTAATTCGTAAGATAAACAATTTTTTTAAACAAAATAAAAACTGTTTGTTTTAACCAAATAAAAACTGTTTATAACAAAAAAAATAGTTTAAAAAATTCTAACAAAACTAAACTATTTATATTTTGTTATAAACTCCTTTTATTTTGTTAAAAACTCTTTTGTTTTGCTAGAATTTTTTAAACTGTTTTTGTTTTTGTTATAAAAAGTTTTTATTTTAAAAAAAGAACGTTTTTATTACTATTTGTTAAAAAACAGTTTTTATTTTGTTTAAAAAAAATGTTTATATTACAAATTAATCAATTTATTTTGTTTAAAAAACAGTTTAAAAAAAGTTTTTATTTAAATAAAAATAATAGTTTTTATTTTCATAAAAAAAAGCGAAAACACTTTAACACATTACTATTTTTTTAGACTTTATTAGAAATTAGTTAGTTTATTATAATTTGATGTATTTTTCATTATTAAATATGAAAATTTCTCTAGAGAAAGTTTTTAGTATTAGTATTGTTTTTTATTTTATTAATTTTGTTTGAAAGACTATTTTGATTGTTTCGCAAATATTTTTTTGTTAAAAACTCTTGTTTTTCACTGAAGTGTTTTTATTTTTCTAAAAACTGTTTTTTTTCATATTTTTATTCTTGAAAAACTTCTTTCTTTTAAAGATATTGTTTGTTTGTTATAAAATGATTTTATTTTATTAAAAACTATTTTGTTTTGTTAGAAATTATTTATTTATTTTTTATATAGTTTTTATTTTGTTAAATTTTTTTTTCATTAAAACAGTTTTTATTTTGTTTAAAATTATTTATTTTGAAAAACTATTTTTTGTTCTTTAAAAACTATTTATTTATGTCTTAAAATTTTATTATATACGAGCCATGTCCTATCCTCCTTATCCCCATTTGGTAAAAAACGGGTGTAATGTAGTGAAGAAAAACATCTAGATAATTTATCTTTAGCGCCTTTTTCGAAAGATAGATATCTTATTGGACCCTTTTCTACCAATATGTCTTTAGATTTTATATCAAGAATATCCCAATTTCTTGGATCAAAATTATCAATCGTGTTACTAGGTTGTTCATCCTCCAACAATTCATTTTCATCATTTTTCGTAGGACTTACATTATTCACTATTTCATTTTTGTCATTTGCATTATTTTCTAATTCTTCTGATTGACTTGTATTTTTATTAACTAAATTTATATTTTGTTGCTCTTTAATAATAAATTTATCAAGCCCTCGCTTAAAAGATTGTGTCAACTCTTCTATTCTTTTTTGTTTTTTTTCGTTTTTGATATCGAGATGCTTGTTTGTTTGGTAACATTTCTAAAAATTATAAATTTATAATTTAAAATAAAACATGCAATTAACAACAAATCTAATAGATAATTTTATTCTAGAAATATCTCAATTGATTGAATATAAAAAATATGGAAAAATGTCACCTGGTTTTAGCCGTTTATTCCCTCTCCAATTTCATCGACTTGATTAATGTAGAAAGAAAGAACCTGATAAGAAAAATTAATTACATAAGAAATAGATTAGTAAGACTTTGATGAATTTAAAAAAAATTATTAAAAAAACATAGTAATAAAAAAGATTAGCATATGTTTAAAAAAAGGGTCATTTATTCTCTCAGGTACATTTGTTATTTGTATTTTATTCCTGGGGTACGTTAATTTTAGTTATTGTTGGATGGGGGTTGATTTGGATGGAATCCATTAAGTTCCATTTAAAAGCTTTCTCTCCCTTGTTGAATCTCTTATTTGCCCCTCATGATACAAAAAGACGCATGTGCCCCTCTATAAAATACATTTCTTTTATAAAAAACCATATAAACCATACATTTCTTTTACATGCCTATTGAAATAAAATTTGTTTTTAAAAAAATTAACTATTTTAACTATTTTAAATAAACTTTACATGCTATTTTAAATTGTTTTGAAATAAAACAGTTACATATTAAAACTGCTTTAAAAACACTGTAATTTTTTGCAATTTTTTGAAATAAAAACTCTTTTATATATATATATATATATATATATATATATATATATATATATATATATATATATATATATATATATATATATATATTGAGAGAGAGAGAGAGAGAGAGAGAGAGAAGCTTAAAGCTTCTTCCATGAGAGCGAAGAGAAAAAAAATTATAAGAAAAAGAAGAAGAAGAAGATGGAGCAGCCCGATGCGCAAGAGGGAGTGGTTGGGGGAGAGAGAATTGGTGGTGGGTAGGGTGGCTGGCTCGGGGAAGAGGGAAAGGCAGTGGGGGAGTGATTTTGGGTTTTTATAGAGAGAGAATGATTTCGTGGGTTTTGATTGAGGATTCGAGGGTTAACGGCTGAGAGAAATTGTTTAATAATAAGGGTATTTTTGGTAGTCAACAAAAAAAGTACTCTTGTTTAACGGATGTCAGCATAAATCGTTAAAATAACACCCATCCAATAATAACTAAAACCAACGTACCCCAGGAACAAAATACTGATAACAAATGTACCCCAAACAGTAAATGAGCCTTAAAAAAATAATAAATATCGTAATAAAATATGAATACTTTTAAGTCTAAGTCCTAATAAACTATGAATACTTTTTTGCTGTAAAAAAAAACAAGTTTAAAACGCAAACATTAGTACATTTACCTTTGTTTTGCCTTGTGTAGACTATTAAGATTGCAGTCTTGGCCTCCAAACCTTCCGTAAAAAAAAAAAAAAATACAGCAATTGCTTGCACTAGGGGTGCACACGGTTTGGTTTGGGTCGGTTTTGAGACTAATCCGAGAACCGAACCGAGATGGATCGGATCCAAATTTTTGGAACCAGAATCGATTCGACAGTTACGCCGAACAGAACCGAGCCGAACCAACGGTTCCTGGATCGGATCGGATCGATTTTCAGTTCCAAAGTCATATTTCAAACTTAGTGAAACCTTAAGATTAATGTATTTCATAAATAATTTTTTAAGGTCAAAATTAATTTTGATCCTCAATAACATAAGTTAGAAACTCAGGTAATCACAAAAATATAAATTACAAGTGTTAAATATATAAAATAAATATATATGTAATTATAAATCGGTTCGGTTCGAATCGATTTTCGGGTCGAATTGGTTTTTTTCCCCTGGAATCGAGAACCGAACCGAAGTATCGGTTTTATTTTTTTAGAACCGGAACCGAACCATTGAGCAAAAAAATAGATCCAAACCGAACCAATGCAGTCGGTTTGATTTGTTTTATCGGATTTTCCACTTCGTTGTGCACCCCTAGCTTGCACAGAGTAGAGAGACAGAGAGAGAGAGGGACGTAGTAGAGAGGAGAGAGGGAGAGAGTGCGGCGTACAAAAGAGAGAGAGAGAGAGAGAGAGAGCCAAAAAGATTTTGTTGGTAGTTGAAAAAATGGGCTCCTAAAAAAATGGTAATCTTAAATGAGTTGGGTGAGGTTCTTTTGGGAAGTTGAATCATTCTTTTTTTGGATAGTTGAAAAAATAGGCCCCTAAAAAACTAAACTCATTTAAAAAAAAAAAAATTAATATACATAAAATATTTTTGGACCCCTAAAATACACATATGCTAGTACTTATTTTAAAATGGGCACTGTGCCACTGCCCACCTGGCACATGGCCAGGGTCGGCCCTGCCCCACACCTTTTTAATCAATCCAACGTATAAGGATCAAAATATTTTTTCCTCTTTCATTAAACATAACTGTGACACCCCACCTAATAAAATACCGGGTGATCAGTCCTATACCAAATTAAAACAGGAATCCCAGTTGGTTCATCCTTAGCATCACTGTCAAAAACTTTTTAAAACTTACTAACCACTTAGTATTCCAAAAACTGGTGCCAAATTTTAACTTTTTAATTTACAAACCAGTACATGCGGAATTAAATATAAACCATTCACACAACTGAATTTAAGTCAACTGAACAAAAATAAAACGACATGCCGAATAAACCATCGACCACCAAAGTAAATAGTCCAATACAAACATCCAACAACTGAATAAAATAAATCTAAAAACTGTACTGAGAAGTCTGGGCGACAAGACCTAAATAAAACTGAAACTGATACATGATTCCTACTCTAGGAATAAATGAACGTTGCGTCTAATCCAAACTCTTGCTAGCATCCACAAATGCCGCAGCTCCGTGTCCCTGGAATAAAATATCAATCCCGGCGTCCCTGTGGTTGGACACCTAAAAGGTTTTGAAAATAGTTTTATAGCAAGAGTTATAACCCAAACCATTTTGAAAATATTTAGCAAGTGAATTAACTGCAGTAATTTAAAATGTATGAATGCGCTTCATATTTAAGTTAGTGTCACACTCTCTTGAGGACATTCTCACCCCTCCACTACTATGCACAACTAACGGTTACCTTAACCCCACCTAGTTGCACTACCTTGTCCAACTAGTCTTGGTATAACCTTCCCTTGCCATACTACGCTAACCTGAGTATAATTTTTCATGAATTATAAGTTGTCTCACCAATTAACTTAATTAATTCCTTCTTAAATAATGGCAGATAACTGTGTCACGAGTTATATAAAGTAAATACATCACACACTGTATTATTACCCGCATATAATATTTAATACCATTATATACGTACATTTACTTAAACATCCACACATATATCATACGTATATTCATCCCTCCGAGTATACCCTCGCCGGATGCTTCCCTCTAAAGTGTTATCTCACTAGGTGTGCTCACATAACCTAGTTACCCAAGTTGAAATCGCTCACCAACCTGGCCCAAAACATAAAGGAAGTGGAGGCGGTCATGTTCCTTCACTGAAAGTGAGGTAATCCCCTCACCCATATACCGGACGCTATGACATGGGGATATACCTACCCTACTCCTCAAGCTAGGGATTCATCCACATCGCACAACCTCCCTTGATAGCACTAGAGTATATAAATTAAATAAATATCTAATCACTGATATTTAATAGCACGCACACACACACACACACACACACACACACACACACACACACACACACACATATATATATATATATATATATATATATATATATATATATATATATATATATATATATATATACTATCACTAGACTGTATATATATATAAAAATAAACCCCGGCTTCACCGTGTACTCAAAACCCGTAACACTAGCCTGTAATTTCCTAAGTCTCTGGCCTCACTCAACTAAATAAATTTTCTCACTTATTAAATTATCATTACCCCGAGTCTGTGGTCCGACTCTAATATATTTAAATCACACTCAATCAATATAATATTTTTCCCGAGTCTATGGTCCGACTCTCACATAAATAATTTACACAATAATTTATACGACATTTACCCGAGTCTATGATCCGACTCTCATTTAATTAATTTACACATTAATTAATTAATACTAAGCCGAGTCTGAGGTCCGACTCTCATTTAATTAATTTACAGATTAATAAATTAATACTAAGCCGAGTCTGAGGTCCGACTCTCATTTAATTAATTTACAAATTTATAAATTTATACCAATCCGAGTTTGTGGTCCGACTCTCATTTAATTAATTTACACATTTATAAATTTATACCAATCCGAGTCTGTGGTCCGACTCTCATTTAATTAATTCACACGTTAATTAATTAACACCAATCTAAGTCTATGGTCCGACTCTCATTTAATTAATTTACACATTAATTATTTAATACCCTTCCCGAGTCTACAATCCGACTCTAATTTAATTAATTACGACATCAATTAATTTAATACTTTTCCCGAGTCTACCTTCCGACTCTACTTCCATTAATTAACACATCCATTTATTTATTAACTTGGTATCACCCAACCATTATCCCCGGGGAACTTAATATTTCTCGAGTTTATATTCCCCGAACTCGCTCACTTGGCCCATAACTTAATATATCCAGAGTCTATATTCCCCGGACTCACTCACTTGGCCCATAACACATCCATTTGTGTAATTTTTTTCCCTTTCAATTACACTTAATTTGAGTGGGAGATAATATAGGAGGAGAAAGGTTTTATCGGTTATGTAAGGCACATGTATACCATGATTGCAAATGAGTATTGTGGGTCTTTGAGGTTGTTTAGTTTTTTAATTCAATTAATGTTTTGGGTTGTGTTTCAATTCGGCATGACATGTTTTTTTTCTTCCATTAAGACGATACGACATGACTTTGTTTTTATTTGATGTGAATATGATCGATTAAAAAATAAAATCACGTGATTAATAGTTTTCCTTAAAATTTACCTTTAACTAACCATAAATATAAATAATAATATGAGTAATAACATTATTAACTTGAAAAATAATTTTGATATGAACATAACACGACATCTCTTCGTGTCAAAAGCACGGACACGAACACGATACAAACATGATGTAAAGTGTCAATTCCGAGTCATGTTTTTGTTCCCTTTTTAAAATTTACACCATTAATCATGCATATCCTTTTGAAAAAATATTTTTACGAAATCTAACCCGAAATGGACCAATTAAAAATAAAATGACATGTATACATGTAAAATAATTCTCTGTCGTGCCATTGCGATAGGATTCTATTTATGACGAGCTTCTGGCTTATAATATATATATATATCTAATAAGCTTTTGTTATCTTGAGTAAGACAATATGGAAAAATGTGTACTTAGATTTCTAAAAGTAAAAGCGTTGTATTAGCCTAGTTGAATTATGGAATTAAAATTTGTAAACGAGTATATCCAAAGGTTCAAACAAGAATTCGAAATTTGTTGACTTACAATCTGGACCATGTTTACACTATTACTAAATTAGTTGAAATATTAAAGTATGCATGACCACGAATAAATAATTATTTATTATTTTAATATTTTAGTCAATACAATGAAAACATCACCATAACTCTCTTCTGAGGTGGGTCAATAAATTTGAACTCCAAGATACACGAAAATTTTAAATAGTATAATGACATAAAGTTTTCTAAATTAGTTTGCCATATGTGAAAATTTTAAGGGGCATGTACCAAATAGTTCCTCGAACTTGTTTTTAATACACGTCTAGTCCAAGCCTTTTTATTTTGCACTAAAAAGTCCTTCACCATGTCAAAAAGACTTTATCATGCCGCTGACGCGAACTTTTAAAGATAAGAGAATAAGAGACTTTTTGGTACAAATAAAAGACTGGGACTAAGTGTGTATTAAAAAATATTTGAGGGACTTTTTGGTATTTGATCCAAATTTTAAAGACTCTTAAATAAAAATTTCAAAATTAGTGTTGTAACAATTATTGATTGTTTTTCTGGATCCCAAATGATTCAATCCTATCAACACTGTTGTAGAGCCAATATGTTAATCAATTTGGCCAACATCGCCCACACATATTACCGCCAACAAGGGGGATGTTGTTGTTTGGAAGCTAATCATTTTTGGTTGTTTCAATTTGGTATTGTAATGTATTGAAGATATTTGTCTGAACGAAATTTAATATTTTTATTATTGTTTTTAATGAAATTTATATTTTTCTCACAAATATGTGTGAAAAATAATACAAGTAGTGCAATTTCTTTCCTCACTGTGAACAGTTCTTATTTGTTGAAGGGGGGTGTCATATTATTTCATAAGAACTAAATAGAAATTATGCTAAGTGCTATTAATTTTTCAAAATTAACACCTCAATTCTTACTTTTTTTCAACCTAATTTCATCTTCTATGAAATATATATATATATATATATATATATATATATATATATATATATATATATATATATACACACTAGCGGAATGCCCGTGCCTGAAGGCATGGAGAAAATTTTCAAAGTACGTAAACGTAAAACGATAAAAATTTAACTGAATAATTGCAAAACGTCAAAATTTTCATTGTCCAACAATCAGCAAAGTGTTATTTCTATTAAAAAAATCGCTATAACCTCTTTTGTTTATTGGGCTATCATCTTTGCTTAATAAATAGTAAATAGTCCAACATTCAAATAGTGTAAATTCATCAAACAAATTCACATATAACATGAAATACATAATATTTAACAACCGAATTCACATTGTGCCTCAAATAAACAAACTATCAATTTACAAAAAAATGGACAAATAATTTCCTAAAGTATTAAAAAATGGACAAAATAAAAATGTTGGGCCAAATACCCATTATTAATAGGACGGACGGTCAACCTTGTTTAACGAATAAAAAATAATTAAAGACAACAATACTAATACTGTCATGCATCTCCCACAAATATAATCATGTCATGAAATACTTTTAAATCAAAAATTATTTTTATAATTTCAAAAGTACGTAATTATAAAACGACAAAATTTTTCAAAGTAAATAAATGCAAAAGGGCAAAAATTTCATTCCCCCAAAAAACAAAGTGTAATTTAAAAAAATTGCCGTAATCCCCTTCGTTTAAAGGACTTTCGAAAAAAAATAGCCATAACCTCCTTTATTTAAAGGATTACCCACCCTGCTTAACAAATAACAATATTTCTATTAAAAATTGGAAATTGAACTTGCCATACCTTAACAATATTTCTAAGAACAATTGATACCATGTTTCATAGACATATAAATGTAGGAACAAATTATCGTTTCTAGTTACATCGGCAAGTCCACTAAAAAAATAACTTCGATGTTTACCTTCACGAAAACATGGTAGGATCTTTCCAGTTAAAAGTTAAAATGTACATCTACAGATAAACATATTTCAAAGTATTAAGTTATGTATAATTTAAGTCGAAAGGACTTTTAATATAACACAAATAATTGTAAATAATTTTTAAAAAATTGGGCAAAATTTCTTCTGTTTATAGAACTATCCATCATGTTTAAGAAATATAAAAAATATTCCAGCGAAAAAAACTAATATTCCATAACAAATTCACTAACTTTCAATGTTTAATACGCACATTCAGTACTGTGACATATCTTCAACCCAAGAGAATGTCAAATAGCCATTGAAACAAAGGACTGATCACACCAAACATTTAAACATGTTCAACACCACACATGGAGTCAGAATGCTAAAAAAAGAAAATAAAATGAACATCAAAAAGTTATAAATCTAAAAAAAAGTTCTAAAACAAATATAAATCATAGACATTGCCTTCAAGTATGATTAATACAAAACTCAAAAAGTTTCGACACAACTATTTATTTTAAGAGACATGACTTCCAACATGATTAATGTACTATATGGTGAACATTGAATATCTCATTACATAGATAACATAATATTTCCAGTGCACCAAAAGCATTATATTCATATTCCCAACAAAAAATTGAATTTGAAAAATATAAACATAACATAGACAATTACAACACTTATATGCTTATTCACGATTTATTATTTTTTCTACCTACATAACATGCCAATTGGGCTTCCATAGAATATTATTTTCATCATTGGTGTTCTTAGTTTTAGCATCATGTTTAGAAAAAATAAAATGACAACACAGTGATACTAAAAATGACAACACAGTGATAAGCTTCTTAGTTTTAGCATCATGTTTAGAAAATCATCACGATTCAAAACAACACAGTGGTACCAATTTTTTTGGTAATAAAAATCCAATATGTAAATTATGGGTCCTACCTATTTAGATGGTCATTAAAATCGTTAACAGAACATTGTGATCCCATATAGGGATGTTGCTTGAGGGAATTGCAATAGAGCTATAAAAAAAGAACATTTCTAGTCAATAAAGTAGCTCTAGGTGTAATATTGATGTGAATTAACTAATAAGAGAAGGAAGAAATTGAAGTGAAAGTTGCATACACATGAGTGTGATCTCATCAGATGGGGAATTTTCTCAAACACCCCAATGAAAAAAGTAAACTACAAACAAAGAAGTCAACAACCACCCAACCATTATTCTTACAAATATTTGCAAAAAAAATTAAACAGTTTTTATCTACAGAATTATGGAAAGGGAAAATAACATAATGATTAAAAAACAGATGTACTTCCCTAGATGGCTTCAAGGGTAGAAGGCGCTGCTGGTTATCTGTCTAGCAAATGCTCGAAGGCTCGAAGTACATCAAACAACACTCCATTTGGCCATCAAACAGCACTCGGAGGGACTCAAACAACACTCAAACAGCGTGAAGTGTTTGAAATATAACCAACAGCACCTTCAAGAGCAGTACTTGCGAAATTTAGAAGCTAAATCGAGTCAAAGGCGCCACAACCCAAGGAGTTTGCAGCAAGCACCGCAGTCTTATATGCACTGCCCGATTGTTTGAGGATGGTCTCTGTATCTAGGCAACGACATAGGGCACAACCACCACTATCGCGTGTGAATCATACGGTGTGACATTTGGCCTTATTTACGATTGGATTTCATAAGTTGGGGAGACAGAATCTACAGCCCTGTTCCATTTTTTATTTTTTTCTGTTTGTTTTTTCCTTGGTCGTGGTCCATCCATTGCCGATTGGTTCAAAATATAATCGTGGTGGTGGCTTAAAGAGAAAAAAAAATGGTCATAGAAATTAGCTATGAAGTCATGACTCAAAGTTATGAGTCGACTCAAAGTTATGAGTCGAATTCAAATCTGGAGTTGCGTTGAGAGGTTTTGTGAGAGTGCTTTCCATTTGACATAACAATTCACATAACTACTAAAAATCACAACACTTTAAACTAACCATTTGAACTATGAATTGAAAAAAAATTACACATAACATTTCATGTCAGTCTTGAACATAGAATTGAAAAAAAAAAGCATAGAACGTTAGACTTATGCAGCCTTCTTGGGTTCAGAGTTAAGTTGATAGAGAGATGAAAGTCTTGAAACCTTAGTCTCGATTTGCTTGCCCAAAATCAAGAGAGTGACCCGTGAGGAGCAGGGCTATTTTTCGGCAGTCTACAGAGAAGGAAGCGACGCTGGTTTACGGTGCAAGAGGCAGCACTACTGCAACCCCTGTTGGCTTGCTGCTGGTGGATGTTTAGGGGGTGGCCGCCCACCTTCGGGACCACCCAGCCCCTGCTCACTCCCCAACAAACTCACCATGCTAGTACCTGCAATTCATGAATACTGTTTCCAGTATGAGCTGCCACATTCACGTAATGTACTGTGTAACTTTTTACATTAACATCATGGTGCAAAACCTAGTCCAGATAATTTGCAACCACCTCACCTTCTCAATCGTAAAATGGGATGCATGGAGATTAAATAAACATTGCGATAATTTTAGAACTGTTGTTATGAATATGCAACAAAATAACAATGTATATGTCACGCTCCATGACGATGGCAACTACGACTTTAATCATCAATTGTTTTTAAGGCTATTTAACAAAAAGCACGAAAAAATAATATAAATGAAAATAGACTAAACAAAATTTGAGAATAATGATGTACCAATGTTAGGTAATCCATTCCAAGAAAACTGTATTCCAGAAGCAATTTTTTTATTTTTTTTTGTTTGATGTACACATGATATTATTCCTCAACTCCTCTATAGGTTATTTGACAGACAATATTCAACTAATACCGGACTCTCCGAGAAGTTCAATTGTCATTGAAGTACATGTATATTTCATTGTCGTGCGTTTGTCAATTAAATTCCACCAAATATTCCTCAACTCTTATTAAGTAACTTGTATCACAAAGTTTTGAAACAACCAAACTAAAAAAATAGGGGATCCAAAACGCAGCCCCCCCCTTGAGAATAATGATATACCAATGTTGGGTAATCCATTCCAAGAAAACTGTATTCCAGAAGAATTTTTTTTATTTTTTTTGTTTGATGTACACATGATATTATTCCTCAACTCCTCTATAGGTTATTTGACAGACAATATTCAACTCATACCGGACTCTCCGAGAAGTTCAATTGTCGTTGAAGTACATGTATATTTCATTGTCATGCGTTTGTCAATTAAATTCCAACAAATATTCCTCAACTCTTATTAAGTAACTTGTATCGCAAAGTTTTGAAACAACCAAACTAAAAAAACAGGGGATCCATAACGCAGCCCCCCCCCCCCTAAAAAAACCATATTGTCAAAAAAAAAAACTACAACTCCGAAGAATTTCATAAACCCAAGTCAAAAACCTCTTTCCATTAAGCATAAATAGCATCACAGTTAAATTAAATTAGGGAATCACATTAGTCAATGTCAAAAAAATTAAAATCTGAAGTTCAAACATAGATTACCTTATCAATCTATCAAACATCTTCATCCCAAAACTATTTAATCAACCCTGAAACAACATAATTTTTTTCTTGCATTGAAATAGAAATAACTAAAAGACAGTAAATTACCTCATTTTGGCTTCTTGATAGGTTTGTGAGTCACCCCCCACCCCCCCCCCCCCCCCCCCCCAAACCATGAATTGATAGTACCTTTAATCCAACCAACAATCCCCCTCTTAACTCCAAATTTACCAGCATCGTCGTCTTCCCTAGTATCTTCAATCCCCGTGCCCAACTGCCTGGCCACCTCCTCTGACTCCATCACCTTCCCCAATGATTTCCCCTCCCATGTGTTCTCCTATTCTCCATTCCTCTTATGAACAACATCCGAATACACCTCAGTAATTGGCTTGTGTCCCACTGGATTTACCACCTCTTCCTTGCGCTTATGAAGAGCGCTTGCAATCACCTCTGAAAGTTCCCTAACTTCATCCACTGTCCAAAGTTTCTCAACCAAGTACGTCTTCATAGAGCCACCCTTATCCTTATCGTGTCCCTTATTATCTTCACCTTCTTGTAAAGTTACAGTTCCAGTACTAACTCTAAGAACCTTGGACATCACTGCACTGCCCACACCAGCAACCTTCCCATACGCGGGCGATAATTTAAAAGTCACCGTTGCAGCTATTGTCTATTCATAATTAGTAGGTGGTGTTGACTTAGTATCATTTCCCTCTCGGTTCAGTGTTGATCTGGAATTAGAGTAAGAATAATACACGGATGATAAGTTAGTGTTGAGCTATACCAATTATAATTAGAGTAACCATAAAATCCGGACCCGATTAAATATAAAGCCAATTCTGAAAAACAACTTCATCAATCTATTAGATCAACCAACCACAAAAGAATAGTTGCAGACGAAATAAAAATTACAAATAAAAGTCATATCATGTCAAGAAACCATATAAAAATAAAAAGAACAGTATTTAAAAATGCTTGAAAATTGAACATGCACACTTGTCGCCAAAGCCACCACATTACCATTTAGAGAGTCAAGTTTGGGATAACTGCAATTGTAAATATTAATTGATTAGTGACCCACAAAATTTAATACAACAAATAATTACAACCCTAAGAAAAACTCAAAAAGGCACCGCGTGGCTACTACTGTGGTGTTCGTATTTGTTTAAACCCCTTATAATGAGCATTCTAAATGAAACAAAATAAAAATAATTATTTTATTCATATCACTTCATGGCCTATTATCTAATTGATTTAAAAATGGTAAACACTGAATGAAACGCGCATTGTATGTTTTAAGGAAAAGCAAGCAGAGTTGTAAATATGTCATACATGGACGGGGATTGACAATTTGTAGACTTCAAATGGATGAACAAAAGTTAGTCGTTAAAAAAAAAGGAGCAGGATGGTATACCTCAAACGAACTCCAGGAGTTTTATCACAAAGGCAACAACCTGTAAAATTTGGAAAGTGAATATTAAATACAATGTGAAAATGATATATAGGCAGAGGTAATCAACAAACATAAACACAAATTTGGAACTCTACAAATTAGGATCTGGACACGAATTCGGAGCTGGACATAATAGCCAATAAAAATAATTCGTAATGATTAAAATGTACACGTAAATAAGATCTCTCCAAAGTCGACCAAAGATCTCTCCATACAAAAACTGTACATAAATAATAAGGTGTTGAATGATCTCTACTTACAAAAACTAAACTCGTAAAGAATAAGATATCTAGTGCTATTGTAAGTTGCAAACAACAATAAAGTGAAAATGAGCTTATGGTTTATTAAATTTGCGGACATACATGTTTTTATCAGATACATCATTGGAGCTACAGAAATTACATCAAACACAAAAAATTATCAAGGAAGTAAACAAATTTCACAAACTAAAAGTTGTTTCTTGAATATAGTAACACAATATTTTAAATTCTTTTAGTGTCATACTCAATATTGCTTCCCCTATGTTGACATTTGCACAAATAGAATTACAAAAGAGATCTAATCTGCAAACGTCTCTAACACGCCAGTGCGCTACGGACATAGTTCGTTATGCCAATAAATTGGCTCATCGCAATTGCCTTGAGACCACTCAAACTCTCGAGACCACTCAAATTCTTGCAAAAACCTGTGGATATATAACCTGCTTCCCTTGAGACCACTCAAACTCTAACATATTGGAGGAATGAGATGATATGGCACAGGAAGCCGAGCCTCCATGTAATTCTAGATGAAAATTTAATGTCGTAGCTCCTGGAACTCGAGTTCAGTTGGGGGATAACAATTACTTGAAGTCACATTAAATGAAGACACGTGCCCAGTTATTATAGCTCCACACAAGTGTTTGAAGACACATTAAATGAAGACGTTTATATGAAATACAGTTGTTTGAAGACGTTTAAAGACACGTTAAATGAAGATGTTTATCCACACACGTGTTTGAATCTGAACACATTAAATGAAGACACACGTGTTTGAAGACACAATAACTGTTGTTGCATATAAAGCATGAATCTGAACACAGTCTATATATGAAATACAGTTGTTCTGAATCTGTTTTTAACTTCATTTTCACAATTTTCATCTGGGATAACAAATTAGATAAAGGAATAGGGTATATGAAATGAAAATTATATTAGATCTAAAATAGAAAAAGAAAAAGAAAAGGAAGAAGATAAATTAGAGAGAAACTTCACAAAAAACCTCATTCTTGATAAATGCATAAAAAAGGGTTTCAATCAAAATAAATATACCATTACATCACAAATTTGTCATCCCCGATCTGCAAAATAAATATACCCTTATGGTACAAATTAAAATCTACCATTACAAATATACCATTACAACCAAAATTTAACAACACCAAGCTCTCGTGATAAGGTACCAATCAAAATCTAACAGCACCAATATAGGGTTCATTCAAAAGAAAAAATAGCTTGAACTTGTGAGACGGTACCGAGAAATAATACATGTGAAACTGGAAAGGGTGAAAGAATGGATAACACCAAAATATTTAAAAGTACCAAGTGATGAATCATTGTTTTGGAGAGAATGGAAAATATTAAAGAGGCGTCTTACATTTTTATAGGTACCAAAGAAAATGAATATATTAGAGAGCAACGGAAGGCATGTCTGTAAAAACCATATACTGCAAAAAAAATGTGATGTAAGAGAAAATATGTGAGGATGACAGAAACATTTTAAAATAATACTACAATTTGAAATTTGAGACTTTTTTTCGAACAAATATCACAAATAAGGAGAATGATTCATAAATTAGTAGTGTGTGGATAATCTTCCACTCTTTTCTTGGCACCAACTACAACTGTGTAGTATACAAAATGAAAGAACGATCAGTATATCAAAGCGCAGAGCAATCATATTTTTCATACTATAGTACAACCTATAAAACAATAGATACCAAGAGATTTGATTAAAGGAAAAACTTTGATGAAGGCATTATGTACCAATGTCAATTTATCTACTGTAATATTCCATGCTTAAACCAAAAACTGATTTATTACAAAATTGAGCATATGTTGTAAGAAGTTTAAAGTCCCCCAACCTCTTATCCACAAAGATAGTAAAATAAAACTAAATATAATGTTAGTTACAATAGTAACAAATTGTAACAGAGAAAGACGCCATAAGAGAGGATGTAGCCATTGTTTCATTTGGCTAGAATTCAACAATTTCTACATTCTAGATGTCAACATACGACATAAAAAAATAAGGGATTCCCCTATTGTAAGTAAGATTTTTTTTCTCAAAACCTCTTACCGTACCTAAAACAACATATCTGAAATAATATAGATTAATCAAGAATCATACACAAATAATATATTAATGAAATCCTCAAAGTTTCAATTAGAGAGAGGATGTATACGTGATTGTTTTAATCTAAAAAAACACAAAACCAAAACACAAACAAAAAATTAGATTTGCAAAAGGCTAATTTGAACAATAAACACACAGTTCCAATCAGAGACAGAATGTATACCTGATCAGATATGCAAAAAATTAGATCTGCAAAAACAAACTAATTAGATATGGAAAAAATAAACAAAAAGTTGTCAAAAAAACATTGAACTAAACCCATTAACTTCTTAAAAAACGAACCAAACCCCTAGCATCCTTCAAAAATGGAATCAACCCAACACTAACATCTCCAACCGTTTTTCGTAAAGTCAGACACCATGAGAGCCCAAGTTACGTATTTGAACCTCAAATTTCAACACCATTAAAGCCAACACTCATTCTTAGAACCTTATTCTGGAAATATTAAAACCTAAATACACACGCACACACGTAGGGAGAGAGAAAGAGTACCATATTCTCAGTCCAGAATAAGAATAATCGTGATGTCTGAAGAGAGAGTGGGAGTTTCATTGGTAATCGTGATGTGAGAGGAGAAAGGGTTTTGGTGAGTGTATGGTTGAGATGGGTGAGGGTGTGTCGTTTGGTGTGTTTACCAATATAGGCTTGTATTTGAATTAAAGTGAAAGAGGGGGAATTGACTAACAAGAAGAAAAAGAGGGGGAACTCAAATTTTTGAAGGGCAAAGTAGGTAGTGCAGAATTAATTAATCTCAACCATTGGATCTTACTTTATAAGAATCAATCCTAGCCTCTAATTATGTTGTCAACTTATTGAATAGTAGTCAATATTCTACTCCTTATTATATATATATATATATATATATATATACTAGGGTATACCCGTGCCTGAAGGCACGTTAATAATTTTAAAAAGTTTAAAATCGTGTATAATTTAAATAACAAATATTTTATATATTATAAGTGTAAATTTTCAAAGTATTAAATTGTTTAAATTTAAGTAGTGTTGAATCTTGTATAATCAAATCAAAAAGTTTTTTTTTACAATACATAAGGGTAAAGTTTTCGGACTATCCGTTATGTTTTTGGAACTTTTTTTGGAACTTTTTTTCTATATTTATAGGACTATCCATTATGTTTAAGAAAAAAAAAGTAGTCCAACAATAATACTAATTATCGATCTTGGACCTCGTAACAATCGCAAACTATTATATAACATAAATAATTATAAACAAATTAAAAAAAAAATTGGGAATGATTACATTTATTGATAGGACGATCTACAATGTTTAAGAATAAAAAATATTCCACAACAACATTACTAAAGTTATTTTCACAACATGATATTTTAGAAAATTTGTACATAAATTCCTTTGTACATATGACATTTTAGGCACGACGAAAATTTACAAAATATGTAATCACGATATGACAAAAAATTCTATAGTACGTAATTACGAAATGACAACAATTTCGTACCCCAACACATAATTTCCATACATGTACATTAAAAATTTAAATAAATCTCCACAATTTAGTAGACACTACTATCAACTGTCCAAATATATTTTTTATACCCAACTAATTTTTAACAATATTTTTTTTTGTATCTTATTCTTTTTCGAATTTAAGGTATAAATTAGTGTTTGCTACACAGAAAAATCAATTAGAATAGAAAAATCAATTTTCTTAGTCATGTACCTTTCCTCATAAATAAATATAAAACAAAGTTTCAAAGGTAATACCATCATAGGAATGGATTAACTAAATATTATTAATTTTTTCAACCGTAAATTACGGATTTCTTTGTATTCAACAACCCATTTCATAAATAGAACTCAAATAACCATACATGTATCATAATGTTCATGACTCTTAGACCGTGTTTTGAATCATCCAGGTATCTTATATTCCCCAACCTCTTTCTCTCTTTCATCACGGATCATAAACAATTCAAATACAAAATTTATACCCCCTTTTTTTGGGTGAATTCCGTTTAATTGCCCCCATAATATTGGTGTTTGAGTTGAAAAAAACAAAATGGGCATTAAAGGTCACAACCCTCATTATCAGTTGATACCAAACAACCCATTTCCATCCAATATCTTTCTCTCTCTCATCAACGAAAAGCCACACCCATTTTCTTCTCCCTCATAACACAACTCTCTCACCAGGACTTATGAGACATGGGTTATTTTCATAGAGATCTGAGTATGGGAGAGGGGTGGTGAGGAGGTGGTATGGGAAGACAAAAAAGAGAGTTAATCACGACTCATTTATGGTCGGAGATGCAAAAATTCTAAAATTGGCCAAAAACCTTATTTGAATGATTGAATCCCTCAAAACCCCTGAAACAGAACCTTAATCGAAACACAACAAAATTGAAAATCTCAACGTTGACCAACGGTTCAAACAGAAACACAACCAAAAATGTTGGTTGTTGGCCAGGCTTATCGACGGTAAGGAATAGAGCTTGGCGGCATTAATGATCGTGGGGCATTTATGGTGGTAGAGAGGCTTTAGAGAGAGAGAGAGAGAATGGTGTTTCAAAATCATAAGACCCAAAGAATGGTGTTACAAAACTACCAAATCATCAGTCTCAAGGGAGAGGGAGAGAGTTGGTGTGGAGATGTAGAGAAGGTGACCTGATCTGTGTGTAAGGTATTAGTGAAAAAGGGGACGGTGGAAGGCTCGAGGTACATCATTTTTTTTAGATGCACATCACCTGCCAATGCCTAGCATCTCTTTTTTTTATTGAGATGCGCATCACCCGCAAAAGCAGTCCTCCACGTGCCACTTTATTAGTACAAAACTTTGAGATTCAATCCCAACGTCGTGTTAAATTTTAGGTACTTTGAGTGTAATTTACACTCGAGAGTGAAAATTACTTTGTTACCCATGATTTTAAATTTTGAAAAAAGGGAAGATAAATTAAATTGTGATAAAAGAGGGGGAACTTAAATGTTTGGAGTATTGTTCTAAAAAATCCGCCTAGGCTCCGCCTAAGCACGTCTAGGCTTGAGGCTTGGGAGAAATGCCTCGCCTTAAGATTTTGACGCCTTATGCTTGGTAAAACCCTTAAGGCGTACTTTTTCTCTAAAAACAACAATGCTTTAGTGAAACCATGTCGCCTTTTAAAGATTTTTTTACAAACCGGACCATTATCTCATCCAAAATAATCAAATAGTATTTTTATTTGCAAATATTCAGACATATATTTATGATATGTACAATTTTAGTATTTTAATAGCCTTGTTATTGTTAAAAAATATTAAAATATATTAAAAAGGCCTAAAGTCCTTTTCACGCCTTTTTACGCCTAGGCCCGTCCAGGCTTCTAAGGCTTAAGGCTTGACCTCCATGCCTCGAACACGCCCCACGTTTTTTAGAACCTTGGTTTGGAGGGTAAAAGAGGTAATTCATGAAAAATTCAAATAGATGACATCAGGAACCAAACTTGTGACATACATAACTTTCATACTTTATTATATACATATATATATATATATACATATATATATATATATATATATATACATATATATATATATATACATATATATATATATATATATATATACATATATATATATATATATACATATATATATATATATATATATATAAAGAGAGAGAGAGAGAGAGAGAGAGAATCGTGCACAAGTAAAATAACAATACATTATTGATGTAAAGTATTTTTTATAATATTTAATTTTTGAGTTTCATTGATATACGTCAGCGCATTGCGCGGGTTGTATGCTAGTTTCAATATAAAACAACATATTGTCATCATCTCCATGATATACTATCACAATCTTCACCATCGTACCTCCACCATAACTATCAACGCAACAATCCATGTATATGTATGCTTAAATGTGATATATTTTTTTCTCTCTCTCAATAACTTTATTTCACAAAAAAAATATAAAATATTTATTTTAAATCAATAAATGACCATAAAAAACATTATTTTCAAAGATTTTACCCATAAACAATTTAAAATAAATTACATACCAAGATATGATACAAAATATAGTTACAATGTTGAACAAATATCAAAATTTCCAAAACCTAAAACTTTTTTACCCTAGTCTTGAAATTTTCCTCCAAATTCAGGCTTCGACCCCCACATTTAACCTCAAATTAGGGTCTAGACCTCAAAAATTGGCTCCAGATTAAGGATCAAGATATCAAAATTAGGCCTCATATCAGTGGTCTTAACGCTAGATTTTGACCCAAATTAAGGGTCTCGATCCCAAAATTTGACCACAAATTAGGGATATGGTCCCCAAATGGATTTAGTTCTAAAAAGGATAATATTTTACCTAGTCGGGACTTGGACCCCGAATTCGTACCCACAATTCGGGACTTATACCCCAATTTTTTCCCCAAACTCGGGGCTTAGATACCGAATATGTACAACCATATTTTTTTGTCAACATTTAGGGTGTACCTCAAAATTTGTCATCATTTTCAAGATCGGAGGAATGGATTTGCAAGTTTTCGAACTTCTAATATTTTTTTGAATTTTCAACTGTTATTTGAATCTTATGTGTATATACTTTATTTTAAGTTATTTATGAGTTGAATATGATGAGAAAATATTTATTTGGGTTATTATTTCATTCCAAGTACAAACGTTTTCATAGCTAGTGTTTTTTTGTGTGCTCGTGATAGAGATGGTGAGATATATTTTTGCTTATGTGTGTGTATGTTTAGAGAGATATGCCTTAGTGGGTGGTGGAGATGGTGGGGTGGGTGGGGGATATGGTGGGGTGAGGTGCTTATTAGGCATAAATTCTTCGTATTTATCCCGTAATTTTGATTCTTTTATCACTCAGGGTGATGTAATTTAAATCGATTTATCTCATATTATTACTACTAAACTTGTACCACAAGTGTATTGTATTTTTTGTATTTATCTTATATTTTATAGGTATTTAATACACGTGAAAGTTAGAGAGAAACCGAAATAGTAATCGAAAAGCAAAGAAGGAAAGTCAAGGGTACCAAGATAATTATACAACCGAAATCCGGATGCGAAACCTGAAGGAATGTCAAAAACATCGAGTTCACAATCACATAGGAAGAAATGGCAAAACATTCCGAGCACAGGTTGAAAATATATGAGCATGGGAAGATTAGAAAAATCAAAAGACAAAGCTAAGGGTTTCTGGGAGTAGAACCGGTTGGGTTCTATAGGGGAATCGGTCCGCACAAAGCCTTGGACACATTGGGAAAGCGAATCGGTTTGAATCTGAAGTAGAACCAATTCAAATATATGATGCACAAAAATACAATTTTACGCACTTAATAAGAGTCATATATGGTTTTATGTCTTGTGAAAAATGTTGGAGAGAGTTATCTAATTTAGGTTAGGTCGAATTAATCTAAAAATTTGACTCTAGTTCTTAAAAAAAATAAAAAAGAAAAAAAAAATGAAAAAGAAAGAAAGGGAAAAGTAGAATCTCTCAAATCCTTTCATGCAAAATTCTTAGCCAATTACTCACTTTACTCCCAGTAGAATTCATGAAAATCCCATTGTCGAGTATAATTTCGATAGTTCGCGCTCCTCACGCATTCCATAATTTTGGGTTCCACCTCCTACACCACATAACTCCATCACGAGTCACACATCTAGAACTTCTGGAGAGGTTAGTGAATTATCTGATTATGGGGGGGGGGGGGGGGGGAGTTTTGAAATTCTGAGAATATCATCTTACATTGATATATATGCATATGTTTATTATCTCATTTCAAACTCGATACATCACTTGGTATTTGCTTTATCTCATGTGTGTAGGTACATTCTTAATAATCCCATGATACACACCCTGATGAGAAAAGTGTGATGATTCCTGAAGAATTGAAGAACAAACGATGCAGCCTTAGTCATATGTACCGCTTTCAGTTTTTGGTTCATGGAAGGGTAGATTTGTATAGGCATTGTTCATACTTGATAATTCGGATTTTTTATGTTTGTTCCGGCATAGACATAGGGGGAGATTTGTAAGGACAATTTTGTCCATGTTACTCATGTATGTCATAAGCCGTAACACCGTTGCAGAGATTCAAAGTTTCACATCATCATAAAACAGAATCCGAAGATCAAAAGAAAGAAGGAATTTGGGAATCAGACCTGGCCGGACCGATCCGGTTCAGATAAAAGAACCGATCCGGCTTATCGGACCGATCCGACCAACTACCGGACCGATCCGCTTTGTCAGACTCCAGTAGCCACCGGATCCATAGCGAACCGATGAAGCGTAAAGGACCGGACCGATCCGATGCCAACCAGATGGATCCGGTTTCAGAAAAAGAACCGATCCGAGATCACCGGATCGATCCACCTAAAGGACCGGACCGATCCGACGAGGATAAACTCTGCCAGATCGTGGCCAGATTTTCTAGGGCAAAGAGTTCCTTATTTAATCCACGATCAGAGGTTGTTTTTAATAAGACTTTCCCACGATTTTCTGAGTTCCATAACTCTTAAGTCTTCATGGTATTTGAGTCCATTGATTCATACCCTTGATTCACACAAATTCCATACATTTGTAAGTCACTTTTGGTAACCCTAGAACACCATTGATGTTGTTCAACCCTTTGTGAAGTGGACCGCTTCTTCCTCTTCATTGCTGCCCTACTGGAAAGGGATAATTCCAGCCGCGACTACAGAATCTGATACCCGAGGGTAATTCTTAGTCAAAAACTTGTATTTCGGTGTAATCCGATTGTAAGCCGTTTCTCTTACAAATTATAGTGATATACAAATGGTTTTGCCCCTGTGGGGGATTTTTCCTTAAACTTTGTGTGTTGAATAGCTTGTGCATGATTTCATATTGTTTCAATCACACCTAGTTGCATGCTTAGGGTTAATTTGGGTTAAAAATGGTGTTTATTATATTATTTCTTAATTGAACGCAAGCGCCAACTCTCTCAGTTAGTGATACTATTAGTGTGAGTTCGATGTCCGATCAAGGTAGTTTTGGTACGGGTGAGGATGAGTTATTGTATCTCCCTATAAAATACCTCTTATATCCCAAGCGAACCGTCGCTCTAGTATGCATTATATTCCCGTATAATACAGGACAATTTTACTTTTGTAATGGGATAATTCAGATTCTCCCCACATTTCATAATATGGAGTCCAAAAAACTATGTCTCCACATTTGCGAGTTCAAAGAGGCATGCAAAACATTTAATGATCAAACGTGCACTAAAGATGTCATTCGCCTCAGACTATTTTCCTTCGCTCTGAAGGATAAGGCCAATATTTCGCTATGCTCTTTAACCCCAAACTCGATTGGAATGTAGAGGGACATGCAAGCGAAGTTTATCCAAAAATTATTTCCCACACATCGAACCAACACCATCAAGGTTCAAATTCAAACTTTTAGGCAAAACAAAAATGAGCCTTTTGAAAGATGGTGGGAGCGTTATAATGAGTTACTTAATATGTACCCGCATCACGATTTTGAGAATTTGAGACTTGTCTCCTTTTCTCATCATGGTCTAAACTTAAGTTCCAAGCAACTCGTTGAGACCATGTGCCCCGGGGAGTTTCTAGAGTTAGACGTGGACGATGTATAAGCTCATCTTAAGTATGTCGCTGAGACTACTCAAGCGTGGGACACACCCGATCCAAACACCCAATCCCAGGCCCGATAAATGCCCACAACTCCTTCTGCATTCGGACTCTATCATTTGGACAAGGAAGTCGAGTTGAAGCTTCAAATCAACCAACTCGCTAAGAGGTTGGAAGACGTAGTCGAGTCTAGTGGAAGATACATATTCGACTCCACTCGAGCATTGAGAGAGGAGGTATGTGTGATTTGTGAGGCGGGACATTCAATGAAGGAATGCCTGATGATACCCACCTGCAAAGTGATGTTGAAAGAGAAAATGGAAGCGATAAGAGATTTTAAGGATAATTTTAATGCCCCTCACAAAAATTCCTATAACCCTTTGTGGTGTAACCATACAAGTATCAATTATGGGAAACCACACGCAATGATGAATCCTAATTCACATGTTGCATCACATCTACGAATGCTCCCTTATTTCCAAAAAGCTCCACCTATGCCAGCACAACCTCCTACGCTACGTAGAAAACTCGAGGACACTTTAAACTAATTCATGCAAACCTAGTCAACGATTAACACTCAAAATGCCCACAATTTTTTTTGAATTAAAGGCGTCGTTGTGTAAGTTGCAAGCCTTCCTAAGTGTTCAAGAGAAGGCCAAGTTTCCCGCCCAAGGCTAAAGACCTCCCCACAGTCAAAATAGTGTTAGCTCTACTTCTGATGATAAAAAAGATAAATATCAAGTTGTTACCACTCCACGTAGTTGGAGAGGCATTGATTTATTACCTCCCCCACACGACGAGCTTAAAGACAAGGTGGTTTTGTCCGACGTGAAAGAGACGGAAGATGCCCCCTTGAATGAGTGTGACAACGATGACACTATTAAGCCCAAGGTTTTAGTGAAACCGTCAAATTCCATTACTTTCCCTCAACGGTTGGTTCCTCCTAAAGGGTCTCCCTTGAAGACGTGTTACATGTGCTAAAGCAAGTCGAGTTAAATTTACCTTTTTTCGAGGAAATCAAGAAAATTACCAACTATGAAAAGTTATTTAAAGACTTATTGATGGTGAAATGTAGATTAAAGTGAAAAGGAACATTTTCTTAGCATGAAACATGAGCTCAGTCCTTTTGAATGACCTCCCATCGATATTTAAAGATCCGGGTGCACCGACCATTTCATGCATCGTTGGGGAGAATCGCATCGAGAGAGCCTTATTAGATTTAGGGATGAGTGTTAAAATTCTCCCTTACTTCATCGATAGGAAATTATATTTGGGGGACCTCAATCCCACTAAGATTACTCTCTAACTCGCGGATCGTACCATGAAAATATCTCGAGAGATTGTTGAGGATGTGATAGTCCAAGTGGACACTTTTTACTTGATGATGGATTTTGTCATTTGGGACACAAAGCCCTCCTCTCACTCGAGTAATCATGTTTGCATAATTCTTGGCTGCCCATTCTTAGCTATGTCTAACGCACTGATTAATACTCGAAATGGGAAAATTCAACTCACATTAGGGAATATGACTCTTGAAATAAGTATATCCAACATCGCCAAGCAAGTGGGGTGATGAGGACGAGTTTCACGAGGTGGATCTCATAGAGGAGGGAGTAGATAAGCATATCGAGGGTAGTTATATTGGGGATTCACTAGGAGCATGTCTTGCTTCAACTAGTGAGAGCGATGGGACATATACCGATTTTGAGCGTGATGTGAGAGAGTTGAGAGAGATTTTGGATGAGAGTGTGAGTAATGAGCACATAAGAGACGTTAGGTGGGTTTCTCAATTCGAGGAATTACTACCGAGGGAGTCACACACGGTTCCCTTTAATGAGAAATTTCTCACCCTCGAATTGAAGAAGCTACCCTTAAACGTAAAATTTCCTAGCTGGGAGAGTATGGGACATTTCTCATTGTTATCTCCTTGAGCCTAAGTAAAGAGAAAGAGGGTTAGATACTTTTTTATTTTGATGAAGAACCATAGTACTTTTGGTTGGATCATCATGGATTTGAAGGGTCTAACTCCCCTAATTTGTACCCATAAAATTCACCTCGAGGGTATGGATTCAAGGATCCTATTGTATAATGTTATTGTATGGATTCAAGGATCCTATAGTCCCATACCTAAGGGTCCCCAAGTTATCAATACGTCATACCCTATGTATAGGAGGATTTTCTAACATAAATATCAACCTAGTCTCATACCTAGGCTAGTGTAACGACGATAAAGTAACAAAAATCAGCCAACCACTGACAGGATAAAATCGTGATAATTTTCCCTCACTAGTCCCATACCTAGAAGGCATAAATCATAATAATGACTACTTACTAATCCCATACCTAGAAGGCATCCTAAAATATAGAGAGAGAAATAATACCTAACAACTTGTCATCACAATGATATTTAATAATACCAATAAGTCACACAATTATGCATAATAAATCAACGTACTAAACTACGCATGATAGTCCAATCCATTAAATCTTAATTTAATTATCACCTCATCATAAACACCCAATTAATCTCATTTAATTATTTTAAATTAAATATACATCTATTTCATCATTTAAAATATCATAATTCCAATTTCATTATCTCAACACAAATTACATGAGTTATACTCCCCCAAATTCATTTATTACAAAACTAGGGTTTTTCTATATGGAGCCTACACCAACAAAACCCAAAATCACTCATGAATCCTACGTACCCATGGGTTATGAATGTTATTCATATTAAAATATTTTCATAAAAACAACCCCAAGTTTGATGTGTCCACTTTCTCTAATTAGATTGCTAATTGAATTAAAAGAAACATCGAATTTAGGTTTATGCAACACTTAAAACGCAGAATACTAAAGGAAAAAAATAGAGTATTCACTCCTGATATTAAGTTGATGAAAATCTGGTACCACAGTTGGATTCCTCTCAAAAAATTAGCAAAGAAGTGTTCTTGAACAAACTTGATTAAACTCCAATTAAGCCTCCCAAAACTTATGACAAAAACTTGATTATATTGGAGGTTGATGATTATAGTGGAGAGGAAAAACTTTTGGAAGATTTCTCTGGTGAAAAACTTTGGAAAAAGTGATTATGAGAAGTGCCCCTACGGATTATTAGTCTTATATACTAATTAGGAATCCTAATCCCACTCTAACACTACAAATAAAGTCATCAAACCGCCTCAAATCTGGCATAGTCGATGGATCGACTCTGTAGGTCGATCGATCAGGTACGAGACCACTGCCATTCCCCTTTATTTAATACCATTTAACTAAAAATCAAATTTTCCATTAGTCACGGCCTAAATCCATGACAAATGTTTTTTTAAGGCTAAACTTAAAACTCTCATAAAAACTTCATTTTAAATCCGATTTCGATTCCTCTTGAAGTTTTTTTCTTCTAAAATCATAACCAACATATTTATTTAATAAACTCATTAAATTCAAAATTTTATTTTTCTTGAATATTCCAATTAATTAATTAAATTAAATAATAAAAACATGGGGTGTTACAACGTGAAGCCTTCGAGGGAGATGTAATGGCATTTGAATACCACGATGAACGATGTCGAGCGGGGAAAATTTATTACATTATTAGACGCAGGCTTCATTTATCGCATTTAGAATACCAAGTGGGTGAGTCTTATTCAAGTCATCCTAAAGAAGTTAGGAGTGACTATGGTCGAAAACTCAAAGGATGAGCTTATTCCACAATGTACCACCACCGGGTGGTTCATTTGCATTGAGTACGGAAATCTCAATGCTAGCACTAAAAAGTATCATTTCTCCTTACCATTTATTGACCAAATGCTAGAGCGAGTAGCAGGACACTCAATTTACTGCTTTCTAGACCGTTATTTCGGGTATAACAAAATTGTGGTAAATGTGCTACATCAAGAAAAAATGACGTTCACATATCCTTTTAGCACATTTCCCTATAAATGTTTGCCTTTTGGATTATGTAATGCATCTACGACCTTTGAATGGTGCATGCTTAGTCTTTTTAGCAATATGGCCGAGAGGGGACTAGAGGTTTTTAAGGACGATTTTAGCATTTTCAGCCCTCTTTTGATGACTGCCTCATTAATCTTGTGAAGGTATTTACCCAATGTGTGGAAAATAACTTGGTACTAAATTGGGAGAACTGACATTTCATGATTACTGAAGGCATATTTTTTTACCACATCGTTTCGTCCAAAGGTATTTAGGTAGATAGGGAAAAAATTAACGTAATTTCTGATTTTTCCCCCACCTAAGTCACTAAAGGATGTGGACGCTTTCTTGGGCCATTCGAGTTTCTACCTTAGGTTTATTAAGGAATTTAGTTCCATTGCTAGACCCACCTACTTATGAAATACGCCCCCTTTGAGTGGAATGAAGCAATGCAAAGAACTTTTGAAAAATTGAAAAGCATGCTTATTTCTTCTCCCATTATGCAAGCTTCAAATTGGTCCCTTCCATACGAACTTATGTATGACGTGAGTGGGTATATTTTTGGGCAAGAAAAGATAAGAAGGCTCACGTCATTTATTATGCTAGTCGGACCTTAACCAGACCATGACTTAACTACTCCACTACGGAGAAAGAATTGTTAGTCTTAGTCTCCGACATAGATAAATTCCACTCTTACCTCATCGGTTAGCCCATTATATGCTTCACAAATAACGCTTCTCTTAAGTATATCCTTTCCAAAAAGGATGTAAATCTCACCTCATAAGGTGGATCCTACTCCTACAAGAATTTAATTTGTTCATAAAAGATAAGAAAAGAGTAGAAAACATTGTAACCGACCATTTGTCGAGGCTTTCGTCTGATGTAACTAGTGATCCTATACCCATTGACGAATACTTACCGAGTGAGAAATTTTTTGCCACTTTTTATCTCCATTAATTTGTGGATATAATGAATTATCTTATCACGGGGGTCGTTCCCTCCCATTGGATATCGCAATAGAAAAATAAGTTACTCACTTGGTCAAGAATGTTATTCTATGATGATCCCTATTTGTTCAAATATTGCATGGACCAAATCATTTAAGGATGTTTACTGGATAACGAGATACCTAACATTATCCATTGTTGTCACACGGAAGCTTATGGAAGCCATTTTCTATGAATAAGACGATTGCTAAGATTCTTCAAAGCGGTCTCTATTGGCCAAAAATCTTTCGGGATGTAGTTCTTATGGAAAATATTATGATAGATGCCAAAGTTTGGGAGCCATCACTTGATGAGACTTGATGCCATTGACCCCTATTCTCGTTATCAAGATATTCAACTACTGGGGCATTGACTTTATGAGTCCCTTTCCTCCCTATTTTGGATTCTTATACATCCTTGTCACGATAGATTATGTGTCCAAATGGGTTGAGGTCATATATACAAGGACTAATGACAGTAAGATGATGATAAAGTTCTTACAAGAACACATACTTTCTCGCTTCGGAGCTTCGAAAGAATTCATGAGTGTTAACAACATGCACTTTTACAATAAGCCATTTGAAATGTCGGTGAGAAAGTACGGGGTCGTCCACAAGGTTGGGATGACTTATAACCCACAAATAAATGGGCAAGATGAGTTAGAAAATCATGAGATTAAGTAAATTCTTGAGAAGTCCGTCGATCCTAACCGTAAGGTTTGGTCTCTACGGTTAAAGGATGCGCTATGGGCATACTGGACCGTTTACAAAAACCTCCTTAGGATGTCCCCATTTCTCTTTGTCTATGGAAAGCCTAGCCATCTACTCCTGGATCTTGAGAAAAAGGTGAATTGGGAAATTAAGGGGTTGAAATATAACTTGGATACAAATGGTGAAGCACGCAAGCTTCAATTGCATGATTTGGAAGAAATACGCAAAAGAGCATATGAAAGTGCCAAGATATCCGAATAAAGGATGAAACTTGCGCATGACCAAAATATCCATCAAAAGGAGTTTCATCCGGGTCAAAAAGTGCTCCTATACAACTCCCATTGCAATTGTTTCTTAGAAAGTTACATTCGTGGTGGACCGACCCATTTGTAGTGAGAGAAGTGTTTCCCCATGAAGCCATCTAGTTAGAAAAAACTAAGGGGGAAACATGTTTAAGGTTAATGGTCAGTGCCTAAAGCCATATCTTAAGATATTCATTGAGGAAGTTTCGTTATTGAACCCTGTTTACGAGGTAGAGTGAGTAGGTTGAGAGGTCGTCACACCCCAAATGTGTATGGGGTGATTCTTGGTGAATCGTAGTGAGTCGTTTTAGAATAGGTTAGTAGGGGTCTGTGAGTTGTGGTTTAAAAAGGTTAGGAGCTCCGATGTACAACACGAAAGAGTCTACATTGAGACACTGTGAGTTTTTAAGGTTCCCTAAGGTAGAAACATAGGCTGAAGAGTTTGGGAAATGTTAGCAAATTGAGTCGAGAAATTTACCAACGCTTAGAAGTTGAGGGGTGATGAAATGTAGAGGGCCAGCAATAGAATAATCTAACTGGTTCACCCTGGGTATATTACAGGGTATAACCAGTTCGAAATTCTAGTATGGAGTAAAAGATGTGGGAAGCGGTTTTCTCTGTTTATGATTACCGGGCGAACCGATTCGATTTTTTGGACGGGTGAAAAATGAGACCCGAACCGGTTCACTCAAAGGCAGAACCAGTTCAAAATTGTAGAAGTAAAAATTCATTCCCTATATTTTCTTACCTCCATTCCAATTTTACACATTCATTACCCCTCTTCCTCCAAATTTCACCCTTTAAAACATCCATCCACCCAAACCTTTTACCATCACCATCTCTCTCCAACTCCCCCCCCCCCTCACATCCATTCCCCTTTCCCATTAAAATCAACCTCTCCTCCACTATAAATACCACTCCTCGCCCACCATTCCACTCACCACATCCATACTTTCCAAAATTATTCTCCTCCCAATAATTCCAATATTTCATTTCATATGGCCAATGCAAAAAATGTTGTAACAAAATATGACGATACAAAAATCCTCGACGAAGGTGACCACAAGATCACTCCGGTCAAGAACACAATTGGTGAGGGGCCTTCTTCTCCACCGCCCTCACCCTTCATGTCGAGTGAAATATACTTTGGAGGGTGCTACCTCAGGAAGTTACCACCTTGTTCCACCACCGGTGGTGGTGCAATTTCTTTAAACAACCCGGTGCGAAGGTTTGGCCCGACGAGGTTCACACTTTCTATGGAACTCTCGTCAAATTATCAAGCATAAATTGTGAGGACTATGTTGACGAGACTCCCATCCTCTTCTCTCTTAACATCGTTATTCGTAAAATACAAAAAATCGGGTGCCCGACCCCTAACAATATGGTTACCCCACTATGGTCCACCCAATCACCAAGGCCTAATGCATTGCACGAATCGCCCCCAATAACAATTAGGATCGTGATTCTTATCCCGTGGGAAATGTCGATGAGCGGGATCGATTAGCATTTATAATCATTTGCAGATATATCTTGCGAACCTTAAAAGACTCCCCCCTCTGGATTCTCCAAGGCAACTTCCTCTATCACTTCCTCAACGAGAGGACCACTATCCATCTTACCCGCACTTTTTTTAAGATATATTGTCCATACCGGCTATGATAAGACCAACATGCTTGCTATTCCTTACGCTCGGTTCGTCACATACATCCTTAGGGATACCGACATTGAGGCACCACCGACACAGCCCCGCCTACCAAAGCCTATCAGGCGCACCTTCGTCGTAAGGAGTGCTCACCAAATTGGGGTCGTCCATCCTCACACTCCAGATGCACATGTGGAAGAAGACATTATAATGGGCGAGGGAGGGGAGGAAGAGTACAAGTAGGAAGATAATCCCTATTACTACACCGATTCAGAGGATCTCTCCTGTCGCATTTATGCACTAGAGGCTCGGGTTGACGATTATATTGCGGAGTATAAGGAGGACCGACGAATTTCTACCCGAGATTATCAAAGAGACATGAGTATGATGCTTCGACTCCAATAGGATATGTACTGGTTGCAAGTGGGGTCAGACGCTCCACTTTTGAGCTACTTCTATGATCCATACACCCATAATCCAAATGTGTCAGACACATCCAACACGCCCTCTAGTAGCTGCCGTTGTTTGTTGTTGTTTGGTGTTTCATCCTTTATGTAGTTTTTCTAATGCTTATTTCTTTTTGTATCTTTGAAAAGAACAATATGAATCTATATATTCTTCTAGCTTTGCATTGTGTAGTTCGTTATTAATACTAAAAAAAATCCACATTTTGTTCATTTGTTCTCCTTTTACGCAATCTTCTTTTTCTTTAGATTTTAGTCCTTTTTGCATGAGGTCATTGCAAGTCTAAGTTGTGGGTTGGGGGGGGGGGGGGGAGTATATGCGCATTTTAACGTTTCATAAATTTCGAAATGCCAAAAGTTCCCAAAAATTAAAAAGAAAATACAAATTTTCCAAAGAAAAATTAAATTTTTTGAAAAAGTCAAAAATATTTTTCTTCAAAATAAATAAAAATTGGAATTTAAAAACCTTCAAAAATGTCACAAAATTTCGTCTAAAGTCTCAATTTGAAAAAAAAAACAAGAGCACTAAACAAAAATTGACCAAAGATGGAAATTGAACGAAAATTGATGACTTAATGAATAAATGTGGAGATAATCCAGTGAGATTTTGACCCTATCATTTTCTCCGAGTAATTAAATCAATCCGAGTTAAAATGAACTCAAAGTTCTTTTCAGTGTTTAAAAAATTCGTTGACGATCTCTAATTTGTTGTCTTGACCGATTACTAGAAAACGAGTGAGATGTTGTCTTAAAAATGCGCTAAAAATATCTTTAAATTAAATGAATGTCAAGACGCGTATGGTAAAATAATTAGTAATTCGGATAAATGACGTTAGTGCATCATTTGTTACCCAAAAATTTTAGCCATAAAATGTTGTGAAAATATCTTTTTGCAAACCAAATTGAGCTAAAAATGATATTCGTTTTCATTTGATAACCTGAAAAACCCCAATTAGCCTGGAGTAGAGAAAATCGAAAAAATTCATCAAGTAAGTCCAAATGGTGCAATAAAAAGGGGTAAGAAAGAAAGAAATAGCAAAACTCTCAAACAAAATATCAAGAAAAAAATATTTAAAAAATGAGAAAATCATGAAAAAAGTTAGAAAAGGAAGAAAAAATGAGGAAATGCCCGAAAAAGTGCCAACGGACATCGTAAGCGAAATTTTCCAACTCCGAATTTCCTAACCATTCCCATTTTAACTAATGCATCTTATAAACCGAGAAAGTCCCAACCGAGTCCAAATAACAAAATTATTTACCACGTGGAGAGCTAAGGCATGAAAAGATAATAAGAGAGATTAACCGGTGTGGATAAGAGTCGATGTTTGTCGTTTCTCAATAATCGTAATACATTGATGAGATATTTTCACCGTAAAGATTTCATCTTTCTATTTGTGTGCGTGAATTCGTGTTCCATTACATTCACTTAAAAAAATCATGCACATTGAGAGAACTAGCGACATTTCGAGAGATTTGTTTGTGAGAGTATCCCGTGAGAATTAACTCAAAATAAATTTTCAAAAAATAACATAATGATCAATCGGTGGAAGTTAGTGGTCTAATTCTCAACTTTGCACACACCCACACACACACACATGAATTTACGTAATGATCTAATGTAATGATTAATCGGTGGAAGTTAGTGGTCTAATGCAATGATCTTGAATATGAATTTACGGTGACTATTTTAGGAGAATTTAAGTTGTACAATTTTTAAGTATTTTGATTTTTTCTTGAGTCAAAAAATGAATATTGTGGGTATATTCACCGCAAACCCACACGAGACACCACTCGTCCTACTAGGGTAACCTAGGTTTTTAACAGCTTGTTGCATATGATAAATGCAATCGCTTGCCTACGAAAAAGGTGTTTTATCCTAATAAAATATTTTCTAAGTGTTTAGACTATCTATGATTATTTTACATTTCCCGGGACGATCAAAGTTCAAAGTTGGGGGGGGGGGGGTATTAGGCATAGATGCTTCGTATTTATCCTCATAATTTAGATGCTTTTATCACTCAGGGATATTTAATTTAGGTGAATTTATCTCATATTATTGGTACTGACCTCTTCCTGTAGGTACATTATGTTTTGTGTATTTATCTTATATTTATAGGTGTTTCATACATGTGAAAGAAAGAGAGAAACCAAAATAATAATCAAAAAGAAAAGAAGGGAAATCAAGGGTAGTAATGTAATTGTACAACTAGAATTTGGATGAGGAACCTAAAGAGAAGTCGAAGATATCAAGTTAACGAGTACATACGAAGGAACGATAACCAAATTCGAGCCTTGATTGAAACGATATGAGCATGTCAAGATTAGAAGAATCAAAAGAAAAAGGTAAGGATTTATGGGAGTAGAACCAGTTCAGTTCTAGAGGGGAATCGATTCGCACAAAGCCTTGGCCATACTGGGAAAATGAACTGGTTTGGTTCTATAACAAAACTAGTTTGGATATTTTATAAACGAAAATACAATTTTACCCACTTAATGTTTCGAGTTGCACATGGTTTTAAGTCTTATAAAAAGCGTGGGATAGATATATCTCCTTTATTCTAGACCGAGTGTATATAGTTTTTACCCTACTTTTGAGAGCTCTTGGAGGCAAGAAACTTAGAAGCAAAGATTATCATAAAAATATCATCATCTCCATTATGATTAATAGAGTATGGGATAAATCTAGATCTTTGTTGAATTCATGGGAAGAACCTAAAATTGTAGGGTTTATGATCAATGGAGTTTTAATCTAATATTAGATGAAATGAATATATTTTATATACGTTGGAAATCATCCCTACAAGTATATTTGATGTTTAGTTATGTTAAATAGATGTTTGGAATTGGTGTTTTAAAGTTTGAAGAATTTGAGTGTAGAAAATCGTCACAACGGATTGGAGAAGAAGACCTCTGATACATTTTTAATCGATTTGGCTCAAGGGCGAATCGATTCGATTTTGCCCCAAATTGAAAATTGTTCCGTTTTAAGCTCGAAAATTATGGATAATTCGTAAGAGTACTTTTGGTATATTTTTAAATTATAGAGGAGAATATGAAGATGTCAGTGGGCTTATGATGGGACTTAAATATATATAAAATGAGACGAGTTAAGTATTAGAATAATTGAGAAAATATTCAAATTGATAAACGAATGAAATTCGAGATAGGTCACGAAGTGAGGTGTGAACCTATGTTCACGACCAGTAGTACACGATTGAAATAACTACGTATTATATAAGGGATAAATAGGACCCTTAGAGTAGCGAGGGACACTCGAAGTATAAGAATTGAATTAGTAATTGAAATTAACAGTACGTTGAATATACGAGTGACATATACTACTTATGAGTGGATATAATTAGGTTGTGTGCATACCTACTGAATAATATATGTATATAGATTATGTGAATACCTATAAATATGATTTAATTATGTGCATGAATACACCTACGTTGTCTGTTGTCCGGAGGGTTTCGTGCAGAGGGCGATCACATCTTGGCAATTCTAGTGACATCCGGATTTGTGCCCTAGAATATGGAACTTAGGCGGCTCACTATGTGACGTGTATTATTGGGGCCAATAGGACGTTTAGGTACATTAGGTATGTGCATATACCAAAGGCTTAGAACCATATTAGCCTCCATTGTTGTATTAATTTATTTTGGGTTTGAGGAGACATGCAGAACCAATAGTCCTCGATTGAGTATGAGAGGTACATGGATTTGATAGCAGAGTATACTAGCATGACGAGGGACTATGTGTGATGAATATATACTGGTACGATATATCTACTTATGTGAGACGGTAGAATTGATAGATGATGTATATCTAAAATACTTTAAATAGTCAAACATAAATAATTGACTCAAAAATAAAATGGGAATATATAATTTATTATTGAGATCATAGTAACGTATTATACGAGAGAACTAGACTTATACGTTATCTAGTTGGGTAGGGAATACATTAGGCGTGGACATTAGTTGAGAGGTGAAAATTTCAAGTGAGTGTACGTAGATATTACATGTGTAATAAATAATTGATTTAAATTGTCATTTAAATACTTGCTAAATATTTTAATTGGGCTCTGACCCGTGTCAAGAATATTTTTTCAAAAGATGCGTAGCTGCAACAGTGTGGAGGCCCGCATGAGATTTTCTTTAGATGCTTTAACTCTTTCATTCTAGATAGGAGGTTCCTTAGCAGTTCATTTGGGCCTGTTGCCTTCTTACTGTTCCTTTACTTCAGTTATGCATCAAACTATATTTCATTTCAATTTTTACTAATTATGTTTGAATTGATTACTTATATAAACGATGTTTTATTTACTCTCATTTATTTTATATATATCTATTGTGTGATGATGCACACTAAATTTATGTCTGAATGGTATAGTTCATTAATTTATTTCCGCATGTGTTCATGTAAAGAGTTTTTATACACCATATTAATTTAACATAGATGATTAGTAACTAAAAACTTTTCGACGGTGATGCTAATAATGATACCATCAATGATTCCTATTTTATTTAATAATGGAATGATCACCCAGGGTTAGAATAGGTCACATATGGTATCAGAGCATCAAGTTCTAGTGTCCATAGGATCTCTACAACTTACTATGATTTATGCGTAGCGTTCTTGACCTGGAGCCTTATTATTAGGATTATTGCATTCATGATTACGCATTGAGTTTTGTTCTTCTACTATAATTGAATTGACTATGAACTTATACAATTTGAATCTATTTTTAAATTCCACCTAGGAAAAGACAACCGATAAGGGCAACACAACCACAACCACCACAGGGGTCAATGTCATTGCAGAGATGGAAGTAATCGTGGCACAGGCATCTAATGTAGCAATGAATGCCATGGTTGTATATTTACGTCAAGTGAAGCACCCATCGTAGCCAGTGACACCAATTATTCAGGAACATCCAGGACCGTTAGAGTGGCAGAAAGTTTGGGAGGCCTTCTAGAAGGGACACCCTCAAGAATATCAGTGGAGTTAAGATGTGATTGAGGGGTGTCAGTGGAAGAAAGACATCCAGTGCCACTTGTGTATGGTTAACTGTTGTGAGGTACAGAAGGAGATGCTAGATACTTTCAGGTTGGTTGGAGCAGCATTGCACTGGTGGGAATCAGTGATCACCGTTACATAGTGGGATACTATGCCGATTACTTATTTTTAAGTGCGTTTGCCCGAAAATACTTTCCACCATCCATAGAGTCTAAGATGCAGAAGAAGTTCAGTGAAGTGACTCAGGGTGAGATTTTGTGGCCGAATATGAGGAGGAGTTCACTCGTTTGGCTAATTTTGTACCAGAAAAGGTGAACAACGAAGAGAGTAAGAAGGCGAAGTTCATGGACAGTTTATACAAAAGATCGGGCAATATTTGATCGACAATACAATATTGGTGACTTATATTGATGTCGTCAATGCCTCACTATTACACTGCAAGGATCATCGCTTCCATGTGAAGGTAAGAAAGAGAGGAGGTGAGCCAAGCCAGCATGTCAAGACAAAAGGTAGCAGTGCTAATGGATCACCATAACAACAACAGGCAGGCAGACACCAGAGGAAGGATTCTCGACAGAGGGATTAGGTCACGAGGTTTAAAAATGGGGGTTATCGACTCGAGAACTATTTCAGGCAGGGCTAGCAGGTTCCTTAGCAACAAAAGTAGTTTCCTCAGGGCTTCCAGGGCCAATGGAACAATGGGGGAAATCAGCAGAGCCGAGGCTAGTAGGGCTAAAAGTAGGGTTAGTACTGTCAGGTCAATTAGGGATAGCAACAGAAAGAGTTTACAGTCTAGTGCTTTATTTGTGGATAAATGGGCCACAATTGGAGGGATTTCCCACAACAAGGGAGATCAACGCAGTAGTCGGATGCCTCGTAGGAGCAACATGCACAAAGGCCTCCTACAACACCATCCCCACCCATATAACCACAACAGGAATAGTTACAGTACGAGCGTGTCTATAATGTCTGAGATGCTGTCGTACAACAAGTCCCATAGACACCACTAGCAGTAGTGGGTACATTTCCTATTCATGGCTCGTGGGTAGTATTCTATTTGATATGGGGGAATCACATTATTTCACAGTGACTACATTTGCACGAGCTGCCAGCCTCTTAGAGACACCTGGTAGTCTCCTTATGTGTGTGGAATCATCGATGGGTAGTGGGTATTTTATACTCTTGATATGTCGGGGTGTGGATATCAATGTGGGTAGATTATGTTTAGCCACTAAAATTCTTGTATTAGACATGAATGGGTATGACGTATCTTGGGGATGGATTGGTTAGCTATATATCGGGAGATGGTGGATTGTTTTGGGAGGACTATTGTATTCTCTATTCCAGGATGGGAGATGTTCTTAGTGGAGATGCCTCTTCATGAGTGACGATCGAGCACACATTTTTACTACATTGAGGCAGAGACCTCACAGGAAGTGGTTGTTATGTTAGACTCGATTCAAGTCGTAAGGGAATTTGTAGATGTATTTCAGGACATACCCGATATAATGGAAAATTTTCAATTAAGTCAATTTGTAGTATTGGCATATTTACAAACAAAACTAATTGAATCATAGGATAGATGTTTTTGGTATCCTTCCAAGCCTATGACGTTTGTAGTTTAAGTTGAAGACATAGCGGCCAAGTCCATAGTGAAGATTTCATCCTTGCCGATTTCATGCCATGTTTCAGGTCATCAACATTTGGATTCCAATGTCTCTAAAGGTGTTAACACATTTAATGTATATATAGTCTTAGATATATTTATGTTGGTGTCTTTTTATAAATTTTTTGTTATAACGACTTTTCATATTTCTCCGAAAATCATTTTTCAAACTTTGCATAAAAATTATGGGCTTGAAAAGGAATTTTGGATGATTTGTAAAGTCCTTCGAATGACTTTTTCTCGTTGATACGAGGTCATTCGAACAAACTTTTGTCATCTTTTTTTCAAAAAATTGGTTAGAAGTTTTCTTAGAATGACATCATTCGAACGAGATTTCTAACGAGAATTTTCATTTTAACCTTGTTTTCTTATTAAAAGCTTGTTCAAACCAAGTCGTTCGAACGATATTCTGAAGTCGCTCGAAGGATCTGGGCAATTTTTGTATAGTTTCATAACTTCTTATTCTTAACCTCCATTTCCCCCACTAACTCTTTACCTGATTTATTATGTGTGGGAACAAAACTTTTTGACAGACTTTTGGTATCTTCCTAAGTGTTTTTGGAGAGAAATTTTCTACACAAAAAATTCCTTTGGTTTTTGTGATTAAAAATGATTTTAACTTACCACAAAAACATGTTTACACCCATATATTTAGTTTGATCCAAGTTCTAAATATATATTTGCTGTGAAATCACCATTTTTGGTATCAGGTATTTTTCTCATCCCAGAAGAGATGTTTCCTACAGAGGAGTCCGTTCGTTTGGAGATTCGTGGTGTGCATATGTTGGAAAGGGTTTTATATATTTTTACATTAGTTGAGCCCCATCTGTGGATTCCGAGATGTTGGTGGACTCTAAGGTTATCTGCTAGGAAGAGGCTGAAGGATGAAGGAGCGTCAAGGCTTAAAGGGAGTCGAGTCATTATTGTAAGTTCTCTTATGTAAAAATACAGTACTTAGTGGATTTATAGGATGGGGCATCTGAGGTTTTTACCATTATGGGTTTTCCTCATACATCACCGCGTAGTGTAATTATAATTTATTTTTGTCTTACGAAAATTCTCTTAGATGCATGTGTAGGTTTAAAAAGAAAAAAAAATTGTTTAATCACAACTTTAGTTTAATTTGCTGTTAATTAAGTTTTGGGTAAGTTTAGTTTTAACTTAATTCAAGTCAATAAATTTATTGGAAAATATACATGATTGTTTCTATAGCATATGAAGAACTTGAATTGGGTTTATTTAATTTTTTTTTGAAAGAAAACTAAATATATATTTAGTTATGTTTAATTTTAATTTTGTGCAAATTAAAATTTGGGAACTCTAATTGTTAAATTTGAAAGAAATTTTTAACTTTGATATATTGAGTGAACCATCCCTTTTTTGGAATTTTAAAATTAGAGTATCAAATCATATACATTATGAAAATCCCATCTTCAAATTTGTATCAGAGAAGGAATGTTAAATTATCGTGTTAAGATCCTTTATCGAATTTTTTTATTTTAAAAATGGAAAATTTACCTTTTGCAAAATTTCTCGTTTTTGATGGTTCCAACTACGCGTATTAGAAAGTGCGTATGAGGCCGTCACTTAAGACCTTAGATGAACGAATTTGGCTTTCAGTTGTTAAAGGGTGAACTCCACTAACATGTTTAGAAGAAGAGGTTCGTGTACCTAAGCCTGTAGAAATATGGAGTGAGTGTGAGCTTAAGTTAGCTAATTTTAATTCCCGTGGTTTAAATGCCATTTTTAGTGCGGTCACACCGGATGAGTTTTGCCAAATTATGATATGAGAAACATCTAAAGAGGCATGGGATAATCTTCAACTCACCCATAAGGGAACTAGTGTCGTGAAAGCTTTGAAACTCCAAAACCTCACCACTCAATTCGAAACCATTGGAATGCTAGAAAGTGAGACTTTTGATGAGTTCTATGAGAGATTGTCTGATACTGTGAATTCATTTTTTTATTTTGGGAGAAAAGATACCAGACAATCGTGTTATAAAGAAAATTTTGAGGTCATTACCTGAGAGATTTAATGCTAAGGTGACCGTTTTAAATTCTTTAAGCACTTTAAACTCTACAAAACTTGAAGAGCTCGTAGATGACTTACAAACCTATAAACTTGACATGTTTCCCTCCAAGGATGAGTAGAAGAAAGATAAGGGCATAGCTTTGAAAGCCCAAGAGGGTAATCATCAATTTCGAATGATGAGTTTGAGATTGACTCGAAAGATATGGCATTGTTTGTAGGAAGTTTAGAAAATTTCTTAAGACTAATAAAGAGAAACTTAAGAATGATTAAAATAAATTTGAGAAGTCTAAGCATAGTATAGCTAAGAAATACGCTAGAAATCATAATGACAATCTTAATAGGGATGAGTTAAATAGGTGTTATGGTTGTGAAGGTTATGGCCATAGGTCATACGAGTGTCCCACTAAACTAAGGAAGGAGGGAAAGAAACCTATCTCATACAATGCCACCCTTAGTGATAGTTAACAATGAATCTTCCCATGAAGATATTCCTTTACATGACACTTTAGAAGACGTTATTTGTGAACCCTAAAAGTTTGATGGTATAGAGAGTGGACAATAAAGTGAGAGTGAATAAGAGGAAGAGGAGATTGAGCTTCAAGTATCCTTTCGAGAGTTGTACGAGGAATCGATAAAATTAAAAGGTAAAACATGAAGTTAGAAGCTTGGTTGAGAGAACGTGCCAAGGAAATAATCAGAGTGTTTTAGTAGAGGATCTTAGGGCACGTGAGAGATCTCTTCGTGAGAAGCTTGAATATGATGAAGGTGAGAGAGGTAGCCTTAGAGGATTAATGGATTCTACGAAGAAGGAGCTTCTCGGGTTTGAAGAGATTAGATATTTACTTCAGTCTCGAATAGTAAAAATTGAAGAGAAATTGAAAGACTCAAGTCGGGTCAAATGTTTTTTGGAGGGTAGGTCGGAGAAATTAGACAAAATCTTAGGAACCATTTAAATAAAAAATGGCACATGTGTTATTGGCTTTGATACTCAAAATGCTTCCAAAAATAAATCCAAAATCATGTCTTGAGAGAATCATCTAGGAACACTAGAAAAGATCAATCTGTAGGTAATACTTCACACCGTGTTTTCACTTGCACACATTATAGTCGGAAGGGGAACCTTAGGAAATTCTGTTTCGATCTTAAAAATGGTCCTAGAAAATTAAAGGGTAAAGTCACCAAGGTCACTAAATCCTGAGAGAGACGTGTTTCACTCATGTGGGTTAGGTGGTCCGATTAGGAGGCTTTACATGATAGACTTTATGATTCTCATTTACATTCTCGTGATTCATCACTTGCTTTTTCTAAAGGTTGATTGTGTTAGTTTGTTTAATACACTAGCTTTTGTGCATCATGATATATACTAGCTAGTTGTATATTTGTTTATTATATTCAAGTCTATACTTCATTATACAAATTGTACTAGAATTATGATATGTTTGTCTTTTATTTTATTTTGTTTGGTCTCATTGAAAAATACAAAAATATTTTTCTTTCTTTTGAGTTGAAATTTTTTTGTGTGTTTAAAATTTTTGAAAAACTCAAAAAGATTTTCTATTTTTGTGTATATTAGTTTTACACATTTTATGTGGCATATACTTGTGTTTGAATCCAATATCATCCATGCTTCCATGTGGCTAGAGTTTGTGGATAAGATTTTCAATCCTTAAAGTGTTCTATATCATGCTTGTATGGAGTAGTTTGATTTTGACTTATTTAATGGATAATTTTTATATATGCCTCAATTAACACATATACGAGCTCATTTGATCTTTAACTTCACATGTATGTTTGATCTAAGTGAGATGTTATCCTATCATTTTAGTCATCTGCATGTTGCTATGACTATGGAGGATTTGTGTATGTAAGAACCGGTGCTCGAATTTAAAAAAAAATGTTAACCAGGTGTCGTTGTTTATCAATGGAATAGGGCTGCAAAAGACTAAACTACTTTGCGTGAAAAGTCACATGTAAGGACATTGTCCATCATAATTTAGTATGTGATATACCGCTGCAAGTTTGTCGAAGATTTGAGAAACTTACATCTACAATCGACAATCTAAATTTCAAGACAACTTCAACAATCATGCCCAATAAGGACGAATTTGGTAAAATGTGGTTTAGTTCCATTTATATTTTACATTAAAAGTGTTGGTATATTTTTGCAAAAAATAAAATATTTTTCTATTTATGAAAAATAATTTTTGAAATGTTTTGAAATGATTTTAATCATAAAAGTTTTGGATAAAGGTTTCTAATCTCGAAAATAGTCTTAAGTTTTTGAAGTGTCCAAGATGTATAAAAGACTGAAACTTTTGGGGAAACATGTATGATGTCATTCGAACGACATCGTATCTCATTCAAACGGGATCAGATCTCACTCGAACGACATGGTTTTTCATTCGAACGACAAGTGTTTTTAGCCAACACGTCACCGCCTTGAATTTTAGTGTTAAAAGGGTGTTAGGCTACTGATTTTCGTCTGGAGAAAAAACTAGGTTTTGACAGAATACGTTTTTCTATTCTAGCATATTTTGAGGGTTCATAACTTTTGTTTTACAATTCATAATCCCAATTTTTGTGGAACCCAAAAGCATAGATTTTCTATTGTTCATACTTTGTGGGGTGATCCCTACAACCGAGTGTTGGGTGCTATTGTGGAGTGAGTCTCTACAAATTTTATGATTGCGTGTCATTGAGGATCTTCTGCGTGTTGATTCTTTGCTAAAGACTGCGTGTATGGAATGCGTGTCAATTATGGTATAGCTACATGTGAACCATTGCAGATTTGTATTTCATTCTAATTCTATGTAAGTTACGATTTACAATTATAGTGAAATAAAAAGGTTTTGCCCTGCGGGGAATTTTCCTGAAATTTGTATCGCATATTTATTTATAATGGTTGACACTTGTATGCACATAGTTATTTGAGTTTAAGAGATGAATTGAGTTGATTAATAAATTGTCTCTAATTAAATAAGTTTGTGATTTGAATTTGCGCAACCATTTAAATCGGTATCAAACACGACATTTTACAAATTGGTATCAGAGCAGGTTATGCTAGTTTATCGCGTATTCCTATTTTTTCCAAACTTGTGTGATATTGTTTTTTGTTTGAAAAATCTGATTTTCGAATGTTTGTTGCAATGTTTCCAAACTAGAACTTATATAGTCGGTTGTAAATTTTTGACGGGTCTAATTATGCTTACTAGAAAGCCAGAATGAAATCCCATTTAAAAGCAATCGATGAGAGAGTTTGGATAATTTTTGAAAGAGGTTGGACCCCCCCCCCCCCCAGACTATCACTGCAAATAATGTCATCAATTTAAAACCTGTGTTAGACTGAACTGAGGATGAGTTTAGGTGGAGCACTAACAATTCACGAGGTCTTAGTGCAATTTTCGGACACGTCACCCCTAACAAGTTCCGACGTATTATGACGTGCACTATGTCTAAAAAGCATGAGATGTTTTGCAACTCACCCACGAAGGCACTAAAGAGGTTAAAGAGTCTAAAATTCAGAATTTGACCACTCAATTTGAGACCATCACCATGTTAGGGACTCAGTGTTTTGACGACATTTATGCACGTTTGTCTGACATTATCAACACTAGTTTAAAACTTTGTGGGCCTATACCTGATACACGAGTGGTTAAAAAGATTTAAAGATTGCTGCCTAAATGTTTTATCCCTAAAGTAGCTATTTTTAATACCTTAGGAAATTTTAATCGTCTGAAATTAGAAGAGTTGGTAGGCGACCTGTAGACGTATGAAATTGACATGTTTCCTGACACTGTCAAACCTAAGGATAGAGGGATAGCGCTTAAAGCCCAAGATAAGAAAATAAAAGTGATTTTTTGGGAGTCCGAGTCTGAGGATGAGTCTGATTTTGACATGGCACTGCTTGCAAAGAATTTTAAAAAGTTTCTCCAATTTTCGAAACAAAATTCTTCCAATATAAAGTTTTGACAGAAAAATAAAAAGAAAGACAAGGCCAAAGAAAGCGGTGAAAAAGAGAAAGAGGGTGAAGAAAATTTTGAAAATTTAAAATGTTTTGAGTGTGAGGGGAGAGGCCATAAGTCGTTTGAGTGTCCCATTAGACTTAGGAGAGAGGGAAAGAAAGTTTCCATTCCAGCAACCCTGAGTGACAGCGAGGAAGATGTGAATGATTTTGAGGATGAGTCTTCACGAGGAAAGTTTATTACCTTCATAGAAAGTCACGAGAGCACACCCATTTTGTCCCACAATGATGAGGACACGTATGCAGGTGATACCCCTAAGGAGGTTTTGAGTGTTTCTAGAGAGTTTGAGAGCAAGTGCGCTAGTATGATGAGAGTGAGCTCTAGATTGCGTTTCGAGAGTTGTACGCCGGGACCTTAAAACGTAAAGAATTGAATAAAAAGTTAGGTATCAATGTGAAATATTTGGAGAGAGAAATGGATAGTTTGAAGGAGTTTAAAGAAAAAGAAATTCAACTCAAGAAAGTAAAGGTTTCTTTGAGCGAGTAGTTGATTGCTTTAAATAAGGAAAATAGTGAGCTTATAGCCTGCGTGTCACAATTAGAGACAGATTCTAAGTAGGCCTTGGAGGCTAAAGTCACTTTAGAGAACGTATCTAAGAATATGGGAAAGATGGTTATTTTTGGGGAGTGGTGAGAGTTTAGAAATAAGTCATGATGGTGCGTCTACTTCACATGTTTCACCCAAGCTGGTTCCCACATAAGTGACTCGACCCGACCCACGTAGGCATCACATACCTATTAGGAGAGCACGGCCTAGAGTTTTTGAGAGAGGTGTACCTAGGCCTATTTATGTTTTCTCCCGTTATAAAAAAGAAAGGACACCGTAGGGAGTTTTGTTTCAAGTTGGGTTATATGTCACACTTCGCTCCTACACCTGGTCCCTCATAGGCATGTCAACGGGTCGGAGACGGGTCGGGTTTAGGTAGATCCAGATCCGTGTAATCGGGTCTTCATCGGGTTCGGGTTCGGGTCTGGGTCTTCATCGGGTCTACAATATTGGATCCAGACCCGGATCCGTTCGGGTCTTTGGGTCTCGGGTTCGGGTCTGGATCTGATCAAATATGTACATTTATTTTATTTTATCCCCCTTCTTTATTATTTAATCCTAAATTAAAATATTTTGCAATGTATTGTAGAATATTATTACTATAAATAAAACATATATTACTTATATTTATTATATACATAAATATATATTTTTATATATAATACTTACATGTTATATTGATAAGATATATTTGTAAATATATATAAATTTATAGTATATATGTATATATATACAAAATAATAATGTACAATTCGGGTCGGGTCTTCGGGTCTGGGTCTTGTATAAGATCCATACCCTACCCGTTTAATAAACGGGTCTTCGGGTATTCAGTCCTTCGGGTCTCGGGTCCAAAAAAATATGCTCAGACCCTATTATACGAATCGGGTTCAGGTCGGGTCCGGGTCCAGACCCGACCCATTGATAGGCCTAGTCCCTCACATGCCCCCACTGATGATAATTTTATTGCACATAATGATAGGGAGTTTGCACATATTCGAGAACAAGTAAAGTTTTTGTTCACGACTTCACATGATTTGATGGGGTTGTTTCAAAAGATGTCACCATCTTTGGAAAACTCCACTACACTTGCCGGTTGAATTCTAATGGGCATTGTATTTATATCAGTTTGTACTTATCTTTACTTCCTGATCATTGTATGATGATTCAACTTTGCATTCATGTATAAAATAATTTTATTCGGATGTTATCATTAATTGTGAATTTTGATAAAGAATAAAAATAACTTATATTTTACTTCATTGCCGAGAATTGCCGAGAATTGTATAAATTGTTGTTAAGTCCCATCTTCGGCGTACCGTGTTTGACCAACATTTACATGAGAAAATGGGGTTGTTACAACAGTCACTTGCCAACACCGTAAGCCACCTACACTATCGCCAACACCACAAAATCGACACACCCACGAGCCCAAATCATAGAAACTCATTCAAAATCAAATCGATTAGAGGAGAGATAAATATAAAGACCACTTATCCATTGGTGATAAATTTAGTCCTAAATAGTGTGACACAATCCCTGAACCATCGAACGTGGTCGAACTTTAACCAGAAAGAAGTCAGATTATCCATTCACTACTGGGAAAATTTATTTAGCCTCCGTATCAAATTTCTCACCATAAAACAAAATGATATAGAGTGAATTATTTCAACATTAACTACGATGTAAAGACTGAATGAAGTGACCTAATTCCTAAGGTGGTGTAGAACTTTAAATTGGAGCTCCAGATCCACTCGAGTATGTTATTTTCCAATGTATTCCCAGCAACCACTGGGAGCATTGATATAGTAATTGTCATCCATTGATGGTTGGGATGGAAAGGGTATGATCCTTTTTCTTATATTAGTATATGTTTGGATTATTGTCCCTTTGAAATAATGAGAGAAGAAGAAGAGAGAAAGGTTGAAAACTCGAATGATTTTTCTAAATTTTAGGAGTGGTCATTTAATCTATTGTTAGGGGAGTTACAAACCTATTCTTCTTTGATTTTATTAAAAATTAAATGAAAAATACGAATGATTCAAGTAAAGAGAATGGTGTAGATTAGTTAATAGATACTTTAGAAGTGAGAGATGCATAAGGAATTACGAGGATCAATTGCATAAAGTATTAGGAGATGAAATAAAGTAATGGAAAATAGGTTGCGTAAATTGAGATGAGTGAAAACTATTGAATATGATGCAAAGTGGATACCCTAGTTTTTGAGTAATAAATAGTGTACATGAAAATGAGAGAAAACTATGGAATAAGATGCGGCATAGATGCCTTAGTTATTAAGTAATAGTAACTCATGTACTCCATTTTATAATACTTACTAGATTTTATCCCCACGCGATGCGTATGCTTTTGGTAAGGTCTTATGTAAACTATATATAAGAAGAATGAGAATATCTAGACTACAACGCTCATGCAATCAAATAGTATTGCTTACCACATTTTTGTTATCATCTTGGTGGGTACATAAGGCAAAAAATGGTATAGATGCAGATCATTGTGTTCATAGTTTTATGTTGTTACTGCAACATTTTATGACATCATTATGTATGTGGGGAATTATAGTTATAAAAACAACATATCTAAACAAATGCCATTTGATTGTGTGGGATAAGATTGATGAGGAGGTTGGAAAAGAATCATATTTTCTATTTTAATTTTAAAATATATCATGGTTAGGTCAAAATCAAATCATTAAGTGAAACCCAACTCTTTTAATCCAGCTTGGACGGTTTAGATCCATTAAAGTCAATTTAGCACGTGAAAATAGATTTTGGACTATTAAGCATGACAAATATTCAGAGAAAATAAAATATATCATTAACAAAAGCTATCACTGAATTAGTGCCTATTGAGTAGACCAAGTTAAAATAAGGATATCAATAGGCAACGAGAATTAGAACCGATCGTAACATCCCGCACTTTTAGGGATAATTAAATTACATAAGTGGACGAAATTTGGAGATTGAGGGAAATTATGTGAATAGTAATTTTGGGATTTATGAACATTTGATTATTACCGTGTAATACCCCGTACTTTTGACTATATTTATTTTGAGGATTAATTAATTAAATTGCGTATTAATTGGAAATTAATCCGGGTTATAAATACTAATGTGATACGAGTTAGTATTTGATTATGTGCATATATGATTATATATGAACTCGGTATTATAAAATTTGTCGTGGGATTTATATACGGCATTTTAGAAATTTTGTTGAGACGCGTGGGACCGCCGCGTCACGGTATAATATTTTTGATAATAAAAAGTGAATTTAAAATCTATAATCCGTATGGTCGTTTTGAGCGCGCCAACGCGTCCGGAAGGGTCGAGATAGTCAGAAAACACTAGCCGGGGGTATAGTTTGGGTCCCAGGGTATTTTTAGGCCATACCGGTAACTTAAAGGGTATTTTGGTAATTTTACATTTTGAGGAATTAAAAGTGACGAAAATTAGAGATGTAAATCTGATGTGGATTAAACCCATTAAGCCCATTAACCAACCCATATTAACCTAGAAGGCTACGTAGGTTGTCATTTAGGTTTTCTAAGTTTTCCCAAATCAAAACCCTAGCCACCTTGAGCCACCATTGGAGAAGAGCTTGGAGAGAGAGGAATTTCTGCAGAAACTTCATCTAATCTACACCAAAGTCAGAAATCAAACCAAGGCAAGTGACTTTATTCCATTTAATTTCTGAGAATGTCTTTTCCATGTTAGAAAATTCGGATTTATGGTTTGTCCTTGATAAATATGAAAACCCATGTAGTCTAGATCATAGAACTTGAGGAAATTGAGAAGGATTGCATGTAGAATAGTTTGGAGACAATAAATATGATGTTAATACATGTTTGGGTGAAAGAAAAACGAATTAAATTCTGGGATTTGATGATGATATGTAGTTAGGGTTCATGTTCTTGAGATATTTGGAAAAAGTGTAGAAAGCTGTAAATTTAATTGATATTTGGGTGGATTGATCCCTTAGAAACATGTTAGGATGTGACTATATATGTTTAGTATTGATTATAGACCCTAAAACGTAGTTGGGATGAACTTTGGAATTGATTAGAAGTGATAAAAATGGTTAAAAACGAATTGGGGAAAAATCTGGGCCGAAACTGGCCAGTCGTTAGAAGCAGCCCCCAGGTCGTTCGAACGAGCTCGTTCGAACGAGCTTCTAACGAGTTGACCAGTCGTTACTAACGAGTAGGGATTTCATTCGATATCTCGTTCGAACGAGATATCGTTAGAAGGGACAGTTCGTTCGAACGAACTGGGATCTCGTTCGAACAGCCTCGTTCGAACGAGACTTCTAACGACCTGACAGTCCAAACTCGTTCGAAGCCTCGTTCGAACGAGACTTCTAACGAGTTGACAGTTTGATCCTTTTTGGACTGTTTTGACTTTTGGAGTTTCGTAAACTTGTTCGAGGTTATAGATAGCATTCCTTTGATGATATAGTGATAAACTTGGGACATTTGGGTATTTATGAGGAGGAATTATATACGAGAGTTGTATTACATGGACGGTTTGGGATGAGACGTGAGTGTCTATTACAACGTGAGAAATTATGGCGCGTATAATTACAAACCGGAATAGTACGAATTATGATAATTATAGTTAGTATGAGAATATGTACTACGATTAAAATACGGTATTACTAAGATGTGTGTTTACTTAGTATTGGTATATGGATTGTGTGTATGACATACCTACCATACTTGCTATCACGGGAGGTTACGTTCGCTTAGGACCCTCTAATCCTTGTGTGCCTACGGGGGGGATATAGACTGGTGCCTTGATGAACATAGGTCATAGAAAGACTTATTGTGATATTAATAAGTCCGCTGACCGTGGGAGCGTAGGTATGTGCGTGACCCACGTGATGGTGACTGTGTTCGCCTCCACTATTTGTGATTTGTGTTATCTGGACTATTCCTGAGAGATTCGGAATATGTGATCCTTATGTACGTGATGTACCGGGATTGATAGCAGAGTATGTGTGCACCATAGCTTAGATTGCGGGGTGCTTGTATCGTATATTTATGATGTGAATAATATACATTAAATTAATGGAAATCCTCCTGCTAATGTTGTAAAAATATTACGGTATTGTTTCGAGATATATAATGAGTTAACTGATAGTTATATCAATGGCATATTTAGTAACTGAATTTACGTTAAACCTCTATTTAATTACGAGCGTTGTTATGTTAAATGGAACCGAGTAATATGGGTAGAACCTTTGGCAGTCTAGCTAGTTATGTTGTCAGTTAGCTAGTAGTATGGGTCGTTATAGATGGGTATTTGCGTTAGGAGTGCACAGTTAGACGAGAGGTGAGAATATCATGTGAGTTCACGTCCTAACATGTACTTTGCATTTAATGTTTTAAATGTTTTTAAAGCACTTGCAGGTTTTTAAAATATAACTCCACATTCGGGCTCTGACCCGTTTGCTTTTCAAATCTCTTTTTCTTTGTAAAACCATCTTAGGTGCCCAGCCACAAGGACACCAAGCATAGGATTCTCATTCAGGTGACGAGTTGTAGCTGTTTGTGGAAGCTACAGGGACTTTGCTTATAGACGCCTCGATCTTTTGGATTCCAGAGTCACTATCTATCAGTTGTAGGGCATGTTGCCCATTCCTATTTAGAGCATCTTTTACATTTCAGTTTTCAGACTTTAGCATGTATTGTTTCATTTTATTTATTTCAGTTATGGGATTATAGTGAGGGGTTTCCTCCAGACTTTATTTATACTATTGTGATGGTTATTCATTTTACTTTAGCATGGTGAATAGTGTTATCTATTTCTTCATTTTACTTCTTGCATGTTAATCAGACTTAAATTAAAATTTGGCACTTACTCTTTAAATACTAGGTGGATAGTAATAATAAAAATGTTTTCGACAGTGATGCTATTAACTGAGCCAACTTGGCATTTTGAATTAATTTTATAAAGGAGTAGCTACCCGGTATTTAATTAGTCGGGGTGTCACAGGTGGTATCAGAGCATCAGGTTCTAGTGTCCTTTAGGATCTGTACGGCTATTATGTTTCTGCTACGTTTCTTTGATATGGAGCCCTATATTTTAGGACTGTTGTACTCTTTTTGTGTATGCTTCGTTCTTCAGCTATTTTAAGTTTATAAACCGTGAACTTATAAACTTTGTTCTTATTTCAGATGCCTCCACGACGTGCACGACGAGTTCCCAGGGATGCTACGCCCGAACCACAGCCCGCTCCAGTTCAGGGCATGTTGAACGCCGCTGAGGTTGCAGCTATAGTAGCTCAAGCGGTGAATGCCGCGATTGCCGTGATTCAGCAGGCACCACCGCAAGCGCCGGTTGCCGCGCCAGTACAGGTTAATGCATTCCCGTCTGCTTGGGAGCGTGTACGAGACGCTTTTCAGAAAGCGCATCCGCCAGAGTTTGCAGGTAGCTCAGACGTGGTAGTCTCGAGCCAATGGAGGAAGGACATACAGAGGCATTTGAGGATGCATGAGTGCACTGACGTTCAGAAACAGGTGCTAGCTACTTTCAAGCTAGTGGGATCTGCACTACAGTGGTGGGAGTCTATCACCACCTCGGAGGAGAGGGATACCCTCACGATTCAGGAGTTCTGGGTGCGGTTCGACCGCAAGTACTTTCCGTCCGCAGTTCATACAGAGATGAGGAGGAAGCTGATGAGTTTGAAGCAGGAGGGCAAGACAGTGGCCGAGTATGAGGCCGAGTTCACTAACCTGTTGAATATCGTTCCAGACGAGATTCCAACAGAGAAGAAGAAGATAGAGAAGTTCACCGACGGGTTGAATTGGAGGATCCGTCAACATCTGCTAGGGAACCTATCGTTGGCCACGTATTCTGATGTGGTTAACGCTGCATTATTGCACTGCCAGGACCACCGTTTTCATATGGCCGAGGGTAAGCGGTCGAGGGAGTCTAGCCATCAGGGCAGGACTGGAGGACATAGTGCCAGCGGGGCACAATCGGGTCAGGGGCAGAGACAGAATGAGCAGGGTACCCAGCAGGGGGATAATAAGAGGTTCCAGTCAGGGAACTACAGGCAGGGTCAGGGAGGTTTCCGCCAGGGCCATCAGGGTCCAAACGGCCATCAGGGCCAGCAGGGGCAGAATGGGCAGCAGTTCCATTAGGGCCAGCAGGGCCAAGGGAGGAATGGTAACGGCCACCAGGGCCGGGGACAGCAGGGGCAGAGGGGAGGGAATTTCCCAGGGAAGTGCTTTACTTGTGGCAAGACTGGCCATAAGAAGCAGGATTGTCCTGATAGGGGCAGGGCCCCACAGCAGCAGCAGCAGGGTGCTCGCCAGGAGCCACAGAGACCTATGTTTCCCGCCGCTCTTCCTGCACCGCCATAGATGGCAGCATTGCCACCCATTCCAGCAGTCCCAGCTCAGCAGGGGCAGCTACAGTATGGACGTGTCTACAACGTTCACCAGGCTGCAGTTCCACAGGCACCGCCCGCGATCGAGGGTACGTTTCCTATCCATGGCACAATGGGTCTGGTGTTATTTGATATGGGTGCTACACATTGTTTCATAGCTACACACTTCGCGAAAGCTTTAGGATTGTTAGCTACGGCAGATAGCACAGTGACGTGTGTCGACTCACCATTAGGGAGTGGGTCACTTATTTTCTTTATATGCCGGGGAGTGGGAGTAGAGATCGGTGGTTTGGTATTACCTGCAGACATGTTAGTGTTAGATATGCATGTTCACGATGTGATCATCGGTATGGATTGGCTCGTAGCATATAGGGCCATGATTGATTGCTTCAGCGGGAGCATTGTTTTTTCCATTCCGGGGCAGGAGATGTTTATAGTGGCGATGCCTCGCCCAGAGGGAGGATCGACCGCTCATCTGTATTACATAGAGGAGGATACCTCTAAGGAGGTTGTGATTCCTTTGGATTCGATCCCGGTTGTCAGGGAGTATTCAGATGTGTTTCAGGAGATACCAGGCTTACCACCCAGTCGTGAGATAGATTTCGTTATAGATTTGCTACCGGGTACGAGACCTATAGCACGTGCACCATACCGTATGGCTCCAGCTGAGATGCGAGAGTTACGGGATCAGATAGAGCAGCTGTTAGGGCAGGGCTTTATTCGCAGGAGTACCTCACCTTGGGGCGCTCCAGTTTTGTTTGTGAAGAAGAGGGATGGTTCACTGAGATTGTGCGTGGACTACCGAGAGTTGAATAAGGTCACGATACGGAATAAGTATCCGTTGCCTCGAATCGATGACTTGTTCGACCAGTTGAGAGGAGCTTCTTTCTTCTCGAAGATTGACTTGAGGTCGGGATACCATCAGTTGCGTATCAGGGAGGAGGACGTCTCGAAGACCGTGTTCTTATCGAGATATGGTTCTTATGAATTTCGGGTTATGCCTTTCGGCTTGACCAACGCTCCAGCAGTGTTTATGGACTTGATGAACAGAGTGTTCAGGGATTTCCTGGATCAGTTTGTCATTGTCTTCATTGATGACATTCTGGTTTACTCTCAGACAGAGGAGGAGCATGCCGAGCATTTGAGGCAAGTTTTGCAGACACTTCGTCAGAACGAGCTGTATGCAAAATATGAGAAGTGCGGGTTTTGGCTGAAGGAAGTACAGTTCTTGGGTCACATTATTTCCGATCAGGGAATATCTGTCGATCCGGGAAAAGTATCAGCGGTGAGGGAGTGGGGGCAGCCCACGACACCAACGGAGATTCGTAGTTTCTTGGGTCTAGCAGGATACTACAGGAGGTTTATTCGGGGTTTCTCAGAGATCGCAGGTCCTTTGACACATCTTACTCGTAAGGGTGTGCCGTTCATTTGGAGTGATTCCTGTCAGTTGGCGTTCGATGAATTGAAGGACAAGTTGACCTCAGCACCTGTGTTAGCATTGCCGAGACCGGGAGTTGAGTATTTGGTTTACACCGACGCGTCTTTGCAAGGGCTTGGAGGTGTATTGCAGCAGGAGAGACAGGCCATAGCTTATGCTTCCCGTAAGCTTAAGCCTTATGAGAAGAATTACCCTACGCATGATTTGGAGTTGGCAGCAGTGGTATTTGCCTTACGAATTTGGAGGCACTATCTTTTGGGGGAGAAGTTTCAGCTGTTCACGGACCACAAGTCACTACAGTATCTGTTCACGCAGAAGGAGTTGAATATGAGGCAGCGTAGGTGGCTCGAGTTTGTGAAAGACTACCAGTTCGACATCTAGTACCACCCAGGTAAGGCTAACGTGGTAGCAGACGCGTTGAGCCGCAGGCCAGCAGATGAGGTGGCAAAGGTGTGGAAAGCTAAGTGGAAGGAATTGGGATACCAGGATGCAGTGGCCCGATCTTTCATGTCTGTGATGACTGTTACACCGTAGATTGTCACGAAGGTAGTACGGGCACAGGCTAATGACTCGTTCTGTCAGGAGCAGATAGTTCGATTACTAGCAGAGGGAGCCGAGTCCTATACCGTTAGCTCAGACGGGGGATTGCGCTTCAATGGGAGGTTGGTAGTTCCGGAAGGGGAAGAATTGCGGCACGATGTTATGGCAGAGTCGCACGGCTCACGGTTCGCGGTACATCCCGGAGGGGACAAAATGTACCAAGACATGAGACGACAATATTGGTGGAGCGGTATGAAGAGAGATATCGCTGAGTTTGTCTCGAAATGCGCCACTTGTCAGCTTGTAAAAGTGGATCATCAGAGACCAGCAGGATTGCTACAGCCGTTGGAGGTTCCGGTGTGGATGTGGGAGAGCATATCCATGGATTTTGTCACGGGATTGCCTACGTCGCAGAGGGGTCACGACTCCGTTTGGGTAATTGTGGACAGGTTGTCCAAGGTCGCTCACTTCTTACCCGTAAGGACTGACTACACTACGGGACAGTATGCCCAGCTTTTCATTTCAGAGATTGTGAGACTTCACGGTGTGCCCCTGAATATCGTGTCTGACAGAGACAAGATATTTGTTTCGAGGTTTTGGGAAAGTTTCCAGGAGGCCATGGGCATGGAATTGCGGTTGAGTACGGCTTACCATCCGCAGACCGATGGGCAGACAGAGCGCACCAACCAGATGTTAGAAGACATGCTACGCATGTGCATTATTGACTTCGGGGGTGGATGGGAGCAGTACCTTCCACTGGTGGAGTTTGCTTACAACAACTCCTATCAGTTCACTATTGGCATGGCTCCGTTTGAGGCATTGTACGGTAGGCCTTGTCGTTCCCCAGCATGTGGGTTGGAGGTGGGGGACAACAAACTACTTGGGCCGAAAGTGATTCAGGATACTTCGGCAAGGATTGAGTTGATTCGGAGTCGCATTCGGGTAGCTCAAGACAGGCAGAAGAGTTATGCTGACGCGAAGAGATTTTTCAGGGAGTTCCAAGTGGGGGACCAGGTTTTGCTCAGGGTTTCTCCGATGAAGGGGATTATGCGATTCGGGAAGAAGGGGAAGTTGGCACCGAGGTATGTGGGGCCGTTTCCTATTATTGAGCGGATAGGACCGGTTGCGTATAGACTTGGACTACCGGAGCACTTACATCGGATTCACGACGTGTTCCATATTTCCTCGCTGAGGAAATACCTTAGAGATAATTTGTCTCATTCTCACATTACTGTGGAGGACATCGATCTCCAGCCGGATAGCTCCTACGAGGAGGGGCCAATTGCTATTTTGGACCGAAGCGAGAGGAAACTACGGTCAAAGATAGTCCCGTTAGTGCGTGTTCAGTGGCGACATCACAATGTCGAGGAGTCCACATGGGAGCGCGAGGATGAGATGCGCGAACGTTATCCAGAGCTATTTTTAGCAGGTACTTTCTAGTTTCGAATTTCGGGACGAAATTCAGTTATTAGGGGGGAAGTATGTAATACCCCGTACTTTTGACTATATTTATTTTGAGGATTAATTAATTAAATTGCGTATTAATTGGAAATTAATCCGGGCTATAAATACTAATGTGATACGAGTTAGTATTTGATTATGTGCATATATGATTATATATGAACTCGGTATTATAAAATTTGTCGTGGGATTTATATACGGCATTTTAGAAATTTTGTTGAGACGCGTGGGACCGCCGCGTCACGGTATAATATTTTTGATAATAAAAAGTGAATTTAAAATCTATAATCCGTATGGTCGTTTTGAGCGCGCCAACGCGTCCGGAAGGGTCGAGATAGTCAGAAAACACTAGCCGGGGGTATAGTTTGGGTCCCAGGGTATTTTTAGGCCATACCGGTAACTTAAAGGGTATTTTGGTAATTTTACATTTTGAGGAATTAAAAGTGACGAAAATTAGAGATGTAAATCTGATGTGGATTAAACCCATTAAGCCCATTAACCAACCCATATTAACCTAGAAGGCTATGTAGGTTGTCATTTAGGTTTTCTAAGTTTCCCCAAATCAAAACCCTAGCCACCTTGAGCCACCATTGGAGAAGAGCTTGGAGAGAGAGGAATTTCTGCAGAAACTTCATCTAATCTACACCAAAGTCAGAAATCAAACCAAGGAAAGTGACTTTATTCCATTTAATTTCTGAGAATGTCTTTTCCATGTTAGAAAATTCGGATTTATGGTTTGTCCTTGATAATTATGAAAACCCATGTAGTCTAGATCATAGAACTTGAGGAAATTGAGAAGGATTGCATGTAGAATAGTTTGGAGACAATAAATCTGATGTTAATACATGTTTGGGTGAAAGAAAAACGAATTAAATTCTGGGATTTGATGATGATATGTAGTTAGGGTTCATGTTCTTGAGATATTTGGAAAAAGTGTAGAAAGCTGTAAATTTAATTGATATTTGGGTGGATTGATCCCTTAGAAACATGTTAGGATGTGACTATATATGTTTAGTATTGATTATAGACCCTAAAACGTAGTTGGGATGAACTTTGGAATTGATTAGAAGTGATAAAAATGGTTAAAAACGAATTGGGGAAAAATCTGGGCCGAAACTGGCCAGTCGTTAGAAGCAGCCCCCAGGTCGTTCGAACGAGCTCGTTCGAACGAGCTTCTAACGAGTTGACCAGTCGTTACTAACGAGTAGGGATTTCATTCGATATCTCGTTCGAACGAGATATCGTTAGAAGGGACAGTTCGTTCGAACGAACTGGGATCTCGTTCGAACAGCCTCGTTCGAACGAGACTTCTAACGACCTGACAGTTCAAACTCGTTCGAAGCCTCGTTCGAACGAGACTTCTAACGAGTTGACAGTTTGATCCTTTTTGGACTGTTTTGACTTTTGGAGTTCCGTAAACTTGTTCGAGGTTATAGATAGCATTCCTTTGATGATATAGTGATAAACTTGGGACATTTGGGTATTTATGAGGAGGAATTATATACGAGAGTTGTATTACATGGACGGTTTGGGATGAGACGTGAGTGTCTATTACGACGTGAGAAATTATGGCGCGTATAATTACAAACCGGAATAGTACGAATTGTGATAATTATAGTTAGTATGAGAATATGTACTACGATTAAAATACGGTATTACTAAGATGTGTGTTTACTTAGTATTGGTATATGGATTGTGTGTATGACATACCTACCATACTTGCTATCACGGGAGGTTACGTTCGCTTAGGACCCTCTAATCCTTGTGTGCCTACGGGGGGGATATAGACTGGTGCCTTGATGAACATAGGTCATAGAAAGACTTATTGTGATATTAATAAGTCCGCTGACCGTGGGAGCGTAGGTATGTGCGTGACCCACGTGATGGTGACTGTGTTCGCCTCCACTATTTGTGATTTGTGTTATCTGGACTATTCCTGAGAGATTCGGAATATGTGATCCTTATGTACGTGATGTACCGGGATTGATAGCAGAGTATGTGTGCACCATAGCTTAGATTGCGGGGTGCTTGTATTGTATATTTATGATGTGAATAATATACATTAAATTAATGGAAATCCTCCTGCTAATGTTGTAAAAATATTACGGTATTGTTTCGAGATATATAATGAGTTAACTGATAGTTATATCAATGGCATATTTAGTAACTGAATTTACGTTAAACCTTTATTTAATTACGAGCGTTGTTATGTTAAATGGAACCGAGTAATATGGGTAGAACCTTTGGCAGTCTAGCTAGTTATGTTGTCAGTTAGCTAGTAGTATGGGTCGTTATAGATGGGTATTTGCGTTAGGAGTGCACAGTTAGACGAGAGGTGAGAATATCATGTGAGTGCACGTCCTAACATGTACTTTGCATTTAATGTTTTAAATGTTTTTAAAGCACTTGCAGGTTTTTAAAATATAACTCCACATTCGGGCTCTGACCCGTTTGCTTTTCAAATCTCTTTTTCTTTGTAAAACCATTTTAGGTGCCCAGCCACAAGGACACCAAGCATAGGATTCTCATTCAGGTGACGAGCTGTAGCTGTTTGTGGAAGCTACAGGGACTTTGCTTATAGACGCCTCGATATTTTGGATTCTAGAGTCACTATCTATCAGTTGTAGGGCATGTTGCCCATTCCTATTTAGAACATCTTTTACATTTCAGTTTTCAGACTTTAGCATGTATTGTTTCAGTTTATTTATTTCAGTTATGGGATTATAGTGAGGGGTTTCCTCCAGACTTTATTTATACTATTGTGATGGTTATTCATTTTACTTTAGCATGGTGAATAGTGTTATCTATTTCTTCATTTTACTTCTTGCATGTTAATCAGACTTAAATTAAAATTTGGCACTTACTCTTTAAATACTAGGTGGATAGTAATAATAAAAATGTTTTCGACAGTGATGCTATTAACTGAGCCAACTTGGCATTTTGAATTAATTTTATAAAGGAGTAGCTACCCGGTATTTAATTAGTCGGGGTGTCACATACCGGTGTGTGTTTCATCTACTTTTGAGACTAAGTAAATGAGTTGGATTATTTTAATTCCATGTCGTAGTTAGGTAAAGCGGCAACGGATAATATTTTAATTGGAAAATTCGTATTGAAATGTGTTGGGTTTAATTAGTGAAATGTAGTTAAGTGACTCGGATGGAGATTTTGAGTGCGCGGTTAATTTTAGAATGTCCGAGATAATCAGAATAAAGTATCCGAGGGTAGTGTTTGGTTTTCGGGAACTTTTGGACTAATAGGCACTCGTAATTGAGTAACCGAGTCATTTTTCGGTTTTAAAGGGGTAAATCCTTATTCGCTCCTATATAATGAAAGAGAGAGTGAGAGAAAAGGAAAGAGAAGAGAGGAAGTTAAAGAGAGAGAAGAAAAGGAGATTCCAGCCAAACTCTGCAGGATTCCGCTCGAGGTCGTCGAATTTTAACCTCCAACCAAGTTTTTACTTGCTTTATTTAATTTAGTGTATATATCTCATATTTTATTTGGTAAACTTTATAATTTTGCGTTAGAACCTTTAAAACAAATTTGGGTAATTTGAGTATGAGTTTACATATTGATGTAATGTAAACTCTTAATAATTTTTAGTGTTAAATCCCTGATAATGGAGTGTAGGAACAATTGGAAATGGACGAAATGGCAAAACTAATGCTTTAAGGATTTTTGGGTATAAATCTAAGAAAAATTGGTTTAATCCCCCAACTAATTGGTGTGTTAGTTAGAAATCAATATTTAGATGTTTGTAGTGTTGTTGGTTGAGATTAGAAACCACAAGAATGGAGTTTGGCGTGATATTTTGGGTGTTTGAAATTTTGGATTTCATCCAAAATGGACTTTGGTCGACCTAACTGGTATGGCCGGTCGACTGCGCCCCTATGGACGGTCGACCGAGTAAAGGAAAAAGGGCCTACTGATTTTGCGGTAAGGAAAATTTTTAGCCCGCAGTCGACCGGGGGTCAGGGGCCGGTCGAACGGTACTCATTTTCTTGCCCAATAATTGGATTTTTCTATTTCCTTTTCTTTTTAGGTTTTAAACTTAGGGTCCTTCTAAATTAGAGTATTGTAGGTAGTTACATCCTAAAGGACTTGAGGAGTTGTGTATTGACTTTGGTTTATCTCAGCAGTTAATCTGGGGTGTGGACCTAATGAATGTTTAGGAAGAGATAGACATTCGGAGAAATTATTCGGCAAACGTGTGTATGTATATTTATGCGGTTGGAATAGATAGGTGCCAACTATAATTGAGAAAATTCTATGAGGCGACTAGGATAGAATTTAGTATATTGACTAAAGATGATTGATTGGTTATCTGATACGCCTATTGACGACTGCTAACATAGGTGATGCGGCACCTGTGAAACTAAGTTAAGAATTAGTATACTTATATAGTTAGTACGAGTTGGCGTGTTCGGGATTATATACGTATCCTTAAAAAGTGATTAAGGTACAAGTGATATATAAAGAAAGAGAATACTCTTGGATTTAGTATCGTAAGTGTGTTCATACTTATATATTATTACGAATGGGAACATTTGGGGTTAATGGCTATTACTAATTGAGATTGGAAATTATAATCGTGTATATATATATATATATATATATATATATATGAGAAGTGATGTAGAATATATATACAACGTGATTACAGTATATATATAACATGATATGTGTAAATATATCTGTATATGATTGGTATATTTATATCTTAGAGGATGATTCAACGGGCTTTCCTTTGGTATAGGGTTAGGACAGCCAGATTATATATTTTCTCTAGTACAATCCAAGGAGGTTGCGCGGTGTGGATGGATCCCTTATCTTGAGGAGCAGGGAGAGTATATCCCCAGGTCATATCGTCCCGCATTCGAGTACGATATATGAAACTCCACTTGTAGAGGTAACAAGATCGCCTCCCCCGTTGTGTATTTTACCATGACCATGACTAAGTCTGGCTTGGTACCGTGGTACAGTGAGTAAACCCGGATTTGGATAGGCACTATGATACTGCATCCTCGAGTTATATCTCGGTGGGATGGTTATTATTCTTGTGATTGTATTAAGTGTAACTATATTCAATGACCATGGTATATTGATTATATCCAAAGTTGAGAATTTATACATAAGATGTTTTCCCCTCCTTCCAGTGGATATATATATCCAGAGTTATATGAATAATGAATCTGAGGTTATAGTGAGATATATATTTATATATGAGTCTTATATAGGTGTTATGGGATGAGGGCCTAATGAATCCCGACGATCAACATTGCCAAGAAGTAGTGTATCGGGGGGTTCCTTATTTGGATTTCACTTAGCGAGACACCCCATGCACGAACGTAGTGCAGTGTTGAGAATGGGGAAAAGTTTATCCCATAGTACTCGGATTATCGAGGATTACTAGAGGTCAGGTGAAATAAATTAGTTAGGCGGGGTAGCTTAACTAGGATGTATTAAACGGATGCGTTAGGTGTGCACTATTAGAGGAAGGGTGAAGGGTATATACCGTGACAAAAATGGGCAAATTGTCACCTTTCAGCCGGCCAGCCTTGTCAATGTCATTGACCGTGACAAAAAAACACGCGTTTTATGTCACGGTCATTGACCTTGACACGACCGTGACAACGACTTGTCACGGTCAATGACCGTGACAATTATTTAAATTCTTGTCACGGTCAAAGACCTTGACACGACCGTGACAATATTCTCAGCAAAAACCCTACCCCCCCTTCTTTTTTCCCTCCCGCGCCGTTCCCTCCATTTCTCTCTCTCTCTCTCTCGACGCTGTTCTCTCTCTCTCTCTCTCTCTACTTTCAGGTCCATTTTCTCTCTCTCTCTCTCTTTCATTTATATATATATTTGTGTGTATATTTGTGTGTATGTGTATATATATGTGTGTATGTGTGTGCGTGGAGGGGGCCAGGGGGTGGGGGGTGGGGCGGGGTGGGGCAGGGTGGGGGAGGGGGTGGGGACGGTGGAGGGGGGCAGGGGGTGGGGCAGGGTGGGGGAGGGGGTGGTGGAGGGTGGGGTGGTGTGTGTGTGTGTGTGTGGTGGTGTGTGGTGGGGGAGGGGGTGGGGTGGGGTGGGGTGGGGTGTGTGTGTGTGTGTGGTGGTGTGTGGTGGGGGAGGGGGTGGTGGAGGGGTGGGGCAGGGGGTGGTTAGGGGTGGGGTGTGTGTGTGTGTGTGGTGGTGTGTGGTGGGGGAGGGGGTGGGGTGGGGTGGGGTGGGGTGGGGTGTGTGTGTGTGTGTGTGTGTGTGGTGGTGTGTGGTGGTGGAGGGGGGCAGGGGTGGGGTGGGGTGGCAATTTTTGACACGACACGATACCCGACACGAACTCGACACGAACTCGGATGATAAATTATTTATGTGTTGCAAGAATTTGAAATTAATTAAATTAAGTTATTGTAGGCGTATGAGTGCTATGATTGGTTAAGAGAGAAGAAAAAAATTATTTTATATTTTACTTAATGGGTTATGCGGGTCAACCCGAACACGACACGATAATAAATAGGTCGGGTTAGTGTTTGCTCATCTGACACGATTAGTTAAATGGGTCGGGTTAGGGTTGACTAATACTTAACACGAACCCGACATGACACGACCCGAACACGACACGACGCACACGAATTGCCACCCCTAGTGGGAATTGATATCCAAGACATGTATTTGAATTGATATCTATTTATTTGAATTGATAGAATTGTTTCTAGGATAATAATCCTACTATAAGATAATTGCTCAAAATAAATATTAAATAATAATTACTAAGATATCAATTCAAATAAAGTCTTAATAACCTAACCAAAAGAAATAAAATAAAATATCAAATAAATTATCATCCACCTCATAGACATTCCCTACCAATCATTTTAAGATAATTTTATCCTTATAAAGATAATAGATTATGTAATTTTAGGACTTAAAATAATATTGATTATGGATATAGGACAACAAACATTTTGTTTCCATTTTTTGTCCCTATTTTCAAATTAAAGGGACACGTGGCATGTTATGATTGGTTAACGTTTTATGAATATGGGTCCGCGCTAGCGGTTTTATTAAAAAATAGGGACTAAAATCATAAATAAAATGTTTGTTGTCCTATTTTCAAAATACATATTACAATAAATCCTAAATTTACAAACCCCTAAAGATAAATACCTTTGATTGCAAAGCATGCACTTGTAATATTTCGACGTGTAATTTGGAAATGCTTGTTTTTCTTTCTAGAGACCCGTGTCGTCAAAACTTGGTAGTGTTCGAGTGTGTTTTTATCACTAAATTATTATTTCACTAACAAATACTCCTTATATCCTAGATTAAGAGTCCATATTTATTTTTTGTACTTACTAATAATACACTTAATCAATGGCTAGGATTAACCCTTATTCACTATTATGAAATTTGGTAAATTGATTATTTAAAAAAAAAAGCAAAAGTAGACTAACATATATACACAACACTAAAAGTAGACATCAATTTTATAAATAATTGATATTTTCATTCAAAATATGTGTGTGTGTGTGTGTGTGTGTGCGTGTGTGTGTGTGCGTGTGGCGGGGGTGGGGTGGGGTGGGTAGGGGTGGTGTGTGTGTGTGTGTGTGTGTGTGTGTGCGTGTGGCGGGGGTGGTATTGACGGAACTTACACATACGTTATAATATAGACGAAACATTTTTTTATCTGTACTAATAACATTTTTTCTATCTGTACTAATAACATTTTTTTTACAGCAAAAATGTCTCCTTCAGATGTTAGGGCGAAGATGATGATGCTGTTTATGATGATGTCGTCGTCTGGGTTCGGTGGTAGCGGAGGCGACGAGGGCTCCTCCGCCCCTAGGCTCCCCAAATATGGAAAATTTGGGATTACCGTCGAAAACAAGTCGGAGCTTTTAGCAAGATCCCTCGAGCTGCTAAAGACGGTCATCGGCCCAGGGTTTATAAGTTGGAAGGAGGTGCCGTATGAGCTCAAGTTAGCTGTTTGGGCGGCACTACAGGTAATATTTATATGAATATTTCAATTTCAATTTCAATTTATATTTATATTTATATTTATATTTATATTTATATTTATATTTATATTTATATTTATATTTATATTTATATTTATATTTATATTTATATTTATTCGCAACTAACATTGTATTTGTTGGACAGGAACAATTCAACTTGGATCCAAAGCTACGCGATTCCGTCTTCGAGCAGTTGAGGGAGCAACACAAGACGTGGAAAAAAAATATGCGGACACGGTACTTTGGAAAAACACGAGAGACCATTTTACAATGGCGCGGATCTGTCCCGCCCAAGGAGCCGATCTCATTGGCACAATGGCAAAAGTTCATTGACAATGAGATCGAGGATCGACAATTGGCATCTCGCCAATCGGGGAGGGAAAATCGGGCTAAAAAGACGGACGTGCACTACTCCGGCCGGACCTCTTACGCTGAGGTGGAGCATAGGATGAAGGTAATATTTAATTTATCTATAACTACAGAAATATATTATTGGATATTATTTTACTTTGCGGGGCCAATACTAATTTTACTTTACTTTATTTTATTTCAGGGGGTAGGGAGTGGGCCAGGGGGTAAGCCACATAGGCTCGATACTTATGTGGCTCTTCGGACGAAGAAGGGGAAGGACAAGGAGGTGTCCCCGAGCGTCGCGGACACGATTGTAAGTAATCCGACAGTTTAATTATTGTTAATTACGTTATAATTTTTTAGTTTACTTATTTTACTAATCATGTGCTTTTTGTCGTTTCAGGCAAAGCTTAAGGAAGTGCATGAGTCGCAGTCTGATGCCGACAAGGAATCTTTGTCCACAGACGCACTCAACCAAGTGCTTGGCTCTGATCGCAAGGGGAGGACAAGGGGAGTGAGCTCGCGGGTGGCCAAATCTAGGATCATCGGATTGGAGACGAGCGACACCGGGTTGGCTCGAACGGTGGATTCACACGACGCGAAGCTGTCCCGTTTGGAGGCGACGGTCCAAGATATGTACGCATTCATGAAGCGTACGTTGGGTGGAGACCGTAAAGAGAAAGGGAAAGGGAAAGGGAAGGAGAAGGCGGTGGAGGAGGAGGTGCGGGAGGACGAGGAGGTGCGGGAGGATGAGGCGCAAGATGACGAGGATGTGGACCTCGCTGCTTCATCACCGACACGTTCGTACTTCGACGATCCACTTCCCTATTTGACGCCCTCCAACAGACCATTATCGACAATTGGTTGGCCGAGCGTGTTCATATTGGACATATTTGATGGCCAGCGGATAGGGCGGGGATTGAGGGACCCGAACATCGTCGAGGGTGGACTAGTCCATGGACGTGTGCTTCAAGAGATGGAGTCCAGGGTGCTCGTCACGCATGTCATACCCGGGAAGGAGAACTCCCTATTGTGGTTGCGCGAACAATGCGGCACGACGTACATTAGTGGGTGCATCAATTCGTATGTCGTGTGGCCTACTCACCTCCTCAGTTTTATCTAAGACATGTAGTAACATTATTTTTAAGTTTGTCAATTTTAATTATATTTGGATTATATCGTCATGTATATTATTTTTACTTTGAAGATTTGGATTATACTGTCATGAATATATATTTGCATTATCTTTAGTTTGTGTTGGATATATGATGTTTGGAACAGGTACAACGTTGCTATAACAGGTACAAATATACTGCTGGGCAGTGGCGGTGGCCATACTGCCCAGCAAATTTTTTTTAAATTCTGCCCAGAATTGTCACGGTCATTGACCGTGACAAAACCGTGACAACATTTGTCACGGGCTTGTCACGGTCAATGACCGTGACAATTTTTTTAAAAAGGGTCACGGCTTTGTCACGGTTTATAACCGTGACAAACGTGTCACGGTCATTGACCGCGACACGACCGTGACACAAAACGCGAGTTTTGTGTCAAGGTCAATGACCGTGACACTACCGTGACAAAAAAAGTTGTCTCGCCTCGAAATGTCACGGTCATTGACCTTGACAAGGTGAATTTGTCAAGGTCAATGACCTTAACAATTGGGCAGATTTGGTGTAGTATCTTATGGGAGCGCGATACCAATTTAAATATGAGATAAATCATATTTTATAAATATAGCATTTAGGCACTTCCAAAATATTTTCACAATTCGGTCTCTGACCCGTTTATATATTTTTTCCTCTCATTTGCTATATGTAGGTATTTATAGGTGTCCAGATATAGGGACGCCTGGATGATGATTCCTTCAAGTCAGACGTCTGCTGCTGCAGCTGTGGATGCGTGGAGGTTTACTGTAGATGCTTCTATCATTATAATCTACATAAGAGGTACTGTATAAACATTCGGGCTAATAATCCAATTGTATTTATTTATTCTTTTACCGTCTTTTAGTGTGGCTATTTGATTTGGTTATACGATGTTAAACCAAGAGTTTGGTTAATTTATTTCATTTCAGTTCTATATATAAACTGTTGTGGATGTTTTAATTTGAATTGTTTGTCTAAAAAGATTAGTTAAATAAAATCTTGACGCCAGCCTAATAGGTTATTAGTAATTAAATTGGTTTTCTACGGTGATTCTAAGAATGAACCATATGAGACTCCTATTTTAATTTGGTACACGATTGATCGCCCGGTATTTTATTTGGCAGGATGTCACAGATGGTATCAGAGCATCAAGTTCTAATGTCCTTAGGAATCTGTGCGGACGTACTATGCTTTCAACGTTGCTCTTGATTTTACATAGAGCCTTAGGATTAGGATTTTTGATTTCTTTCATGAGATTTCGTTCTCCTGCCATTATATAGGATTACAGTAAATCTTTTGCGTGCTTGTTCAAGGGACGTGTGCTGATTGAGGAAGGGCGACCAAGGATGGCCGTGATGAGAGCAGCAGGAGGCGGGGCTTAGCTGGAGCCGTTAGTTAAAGTCGGAGACTAGGACCGCAATAGAGGTCACTCCCCTTATGACATTTTTTATGTTTCTTGTAATGACTACTAAAGTATAGTAGTTATGAGTATCCCAGTACCACCATAGTAGAGAATGGTGCTAAAGTTAAATTGGGAAAGTATTCGAAAGGTCTTTCATAAGCACCATACATTGAGGTTTAAGTTATACAAAGTTAGTGTAGCTTTACTCAGTGGAGATAGAAGGCTAAGAAGCTTTTACTTAGAGCAAGGTATGGAAATACCATATGTGAAAATTTGAGGAAAATTTTTCACTCGTAGGAGTAATATTGAAATGGTGGGAACTGTGGTAACAATGTTCGGGGGAGCAAGATGTTTTGCTCACAGAGGGATCTTATGGATGGATTTAACCATTAGTTCCTTTGATTCATCGAAAATGAATCGAATGCAGTTCCTGAACAATTCACATAAGGATCGGTCAGAGGCCACCAGTGAATAAAAAGTGATAGGGATAAGTGAACTTTATGCTAAATAGAGAAGGTACAATGAAGGGAGAGTCCTTCAGATATATGATAGGCTCACTTGTAGTGTTTCTAACACTTATGGATAAAGTATGTTCATGAAACCCCATCGGTGGGCATCCACCATGGGAATTCATTGAAATAGGGTTGTTAAAGCTGGTAGTGGAGTTTCCTTTTAACGAAGAAGTTAAGGGGACTATGAAGATGATTGTCAGGATCGAGGCTATAAAGTCCGATGATAATGATAACTTTATCATAGTCAGGAAGACCAGATACGGAAATATGGTGATGTGGAGTGTTCAGCCACACACTTTGTCCTTTCCCGATAGGAGTAAAAGGACAAGAGTGGGGTGCCTAGATGGGGCATTGAGTTGAGTAATTTTTGTTCAGTTAAGGCAAGCGTACCAAGTTCGGTAATCATTTGGAGTAGCCAGAATAATTGGCAAAAAGTTGTTATGAGTTTCACCACAGTTGAAGGAGGCATACTTTATGTGGCTAGATAGAGTCGCAGTGTTTATCTAACCCTAGATTCGTGTGTGTAATTCGAGTTTTGTGGCGATATCGGTAACATTATATACTTTATGTCTATAAGTTTTTTCGCTGTAGAGGGGTTTTATTTTTAATTTGTATTTGGTGTATACTACTTGTTTTGTGTATGATATACGAGTATGGCATTATTCTGAGTATAAAATGTTCTTTGTTGATCGGAGCGATAGTAGGCTAATGATTGCAAGACTATTGTATCCGCGGTTCCAGAGTGGAACAGGTAATTGTTGCGATATCTCACTGGATACAAGTTGAGTTCGCCTTTGTTATTATGGGAAGATATAGCTTTGGTAAGAATATGTTTCATTGTTATGATTCGAGTTCATGGTGACCTTATAGATATGATTTAAGGTGTACCAGATTTATTGTTAAGCTGTGAGTTTAAGCTCGTTGTTATTTGCGCTAAGGAATTAGTGTTAGTACAAGCGCCTTGTGGTATGCCCCTAGATATAAGTAAGAGTTCTGACCACATTTTGTTGATATGTGGGGTGGGATTATCTCATTAACATATTGGAAACTAACGGACCTCCACGACCAAAAAAGTTAAGTAGTAGTGTATTGGAGGGGTTCCTTGTTTGGATTTCGCTTAAGAGATTCGCTACGAATGAACCTTAACAAAGTCGGGAGTGGAGAGATATTATGGGATGCAAGGATAATAATTTGGACGATACGTTATCTAGTGTGGAAAAAACACTATAAACTGAGAGTCATATGATGATTACATTCTTATGGAAATAGAAGTGCTAAGGAAAAGAACTGAAATGGTTTTCTCACCGCAAGTATGCAGGCGAGGCAAGGTAAGGGAAATTGATTTAAGTCTCGTAGAGAGGCTAGGCAAATTTTGGAGGTAAAGTGTTTTGGGTAGGATGTTCGTAATACTTTCGCAGAGTGTAGGCGCCCCGATTAGTTAGACTTTCCATTTTCCTAAGATAAAAGGATATAGTGGTAGAAGAGTGTTAGTAGGCTAGTGAGGTAGGGTTTTAGAACGTCCCGTTAGCATGCCTTAGGCTGTTATATCTCGATGCCCGACGATGCGAGGAAGTAGTGTAACGGGAGGGTTCCTTATCTGGATTTCGCTTTGCTAGACGTCCCACGCATGAAATCGAGCGAATGTTTGAAATTGAGATAGGTCTTAGTCACTAGGAATATAGTTAGGTTAGTATTCATTTTACGTGTGTTGGAAACACATCGATCGTAGGAATACTAGAATATAAGGTTAGAAGGTTTAGTGATGCCGATATCAGGAAATTATGGGGAGTTAACCACGAGAAGATTTATGGGTTAACTTTAAGAAGGATTGGACATCCAGGTATATGAATAATTCAATTTCGAATAATTCACGTTAGGAAAACCCAGGTGTTAGTACCAGGCCGAGGAAATGAGGCCCATTAGTTAAAGAGAGTGTTAGTTGTTGGACATTTATAATAGTTATGCCGATGTACACAGGTAAAAAGGTGTATAGTCACCTTAGTATGTCGACTTATTATATACCGCTAGGAATAGAAGGGGGCATGGTATATAAAAATAGAAGACTATGTCGTAAGGCAATGATAAGTGAGATTGAGGTTTGTTTAATGGAAAGCCATAAGAGGCACATGATAATCCAATTGTATAGGTGCAACAAGAGTTTGCGCACCTAAAGTAAGAGAATTGACTAACGGGAGTAGTTAAGCCTTAGTGAAATTTCCTCTTGAGGGAGACGCTTATAGTGTTAGCAAGAGTATCGTCTTTTCGAGACGTTAGAGTGGTAGTTATAGGAAGTTTTAGAATCACTAGGCGTGACGCATCGTTGTTAGAGTTAACCTTACGACCGAGTTAGTACATTAGCATGTAGAAATTTACACAAACATGTAGTTAAGCTAGTGCGCTAGAGTATACGCCTTGAGATAGGTGGGAAATGGTAGGGGGACCATCGTGTTAGTACCTTTAGAGGATGAATTTCAATCCTAGATTAGTGGTTTAGGTTATATACGAGTTTCGAGGACGAAATTCCATGGTGAGGGGGCAAGTATGTAACACCCCGCACTTTTAGGGATAATTAAATTTCATAAGTGGGCGTAATTTGGAGATTGAGGGAAATTCTGTGAATAGTAATTTTGGGATTTATGAATATTTGATTATTAGTGGTGTGTGTTTTATTTACTTTTGAGACTAAGTAAATGAGTCAGATTATTTTAATTCCATGTCGCAGTTGGGTAAAGAGATCACGGATAATATTTTAATTGAGAAACCCGTATCGAGATGTGTGGGGTTTAATTAGTGATTTCTAGTTAAATGACTCAGATGGAGATTTTAAGTGTCCGGCTGATTTTAGAATGGCTGAGATAATCAGAATAAAGTACTCGGGGGTAGTGTTTGGGTTCCGAGAACTTTTGGACTAATATGGACTCGTAATTGAGTAAACGAGTCATTTTTGGGTTTTAAAGGGGTAAACCCTTATTCTCTCCTATATAAGGCAAGAAAGAGTGCGAGAAAAGGAAAGAGAAGAGAGGAAGGAAAAGAGAGAGAAGAAAAGGATATTTTGTCCAAACTCTACAGGATTCGACTCGAGGTTGTCGAATTTTATCCTCCAGGCAAGTGTTTACTTGCTTTATTTAATTTAGTGTATATATCTCATATTATACTTGGTAAACTATATAATTTTGGGTTAGAATCCTTAAAACAAATGTGGGTAATTTGAGTATGAATTTACATATTGATGTAATGTAAACTCTTAATGATTTCTAGGATTAAGTCCATGATAATGGAGTGTAGGAACAATTGGAAATGGGGGAAATGGAAAAACTAGGGCTTTAAGGATTTTTGGGTATAAACCTAAGAAAAATTGGTTTAATCCCCCAATTAGTTGGTGTGTTATTTAGAAATCAATGTTTAGATGTTTGTAGTATCATTGGCTGATATTAGAAACCATAATAATGGAGTTTGGGGTGATATTTTGGGTGTTTGAAATTTTGGATTCGTCCAAAATGGACTTTGAACGACCGAACTGGTATGGCCGGTCGACCGCACCCCTACGGCCAGACGACCGGGTAAAGGAAAAAGGGCTTACTGATTTCGCAGTAAGGCAAAATTTTAACCCGCGTCAACCGGGGGTCAGGGGCTGGTCTACCGGTACTCTGTTTCTTGCTCAATAATTGGATTTTTCTATTTCCTTTTCTTTTTGGGTTTTAAACTTAGGGGCCTTCTAAATTAGAATATTGTAGGAAATTATATCCCAAAGGACTTGAGGAGTTTTGTATTGACTTTGGGTTATCTAAGAGGTGTGATACCCCGACTAATTAAATACGGGGTAGCTACTCCTTTATTAAATTAATACAAAATGTCAAGTTGGTTTAGTTCATAGCATCACTATCGAAAAACGTTTTAACAATTACTAGCCACCTAATATTTAAAAAGTGAGTTGTCAATTTTAATTAAATCCGATTAACAAGCAATAAGTTATAATATGAAATTCTAACATAACAACCACAATATAGACACAATATAATAACCAAGGAGTAATAATGAATATGGAGGAATACTCCTCCCAACAATCCAAATACAGGAATAAACAAATACTAAGTCTGCATCACTAAATTAATTACAACCCAAAATCTGAGATAACTGAATAGGAAAGTGTCTAAGAGAAATGGGGCAACATGCCCAACAGATGAGAAAAATATGATAACATAGAGTCAAGATCGAAAGTGGAGGCATCTACCGTCAAGGTCCTGTAACTTCCACAGTAGCTACAATACGTCACCTGAATGGAACTCCTATTCATGGTGTCCTTGCGGCTAGGCACCTAAAAGGTTTTTTACAAGAAAATATATTTGAAAGCAAACGGGTCAGAGCTCGATTGTGGAAAACAGTTTAAAACATAGCAAGTGTTTTAATGACATAAAACAATGAATGAAAAATACATGTTAGGACATGCTCTCACATGAGATACTCACCTCTCGACTATCTGTGCATTCATAACGTGTTCGAAATCGAATCTAGTTATGCCCGCATCTAACTAGTCCAATATAAAATCTAACATTACTATACGATTCACGATTTAATTCCCGACATCTTATTTTAAACAGAGTGTTTTACTCTTCGACACAGTTTCCCATTTTAGTACTACTAATCACTAGAGATCTTCCATTTCATCTTTTACAAAACGTTGATAAAATAGATACTCACATTTATACATCACAGTTCATTTCAATAACAGTGTATTATTCTTATCATAAATATACAATACTAGCACCCCGAGACTAAGCTGCGGTGCACACATACTCTACTATCCAATCCCGGTACATCACGTACATAAGGAACACGCATTCCGAATCTCTCAAGAATCATTCTCAAATAACAACAATCACACACAATGGAGGAGAACATAGTTCACATCACATGGGTCACGCACATACCTACACTCCCATGATCAGCAGACTTATTAACTTCTCAATAATTCCTTCTCTGACCTATGTCCTCGAGGTACCAATCTAAATCCCCCCGTAAGCACACAAAGATTAGATGGTCCTAATCGAACGCAGACCTCCCGTGATAGCAAGTATGGTAGGTATGCTTTACACATAAAACCACATATACTAAGCATTTTCACATCTTAGATATCTCGAATTATTAATATAGGTATACTTCTCATTCTTATACCATCATTTAATATTATATGTTTACAAGTCCTCGATTTGTATATAAACGTTGTCAACCCTTCTCACTTCGTAATTAGGTATTCGTTTCCTATTCCACAAATGTCATCTGGATTACTATTAAGTTCTAAGTTATACTCCTCAATGTACCCCAATTCTCACAATTATACCCACTAATCAATGAGGGAAGGTTAATACTCCAATTAAATAAGTCTACGGGACATTTGAAATGAAATCAGGCCAAAAAGGCCATTCTGTCAACTCGTTAGAAGTCTTGTTCGAACGACCTCGTTCGAACGAGTGTCGTTCGAACAAAAAGCTTCGAACGAACTACCAACTCATTAGAAGGGACAATTTCATCTCATTAGAAGCTCGTTCGAAGGTCTTCTAACGAGATGGCAGTTTTCGCCCAAAAATCTGCAAATCCATTTTTCTTACGTTTTCTCTTAACCAAATCCATACTAAGATCATTCCAATTGAGTTTTAACGTTTATAAACTACTCTAAGTCCTCCTAGGTCACTCTTTAACATATATATGGGGTCAATACCTCCTAAATTAACATGAAATCATCATAATTTCCCAATTCTTGTCCCAATCCTATAAATGTGAACACAAAATTTAATATCTCCAACTATTTCTTATAACTTCGTATTTAAATCATCAATATATATATTTTGACTATGAAATTCATCCATAAACATTCTGCATGCAATCCCTATTTAAATAGAATATAAATTCTATCTCCAATTTCAGGGGTTTTCATCAAACTTTCAATATAAGGTATATGTTCAAATATAAGAACGGAAGAAACATTCGCTTAAAATTATGTAATTAAACCACTTGCCTTAGATGTTCTGATTTGATGTTGAAGGATTTAAGGTTGATTCTCTTATTTCTCTCTACAGATTTCTTCCAAAGATGGTGATGGTGGCTAGGGGTTTCTTTTGGAACCTCTTCCAACTCTTTCTATAACTCCCGTAGCCCTCTAACTTACCAAATGCTAATAATGGGTTTAGTGGGTTCTTTTATAATATAAAGATATCCTCTAAAATTCGTGGATTTTAATTACCCTATTTTTAAAATTACCAAACTACCCTTTTGGGTTGTCGGTATGGCCTAAAAATGCCACGGGTGCCAAACTAAACCCATGGCTAGTGTTTTTTGACTATTTCGACCCTTCTGGACACATTGGCGTACTCAAAATGACTATTCATTTGATAAAAATAAAATTCACTTTTTAATTTAAATAGTTACATTCATGACACGACTGACATGCACGTCCCAACTAAATTTCCCAAATTATCGTATTTCAGTCTTGCGATAAACTTAATATTTAACAATACTCATGTATTACCATACATACTCAGAAATAATAATTTTAACATTATAATCAAATACCAACTCACATCTCATTAGTATTTATACCCGGATTAATTTCCAATTAATTCTCATTTAATTTAATTAATCTCTTAAACAAAATCAAGAAAATTATAGGGTATTACATACTTCCCCCCTAATAAGAGAATTTCGTCCTGAAATTCGAAACTAAAGAGTACCTGGTAAAAATAAATCTGGATAACGTTCGCGCATCTCATCTTCGCGCTCCCATGTGTACTCCTCGGCATTATGATGCCGCCACTGAACACGTACCAACGGTACTATCTTCAACCTCAGTTTCCACGCGTTGTGGTCCAGAATAGCAATCGGCCCCTCCTCGTAGGAACTATCGGGATGAAGATTGATGTCCTCTAAATTAATGTGAGTATGGGCCAAATCATCCCTAAGATATTTCCTTAGCGAGGAAATATGGAACACATCATGAATCCTATGCAAGTGCTCCGGTAACCCAAGTCTATACGCAACTGGCCCAATACGCTCGATGATAGGAAATGGCCCCACATACCTTGGTGCCAGTTTCCCCTTCTTCCCAAAACACATAATCCTCTTCATAGGAGATACCCTAAGCAACACCTGGTCCCCCACTTTACATTCTCTGAAGAACCTCTTGGTATCAGCATAGCTCTTCTACCGATCCTGAGCTACCCGAATGCGCTTCCGTATCATCTCTATCTTTGCTGAAGTGTCCTAAATCACTTCCGGTCCAAGAAGTTTGTTATCCCCCACCTCTAACCAACATGTTGGGAAACGACAAGGTCTACCGTACAACGCCTCAAATGGATCCATGCCAATGGTGAACTGGTAGGAGTTGTTATAAGCAAACTCCACTAGTGGAAGGTACTACTCCCAACCACCTCCAAAGTCTAGGATGCACATACGCAACATGTCCTCCAACATCTGATTTGTCCGCTCTGTTTGCCCATCAGTTTGCGGGTGATATGCCGTACTCAGCCGCAACTCTGTACACATGACCTCCTGGAAACTCTCCCAAAATCGTGAAAAAAATATCTTGTCTCGGTCAGACATGATATTTAGAAGCAACCTGTGAAGTCTCATTATCTCTGCAATGAAAATCTGGGCATAGTGTCCCGTAGTGTAATCTGTCCTTACGGGTAGAAAAAGAGCAACTTTGGTCAACCGGTCCACAATTACCCATATGGAGTCATGATCCCTCTGTGACGTAGGTAACCCCGTGATAAAGTCCATGGATATGCTTTCCCATATCCACATCGGAACCCCTAATGGTTGTAGAAGTCCTGCCGATTTCTGATGGTCCACTTTTACTAGCCGAAAAGTGGCACATTTAGAAATGAACACGGTGATATCCCTCTCATCCCGCTTCACCAGTACTGTCGTCTCATATCTTGATACATCTTATCCCCACCAGGGTGTACCGCGAACCGTGAGACATGAGACTCTACCATTACCTCGTGTGGAAAGTCTTCCCCTTCCAGAACAACCAGTCTTCCATTGAAGAGTAATCTCCCGTCTGAACTAATGGTATAGGACTCGGCTCCCTCTGCTAGTAATCTAACTATCTTCTCCTGAAAAAACAAGTCATTTGCCCGGGCCTTTACCACTCTCGTAACAATCTGAGGTGTAATAGTCATCACATACATGAACGATCGGGCCACCGCATCCTGGTGTCCCAACTCCTTCCACTTATCTTTCCACACCTCGGCCACCTCATCTACTGGCCTACGGCTCAACGCGTCTGCTACCACGTTAGCCTTCCCCGGGTGATATTGGATATCAAACTGATAATCCTTCACAAACTCAAGACACCGTCGTTGATGCATATTCAGTTCCTTCTATGTGAAGAGGTATTATAGAGACTTGTGGTCTGTGAACCACAAAAATTTCTCCCCCATGAGATAGTGTCTCCAAATCCTAAGAGCGAATACGACTGCCGCTAACTCCAAGTCGTGGGTGGGATAAATCCTCTCGTGAGGCTTAAGCTTACGGGAAGCATAAGATATGGCCTGACTCTCCTGTTGCAGCACACCTCCAAGTCCTTGTAGGGATGCATCAGTGGAAGCTAAATACTCAACTCTCGATCTGGGCAATGCTAACACAGGTGCTGAGGTCAACTAGTCCTTTAGCTCATCAAATGCCAACTGACAGGCATCGCTCCAGATGAATGGCACAACCTTACGAGTCAGATGTGTCAAAGTACCCGCTATCTTTGAGAATCCCCGAATAAACCTCCTGTAGTATCCTGCTAGGCCCAAGAAACTACGGATCTCAGTTGGTGTCATGGGCTGTCCCCACTCCCTCACCATGGATACCTTCCCCGGATCAACAGATATCCCCCGGTCCGAAATGATATGCCCCAAAAACTGAACTTCCTTCAGCCAAAACCCACACTTCTCATATTTTGCATAAAGTTCGTTCTGACGTAGCGTCTGCAAAACCTGCCTCAATTGCCCGACGTGATCCTCTTCTGTCTGGGAGTGAACCATGATGTCATCAATAAATATGATGACAAACAGGTCTAGGAACTCTCTGAACACCCTATTCATCAAGTCCATAAACACGGCTGGACCATTGGTCAAGACAAAAAGCATAACCCGAAATTTGTATGAACCATACCCCGTCAAGAAAGCATTTTTCGAGACGTCCTGTTCCCTGATACGCAGCTGATGGTATCCCAATCGCAAATCAATCTTTGAGAAGAAGCAAGCTCCTCTCAACTGGTCAAATAATTCATCTATTTGGGGCAACGGATACTTATTCCGTATCGTGACTTTACTCAACTCCCTATAATCTACACACAACCTCAACGATCCATCCCTCTTCTTTACGAACAACACAAGGGCACCCCACAATGAAGTAATCCTTTGTATAAACCCCTGACCCAACAACTGATCAATCTGATCCCTTAGCTCTCTCATCTCTGCTGGAGCCATACGATAAGGTGCGTAGGCAATAGGCCGAGTGCTCGACGTCAAATCAATAACAAAATCTATCTCTCTACTAGACAATAATCCAGGTATATCCTGAAATACATCAGCAAACTCCCTCGCGACTGGAATCGAATCGAGTGGCATCACCACTTCCTTAGAGGTCTCCTCCTCTATATAGTACAAGTGAGTGGACGATCCTCCATCAGGGCGAGGCATCACTACTAGAAACATCTACTGCCCAGGAATGGCAAATATAATACTCCTATTAAAACAATTAATCATGGTTCGGTACGTAACTAGCCAATCCATACCAAGAATCGCATCGTACTCAGTCATCTCTAATACTAACATATCTGAGGGTAAAGTAAACCTCCCGATCTCTATACCCACATCTCTACAAATAAGAGAAATCACAGAACCCCTACTCAATGGTGAATCTACACAAGTAATCGTGCTCTTGACAGTGTCTAACAACCCCAAAGTGTGTGCAAATCTCGTGGCAATGAAATAATGTGTGGCCCTCGTATCAAATAATATACGCCCCATAGTCCCCTAAATAGAGAACATACCCTCAATAGTAGGTGGATCCTGTGTGACTGCGGCATGCTAGAGTTGGTACACTCTCCCATATTGAAGCTATCCTTGCTGGACTGGGACCGCTAGAATGGGTGGTAATGCTGCCATCTGTGGTGCTGGGAGGGAGGCGGGAAACATAGGCCTTTGTGGCTTGTGTCGAGCACCCTGCTACTGTTGCTATGGGGAACTGCCCCTATCAGGACAATCCTGGCATTTGTAACCAATCTTGCCACAAATGAAGCACTTCCCCGGGAAGTGTCCCCCTCGCTGTCCCTGCTGCCCTCGGCCCTGATGGCCGTTACCATTCGTACCTTGACCATGCTGGCCCTGCTGGAACTGTTGTTGCTGACTATTCTGGCCTTGCTGACCCTGATGGACGTTATGACCCTAATGACCATGCCTGAAACCTCCCTAACCATTCCTGAAACCCCCAGATCTGAATCTCTTAGGATCCCCCTATTGGGAAGCCTGATCACCCTGCCTGTGCTGACCCTGAGCAGATTGTGCCCCACTGGCACCATTTTCCCCTGTCCCGCCCCGATGGCTGGATTCTCCTGATCTCTTACTCTCAGACATGTGAAAGCGATGATCCTAACAGTGAAGCAGTGTCGTGTTAACCACATCAGAATAAGTGGCCAATGAGAGATTTCCCAATAAGTGTTGTCGGATCCTCCAAGTCAATCTGTCCATAAACTTCTAAATCTTCTTCTCCTTAGTCAGAATATCATCGGGAACAATGTTCAAGAGATTAGTGAGTTCGGCCTCATACTCGGCCACGGTCCTCCCCTCCTTCTTGAGGTTCATCAATTTCCTCCTCATCTCAGTGTGAACAGCTGATGGAAAATATTTACAGTCGAACCGCACCCAGAATTCCTGAATAGAAAGGGAATCTCTCTCCTCCGGGGTGGTAATGGACTCCCACCACTACAATGCTGATCCTACTAGCTTAAAAGTAGATAGTATCTGCATCTGAACATCCGTGCCCTCGTACATCCTTAAGTGCCTCTGAATGTCCTTCCTCCAATGACTAGACAGAACAACGTCGAAGCTACCTGCAAACTCCGAAGGGTGTTCTTTCTGAAAAGCATCATGAACGCGTTCCCAAGCAGAAGAAAATGCATGAGCCTGAACTGGCGTGGCTATCGGCGCCTGAGGTGGTGCCTGCTGCACAACTGCGAGGGCGACATTTATCGCTTGGGCTATAATGGCTGTAACCTCTACGGCATTCATAGTGCCCTGAACTGGTGCAGGCTGTGGCTCGGGCTGATCAACTCTAGGAACTCGCTGTGCACGTCATTGAGGCATCTGAAATGAGAGTAAAGTCTTATAAGTTCGCATTTATTATCTCAAAATAGCTGAAGAACGAAACATCCACAAAAGAATACAACAGTCCTAAAATACAAGGTTCTACATCAAAGAAAGCTCAGCGGAAACATAACAAGCCGTATAGATCCTAAGGACAGTAGAACCTGATGCTTTGATACCACCTGTGACACCCCGACTAATTAAATACCGAGTAGCTACTCCTTTATTAAATTAATACAAAATGTCAAGTTGGTTCAGTTCATAGCATCGCTGTCGAAAAACGTTTTAACAATTACTAGCCACCTAATATTTAAAAATTGAGTTGTCAATTTTAATTAAATTCGATTAACATGCAATAAGTTATAATATGAAATGCTAACATAACAACCACAACATAGTCACAATATAATAACAATGGAATAATAATGAATCTGGAGGAATACTCCTCCCAACAATCCAATTACAGGAATAAACAAATACTAAATCTGCATCACTAAATTAATTACAACCCCAAATATGAGATAACTGAATAGGAAAGTGTCTAAGAGAAATGGGGCAACATGCCCAACAGATGAGAAAAATCTGATAACATAGAGTTAAGATCGAAAGAGGAGGCGTCTACTGTCAAGGTCCTGTAACTTCCACAGCAGCTATAGTACGTCACCTGAATGGAACTCCTATGCATGGTGTCCTTGTGGATGGGGACCTAAAATGTTTTCTACAAGAAAATATATTTGAAAGAAAATGGGTCAGAGCCCGATTGTGGAAAACAGTTTAAAAGATAGCAAGTGTTTTAATGACATAAAACAATGAATGCAAAATACATGTTAGAACGTCCTCTCACATGAGATACTCACCTCTCGACTATCTGTGCACTCCTAACGTATCCGAAATCGAATCTAGTTATGCCCGTATCTAACTGGTCCAATATAAAATCTAACATTACTATACGATTCACGATTTAATTCCCGACATCTTATTTTAAACAGAGTGTTTTGCTCTTCGACAATGTTTCCCGTTTTAGTACTACTAATCACTAGAGATCTTCCATTTTATCTTTTACAAAACGTTGATAATATAGATACTCACATTTATACATCACAGTTCATTTCAATAACAATATATTATTCTCATCATAAATATACAATACTAGCACCCCGAGACTAAGTTGCGATGCACACATACTCTACTATCCAATCCCAGTACATCACGTACATAAGGACCATGCATTCTGAATCTCTCAGGAATCGTTCTCAAATAACAACAATCACACACAATGGAGGCGAACATAGTTCACATCACATGGGTCACGCACATACCTATGCTCCCATGATCAGCAGATTTATTAACTTCTCAATAAGTCCTTCTCTGACCTATGTCCTCGAGGTACCAATCTAAATCCCCCCGTAGGCACACAAATATTAGATGGTCCTAATCGAATGCAGGCCTCCCGTGATAGCAAGCATGGTAGGTATGTTTTACACATAAAACCACATATACTAAGCATCCACACATCTTAGATATCTCGAATTATTAATATAGGTATACTTCTCATTCTTATACCCTCATTTAATATTATATGTTTACAAGTCCCCGATTTGTATATTAACGTTGTCAACCCTTCCCACGTCGTAATTAGGTATTCGTTTCCTATTCCCCAAATGTCATCTAGATTACTATAAAGTTCTAAGTTTTACTCCAAAACCTACCCTAATTCTCACAATTATACCCACTAATCAATGAGGGAAGGTTAATACTCCAATTAAATAAGTCTATGGGACATTTGAAATGAAATCAGGCCAAAAAGGCCATTCTGTCAACTCGTTAGAAGCCTCGTTCAAACGAGGTCATTCGAACGAGTGTCGTTCGAACGAAAAGCTTCGAACGAACTACCAACTCGTTAGAAGGGATACTATCATCTCGTTAGAAGCTCGTTCGAACGAGGTCGTTTTCGCCCAAAAATCCGCAAATCCGTTTTTCTTCCATTTTCTCTTAACCAAATCCATGCTAAGATCATTCCAATTGAGTTTTAACATTTATTAACTACTCTAAGTCCTCCTAGGTCACTCTTTAACATATATATGGGGTCAATACCTCCTAAATTAACATGAAACTATCATAATTTCCCAATTCATGTCCCAACCCTATAAATATGAACACAAAATTTAATATCTCCAACTATTTCTTATAAATTCGTTTTTAAATCATCAATATATATATATATTTTGACTATGAAATTCATCCATAAACATTCTACATGCAATCCCTATTTAAATAGATCCTAAATTCTATCTCCAATTTCATGGGTTTTCATCAAACTTTCAATATAAGGTATATGTTCAAATCTAAGCACGGAAGAAACATTCGCTTGAAATTATGTAATTAAACCACTTGCCTTAGATGTTCTTATTTGATGTTGAAGGATTGAAGGTTTATTCTCCTCTTTCTCTCTATAGATTTCTTCCAAAGATGGTGATGGTGGCTAGGGGTTTCTTTTGGAACCTCTTCCAACTCTTTCTCTAACTCCCGTAGCCCTCTAACTTACAAAATACTGATAATGGGCTTAGTGTGTTATTTTCTAATATAAAAATAACCTCTAAAATTCGTGGGTTTTAATTTTCCTATTTTTAAAATTACCAAACTACCCTTTTGGGTTGCCGGTATGGCCTAAAAATTCCCCGGGACCCAAACTAAACCCCCGGCTAGTGTTTTCTGACTATTTCGACCCTTTCGAACACGTTGGCGCACTCAAAATGACCATTCTGTTGATAAAAATAAAATTCACTTTTTAATTTAAATAGTTACATTCATGACACGACTGACACGCGCATCTCAACTAAATTTCCCAAATTATCGTATTTCAGTCTTGCGACAAATTTAATATTTAACAATACTCATGTATTACCATACATACTCGAAAATAATAATTTTAACATTATAATCAAATACCAACTCACATCTCGTTAGTATTTATACCCGGATTAATTTCCAATTAATTCTCATTTAATTTAATTAATCCCTTAAACAAAATAAATAAAATTACGGGGTATTACAAGAGGTGAATCCGGGGTGTGGACCTAACGAATGTTTAGGAAGAGAGACATTAAGGGAAATTTTTTGGCAAACATATGTATGTATATTTACGTGGTTTGAATAGATAGGGGCCAACTGTAATTGAGAAAATCCTATGAGGCAACTAGGATAGAATTTAGGATATTGACTAAAGATGATTGGGTGATTATCTGATACGTCTATTGACGACTTCTAGCATAGGTGATGCGACACCTATGAAACTAAGTTAAGAATTAGTATACTTACATAGTTAGTACGAGTTGGCATGTTCGGGATTATATACATATCCTTAAAAAGTGATTAAGTTACAAGTGATATATCAATAAAGAGAATACTTTTGGATTTAGTATTGTAAGTGCGTGCATACTCAGATATTGTTATGAATGGGAACATTCAGGGTTAATGGCTATTACTAATTGAGATTGGCAATTATAGCCGTATATATATATATATATATATGAGAAGTGACGTAGAATATATATACGACGTGATTAGAGTATATATATAACATGATACGTGTAAATATATCTGTATGTGATTGGTTTATTTATATCTTAGATGTTGATTCCACGGGCTTTCCTTTGGTGTAGGGTTGGAACAACCAGATTATATATTTTCTCTACTGCGATCTAGGGAGGTTGCGCGATTTGGGTGAATCCCGTCGCTTGAGGAGCAGGGAGAGTATATCCCTAGGCCATATTGTCCCGCCTTCGAGTGCGATGTGTGTAACTCCACTTGCAGAGGGAACATGACCACCTCCACCGTTGTGTACTTTACCATGACCATGAGTAAGTGTGGCTTGGTACCGTGGTACACTGAGTAAACTCGAGTTTGGATAAGAACTATGAGACTTCATCCTCGAGTTATAGCTCGGTGGGATGGTTATTATGCTTGTGATTGTATTAAGTATAACTATATTCAGTGAGCATGGTATATTTCTTGTATATAAAGTTGAGAATTTATACATAAGGTATTACCCCCCCTTCCAGTGGGTATATATATCCAGAGTTATATGAATAATGAATCTGAGGTTATAGTGAGAAATATATTTATATACGAGTCTTATAAAGGTGTTATGTGCTAAGGGCCTAATTAATCCCGACGATCAACATTGCCAGGTAGTAGTGTAACAGGGTAGGGGGGGCTCCTTATTTGGATTTCACTTCGCGAGACACCCCACGCACAAACGTATTGCAGAGTTGAGAATGGGGAGAAGTTTATCCCTTAGTACTCGGGTTATCGAGGATTACTAGAGTTCAGGTGAAATAGATTAGTTTGGCGGGGTATCTTAACTATGATGTATTAAAAGGGTGCTTTAGGTGTGAACTATCAGAGGAGGGGTGAGGGGTATCTCATGGGAGTGCGATACCAATTTAAATATGAGATAAATCATATTTAATACATATATCATTTATGCACTTGTAAAATATTTTCACAACTCGGGATCTGACCCGTTTATCAATTTGTTCATCTCTTTGGCTATATATATGTATTTATAGGTGTCAAGACACAGGGACATTGGGATGACAATTCCTTCGAGCAAGACGTCTGCTGCAGCAGCTGTGTATGCGTGCAGGTTTACTGTAGATGCTTCTATCCTTATAATCTGGATATGAGGTACTGTATAAACATTCGGGCTAATAACCCAATTGTATTTATTTATTCTTTTACCTCCTTTTAGTACGGCTATTCGATTTGGTTGTACGATGTTAAACGGAGAGTTCAGTTATTTTATTTCATTTTAGTTCTATATATAAAGTGTTGTGGAAGTTTTAATTTGAATGGTTTGTCTAAAAAGATTAGTTAAATAAAATCTTGAGGCCGACCTAATAGGTTATTAGTAATTAAATTGGTTTTAGGCATTGATGCTAAGAATGAACCATATGAGACTCATGTTTTAATTTGGTACATGATTGATCCCGATATTTTATTAGGCGAGGCGTCGCACCGACGTTGAATAAAATGGTTCTGCATATATAAGAAATAGTCAAAATCATTTTTCCATTTGGAGAATTCAAAGATAATGAAATTCAATCTTTCAATTAGTTAACCCCGATATAAGGTAAAGACTAAGTTGTACATAAAATAATATAATATGATCCATGCATGTAAAGTTTTATATTAACAATTCTCGTCATGATATAGTGGTACTTCTATTGAAGCCCTGATAGGATGCATAGAGTCTCATCCTAACAATTAATAGGCCCGCAGAATTCCATATAAAATGAATATTGGATTGAAACTAATAGAATGAGTATGGAAAGAACTTTTAGTACTGTTTTAGGTAATTATAATATACATTATTGTACTGGAACATCATATACTAATAATATGGTTAAGTTAAAATATTTCAGGTAAATAATATTCTAGTAGATCCAAAGTGAAGATACAACCTCCTAAATTCGTAGTATACCAACACGTGAAAAGTTACCAAATGATTTTTACATATGATACTGAGTCAATTAAATAATTAAGAACTATGAAGGTTAATGTTAACACCAATGCCTTGTCTAAGTCAAAAATTGTAATAATGTGTTTTTACATATTGTTTATCAACTTAATGGTTTAACATTAAAATTTAAGTTCAATAAAATAATAAAAAAACTATGTGACAAAATCAGTTATATAGAATATGAAATTAAAATATAATCGAAATTAGAGCATGAAAATATGGTGTTACTAATATCCTCGATATTTTCTAATTGATTAATATAATTGAAATCGTTATTTTAACATGGTATTATGGTAATATCGAAAGAGTACAACATTTTAGAATCCAATACTCAGATTTTACATGACCAGTCAAAAAAATTAAAAAATTATTAATGATGGAGGGTAAAACTAAAAATCAATTACTTGAAGGGTTTGTAAGACTATAACCAATGCAATCATATACATAAGCTTAAAAACTAAATATCTAATTTACATGTAAAGAATAAAAATCAGTAGACTATACTAATATGCTTACAAAAATTAAATTGAAACCTATATTGATATTCTTCGATCGAACGTAACGTACAATAGGTAGAGGAAACAAGTACTTCACCCACTCTTGAACCACCTGTTAAAAGTTTATTGTATATCAAGTAATTTGTGGATTTTAAATTGAAACAAATGACTATAATAAAGCTTCTACATGCAAAAAGTCACACATCGCAATTCTTTTCAAAACCCAGAATTATTATCGGAACACAAATAATTTACTCTGAACTTAATTGTCCAATTGTATAACGAAGAGTTTTCAAATAAGAGGAATTGAATGGAATTATTAATATTCATATAAGAGAGATTAGAAAATAAAAAAATCAATTATATTCATAATAACAATCAAGAACTTAAAGTTAGAAGAAGAAAAATCATTATTACATATATTTGGAGAGAGAGAGAATGTAAGAAATGCTCCAAATTGAATAACACAATCCACAAACATGAAATAAGCAAAGTGAATTCCGTCATTAAGTATTGGAAATCAAAATTGTAAAAGAAGTTCACAATTGAAACCCCTAATTTGGGTCTAGGATTCTTTCCCATACAACCTAAAAATTTCATTCACTTTATAAAATAAGTACAATTTTTTTCTTACAGATAAAACTCAATATAAGGTAGACAGAAAATCATGAGATAAGTTTGGTATGCCAAATTGACGCTTCAATAATTATAAGTCAAATCCTATTAACAGCTAAAGAAAGAAACGTTTATTAGATTATGATCAGAATAGTGGAAGATATATTAGCTTTAAGAGTCATTTTATTGGCCAAGAGAGATATGGTTTGTCGTTGGTATTCTCATATTCATAGAGAGACACTTTTGTAAAGGGGTTACATTCTTAACTGCATCTCAAATTTGAAGCCATGTGGTGAATAAAAAATGAGAGACACTATTTTGAAATAGATATATTAGATATAAATATATCCAACAATCCCCAACATAAGGTGCATATTCAATAAATATAGAAAAATTTATAAAATGCAACCAACTATATTAAATTTGAAAATGATGTGACAATATGTTGTATCCATTGTGTGAAAGAGATGAAGTTATATCCTCCACAGTCCTCTAAAATAATCCACAATGGTGATAAAAAATGTCAAGAAATTCTGTAAGTCTACAAATTTAGATACCTACAGTGGTGGAAGATTGTGAACGAATTCTCCAACTCCAACTTTAGCAATTCTCCAAATTTGGAGAATGAGGGTTGCGTTAGGTAGCTGACAGTCAGCATAAAACTTTGTCAGATCCTTATGAACATGAATCCTAGGAATATACGTGCTAATGCTAGGGCATTCCCCTTAAGCGATGCGTTGCGCCTGCCACCGGGTGTCTCGAAAAATAGCCAAGGGGCGTTGCGCCTACCACCGGGTGTCTCAAAAAATAGGCAAGGGGCGTCGCATCGGCGCCCAGATGCGACGATAAATATGCAAGGGTTCCTGCAACAAGATGGACGTGTGCGGGTAAAGAAGCTAGTCCAGGATACTAGACTTAGGTTAGCGACTTGGAACATATAAACTATGATAGGAAAAGGGATGGAGTTAGTAGATACCATGATAAGAAGAAAAGTTAACATAACTTGTTTAAAAAAAACTAAATGGGTCAGTGAGAAAACTAGAGAAATAGAAAATACAGGATTTAAATTTATATTATACAGGAAAACATAAAAATAAGAACGGAGTTGGAATAATAGTAGATAAAAACTTTAAGGACGATATTGTTACCGTTATTAGGAAAGGTGATAGACTTATACTTGTAAAATTGGTATTAGGTGAAAACATAATTAATATTGTTAGTGCTTATGCACCTCAAGTAGGATTAGATGAGCACACTAAAGTACAATTTTGGGAACAAATGGATGTACTAATTCAAGAAATACCCCTAGGTGAGAAAATCTATATAGGTGGAGATTTTAATGGCCATGTAGGAGAAGATCGTGTAGGATATGAGATAGTGCATGGAGGGCATGGTTTTGGAGATAGGAACGACGGGGGAGAGTCTATCTTAGATTTTGCGATGGCTTATGATTTTGTACTAGTAAATACATGTTTTAAAAAGAGGCTTGAACACTTAATGACTTATAAAAGTGGAACACATAAGAGCCAAATAGATTTTTTTATTACTAGGAAAGGAGACCGATTAACGTGTAAAGAATGTAAGGTTATCCCGGGAGAGAGCTTAACCTCACAAAATAGGATAATGGTGTTGCATATAAATATTAAAAATCAATCCCGAGTGCGAAAAGTGAAGATTAACCCACGAACTAGGTGGTGGAATTTAAAAGGAGAGAAATTAGAACTATTTAAAGATAAAGTATTAAATGAAGCAACATGGAATAGTGAAGAAGAAACTAACATAATGTGGAATAAGATGACCACATGCATTAGGAGAATATCAAAAGAAATTCTTGGAGAATCAAAAGGCAAAGGTCCACAGTCAAAAGAAACTTGGTGGTGGAATGAAGAAGTACAGAATATAGTAAAAATTAAAAGGGAGTCCTTTAAAACATGGAAAACAAATAGAAATGAAGAGAATTTTGAGATATATAAATGGGCTAAAAAGGAAGTTAAGAAAGTGGTAAGAGATGCTAAGTTAAAAGCGTATGATGATCTTTATACAAAATTAGGAACACAAGAAGGGAAAAAGTATTTATAAGCTTGATAAACTTAGGGATAGGAAAACAAAAGATTTTAATAACGTTAAGTGCATCAAAAGTGATGATTCGAGAGTCCTAGTCAAAGATGATGAAATTATGGAAAGATGGAAAAACTACTTTGAGAGGTTATTAAATGGAGATAATGGGAGTAGATTAGATATTGAGGAACTTAGGGAGACTCGAGAAGATATATTTTTTTGTAGAATTAGGACAACAGAAGTCAGGATTGCTCTAAAAAAGATGAAAACAGGGAAGGCTTAGGACCAGATGGTATCCCTATTGAGGTTTGGAAGTGATTAGGGGAGGATGGAGTATCATGGCTTAAAAAATTATTTAATAGAATTTTAATGACTAATAGGATGCCCGATGAATGGAGAAAAAGTATTTTAGTACCTATTTATAAAAATAAAGGGGACATACAAAGTTGTTCAAATTATCGTGGTATTAAGTTAATGAGTCATACAATGAAACTTTGGGAGAGAGTGATTGAATATAGATTGAGATTGAAGACAATAGTATCTGAGAATCAATTTGGGTTTATGCCTGGGAGGTCAACAATGGAAGCAATCTATTCATTGAGGAGATTAATGGCGTATAGAGAGAAAAAGAAGGATCTTCGTATGATTTTTATAGATTTGGAGAAGGCGTATGATAGGATACCCAGAGATATAATATGGTGGGTTCTACATAAAAGAGGAGTGACTTGCAGATATATTTATGTGATCAAGGATATGTATGATGGTGCGATGACTACAGTAAGAACATCAGTTGAAGAAAGTAGTGAATTTTCAATTATGGTATGGCTACACTAGGGTTCAGCATTAAGTCCTTATCTCTTTGCACTTGTTATGGATGAGTTGACTGAACAAATAAAAGATGAGGTGCCATGGTGTATGCTATTTGTAGATGATATTGTTTTAGTCGATGAGACTAAGATGGGGATAAATGCTAGGTTGGAATTGTGGAGAGAAACTTTATAAACAAGAGGATTTAAAATAAGCAGAACTAAAACAGAATATGTGGAGTGTAATTTTAGTAGTAATAGGAGGACAAATGGAGATGTGGTGAAATTGGAGGGTCAAGAAATACCTAGAAATGATCATTTTCGTTACTTAGGATCGATTATACAAAAATGTGGAGATATTAGTGATGATGTTACGCATAGGGTTAGAGCAGGCTGGATTAAGTGGAGAAGTGCGATCGGCATTCTGTGTAATAGGCGTATACCTTTGAAGTTAAAAGGAAAATTTTATAGGACGTCCATTAGACCCGCCATGTTATATGGGACAGAGTGTTGGGCAACCAAGAAACAAAATGTGCAGAAAATGAGTGTGGCGGAAATGTGAATGCTAAAATGGATTTGTGGTAAAACTCGAAAGGATAAAATTAAAAATGAACAAATTCGTGAAACGGTAAAAGTAGCTCCTGTAGAAGATAAATTGAGAAAAAATCGACTTATATGGTTTGGACACATCAAACGTAGACCAATGGATGCTCCTGTAAGGAAGAGTGATTTAGTTAGTATTGATGGTAACCCAAGGGTTAGAGGTAGGCCTAAATTAACTTGGCGGGATATTATAAAAAATGACATGATATCATGTGGTTTAATCAAAGATATTGCACTGGACATAATGGAATGGAAAAAATAGGATTCATGTAGCCGACCCCAAATAATTGGGAAAAGGCTTTGTTGAGTTGAGTTGAGTTGATTTGAGTACACATTTTGTAAACCCTTGTTACAAACTTCATTAGTTCGTAGGATTTCCTACGAACTTCATTTGTCCGTAACAATACTTACAAAGAAATGAAGTTCATATCATGTATAAATAATTATTTTTTATCACATGTTTTATATGCCTATGAGCTAATGTTGTTCGTAACAATTTATGTGAACAAATCTTATTCGTAAGAATTTTTATTTTTATTTTTGACGAATATCATTATTTCGTAGGCAACATTGCTATAAAATTTTTGCACTTCATCAGTGAAAAGTTTACCTTTAAGAAGAGGCAATATCACCTTTTATTCTTTAAAGTTACCTATCACCACCGTGGACGCTCTAACATGAGGAGAAGTCTTTGCTTCTCTCACCCCATAAAATTCCCTTTTCATCAATGCATACTTGTGTCGTTATATGCGTAATGCAACACATTATATAGCCATACCAAGGTCAATGTTAAACTAATTCACTGTACTTGATCCGTTAATCCAAGGGTAATATGTTGTCACGATGATAACATACGACTTTGTTTAATAATGTCTCAAAGTTTTGAAGTAAGAACCTGGAAATAGATTTGCGTATTCAATTATGAATTGTGCAATTATTTTACCATAGACATTGGGATAGAAAAATCATGGATAAAGACCATGAAGACTGATATAACAAGAATGATGAAAAATAAGTAGAGCGAAAAATATAAATTTTGAATCAAATATATGGTAAATTAAATTAAATCCATAGAAACTCTTGATTTTTCACAATCAATCCATTTTCATTAAAAAAAAGTTGAAAGAGTTATTTTATGCATAAAAATGATAAAACTTTGATGAAAATGGATTGATTTTTAAGGGTTAATTACACTTGAGCCCCCCAAACTTTATCCCCCTTTTCACTTTACCATTTGAACTTCAAATATCCAGACATAATCGCCCAAACTTTTAAAAACGCTTCAAGTTACCCTGAAACCCTAAAGCTATTAATTTTTTTAATGAAAGGCTTGTCATGTGCATGGCATATGTCATGCACATGACGGTATTTTAGTCTAAGTCAAAATAAAATATTAAAAAAAGAGAGAAATTGTGTAGGAACATTTAAAAATATTTGTAAAATCTTGTAATTAATATTTTTTTCGAAAATTGTAGAAAAAAATTTAAAACTCAAATCTACTAAAAATATTTCAGAAATAAAAATAAAATTTAAAAAGACCGAAAAGTACTTAAAATATTTTTTAATTTAAAGAAAAACTTTTAAAAAATATTAAAAATATTGAAAAAAAGTTTTAAAAAATTTTAGAAAAAAAAAATTATTGCTGGCAAAAAAGGAGACCATTAATAAAAAAAATGTAAAAATAATTTCTTGAAAGAACGAAAATTTCAATGAAAAAAAGATCTCCTGAAAAAAAAAATCAACCTTTAATGGATTTGAAATTAGAAAAAAAGATGATAAAAATATTTAAAAACATTTTAATAGTATGACTAATATTGTATGAAACTCTAAAGAAACTATTAAAAATCGAAAATTAGAAAACAAAATCCTGGGATAAATAATTTCTAGGAAAAAAAATTTCCATGAAAAAGCAAAGATCTCATAAAAAAGTTTACACAACATATGGAAATTTGCAAAAATACGTATAAGATTTTAAAAAATAATAAAAAATCCTAATATGTATAAAAGCAATGGAAAAGCAAAAATACTTTTACAAAATACAAAAATGATACAAAAAATATTTGAAAAAATAAACATATTTGAAAAAAACATTTAAGAAAGACATAGGTATCGCGCATTCGAAGTGCTAGTAAAAATACAGAACTCTTGCATCGAGAAGGTAGGAAATTATATTCAAAAACTCAAAAAAGCAGGCATTTTGGAGAAAATCAAACGTTGAGCCACAAATTGAAAATTTATCTCCCCAATCTTTGGAAGCATCCATTTTCCTTACTATCTCTTAGCTTGAATGAATATGTGAAGTCTTAATGTTTTGATAAAGAGTAAATAAGAAGAGAGTTAACCAAGAATTCTTGTATTAAAGGAGCATACAAGAAAAGTTAAAATCATAGGAAGGAAGTTGGATGCACCCTATAGAGATACCCGATTCCAGTTCAAATTTAAATAGGGACATCACAATTAAAGAACCAGAGAAACATTTAAAGAATTAAAAACCACGGATTCAAACCCAATGAAGTAGAAACCATGGTTTCTTCTTTGATTGAAAGCATAAAAAGATTTAGGTCTAGATATAATTTCAAATATATTTTCTTGTATGTGTGTTCTTGTGTATATATTGTGCATTTGTCCATATATGTGTGTGTGTGTGTGTGTGTGGTGGGAGAGAGGAAGAATAAGATAAGAGAGCGACAGAGAAGGATATAGCGGCTATAACTGTTAAGAGAGAGAGAGAGAGAGAGAGAGAGAGAGAGAGAAGTGTAAGGGCATACAAGGTGCTGAGGCCGACTATGAAAGGTATGGGAGGAGGGAAGAGTAGAAAGGTCCTTTCAATTATTTCCCAATGATCAACTGCTTTAGCACTATCGATCATCTCTTAATGCAATTTCGATTTGGATTGCGTAAGGACCCAAAAATACCCCTTTTTACTTCTTTTTTTTGGGGGGGGGGGGGGGGGGTGTGGAGGGGGTAAGTGAGTAGTAGTATAAATGAGAAAAGCTATTACGAAAATAAAGAACAAGTGGCAGAGAGATCGATAGCTTAAGTAGTGGAAAGGTGCTTCCTATCTAGCGACTGGATTGTAACTCCTCTCCATCCACTCCTTTCTTTATTTACGACCACATGTTTAGTACATTAATGCATCTTGGCACTTCTTTCTCAACACTGTATTTCTCAATAACTTGTATTTGTAAATAAAACATCAATTTATTATGTCTAGTAATTCATTTTGGAATTAGGAACCTTCTTTCAGGTCAGTTTCATGCTTTTTGGCACTCGCTTTTGGCCCTCTAGACATTTCTTTCTGGCATTCGTCAAGTCATTTTCATTGTGGTACTAATAGTCACTCTTTTTAAAACACTATAGGCCTCACCATTAGGTGTCGAATCCGTTGAATAGGAATCCCTTGATCCAAAAAGGAAGGCCTTTCCATGGGTGGTAGGGAATGAAAGAAGTAAATTCATTTCCAAGGGAATGGATATCACATATCACAACTAACCATTAAGCCAAGGAACGACTACTTAGATACTGAGATACTGCTTTTCACTTAAGAGTTGTTTCCCCTTTTCTAGTTATGTACAGTAGTACGATAAGGAAGATTATTTTGAGTAGAATTTATCATTTTATCCTTAATACTAGTGTGTCTATTTATTAAATAACCCTTTTATTTTGTTTTGAACGAAAATTCCCTCATGTGCATAGCACATTGCCATCTTTTTCATCCAAATATTAATGGTGTTAATAGTAGGAGGTTATTTGAAGTCGTGTTTAAAGTTAAGGGGGGTGGGTGTAGAAACTGAAAGTTTGGATGGCAACGTAAAAAGATCGATAAAGTTAAGGGGGGGGGGGGGGGGGGGGGCAAGTATAATTAATCAGATTTTAAACAATCAATAGTTTAGAGAAATTTGGTGTAATTTATTCTTATTATTACTTGAAAAAATCTACAAACACGTTAGAATAATAAAAAAAAATCATATTTTCATTTCATACGTTCCGGCTACAATTTTTAGACCTTGCCCAACATGATATCAGTTTGTCCAAAACTCTTGTAATTATAATAAAACTCATAAAAATACTATGTGCTAAGAACATTTATTTTGCTATATTAATAACAGAGAAAAATGTAATTTTAAAACTCACATAAATAATATTTTTGTCTTATAGTGTAACAACACACAAATTAATAACTTAATAAGACATAGTGCATAATCATGATTTCTCTTCTGTTGTAACCTTAAATATCAGTTATATGATGCTTGTGGATTATTTTATTTGGATGTACACGATATTTTGGACAACTTATTTCCACATAATTTGATGATATACATGATCCTTAATGTCTATTCAATCAGAATTAATTCCCTCTAAGAATAATCTTTCTTAATGAAGAAATCAACTCAATATACCCTATTAATATGTTTATATTTATGAGCATCATCAATTACTACTTCCCTCTTTATCTTTATATTCAATATTCACTCTCATTCTGTTTGTGTCACTATGGTGATTACCAAATATTTCATAATATGAATATTATATTAAGTGAAGACTTTGATACACAAATCATAATTTTTCACTTGTGTTCATTAAATATTGCATGGGTAGTGAACCATATTATACATGTTGATATTTTTATACAATTAATTGGTAATATAATAATGAACGAAACTACAACGTATGCGTTTGATGACTTATATTTCCCTTCCCAAAATATATATCATCCCATAAGTTTCCCTCAATACTTATAATTGGACATGTAGGTTACTGAATCACAAAGATTGAATAAATAGTAGTTTGTACGCAACATTATAAAGAAGCAACATTCTAACCGATGCACACATGATATGAATGTATAGGTCTAATATTCATCTCTCTAGAATGGAGCACTATACTGAACACCAAACTCTACATTATAACAATATTAGTAATATACCTGCATGTGTGTATAAACATGAGTAAAACATGAATAATTTACATTATTATCTATTACTTAATTTACAATTCATGAAATATTTAAATTTACTTCAATATGAAATTCGAACAGATGAGGGACTTGCATATTATATTAGGTAAATAATAATAAATAAGTAAGACGTAAAATAATTTACTCACCATCATGCATGATATCAAAGCTTATGTACAGGGATCGAATTACACGTAAAGGGTCCAAAACTCTTCATGAAAAAATTAACGCACAATGTCATTATATGCAATGGGTGATTAAGCCTTATGGAATTTTTTTAGGATACTTAATTTTGTGACATACTATTTCATTTTAAAAATCATCGCATCTGTGTTTGATGTCAAATAATATCAATAAAAAATATGTCACCCACTAATATTCAGTTAGTTATAACTACCACATTTATTGATTATGCAATTGATGTCCAACACTATAAATTATTATTAAGTGAATTCATGTGATACACTAATAATTAATATTCACACACATTTTTTACGTTCACAATTTCATATTATAACCAATATTTGACAAATAATCCAATAAATATGAATATAGAGTTAAAATTGAACCCATATCTAATATCCATACATATGAATTATAACCTATTATCTAATCCAACTTAAATGAATATTGATATTCAAAATTGAATAATATATCTAATATTCAAACATTTGAATTGTAGTTTGCATTTGACATTTAATCCAACTTAAACATGAATATTAGTTTTCAAAATTGAAACATAAATCTAATATCCACACATGAATTATAGCCTCTATTTGACATCTAATCCATATTATACATAAACATTAGTATTAAAACTAAATCATAAATCTAATATCCACACAAATGAATTATAGCATGCGTTTGGCATTTAATCCAATATAAACATAAATATTAGTAATAAACCTGAATCAAACATCTAATATCCACATATATGAATTATACATGAACAAATAAAACAACTGATGTGGTCAAAAAATACATAATACTTGGGAAAGTCATATATTTTTCTCAAAGAATGAAAATTTGAGTTATCACCACAGGGAACCGTAAATAATCACTTTAGGGTCTCGGTACAATTGACGGAATTTAGAAATCAATAATATTTGGGAAAGTCATAAATTTTTGTCAAATAATGGAAATTTGAATTATCACGAGAGGGTTGTAAATAATCATTTTAGGGTCTCGGAACAATTGACAGAATTTAAAAATATGTAAGAGGGTAGTGAGACTGGGGTCTGGTAAAATACTGAAACGAGTGAGTCTTGACCCGTCCAATGGACTCTGCGTTCAAGGTCTTCAAAAGTTCCTAGAGCATCTCTTGCTGAAAACTTCCTTTTCTGGTAAAAATGGATTCCAATCTAGAACCACATCCCCAAATATGGAACTTCACAAATAATAATAATATCAACTTGGAGAAGAAGGATCTCCTGAGAATGCTGGCTGTCAAGGTGGGAGTGAAGAAACAAGCACTCGGCACTTAGAGAGAGAGCAGGGTGGAATACTGGGTGGTCTGGTGAGAATTTTGACAGATTAACTTTGCAACTGAGTTTTTATGATGTCATTATGACCTTGCCTAGGGTTCCTATTTATACTAGGGCACTAGGGCTGAGTTGGCACTTTGAGTGCCAAAAAATGAGAGGGAAACTTAGAGGGACAAAGTGTAACACCCCGTAATTTTGAGGATTTAGTTTTTAATTATTTTCTAGAGAATTAAAATATTTAAATTGGAGAAACATAAATTTAGGAGTTGGAGAATTTATTTGAGTGGGAAGAACTATTTATATTTGGCGACGTTAAGTTTAATTATTCAAATTACTATGTGTCGCATGTTGAGGTCAAAATTTGGAAATGTTATAAAGTATTTCAGATGACAATTATGAATGCGCAATTGAGTCCGTATGGGTCGAGATAGTCATAAAAGAGTCCTCGGGGGTAGTAATTGGGTCTCGGGGCATTTTTGGGCATAGTCGGGCCCACACGGGGAATTTGGGCCATTTTAATTAGGCCCATGTGACCAAAAACGGGATTTTTGATTTTAAAACTAACTGAGGGAGTGTTGAATGGCAGTTAACACAACTCTAAACCTAGGGATTGAGAGGGAATTTGGGGAAGCAAATCAAGAGCCAATTGGGGATTTTTTGGAGTCCAAATTAAGGGACAAATTGAGTGTTCGTCATCAACCATCCTCTGCACCAACGGATCAGACTCTACGAACAATTCTAGGCAAGTGATTAACTTGTTGTGATTTCAATTATGTGATATCAGATTCATATTATGGTGATGTGTAAAGCCAAATCCATTTTCGGGTGGGTTTTTGGGAAGAAAATGGGTTTTCAACTAGTTAATTTATGATGTGCAAATTGAGGATTCAGTTGAAGTTATATTATGATTTAGTGTATAGGAATCTAACTCGCATGAGGAAACTGGAATATTATGTGGTAGAATTTGAATCTGAAATTGAGATTGTAGAACAAAGTTAATTGAGATTAATGGAAAAAAAACCTATTTCAGTATTTGTGAAATAGGTTGAGAAATTCGTATAACTTAAGGTCCATATGATGTAAAGGATCTAAGTTAAACATGTATATGTTTTGGGGAGATTTGATTAGAGGATGAATTTAAGCTTGAAACCTTTTGGAGTTTTCATCAATGGTGGAAATGCAGAATCGGAGAAGAAGAAGAACTGCTCGATCGATCGATCGATGGGAAGGATCGATCGATCGATGGGAAAGGATTTTCAGCAGCTAGGCCAGTTTTATATGTAAACGAAAATTAATTTAAAATTTAATTTCCATGCACTATTTAATGATAATTAATTATGAAGAACATATTCCTAAAAATTATAGGGGAAAGTAATTGGGATTAAGGAGGATTTACGTGAGGCACTTTCTGGATAAATTTGTGGAATTTGATTCAAAATTAATTATATATGGATTGAGTGAGCGAGTCCGGGTATATTGGTTGGGTGATGCAAAGGTATTAAATTAATTATGAAGATAAACAAATTAATTTGGATTCGGAATATAGACTCAGGAAATATTAAGTTATGGGCGTAGTGAGCGAGTACAGGTATGTTGGTTGAGTGACACAAGGTAATAAATTAATTAATGTGTAAATTAATTAAATTAGAGTCGAATCATAGACTCGGGTAAGTAATATATTAAATAATGTGCAAAGTAATTATATTAGAGTCGGACCATATGATCGGGGGAAATATTATATTAATTGATGTATGAATTAAATAAATTAGAGTCGGACGATAGACTCGGGAAGATGATAAATTAATGAGTGAGAAAATTAATTAAGTTGAGTCGGGACAAAGACTCGAGAAATTTCAGGCTAGTGTTACGGGTTTTTGAATACACGGTAAAGTTAGGGCTTATATTACATATATACGTTGTAGTGATAGTGTGTGAATATATATATATATATATATATATATATATATGTGTGTGTGTGTGTGTGTGTGTGTGTGTTCTGTGTGCTATTAAATATCAGTGACTAGATATTTATTTAATTTATACTCTCTAGTGCTATCAAGGGAGGTTGTGCGATGTGGGTTAATCCACTAGCTTGAGGAGTAGGGTGAGTATATCCCCAGGTCATATCGTCCGGTATATGGGTGAGGGGCTTGTCTCACTTTCAGGGAAGGAATATGACCGCCTCCACTACATTTATATTCTGGGCCAGGTTGGTGAGCGATTTCTATATTGGGTAACTAAGTTATGTGAGAACACCTAATAAGATAGCACTTTAGAGGGAATCATCCGGTGAGCGTATACTCGGAGGGATGGATAAACATATGAATTATGTGTGGATGTTTTAGTAAAGGTACGTATATTATGAGATGTAATATTATATGTTGGTCATAATACAGTGGGTGATGTACTTACTTTATATAACTTGTGTTACGGTTTTATGATATTATTTAAAAAATAATTAATTAAGTTAATTGATGAGATCACTTATAACCTTTGAATTATAATACTTAGGTTAGAGTAGTATGGAAATGGGGGAGATTATACCAGGAGTAGTTGGACGAGGTAGTACAACTAGGTGGGGTTATGGTAACCGTTAGGTGTGCACAATAGTGGAGGGGTGAGAATGTCCTCAAGAGAGTGTGACACTAACTTAAATATGAAGTACATTCATGCATTTTAAATTACTGCGGTTAATTCAGTTGCTAAATATTTTCAAAATGTTTTGGGTTCTAACCCTTGTTATAAAACTATTTTCAAAACCTTTTAGGTGTCCAGACATAAGGTCACCTTCTATTCGAGGGACACAGAACTGCGACATATGTGGATGCTAGCAGGACCTTGGACTAAACGCATCGTTCATTCTTTCCTAGAGTAGGAATCATCTTTTAGTTTCATTTTACTTAGGGCATGTCTCCCAGACTTTTCAGTTTCAGTTGTCAGATTTATTTATTCTATAGTTGGATGTTTGTTTTTGAACTATTTACTTTGGTGGCCGATGGTTTATTTGGTAAGTAGTTGATTTAATTATTCAGTTGATTTAAATTCTGTTGTGTGAATGGTTTATTTTTATTTCTGCATGTACTGTTGTTTAATTAAGAAGTTAAAATGTGGCACCAACATTTTGGTATACTAGGTGGTTAGTAAGTTTTAAAAAGTTTTTAATTTGATATAGGACTGATCACCCGATATGTTTATAGGCAGGCTGTGATAATTGGTATCAGAGCATCAGGTTCTAGTGTCCTTAGGATCTGTGCGATTTTTCACATTTCAGCTTAGCATTCTTTGATATAGGGACCTATAATAGGATAATTGTATTCTTATACGTATGGGCATTTATGTTATTCTACCAATTACTTTTTATTTGAGAGTGAACTCATATGATTTGATTCTCATTTCAGATGCCACCTAGGAGAGAAAGAGAAGTTAGGGCAGCAGGGGAGATGAGACTAGAGAGGCTTATCAGGAGCAAGAGTTACCGAAACAACTACCAGAGATGATTTCGACGACACAGGTAACTGAATTAGTGGCATAGGCAGTTGAAGCGACGATGATCGCAATGGCAAGGTACTTTCCATGAGATCATCCACAGGCGCTAGTGATACTGGATGCTAAGTCCCACCCAGGGTCGTCGGAGTGGCAGCAAGTACTAGAGGTTTTTCAAAAAGGGCGTCCACCAGAGTTTTGAGGGGGTTAAGATGTGGTGCTAGCATGTCAGTGGAAGAGAGATATCCAGCGTCACCTATGCATGGTAGATTATAATGAGGTGCAAAAGAAAATGCTATCCACTTTTAGTTTAGTGGCAGCAGCGCTACAATGGTGGGAGTCGAATACCACCGTTGTGAAAAGGGACACATTGACTATTATCGAGTTTTGGGTTTGGTTCGACCACCAGTATTTTTTTCCAGCAGTTGAGACCGAAATGAGGATAAAACTCATAGAGGTGACTCAGGGGGACCGTTCAGTGGCCGATTATGAGGAATAATTCACTCGTTTGGCAAATTTTGTACCGAATGAGGTAAGCGATGAAGAAAAAAAGAAAGAGAGGTTCATGGATGGGCTAGTCTGGAGGATCAGACAACATTTGATTGGTAATCATGCATTTGTAGCTTATACAGATCTCGTTAATGCAACACTCATGCACTGCCAGGAATATCGCTTCCACGTGAAAGGAAGTAGGAGGGGAGTGGAAACCATCCAGTCGGATAAAGTAGGAGGGAACAGTACCATTGGGGTATCCCAACAACAGACAGGGGGACATCATGGACATGATTTTCGACAGGGGAATTAGGCAAAGCAATTTAGATCTGGGGGCTATCGATAGGATAATCAGGGCTTCTGACAAGGCAAGCAAGGAAGGAGGTGTTTCATTTGTGGGGAAGCGGGACACGTGAAGAGAGGTTGTCTTAAGCGAGGCAGAGGTCAACTCTATGATGGAGTCCTGCATGTACAACCACTACAACAAGTCATGGGTGAGTTCAGGCAGGGGGAAGCTGCTCAGGAGCCTGAGGATCAGCCATTGTTGCTGGAGTATGGAGGTAATTATCTTTTATCCTATGGGCATGGGGTATGTTTTGAGTGACAGTGAGGATGTCACAATATAAGAATTATTTTTACTATATTTCGCGAGTGAGTCGAATTTGGTGGGTGCGCTGGCTGTAATAGCCATAGTATGTAGATAAAATTTTCTTTGGGGTAGCGAATTCCTTTGGTGTTAATCACGAGAGAGTGGAGGTGTACACTGAGAGAAGGTTTGAATTATGAGAGGGGTCACTACTTTCGGGAATTATGGGAGTAGGGTTGATGATTTTCCCATGTATCGGCTGGATAGCGATGGATTTCAACTATTGTGGATAGTGGGGGTAAGTTTTGGTGTTCGTGGCACCATGGTATGAATTTTACTAGGTATCACCTTAGAGGACCTGTACCCTATATATATGTGTGTATATATATTGTATTGAGTGGTGAGATAGACACATAATGAGGTCTTGTGTTCTCATATTTTATCCCAGTAAGTAGGGGTGTCTTCTGAAGCGAATCAGGGTGGTTATATTTATTTTTGAGCAGGGAGGATAGCTTGGAGATTATATTGCGCAAGAACAAGTGATAGTAAGGGAGTGGAATTTTAAGTTGTCTTTTGTAGCATATGGGTGGGCGTGTATGCTTTTTTGTTAAGAGGCAAGTATTAGGGGGTACGTGCTATGGACTGAGGGTCTAACGGATCTCAACGATTGATAATGTTAGGTAGTAGTGTATCGAGGGGGTTCCTTGTTTGGATTTCTCTTTGCGAGACGTCCCACGCATGAAACTTAGTGCAACGTTGGAAATACGGAGATGTTTGGTCGTTAGTCCATGGGTTGAATACCCCGGCCAGTATATATATGTCATATGAGTAAGGGTTGGAAGTTATATTATGGGTTACGGCTAGCATAATTGGGTAACTTTCGTGTAGTAAAGCACGGGAAAAGGGTGTATGGTCACCCTGGTTAATTAGAGTAACTTTTGTGAGGTTAAGCACGGGTACCGGGTGCATGGGCGCCCTGATTAATTGAAATGCATATTTGAGTAACTTATAGTTAGAAACGGGAGAGATAGATATAGAGAGCTTAGAGTCACATGACTAGAGAGTGATATTCGAAGCTTGGAACAGTAGGCTCATCTTAATTTCGAGGATGAAATTCCTTTGTAAGGGGGGGAGTATGTAACACCCCGTAATTTTGAGGATTTAGTATTTAATTATTTTCGTGAGAATTAAAATATTTAAATTGGAGAAACTTAAATTTAGGATTTGGAGAATTTATTTGAGTGGGAAGAATTATTTATATTTGGCGACTTTAAGTTTAATTGTTCAAATTATTGTATTTCTCATGTTGAGGTCGAAATTTGGAAATGTTATAAAGTATTTCGGATGACAGTTCTCAGTGCGCAATTGAGTTTGGATGGGTCGAGATAGTCTGGAAAGAGTACTCGGGGTAGTAATTGGGTCTTGGGGCATTTTTGCGCAAAGTCGAGCACACACGGGGGGATTTGGGTCATTTTAATTAGGCCCGTGTGACCAAAAATGGGATTTGGGGTTTTAAACCTAATTGTGGGAGTGTGGAATGACAGTTAACAGAACTCTAAACCTAGGTCTTGAGAGGGAATTTGGGGAAGTAGATCAATAGCCAATTGGGGATCTTTTGGAGCCAAAATTAAGGGACAAAGTGATTGCTCGTCATCAACCATCCTCTGCACCAATGTATCAGACTGTATGAACAATTCCAGGCAAGTGATTAACTTGCTGTGATTTCAATTATGTGATATCCGATTCATATTATGGTGATGTGTAAAGACAAATCCATTTTCAAGTGGGTTTTCGGGAAGAAAATGGGTTTTCAACTAGTTAATTTGTGATGTGTAAATTGAGGATTTAATTGATTTTATATTATGATTTAGTGGTGTATAGGAATCTAACTCACATGAGGAAACCAGAATATTATGTTGTAGAATTTGAATCTAGAATTGAAATTGTTAAACAAAGTTAAATGAGATTAATGGAAAAAAACCCATTTTGGTATTTGTGAAATAGGTTGAGAAATTCGTATATCTTAAGGTTCATATGATGTATATGATCTAAGTTAAACATGTATATGTGTTGGGGAGATTTGATTAGAGGATGAATTTAAGGTTGAAACCTTTTGGAGTTTTCATCAATGGTGGAAAAACAGAATCGGAGAAGAATAATGACTGCTCGATCGATCGATCGATGGGAAGGATCGATAGATCGATGGTCGAGGATTTTCAGCCGTTAGGCTAGTTTTACATATAAAGGGAAATTAATTTAAAATTTAATTTCCATGCATTATTTAGTGATAAATAATTATTAAGCACATATTCCTAAAAATTATAGGGGAAAGTAATTGGGATTAGGGAGGATTTACGTGAGGCACTTTATGGATAAATTTGGGGAATTCAATTCCAAACTAATTATATACGGATTGAGTGAGCGAGTTCGGGTATATTGGTTGAGCGATGCAAAAGTATTAAATTAATTATGAAGATAAACAAATTAATTTGGATTCGGAATGTAGACTCGGAAAATATTAAGTTATGGGCAAAGTGATCGAGTCCGAGTATGTTGGTTGAGTGACAAAAGGTAAGAAATTAATTAATGTGTAAATTAATTAAATTAGAGTCGAATCATAGACTCGGGAAAATATTATATTAAATAATGTGTAAAGTATTTATATTAGAGTCGGATCATATACTCAGGGGAAATATTATATTAATTGATGTATGAATTAAATAAATTAGACTCAGACCATTGACTCGAGAAGATGACAAATTAATGAGTGAGAAAATTAATTAAGTTGAGTCGGGATAGAGACTCGGGAAATTTCAGGCAAGTGTTATGAGTTTTTGAATACACGGTAAAGTCGGGGTTTATATTATATATATACGGTGTAGTGATATATATATCTGTGTGTGTGCGTGTGTGTATTGTGTGTGATATTAAATATTAGTGACTATATATTTATTTAATTTATATACTCTAGTGCTATCAAGGGAGGTTGCGCGATGTGGGTGAATCCCCTTGCTTGAGGAGTAGGGTGAGTATATCCCCAGGTCATAGCGTCCGGTATATGGGTGATGGGATTATCTCATTTTTAGGGAAGGAATATGACCTCTTCCACTACGTTTATATTCTGGGCCAGGTCGGTGAGCGATTTCAAACTTGGGTAACTAAGTTATGTGAGCACACCTAGTAAGATAGCACTTTAGAGGGAATCATCCGCTGAGGGTATACTCGGAGGGATGGATAAATATATGAATTATGTGTGGATGTTTTAGTAAAGGTACATATATTATGAGATGTCATATTATATGTTGGTCATAATACAGTGGGTGATGTACTTAATTTATATAACTTGTGTCACAGTTATATGATATTATTTAAAAAGGAATTAATTAAGTTAATTGGTGAGATAACTTATAACCCTTGAGTTATAATACTCGGGTTAGAGTAGTATGGCAATGGAAGATTATTTCAGGAGTAGTTGGACGGGGTAATACAACTAGGTGGGGTTAAGGTAACGGTTAGGTGTGCACAATAGTGGATGGGTGAGAATGTTCTCAAGATAGTGCGACACTAACTTAAATATGAAGCGCATTCATGCATTTTAAATTACTGCGATTAATTCAGTTCCTAAATATTTTCAAAATGTTTTGTGTTCTAACCCTTGCTATTAAAATATTTTCAAAACCTTTTAGGTGTCCAGCCACAGGGTCACCTTCTTTTCCAATGACAAGGAGCTACAACATATGTGGATGCTAGCAGGACCTTGGATTAGACGCACCACTCATTCTTTCCTAGAGTAGGAATCATCTCTTAGTTTCAGTTTACTTAGGGCATGTATCCGAGACTTTTCAGTTGCAGTTGTCAGATTTATTTATTCTATAGTTGGCTATTTGTTATTGAACTAATTACTTTGGTGGCTGATGGTTTATTCGGCAAGTTGTTGAATTAATTATTCAGTTGATTTAAATTCATTTGTGTGAATGATTTATTTTTATTTCCGCATGTACTATTTTGTTTAATTATCAAGTTAAAATTTGGCACCAGTTTTTTGGAATACTAGGTGGTTAGTAAGTTTTAAAAGGTTTTTTGACAGTGATGCTAAGGATAAACCAACTGGGATTCCTGTTTTAATTTGATATAGGACTGATCACCCAATATTTTATTAGGCGGGGTGTCACAGATGGTATCAGAGCATCAGGTTCTAGTGTCCTTAGGATCTGTGCGGATTTTCACGTTTTAGCTTAGCATTCTTTGATTTAAAGCCCTATCATAGGATTTTTGTATTCTTATACGTATGTGCATTTACGTTCTTCTGACATTTACTTTATATTTGAGGGTGAACTCCTATGATTCGATTCTTATTTCAGATATCGCCCGGGAGAGAGAGAGAGAGAGAGATAGCAACTAGGGTAGCAGGGGGAGATGAGACTAGAGATGCTCATCAGGAGCAAGAGTTACCACAGTAACTGCTAGAGATGATTTCAGTGGCATAGGTGACCAAATTAGTGGCATAGGCAGTTGAAGCGACGATGATCGCAATGGCAAGGTACTTTCCACGAGATCATCCACAGGCGCTAGTGGTACCGGATGCTCAGTCCCACCCAGGGCCGTGGGAGTGGCAGCAAGTACTAGAGATTTTTCAAAAAGGGCGTCCACCAGAGTTTTGAGGGGTTCAGATGTGGTGCTAGCGTGTCAGTGGAAGAGAGATATACAGCGTCACCTACGCATGGTAGATTTTAATGAGGTGCAAAAGCAAATGCTAGCCACTTTTAGTTTAGTGGAAGCAGGGCTACAATGGTGGGAGTCGAATACCACCGTTGTGAAAAGGGACACATTGACTATTATCGAGTTTTGGGTTTGGTTCAACCACCAGTATCTTTTTCCAGCAGTTGAGACTGAAATGAGGAGAAAACTCAGACAGGTGACTCAGGGGGATCGTTCAGTGGCCAATTACGAGGAAGAATTCCCTTCGTTTGGAAAATTTTGTACCGGATAAGGTAAACGATGAAGAAAGAAAGAAAGCAAGGTTCATGGATGGGCTAGTCTGGAGGATCAGACAACATTTGATTGGTAATCATGCATTAGTAGCTTATACATATCTCATTAATATAGCACTCCTGCACTGCCAAGCATATCGCTTCGATGTGAAAGGAAGTATGAGGGGTGTGGAAACTATCCAGTAGGATAAAATATGAGGGAACATCACCAATGGGGCATCCCAATAAAAGATAGGGGGCATCAGGGACAGGGTTTTCGGCAGGGGAATCAGGCAAACCAATTTAGATCTGGGGGTTATCGACACGATGGCCAGGACTTTCGACAAGGCAAGCAAGGAAGGAGGTGTTTACTTTTTGGGGAGGTGGGACACGTGAAGAGAGATTGTTTTAGGGAGGCAGAGGTCAACTACAGGACGAAGTCCTGGATGTATAGCCACTATAACAAGTCATGGGTGCATTCGGGTAGGGGAGGCTGCTCAGGAACCCGAGGATCAACCATTGCAGATAGAGTATGGAGGTAATTATCTTTTATGCTATGGACATGGGGTATGTTTTGAGTGACAATGAGGGTGTCACAATATAAGAATTATTTTTACAATTATTCGCGAATGAGTTGGATATGGTGGGTGCGCTGGCTGTAACAGCCATAGTATGTAGATAAAATTTTATGTGGGGTAGTGAATTCCTTTGGTGTTAACTACGAGAGAGTGGAGGTGTACACTGAGAGAAGGTTTGAATTATGCGAAGGGTCACGGCTTTCGAGAATTATGGGAGTAAGGTTGATGATGTTCCCTTGTATCGGCTGGATAGCAATGGATTTCACCTATTGTGGATAATGGGGATAAGTTTTTGTGTTCACGACACCAGGGTATGAATTTTACTAGGTATCACCTAAGAGGGAGTCTAGCCTATATATATATATATGTGTGTGTATATATGTTGTATTGAGTGGTGAGATAGACACATAATGAGGTCTTGTGTTCTCATATTTTATCCTGGTAAGTAGGTGTGTCTTCTGAAGCGAATCAGGGTGGTTAGATTTATTTTCGAGTAGGGAGAGATAGCTTGGGGTTTATTTTGCGCAAGAACTAGTGATAGTAAGGACACAGTATTTTATGTTTTTTTTTGCAGCATAAGGGTAGGCGTGTATGCTTTTTTTTTAAGAGGCAAGTATTAGGGGGTACGTGCTACGGACTGAGGGTCTAACGGATGTCAACGATAGATAATGTTAGGTAGTAGTGTATCGGGGGGTTTCCCTTATTGGATTTCTCTTTGTGAGACGTACCACGCATGAAACTTAATGCAACATTGGAAGTAGGGAGATGTTTGGTCGTTAGTCCATGGGTTGAGTATCTCGGCCGTTATATATATGTCATATGACTAAGGGTTGGAAGTTACATTACGGGTTATGACTAGCATAGTCGGGTAACTTTCATGCTGTAAAGCACGAGGATAAGGTGTATGGGAACCCTAGTTAATTAGAGTAACTTTTGTGCGATTAAGCATGGGTACAAGGTGTATGGGCACCCTGATTAATTAAAATACATGTTTTTCTAACTTTAAGTTAGAAATGAGATAGATAGATATAGCGAGCTTAGAGTCACATGACTAGAGAGTGATATTCGAAGCTTGGAATACTAGGATCATCTTAATTTTGAGGACGAAATTCCTTTGTAGGGGGAAGTATGTAACACCCCGTAATTTTGAGGATTTAGTATTTAATTATTTTCGGGAGAATTAAAATATTTAAATTGGAGAAACTTAAATTTAGGAGTTGGAGAATTTATTTGAGTTAGAAGATTTTTTATATTTGGCGACTTTAAGTTTAATCGTTCAAATTATTGTGTGTCTCATGTTGAGGTCGAAATTTTATAAAGTATTTTGGATGACAATTATGAGTGCGCGGTTGAGTTGGGATGGGTCGAGATAGTCAGAAAATAGTACTCGGGGGGTAGTAATTGGGTCACAGGACATTTTTGGGCATAGCCGGGCCCACACGGGGGGATTTGGGCCATTTTAATTAGGCCTATGTGACCAAAAATGGGATTTGGGATTTTAAACCTAATTGAGGGAGTGTTCAACGACAATTAACACAACTCTAAACCTAGGGCTTGAGAGGGAATTTGGGGAAGCAACTTGAGGGCGGAGGTTTCAAGGACCACCTCCTCTAAAATCCTTATAAACTTGTGGAGGGAGGTATCAATGATCAACTCCTCTAAAATCTTTGTAAACTTGAGGAGGGAGGTCTCAAGGACCATCTCCTCTAAAATCTTAGTAATTTGTTCATTACTTTGACACTAGGTGTGGACTATGTAAGGACTGGGTGACCCCTAAGATCTTTCTACTAGTATTCTCTAAATCTGAAAGTGCTAAGTGGTTGAGATTGCTCAACAAACCTTATTTCATAGCCACCAAGCCAAAACTCCAAAGAGATCCTAGCTTGCCATTTTGAGACCTGGTTGCTCAACTAGACTACCTGTAGAAGAAAGTGAAACATCAGTACTTAAATATATTTCAGAGTAACAAGTCTTGGGGAGGAGGTCTGATATACAAATATACACCCTCGGCCAACCCGTCTAGGATGAGGACCCAATTGTACTACAACAGAGGTCTCACGAAAGAAGGAGGCAAACAGGATGACCTCCTCATCTGGGACCGGACGACCCTACGACAGGCCGACCCTACGACAGAATGAGGCTAATAGTTAGCACGACTGGATGACCCTATGAGAGGACGACAGTACGAGGTTTTCATCCAAGAATCAATACCCAGTGCCAGCATGAACCTTAGCCTTGGTCTGACATCATAAGCTGCGGGTGACATCACTATGGTGCATGATTTAGGAGATGCCAGGGACAATGCACGTGGGACTCATATATCACGTGGACCAGATCGTTATAATAATATTAACCCCTCACGTGAGGCAATATTATGTCGTCATTAACAATAAGTGCCATAACTAGGTGTCAATTGGGAATTGGATAGATCATCGTTCACATGCTCAATGCATGCTTGGGGGGTACACTACTCCCCCCAAGCCCTATATATGCTTGTCATCTTCAACCTTATAATGGGATCGATTATTAAAAACCCTAGCTAAACTCTTCTTATACACACAATAATGAGAGAGTGAGCTTATGTGCATTTTATCCAAGGCCATTAGTGGCCATATTTAGTGGATCACACACTCATAGTGGATGTAGGCCTGATTGGTTGAACCACTATACATCATTGCCTTCATTCCTCTTATCCTTATCTCCTTCTATATACTTATGCACATACATAACTCTATTGTTGCCATTGTTATTACTGTTTGAGCTCATCATCTCTTATTTGGTGGAGCTGAACCTTAGCATCATTAGTTTGGCGCCGTCTGTGGGAACGAGAAGCTATCTCTTCCTTTATACAGCTTGACCTCACCGAAAACTCTGTTGGTGAACCAGTTCTCCCCTTTTCATGTGGAGCTACTTCACCATTGAAAGAGATCCATCAAGATTCTCAATCTCATCAGTCCTTTGGTCATTCAGCTCTTCACATCTCAAACATATGGCACTGGAGTTGCCTCCTCTTCCTCCACCAGCTAATGGTGTAAGAAGTTCTATCCAGGTACCACCTCAGTCAGAGATGGCTGAGGTGGATTCCACCCAAAAGTCTCTAGTAGCAAGCCAGTAGGTTATGCGAGAGTAATTCATCGCTCTTAGCCAAAACATACTGAGACCACCTAGAGTCTCATCGGAGATGATTACTTCGGCAGTTTCTCTAGGACAACATGAGCCCAGGGGACCACCCCAAGCACCACACAAAGACTTTCCACCTCCACAACGGCGGAGGGATGTTGCTGACCCCTGGCGTCTACGTCTAGGGAGGTAAGGAAACCCTTGTTTAAAAGATAGGTATGATGATATGGAAGTGGTAGAGGAACCAATAGAGTGCTGGGAGCCGTATGAGGTATCCAACAATACTATGTGACCTATCCAAAAGAGCAGAGGGATGTGTGTCAGACAAAATCCCAACGATCACCCGAGTGCCTCAACTTTGGATCGTCTGAGCAGATGGTCGGCCTTTGAGAAACTGGGCCCAATGAATGACCTGAGGGAATGTCTAGGTCGATGAGTATTGTAAGGTCTAGAAGGGAGATGGAGGATGGCCTACCCCACCGACAGGATGACGGTCAAGGGGAAGTGAACAGTTGACACAGACCGACCACAACATAACCCTGAGTCCATCTCAAAGAAGCGGCAGGGGATAACATCAGCCAAGCCGACCCTATGAGGCTGTGGAACGACTCAATTCATAGGTTGGAGAATAAAATCGATGATATCCTGAAAGGCCGAGACCCTCTCCAAAGAGGATACTCCATAGGTCCACCGTTTGTGACAAAGATAGTCAACTTCCTGACACCATCCATGTTTAAGCCACCTGTGGTCACCCCAAGATTTGGTGGGAGTATTAACCCGATCCATCACATTGAGATGTACCAATCATCGGCAAATATATACTCTATCTCAGATGAGATGAGGTGTCGTGCCTTCTCCATCACTCTGATCGGGGCAGCACATGTCTAGTATACCTCTCTTCCAAAGGACTCCATTGAAAGCTTTAAGCAACTAGCAGACCGGTTCATCCATAATATGTAGATAAAATTTTCTGGGGGGTAGCGAATTCCTTTGGTGTTAACTACAAGAGAATGGAGATGTACACTGAGAGAAGGTTTGAATTATGCGAGGGGTCACGACTTTCGAGAATTATGGGAGTAAGGTTATTGATTTTCCCATGTATCGGCTGGATAGCAATGGATTTCACCTATTGTGGATAGTGGGGATAAGTTTTGGTGTTCGGGACACCAGGGTATGAATTTTACTAGGTATCACCTAAGAGGGCGTCTAGCCTATATATATGTGTGTGTATATGTTGTATTGAGTGGTGAGATAGACACATAATCAGGTCTTGTGTTCTCATATTTTATCCCGGTAACTAGGGGTGTCTTCTGAAGCGAATCAGGGTGGTTAGATTTATTTTCGAGCAGGGAGAGATAGCTCGGGGTTTATTTTGTGCAAGAACTAGTGATAGTAAGGGCGCGATATTTTGTGTTTTCTTTTGCAGCATAAGGGTAGGCGTGTATGCTTTTTTTTAAGACGCAAGTATTCGGGGGTACGTGCTATGGACTGAGGGTCTAAGGGATCTCAACGATCGATAATGTTAGGTAATAGAGTATCGGGGGGGTTCCTTGATTGGATTTTTCTTTGCGAGACGTCCCACGCATGAAAGTTAGTGTAACGTTGGAAGTAGGGAGATGTTTGGTCGTTAGTCCATGGGTTGAGTACCCCGACCAGTATATATATGTCATATGCCTAAGGGTTGGAAGTTATATTATGGGTTACAACTAGCATAGTCGGGTAACTTTCATGCGGTAATGCACGGGGATAGGGTGTATGGGAACCCTAGTTAATTAAAGTAACTTTTTTGCTGTTAAGCATGGGTACAAGGTGTATGGGCGCCCTGATTAATTAAAATGCATGTTTTTGTAACTTATCATTAGAAACAAGAGAGATAGATATAGCGAGCTTAGAGTCACATGACTAGAGAGTGATATTCGAAGCTTGGAACACTAGGCTCATCTTAATTTTGAGGATAAAATTCCTTTGCAGGGGGGAGTATGTAACACCCCGTAATTTTGAGGATTTAGTATTTAATTATTTTAGGGAGAATTAAAATATTTAAATTGGTGAAACTTAAATTTAGGAGTTCGTGAATTTATTTGAGTGGGAAGAATTTTTTATATTTGGCGACTTTAAGTTTAATTGTTCATATTATTGTGTGTCGGTTGTTGAGGTTGAAATTTTATAAAGTATTTTGGAAGACAATTTTTAGTGCGCGGTTGAGTCCGGATGGGTCGAGATAGTCAGAAAATAGTAATCGGGGATAGTAATTGGTTCACAGGACATTTTTGGGCATAGTCGGGACCACATGGGGGGATTTGGGCCATTTTCATTAGGCCTATGTGACCAAAAATGGGATTTGGGGTTTTAAACCTAATTGAGGGAGTGTTGAACGACAATTAACACAACTCTAAACCTAGGGCTTGAGAGGGAATTTGGGGAAGCAACTTGAGGGGGAGGTTTCAAGGACGACCTCCTTTAAAATCTTTGTAAACTTGAGGAGGGAGGTTTCAAGGACCACGTCCTCTAAAATGCTTATAAACTTGGGGAGGGAGGTGTCAAGGATCACCTCCTCTAAAATCTTTGTAAACTTGAGGAGGGATGTCTCAAGGACCATCTCCTCTAAAAACTTAGTAATTTGTTCATTACATTGACACTAGGTTTGGATTGTATAAGGACTTGGTGACCCCTAAGATCTTTTTACTAGTATTCTCTCAATCTAAAAGTGCTAAGTGGTTGAGCTTGCTCAACAAACCTTATTTGTTATCCACCAAGCCGAAACTCCAAACAGATCCTAGCTTGCCATTTGGAGCCCTGCTTGCTCAACTAGACTACCTGTAGAAGAAAGTAAAATATCAGTACTTTAATATATTTTAGAGTAACAAGTCTTGGGGAGGAGGTCTGATATACAAAAATACACCCTCGGTCAGGCCGAGGGTATCCTCGTCCAGGATGTGGACCCAATCGTACTACACCAGGGGTCTCACGAAAGAAGGAGGCAAACAGGATGACCCCCTCATCCCGGATCGGATGACCCCCTCATCCCGGATCGGATGACCCTACGACAGGTCAACCCCATCAACCGAGGCCGGACGACCTTACTACAGAATGACGCTAATAGTCAGCACAACCGGACGACCCTATGAGGGGACAATAGTACGAGGCCTTCATCCAGTAATCAAGACCCAGTGCCAGCATGAACCTTAGCCTCGGTCTGACATCATAAGCTGCGGGTGACATCACCATGGTGCGTGATTTAGGAGACGCATGGGATAGTTTATGTGGGACTCATATAACACGTGGACCAGATCGGTATAACAATATAAACCCCTCACGTGAGGGAATATTATGTCGTCATTAACCAGAAGTGGCACAACCAGGTGTCAATAGGGAATTGGCTTGATCATCATTCACGTGCTCAATGCATGCTTAGGGGGTACACTGCTCCCCCCAATCCCTATATATACTTGTCATCTTCAACCCTTTAATGGGATCGATTATTAAAAACTCTAACTAAACTCTGCTTATACACACAATAAAGAGAGAGTGAGCTTATGTGCATTGTATCCAAGGCCATTAGTGGCCATATTTAGTGGATCACACACTCATAATGGATGTAGGCCTGATTGGTTGAACCACTATACATCGTTGCCTTCATTCCTCTTATCCTAATCTCCTTCTATATACTTATACATATACATAACTCTATTGTTGCCATTGTTATTACTGTTTGAGCTCATCATCTCTTATTTGGTGGTGCTGAACCTTAGCATCATTAGTTTGGCGCCGTCTGTGGGAACGAGAAGCTATCTCTTCCTTTATATAGCTTGACCTCACTGAAAACTCTGGTGGTGAACCAGTTCTCCCCCTTTCGTGTGGAGCTGCTTCACCATAGAAAGAGATCCATCAAGATTCTCAAGCTCATTAGTCCTTTGGTCATTCAGCTCTTCACATCTCAAACATATGGCACTGGAGTTGCCTCCTCCTCCTCCAGCTAATGTGGTAGGAAGTTCTATCCAGGTACCACCTCAGTCTGAGATGGCTGAGGTGGCTTCTGCCCAAAAGTCTCTATCCGCAAGCCAGTAGGTTATGCGAGAGTAATCATCGCTCTTAGCCAAAACATACTGAGACCACCTGGAGTCTCATCGGAGATGATTACTTCGGCAGTTTCGCTAGGATAACATGAGGCCAGGGGACCACCCCAAGCACCACACAAAGACTTTCCACCTCCACAACGGCGGAGGGATGTTGCTGACCCCTGGCGTCTACGTCTAGGGAGGCAAGGAAACCCTTGTTTAAAAGATAGGTATGATGATATGGAAGTGGTAGAGGAACCAATAGAGTGCTGGGAGCCGTATGAGGTACCCAACAATACTATGTGACCTATCCAAAAGAGCAGAGGGATGTGTGTCAGGCAGAATCCCAACGATCACCCGAGTGCCTCAACTTTGGATCGTCTGAGCAGATGGTCGGCCTTTGAGAAACTAGGCCCAATGAATGACCTGAGGGAATGAGTATGTAGGTCGAGAAGTATTGTAAGGTCTATAAGGGAGACGAAGGATGGCCGACCCCACCGACAGGATGACGGTCAAGGGGAAGTGAACAGTTGACACAAACCGGCCACAACATAACCCTCAGTCCATCTCAAAGAAGCGGTAAGGGATAACACCGGCCAAGCCGACCCTACGAGGCTGAGGAAGGACTCAATTCAGAGGTTAGAGAATAAAATCAGTGATATCCTAAAAATCCAAGACCTTCTCCAAAGAGGATACTCCATAGGCTCACCCTTTGTGATGAAGATAGTCAACTTCCTGACACCATCCAAGTTTAAGCCACCTGTGGTCACCCCAAGATATGGTGGGAGTACCAACCCGATCCATCACATTGAGACGTATCAATCATCGACAAATATATACTCTATCTCAGATGAGATGAGGTGTCATACCTTCTCCAGCACTCTGACCGGGGTAGCACATGTCTAGTATACCTCTCTTCCAAATAACTCAATTGAAAGCTTTAAGCAACTAGCAGACCGGTTCATCCATAACTTTTTCTTTGGACTTAGGCCACAGAAGAAGACTATACACCTGCTCTACGTTAAATAGGGGAAGAACGAGAGCCTAAGAGACTACATATCTCGGCTCAACAAAGAAAAGTTAGAGGTCAAAGATTACGAGGAGAGTATAGCCATGATAACCCACATTGGAGGACTCTAGAAGGGGATGCTTTAATGGAATCTTGATGAAGACCCCCCAAAGAAAATGGCGGATTTACTTGCCACAACAGGGAAGGTGATGAACACCGAAGAGGCGATGGATGATAAATACGAGGAAGAAAAAGGAGGTACTGGTGGGGGTAAGTACTAGAAAAAGAATAAGGAGGGGAAGAAGAGGCTAGCAAATGACAAATTCACTAATTACACCCCTCTGATAGTCAGCTGCAAACACATTCTAAATGAGATAAAGAGTGATCAATCCTTGAAATGGCCTAAGAAGTTGAAGTCACATCCTCACAAGAGGAATAAAAACCTGTGGTGTGAATTTCACCAAGACCATGGCCGTCTGACCGATAAGTGTTTTTCTCTAAAAAAATGAAATTGACAAAATGCTAAAAGAAGGGAAGTTAAGAAAATATATGGATAAGGGTGCCTTCAATAGGGTCCGAGGGGACTACCCCAGGAAGAAGAGGAGTGATGCATATAGAGAAGATCCTCCAAATAGAAGAGACGACCCTTCAGAGGATGAAGACGACCCTAACCTCCCACCGAGAGATGACCATGACCCTATGAAAAGACTTAATATGGTCTCGTTCGGTGTTGGGATTATCTCTGGTGAACTAGAAGGAGGAGGATCAGAGGTTACCGATAGGAAGGCCCATGTAGCTGAAGCCAAGGCAGTAACAAAAGTTATACACTCAACCTCAATTGAAGCAAAACTAGAAAAGAGGAAGAAAATTTATATGGATACTGTTATATTGGGTTTCTCATGAATGGACTTAAAGGTCCTCTTAGCCCCGCATGATGACCCTCTTGTCATCACCACCAGGGTGCATGGAAGTGAGGTGCCGAGGATATTGGTAGATGGGGGCAGTTTGGCAGATGTGATGTTCTGACCGTGTTTTAAGGCCTTAGGACTCAGTCGTAATAGGCTCGTCTCATACCATCATCCCTTGATTGATTTTAGTGGTGAAAAAGTTCACCCCCTAGGAGTGTATAAGGCTGATGTTAGAATGGGAAACGAGTGGCCGATATGGCTTACCAAGAAGGTTAACTTTTTTATGATGGACGAATACGTGTTCTCAGCCTACAACATCATACTGGGGTGAGTGGCCCTCAAGGAATTTGAGTCTGTGCCTTCCACGGTTTACCAGATCATCAAATTCCTGACCCCTTACGGGGTAAGGTGAGTTTAGGGATACCATGCGATGGCATGAGAATGCCACTTTAACTCTACCGAAGAAAGAGAGTCACATAGGAAGGAAACAACTACTTACAATATTGATACCCTCGACCCTAGGGATCAGACGAAGATGAAGAAAGGAGAAGTCGTGGAAGAGGTAGAATCCATCATCCTCAATGAGGATGAGACAAAAAAAATCATCCAAATTGGAAAAGCTCTAAAGACAGAAATAAAAGAAGATCTCATTAATCTGCTAAGGAGGAGACAGAGCGTCTTTGCATGGAGTCATGCATATATGCTATGGATCAACCCCAAGATCATGTGTCACAAGCTCAATGTGGTAGTGGATGCAAAGCCAGTGAAGCAGAAGAGGAGGATTTATTATCGAGAAAAGTATGAGGTCATAAGGGATGAGGTCAAGAAGCTGAAAGAGGTCGAGTTCATTAGGGAGGTAATCTATCCCGAGTGACTATCTAACGATGTCATAGTCCTAAAAGTTAACAGGAAATAGAGGATGTGTATAGACTTCATCGACCTCAATAAATATTATCCAAAAGACAATTTCCCCTCCCTCGCATTGATTAGATGGTAGACACAACCATAGGCCATGAGCTAATGATCTTCATGGATGCATATTCAGGTTACAACCAAATCTTCATGAGCCCTGAGGACTAAAAAAATGACTCTCATTGCCGACAAGGGGACATACTGTTATAGGTACATGCCTTTTGGCATAAAGAATGCATGGGCAACGTATCAGCGCCTTGTGAATAAAATATTCGAAGATCAAATGGGGAAGTCTATGGAGGTCTATGAAGATGACATGTTGAACAAAAGTTTAAAGGTCGAGGATTATGTGGTTGACCTCGAGAGGACCTTTAACAAGATGGACAAGTACCGGATGAAGTTCAATCCAACCAAATGTGTCTTTAGGGTAGGAGCAGGGAAGTTCTCGGGATTCATCGTTAATCAAAGAGGCATTGAGGCCAAATCTAAGAAGATAAAGGCCATGCTATACATGAAGACCCCAAGAACCATTAAAGGCGTTCATAGGCTCACAGGGCGAGTGGCTGCTTTGAATAGGTTCGTATCCAGAGCCACAGACAAGTGTCTACCATTCTTCAAAATTCTCAGAAAGTCCTTTGAATGGAATGAAGAGTGTGACCAGGCTTTTAAAGAACTAAAGACATACCTAGGGTATCCCTTAATATTGTCACGTCCAGTGCAGGGTGAGAGATTATATGTGTACTTAGCCGTCTTAGAGTCAGCAATCAATGCAGCCATTGTGAGAGAAGAAGATGGGGTGCAAAAGCCTGTGTATTTCAATAGTAAGGCACTCCAAGGGGCAGAGCAAAGATACCCTAGGATGGAAAAGTTATCCTATGCCCTGATCCATACACCAAGAAAGATGAACCCATACTTCCAGTCCCTTATAATGGTCATCCTCACTGACTCTTCCCTTAGGCAGTTCATACACAAGCTAAAAAAATCGGGGAGGCTAATGGCCTGGGCTATAAAGATGGGAGAGTTCGACATTATGTATCAACCTAGGGTGGCCATTAAGGGACAAGCATTAGTGGATTTCGTGGTTGAATTTACTTGGGAAGAGGATGAGAGCCTCAAGAAGACAAATACCCAGCAAGGCAGAGTTGTTGACCCATCCACATATAAGGCTGAGACAAGCATCGCTAGAGAAAAAGTTATCAAAAATGAGGAGGGAAGATATCTCTTTAGACAGGGATCCCTCATCAAGGGAAATTTCTCAGAAGAATAGGCTATATGGAGCCTCTTCGTTGACGGGTCCTCTTTAAGAGCGAAAATGGGGTAGATTAATAGTATCATCACCTGACAGCACAGACATTGAGTACGCCCCAAGGTTCAACTTTAAAGCCTTATATGAGGCCCTGATAGCAGGCCTCTCCTTAGATAGGTATCTTAGTGTCGGCCAAATCTTGGTCTATAGTGATTCAAGACTAGTAGTGAATCAGATACTAGGAGCATACGAGGTTAAAGATGAGAGAATGGCCAAATATCTTGAAAGGGGGAAGTCACTATTTAAGAGATTTAGGGAAGCAATGTTAAAGAGGATACCTAATCTTGATAATGGTCGAGCTGATGCACTTGCTAGGATAGCCTCAGGGACTAGGATTGATATCAGGAGGATAGTCCCAGTGGAAATTTTGCATCGACCAACAATTAAAGATGCAGATGGAACACTTAGTTCTTGCCTAAATATTAGTAGGGAAGCTTTATGGATGGAACCTCTAATAAGAGACATTAAAGAGGGGGAGATGTCAGAGGAAAAATAAGAAAGGAAGAAGTTGAGATACACAGCTACGAAATTTACTGTCATCGGAGACACCTTATATAAAAATGGTTTCTTGCACCCCTTTATCATATGTGTGCACCCATATGAGGTTCCACACGTCTTCCAAGATGTACATGAGGGGTCTTACTCGAGCCATTTTGGGGGTAGGTCGTTAGCAAAGAGGATAGTCACTTAAGGATTCTGGTGGCCGACCTTGGGGAAGGATACTACGGCATACGTAAAGACGTATGATAAATGTTAGAGGTTCGCTACGATCCCTCATCATCCCCATCATCCCCTTACCTCCATCACGTCCCCATGGCCATTTGCAGTATGGGGAATCGATTTGGTAGGACCCTTGCCCAGGGTTGTCAATAACTATCGATACTTGATCGTAGCAATTGACTATTTATCAAAATGGGTGGAGGCGGAGCTAATGGTCACGATCACCAAGCAGAAGACCTTCCAGTTTATCTAGAAAAACATTATATGCAGGTATGGTCTCCCCAACAACCTCATCTCATATAACGAGACTCAATTTAAGAATATATACCTGGAAAAATACTACGAAAGAGTGGGGGTCAAATAGTTCTTATCTACCCCACGCCGACCTCAGGCTAATGGGAAAATGGAGGTTACAAACAGAACAATCCTAGACGGGGTTAAGAAAAAACTCGAGGAGGCAAAAGGAAGATGGGTTAAGGAGGTATACGATGTGGTGTGGGCCAACATGACGACGACAAAAACTCAAACTAAGGAAATCCCTTTCATATTGGCGTATGGTTCAGAAGCCGTCATCCCCACCGAAATCGGGTTTCCTACTCACAGAGTCCAAATGTATGACCCCTAGAGAACTATGGAAGAAATGAGACTTGGTCTAGACTTGATCAAGGAGAGAAGAGAAAACGCCGAGGTAAGACAAATAACCTACCAGCAGAGGACTGTTAGGTTTTACAATCAGAGGGTCAAGAAAAGGCTAATCGCTATAGGGGACCTAGTCCTCAAAAAGACATGGAAGAAACATATCAAGTTCCAACCAAATTGTCATGGACCATATAGGTCCATCGATGAAGTTGTCCCTGGAACCTATAGACTAGAGAACCTTGAAGGGGAACCCTTTTTGAACCCCTAGAATGCAAATCATTTGAAGAAATACTGTTAATAGTGTTGTAGTTAATGTCCTATCGGGTCACAGTTGTAATGAATGTGTTGCTTCATAGAACACTTGTTAATGAAAATATTATGTTGGCTCCCCATCTTTTGTTTCAGTTTAGATATCTTCTTGGGTAATTCTTCATTAGCCATAAAATGTCATGGACACCACCCTCGGCTAGGATGAGGATGAATGGTAGGGACGACCTTCCATTCTTCTCTCAAGAAAGATGAGGGAGAACTTATATTGTAAAACATCATTAGTTTGGTGGAAACTACCCTCGGCTAGAATGAGGGTGAATGGCAGGGAAGACCCTCCATTCACTCTCAATAAAGACGAGGGTGGACTTGAAAATTGAAAAAACATTATTTTGGTGAAAACTACCCTCGGCTAGGATGAGGGTGAATGGCACGGACGACCCTCCATTTACTCTCAAGAAACACGAGGGAGGACTTATATTTTAAAGCATCATTAGTCTGGTGGAAACTCCCCTCAGCTAGAATGAGGGTGAATAACAGGGACGACCCTCCACTCACTTTCCAGAAAGAAGAGGGTGGACTTATATTTTAAAACAACATTAGTTTGGTGGAAACTACCCTCGACTAGAATAAGGGTGAACGGTAGGGACGACCCTTCATTCACTCTCAAGAAAGACGAGGGTGGACTTATATTTTAAAACATCATTTGTTTGGTGGAAACTACCCTCGGATAGGATGAGGGCGAATGGTAAGGATGACCCTGCATTCACTCTCAAGAAAGACGAGGGTGGACTTATATTTTAAAACATCATTAGTTTGGTGGAAACTACCCTTGGCTAGGATGAGGGTGAATGGTAGGGATGATCCTCCATTCACTCTAAAAAAAGACGAGAGTGGACTTGTATTTAAAAAAAATAAGGCATAAAAAAAATATCTCATAGTCCAAGGCACAAACCATAAAAGGGGAAACATATATGATAGAAGAGAAGAACACTACCATTACAGAAATTCAAAGTTACACTATATGTCCAAAAATAAAATGAAAAATAAAAGATTTACAAAGAAAAGGGTATGGGCCATAGACGACCACCCTAATGTGCAACATCGGAAGGAAGAGCATCAACATTAACAAGAACAGTCCCTTCGGTGACCACAGCAGGAGGCCATTACTTAGACGTTCCGGTGCCTTCGACGTGAACTTCAGACCCTACATGGGATAGAGCCTCAGATATCAGGGGGTCATCTAGCTACACCGCTTCAAGAAAGGGGGGAATAAATGACACTACATCAGCGAATTTCAAGATGACCCACCGACAGGCCGTCTTAATATCCCTCTCCAAATACTCAAGACCAAAGCCTTGGAATTCATCGGAGAGTTTGTAAGCCTCCACAACATCGGTCTTGGCCCTCGTCCCTCCTTCAACAAGTTAATTTTTGAACTAGACCCCATGGTTGGTCAAGGCCTCATCCTTTACTTTTATGAGGTTGTCCTTCAGCTTCAGGCCAGCCTCATAATGCTTCACAAGTTCATCAAGAACCCTTGCACTCTCCAGCTCAGCCTTGGGAGTCTCCAACTTAGTCTTCGAATCGACCTCATTTTGAATAGCTCTCTCAGCCTCATGAAACGTCTGTTGGTTCGCATCCATCCACTTGGTGGCAGATGTAAAGGCACAAACAGACTGTATAAGATAAGAGAGAGGTCATATTAAAAGAGATGAGGGAATAGTTTGTAAAATATTAGTGAATCAAAAGCTGAGAGAAGAATGAAATAAATGAGCCAGAGTATGAAGCCCGTAGTCATAAACATTATTCAGGGGCATATTGGATAATAATTCATAGTCCGTGGCCGATGGTGTTGAGAAAATGGAGTCCTTGGCTGCCCTCAAGTTGGATATTAGAGAGGAAGTTTTGTCCCTCAAGAGGGTCAGATTTTGAGACCAGTAGGCGCCCATGCATGAGGAGGAGATGGTCCCCTCGGTGTGTGTCTGACGAACCTCAACCCTTGCCCTCGTACATGAGTCAAGCTAATAGATAACATGGACTTCTGGCTCCTTACATTTGTGAGTGTCGGTAGTCATCTCTACTTGGGTCGGTCCCATGGCCTTCGTCTTTTTATGAGGTAGCTGAGGCTCCTTGCCTTTCTTCTTGCCTAGGCCAGACATCAAACTAGGGGCGGTCATCTCGCTAAGTTAATCATATACATTTGTAGGTCGACCTGAAAAAGAGGCGATACATAAAAAAAAAAGCAATAATGAGGAAACACTTAGAAAGACATTAAATAAAAAGCAACTCATATAATTCTGTCAATGGGCCGACCCTCAGACCAGCTTCTTTGAGGAAACAAGGGGTCATTAAATCTTCAAACTTGGCAAGTCCACCCTCTTTCCCTTGCTCCCTAAGGTAATCAACTATATCCCTCTCATCCAAGCTAAGTTCAGGGTCTAGCCTTGCCTTCATAGAGGGGTTAGACCATTCCCTTAGGACTCTCGGACTGTCTTCTAAAGGGCCAACCTCGGCGGGGAATTACCAATCCCCATAGATAAAGAAGAACCACTTCTTCCAATCATGGTTGGACATTAATGCTATGTGGAGAAATTTCTTATCATAATTCCTACCCCCAGATGAAAATATCTAGGTTATTTGGATGAGGAAGTTATGTTATAGTAGTCTAGTAACAAATCTGTTGAGGGGTCATCGATTAACGTGTTCTTCCAGAGGGAGACATAGCTGAATGGTCCTCCAGGAGTTGGGAGGATGTTGAGAAGGAGGAACCGTAAGGGCAAAAAGTATATCAACTATTATAGGGTGCAGAGGGAACCTAACACCTACACTGAGCATCTTCTCATAAACAATAACTTCCCCTTCATTACCCTAAAAGACCATCTCATCTTCATTTGGGACCCTCATATTTACATTGGGTTGTATACAAAAGAGGTGACTCCATAGTAAAAGGTCACGATCCCTAACAGAAGAGACATATGCTGAGGCACTAAAAGTGTCAACTTGATCATTATCAAAATTCTCACTATCATCCTCAGCCCTCTCGTCCCTAGATCTCTTAGCCTCTTCGTCTGCCGAAGGGCCATCTGGAATGGTAATATGGAAAGCAAGAGGGGATATGGCTGTCATAGAGATAACCTTAGAATAAACTATCCCTTTGGCCTCTTGGTTTGGGTTAAGTGTTGATGTTTCTTCTCCCAAAGGGCCCAACACCCGTTGGTGACGATGCTCTTTCATCCATTTCTCCCTCTTCTATTTGACACTCAGTTGGATGAGAGGAAGACCTAAAGGGCTCAAAAGGTAAAATTATGGCTAATGGAATTAGGAAGATGGATCGTACCCAAAGATGGTAGGCACCTCTTCTTCGCTCGTTCTCTTCCTCTATTCTCCTAATCTCTATAAAACACCTCTCTCTCAATGTTGGAAACTCCTCGGTTAAATCATAAAGTCTCTTGAGCATTAAGAGGGGGACCCTACACATAAGGAATTTGTTCAAACTACCTATAAACAAGTTTATAGTTTGATCAAGTTGACTTTTGGATCAAACCTAGAGAAATAAAGGATTTTTGTGGGTGGACACTCAAGAATAGGGAGAACAAAGTCCATCCAAGAAGAAAATCGAAACTCACCAAAAAACCTCAAAACACCAAAATTCAAGGAAGAACCACCGCTATATGGTGGGAGAGGAAGTGGGGAAAAGTCTTGCTTAATATCTAGCCCTAAAACCACCACGAGAAGGTGGGCTCTCACGCCGAAAAAGTGTAAAAAACTAAGAAAATGCGCAGGAGATACCCAAAGAAATAAATCAAAGAAAATTGAAGATAAAAAGGGAATTTAAGGTAGAGAAATTACCTGAGGATGAAGACGAAGACTAAATGAAGCTTGGAACACAGAAGAAGAGGCTAAAATTACAGAAATGGCATTTGAGCTGCTAAGGAGCTAGAGAGAGAGCATGCGCGCGAAGAAGAAGAAGAAGAAGAAGAAGAAGAAGAAGAAGAAGAAGAAGAAGAAGAAGAAGAAGAAGAAGAAGAAGAAGAAAAGAGATTTATTTGAAAAAGGGCTTAAGTACTTTGTTATTAGTGGGCCCACTAACCAAAATAGTGCACAACCCATAAGGAGAGTCATCATTAGGGAATAAAGTCCCAAGTGTAGTGTGCAACCATCACACCTGGGAAACGCAAATGATGATTGACACCTGGTAAGACGTCAATCAACTTGGAAAATGTCACTCATCAACCTGACCACTCATTTGGCATTCAAAGGCAACATTACCCCTCAGCCATCTCAATAGCATCGATGACTAAGGGCTAAGGGTGATTGATATACCAAAATACACCCTCGACCAGGCTGAGGTTATCCTCATCCATGATGAGGACCCAATCCTACTACATCGGGCGTCTCACAAAAGAAGGAGGCAGATAGGACGACCTACGATAGGACAACCCCATCAACTGAGGCCGGATGACCCTACGACCATATAAGGCTAATAGTCAGCATGATCGGACGACCCAATTAGGGGACAATAGTACGAGGCATGCATCCAACAATAAGGACTCAGTGTCAGTGTGAACCTTAACCTCAGTCTGACATCATAAGCCGAGGGTGACATCACTATAGTGCGTGATTTGAGAGATGCGTGGGACAGTTCATGTGGGACTCAAATAGCCCGTGGACCAGACCATTATAACAATATCATCCCCTCATGTGACGGAATATTATGTCATCATTAACCACAAGTGGCACAACCAGGTGTTAATGGGGAATTGGCTATATCAGCATTCACATGCTCAATGCATGCTTGGGGGTACACTACTCTCCCAATCCCTATATATACTTATCATCTTCAACCTTGTAAAGGGATCAATTATTAAAAGCCCTAGCTTAACTCTGTTTGTATACACAGTAAAGAGAGAGGAAGATTAAGTGCATTGTATCCAAGGCCATTAGTGCCCATATTTAGTGGATCACACACTCACAGTGGATGTAGGCCTAATTGACTGAACCACTATACATCATTGCCTTCATTACTCTTATCCTCATCTCCTTCTATATACTTATACACATACATAACTCTGTAGCTGCCATTGTTATTACTGTTTGAGCTCATCATCTCTTATCTGGTGGTGTTGAGCCTTAGCATCATCAAGGTCAATCTAGGTGGACCTCCTCACCCACTAGTTCTTTTTGAGTAAGTCATTTGGGAGTAGAGGAATCATTCTAAGTAAGCCTCTTCATTCAAGATACATTTATGTGATTTTTAGTCTGTTGGGGATAAGAAGCTCCTCCAAGTGGGCCTCCTCGCCCAAACTCCTTTTCTATAATCTCTGTACTTTTGGGGACGAGGAGCTCCTCAAGGTGAGGCTCCTCTCCCAAACTCATTTTATGTGATCTCTGGACTCTTGGGGATGAGGATCTCCTCAATGCGGGGCTCCTCTCCCAGACTCATTTTCTGTGATCTTTTGACTTTTGGGGGCTAGGATCTCTTCAAGGTGGAGCTCCTCATCCAAGCTCATCTTCTGTGATTTTGGGAATTTTGAGGAGGAGGAGCTCCTCATGTTGGGGCTCCTCATCCAAACTCATTTCTCTGTGATATTTAGATTTTTAAGGACAATGAGCTTCTCAATGAGTTTGGATCTCTTAACCCAAACTCATTTTATGTGTCTTTTGAGCATTTTAGGTTGAGCAACTCCTTGTGGTGAGACTCATCATCCAAACCTCAATTTGGGTAGAATTTGATCATTTTGGGATGATCAATTCCTTGTGATGAGCCTCCTCATCCAAACTTTATTTATGTTGTTTCTGGGCATTTAGGGATGAGGAGATCCTTGTGGAGAACCTCCTCGCTCAAACTTTCTTTTTATTATCTTTCAGCATTTGGGGATGAGGAGCTCCTTGTGGAGGGACTCCTCGCCCAAATATCCTTTCTGTGATTTCTTGAGTATTGGGGACGAGGGACTCCTTATGCGGGATCTCCTCGCCCTAACTCTCTTTCTGTTAGCTTGGGCAGTGAGATCCCCTCTAGGCAAGCTCACTCTCCTCAGTCTATTTAATCCCCTCTAGGCGAGCTCACTCGCCTTAGTCTATTTAAGCATAGCAGATGGACACCCCTCTGCATTAGTCCCCTCATAAAAAAATCTTTGTGTTGGGTAAAGCAAAGGGTTTTGTATGAAATAATCACTTCATCTTGGAATATGAAAGTTTCATACCACTAAATCATTACACTGTTTGATTTGTAATGGCTAAGGGATTCCTCGTGGTGGACTCCCTTACCACAAAATAACTCTTTATTGGGGACCAATTCAGAGGGGTCCCTCATGGTGAACTTCCTTGTCCTAAGTCATTTTATTTTTTGGCATTGTTTTTAGGAAGAGGGGCAACTCGAGGTGAGTTCCCTCGCCCTAAATCATTTTACCTTACTTCAGTTTATGCAGTGAGGGGGGATCTACTGGGGGTAAACCCTCTCATTTCTATGTATGTCTTTAGAATATGGGTCACTTATCTTGGACTCCCTCGCCATAAACTATTCATGACTTTGATTGTAGCTGAGGGACTCACTCGTGGTGGCCCCCCTCACCACTAGCTGTTTTGTAACATTGCTCTTGGTCGAGGGGCCACTCATGGTGGAATCCCTCAGCATAAACTATTACATGTTGTAATCTTGACTGAAGGGCCATTTGTGATGGACTCCCTCATCCTCAAACTGCTATTTGTGTTGGTCTTGACAGAGGGTCCACTCTAAGTGTACTTCTTCATATTAAGTATTCTCTATAGCATCATGTTTGGGAAGAGGGGCCAATCAAGGTGGATCCCCTCACCCTAATCTATTTTTTGCCAATCTTTCAATCTTGGATAGGTGGGGTCACTCTAAGTAGATCCCTAAGATCCAGGCTATTTAACTCTTTATTCATTTTCTTGAGGACTTCTCAATAGTAGTCCCCTCGTGCATAAGTTTCTTATTGTGTCAAAAGACTTGTGCATAAAATATCGTAATCAAGATTTCAGTCTTTGTTAACTAGCATGAGGACTTCTCCACATTATCCCCCTCGTGCAGAAGTGTCTTGTAGTGTCGAGGTACTTGTGTACGAAATATCGTAATCAATAGTTCACTCTTTGTTCACTTTCTTGAGGACTTATCATCATTATCCCCCTCGAGAGGAATATATGTTAATAGTATGAGCACTCCGGTGCCCTTTGAGCCCTAGGTACTAAACTTCCGTACCATTTTATTTATACTTGGAACTTTCTTATTTGTACAATCTTGATTCTTAATTTTCAGGTTAATATTGTGAGAGCTTCTATGCCCTTGGATCTTAAGGTATTAAATTGTGGTACCTTTTATTTATACTTCGCACTTGCCCAATATCGTGAGCGCTCTTATGCCCTTGGAGCCCGAGGTACTAAATTTCCGTACCTTTTATCTATACTTGGAACTTGCTCAATAGTGTGAGCGATCCTATGCCCTAGGAGACCGAGGTACTAAACTATCGTACCATTTATTTGAAAATCTGTTACTAAAGCCATTTAATAAAATTAAACTACTTAAGTAACTCTGAACAGTTTTTTAAAGAAACTCTTTTCTTAAAAACCAAAACTAATTGAACACAAGAGGTTCTTAATAAAAGTATGTACGAGATCTGTTCAAGAATTGATTAACAGGTTTATAAAACAGTTTAAACAAACTTTAAACCTAGCACAACCAAGAATGAGATGAGTAGATGTAGAAAGATTGAGAATAAGATTTTTACGTGGTAAAACCTCACCCAACTGAGGAAACATCCACGAATCCCTCTACGAAGTAAAATAAAAATTCCACTATAAACAAATTTTAACAGTTACAAACTATATAACAAACATGCATACAACTCAGACCTATATAAGTTTAGGAATGTACCCTCTAGTGTCCTTATAACTTCTTTGCAGTTCTGATTGTTGATGTTGTTCTCCCTGTTTGTTAGCTTCCAATTTTTTCAAGCTCTTTACGTCGACTCTTTTTCTCAAGATCTTATTACCAACACTTTTACTGTGGTAGAGTGAAAGTGTTTGTGGAGGTGCTCTCTAACACATGAAGGCACAAACACACACTTATCATGTACAAACTATCCTAACAAATTACATATAAGTCTATATGCTATGATTTTTCTTTTCTCTCTTCTCATAAAACTTAACCTTATTTGACCTTTATAACAGTCCCAGAAACCACGGCTATCTTGCTCAGAAGACGTATCAAGATCTTAATCAATCTCAGTTTTGAAAAGATTTTTGAGATTGAAAATCATCAAGTGCGATTCCAAACTAGGTCAAAGGTCTTGTTTCAAGAGAACTAGAAACAGAAAACATTATTGTTGATTTCAAGGTTTAAAAACAAATATAGAAAAGAATCAACAATATATTTCTCAAGATGAGAAACGAAAAAATGTAAATCTAAGTGTAATATAACATGAAGTACTTAAATCTGAAATTTCTATAAAGCAGAAAATAGATCTAAGACAAACTGTTTAAGTTGGACACAAGATATAAAGAACAAAGAGGTTTCAGCATCAAATCAACTACCAAAAACAACTCTCAAACACTCAGACACTCAAGGTGGTGTTTGGAATATACAGGACTTGGAAAGAGGTTCTGATTTGAAATGGATTTGATGATTTAAGGGTTAGGGTTTCTAACTCTCTCTCTCTCTGGTTTCTTTCTTTCTCTCTCTTCTCTTTCTTTTCTCTCAAAGGACGAAATGGCAAAAAGTCTCAGAAGGCTGAGTGAAGGGGTTCTTTTATAGGATGCTGAGAAGGTTCTAGAGTAATGTTCAAAATCAAGGGTTCAGATTTAGTCAAGGTTGATTGACTTATATCCAAGGGTTCACGATATGTGGTGATTAAAACTCACCTGATTGGTTCTTATGGGGTTCACAGGGATTATGAAAGGGTGCATGCAGATCGTTGATTACGGACGATCCAAGGGTTGTAAAAACACGTTGTTTTACTCTCTATAAACAAACACACTTTCCACCAATCAGAAGACAAAAAATGTTGGCCAATAAGAAGAGACAAAACGCGCGTCTAAAATAATTAAAATCACACCCTGAAGTCTCTGTAGCTTTCAGATTCTACCCAAGGCAACTTTAAGTCATTATAACCATTAAGCCTTAATTGCAGAATGACCCCAAAAACTTTTAAAAACCAAGTTTTAATTAATAAAAACTTATTTTAAATGATTACAAAATCCCCAAAAAAATTAAAAAAAAAATAATTTTTGGGAATTAAACACACTCAATATATGTACACACAATAATATGCAATATGACATGTATGAGATAAATTCTACTGTGTGTGAGTGTTGGTAATATAGTGTAGATCAATCAATCAAGAAGGAGAAATAGCAAACCAAGCTCTAGGGTTCTTTGGATTCTAGGTTAGACATAATTTTGTCTCAATTTTCAAACTAGATGAACACTTTATACAATATAGACTCAAGTGAGTCAAGAGTATAAGGTGCTTCATTATTTATACTTGGCACTTGCTCAACACTGTGAGCGCTCCTATGCCCTTGGAGCCCAATGTACTAAATTGTCGGACCTTTAATTTATAATTGGCACTTGCTCAATGTTGTGAGCGCTCCTATGCCCTTGGAGATTGAGGTCCTAAAATGTCGTACTTCCATTTATTCTTGGCATGTGTTTACTTAGAGTCGCTCTATTTTCTTTGAGAACTTCAAGATTGAACTGCCCCGTAGGTTATGGGGTACTTGCCTATGATATGAGGAAGTTATCATTTCAGAGCTACCCCTTTTAACTATGGGGAGTTGAGCAAGTTATCATTTCATAATTTCCCCTCTAACTATGGGATACTTGTATATGAGTTGTGAAAGTTATCATTTCAGATCTTCCCCTCTAACAGTGGGGTATTTGAATATTTTTTGGGCAAGTTAATATTTTAGAGATGCACTATCTAACTGCGGGGTACTTGCATATTTTCTGAGCAAGTTAATATTTTAGAGTTGCCCCTCTAACTGCGGGGTACTTGCATATTTTATGAGCAAGTTAATATTTTAGAGTTTTCCCCTCTAACTGCGGGGTACTTGCATATTTTTTTAGCAAGTTAATATTTTAGAGTTGTCCCCTCTAACTGCGGGGTACTTGCATTTTTTCTGAGCAAGTTAATATTTAGATCCGCCCCCTCTAACTATGGGGTACTTGCATATTTTCTGAGCAATTTATCATTTCAGAGCTACCCCTCTAACTTTGGGGTACTTGCATATGGGTTGTGCAAGTTGATATTTTAGAGTCCCCCCCCTCTAACTATGGGGCACTTGCATATTTTATGAGCAAGGTGTCATTTCAGATCTTCTCTCTCTAATTATGGGGTACTTGCATATGAGCTGTGCAAGTTAATATTTTAAAGTTTCCCCCTCTAACTGTGGGGTATTTGTTGTGTACATTCATTTATTATGTGTCCAACTATTGTGTACATACATTCACTTGCATATTTAGTATATACTTGGACAAATTTTTTTATGTCCAACTATTAAATCAAATCAAATGGTGGTAGGCATAATTTAATTATACCAAATATACCCCTTGAAAAAAATTCCAAAAGGTGTCAATTCTACTCATGATCCCTTTTTTTCATTATCAATAAACGTTGTCTTGAATTAGAAAATAACTTTACAAAATATTAAGGGCCTGTTTGGTTGTCCCAAAAATTGTAAATTAGCCAATTTAAAATTAACTCATTTATGAATTGCCTTATTATTAGTGTTTGATTACAAGAATGAATAAATTCAAAAATGAACTAATTTATGTTGATTCATAAAAACTTAAATTAGTTCATTTCACCAAAAGCTTGAAATTGCACAATTTATAATTATAACATGAATCTTAAATACACCACTCCCATAGAGTACTCTCACCATATTACTCTCTCTCTCTCTCTCTCCCCCCCCCCACACACACACACACACGCGCATATATCAAAAGTAAATAACTCAATTTTTCTTTTCCAAACACACCACAAATTAGATTTAAACTCATTTAAAATTAATACATCCACAATCTATTCATTTCAAATTGATCAATTTAGAAAATTAAATAATTTACGCAACCAAACGGACCCTAAATATACTTGTATTGTAGTACACTATATTAGTGATATTATGTGAATTTGAACAAATCAACACGTCTAAACGATTGCTTGAACTGTTTTTTTATCGTTTCGAGTGGGTAAGTCTAGATTTTTGAATTGCTATATCATGGGGCTAAGGAAACATATTATTACACCCTGTCCACGTGTGTTCTTGGGAAATACATACCTCATACTTGTTTCCTTATCATCATTTTATTCAGTGTTCTCTCGCATATCAGATTAGACGATAAGGTTTTCGAAATATTTTACTGTGAGCAACTCGTCCCCTTTTTTCATTATAATATCTCTATCATAAATTCTTCCAATGATTTTAAGAGGATTCGTTCAAGCGGATTTTGGTGTTACTCTTGGAATTCTTTTAAGGATTCTGCAACGATTGAAGAGATACAAGACTATCAATCCTGATTACATCTTTCATACATAGATTTCAAGAAGGTTAGTATCGATTTCCTTTTAGACATGGAAACACGAGGATGAAACCCACGTAATTGTTTTCAGAAATGGCTACTCTGTCAAATTTGGTGGTTAATGACCAACCAAATGGAACAAAGTTAGAATCGAGTAACCAGTCTTGAGGTGGTGTTTCTCTGTGTACTGCGAATTTTTTGTTCTGGATTTTTAATTTTGAGTGCCAGGCCCTAAATAAAATGCCCATGATTTCACTTTTTATAGGCATGAGAATCAACCTGAACATGTGTATTTTACTCGAACAGGTTCAGAACCATATTTATTTGTGTAAATCAATAAACAGTTTGATTTGATCAAGACAAGGCACAAATGGTTTCGGTGCTCGAGAAAGGGGAAAACTGTTTTGGTTGAAACTAGGCACTACTATTTCTTGTGTCGATCAACTCTAATTCAATTGCAGTAGATAAGTTCATATTTATTTGTTGAAATTCTTCTTGCTCGTGTATATAATACCCAAATGAGGAGGTTGACATGTCTACTTCATGTTTTGTGTAATATACTTTTTTTATAAATATTTAACGGAGAGATCCTTGTTGGAGTTTTGTTATGGAAAGAACGAAATATAATAATTAATTCTGCAAGGCACGTTCTTGGAACGCTTTCTTTTAGGCAAAATTTCTCCCAATCCGGTTGAGACAGAACCAGAACCGCGAGTACACAATGGGTTTTGTAGAATCTGCCTTCAGGATACAATGCAGTGTATGAACAGTTGTTTGATTCAAACTATGTACTGTTTGATCAAACCCGAGAACACTTTGAATTTGTAACTTGATAATGCCAAAATATAGAGGACGGAGAGAGGAGAAACCAGCAATTTTCGGTGTCCAAAACGGAGGTCTGGAACTCTTTTTATAGTCATTTCTGTGACTGTTCTTCAACAGTCACAACTCTTCATGGAGTGACTCAGCAACCGTTGGATCGTGCCTGTTTGGAACAGCTACGATCTAACGGTTCAGATTAGGCGTCCCATCGTAAGCGAATGGACATCCCCTACACGAAACGCTACGAGTTCATCTAACGGTTTAGATCAAGCCGTTTCGTTTAATCACAACCGTTGATCTGTTTTACCTCGTCAAAACTTTAGGCTCCCACGCTCCAAGCGACGATCGAAGTGCCAAGTGCGCGTCAAAGCGCGCAATGCGCCCTAAGTCGCCCAATCGCCCTTTCGCGCGCCGCGTGTCGCGCTTACGCGTGTCGCGATTGGTGGTGCTTAAGCACCACCGCGATGCGTAGGATCATAGCCTCTTATTTGACTTGTCAACTAAGAATCTTAGTTGTCCTTTAGTTGATATACCACTACCTTTTGTAGTAATGTGGGACAATATGGGATTTTGAGCACTCCCCATATCTTTCACACCCATTTGCTCATGTTTCTACTTTCTAAATTAAAACACAAACTATGTTTAAAATAAAACACAAATAATATAATAAAATATTAACAACTAAAAATTAAAAAACAATAAATATTGGAATTAATCCAACATTCTCCCACCAATTTCAATATACATAAGAGAGCAAAGCAAAAAGACAATAAATAACTTTTTGGCATTATCGCTAAAATCTAGTACATAAATGAGAAGTGTCTTTCGGACTTGAACTTCCATATAGTGAAAATAATTCAAAGCTTCATCAAGGTGCTGTGGTGAACGTATCTTGAACCAAGGACCTTTTGAGACTAGCCGGAACTATCACACATACCGATTTCTGAGTTTATAAGTGTTCTTTTAGCATGCACTTTTATGGCCTTGTGCTAATCCTGATTTCACGAGCGCTTTAGGATCGGTCTTGATTTCATAGAAAGCGGCCACACTTTCGACACTCGAATAGGTAAATCAACTTTAGTGATTCTGCGAGTCACACTTATATGATTTATTAAGAAGTAACCTTCATCCTCTAACATGCAGAAAACCAACACTAGGCATATAGGAATGGAACTTTTTGTATAAATTCCTAGTGTTCCATAACTATAATTTAACTTGTTTGTACCACATTGAACTCTATCTATATTTTCAAGATATGAGTTGGGTTCCCATTAAATATAGTTGTGTTATTTAATAGACCTTAGTCCCATTCCTTTTGAGGTGATATATATCATCTCTCTCACAAGACCTTTAGTCAGAGGATCTGCTAAATTCTTGTTCGTTTTAATATAGTCGACTGTAATTACTCCTTCCTTGAGTAATTTTCTTATAATTTGATATCTTAGACTAATGTGTCTAGATTTTCCGTTGTAAGTTTTGTTTGAAACTTTATAAATTGTGGCTTGGTTATCACAACTTATCATAATAGAAGGTGATGGCTTTTTCCATAAAGGAATATCATACAACACATTTCTAAGCCATTCTGCTTCTTTACATGCATCTGCTAGGGCTATAAATTCAGATTGCATTGTTGAATCTGATACACATGTTTGTTTCTTGGATCCCCAAGAGATAGCTGCTCCTCCTAGCGTAAAAATCCAACCAGTAGTTGACTTGGATTTTGATTCAAGATTATTCCAACTTGAATCACTATATCCTTCTAAAACAGATGGATATCCTACATAATGTAAGCCATAATCCAAAGTCCTCTTCAGATATCTAAGCACCCTAGAAATTGCATTCCAGTGCTCTTGTCCTGGATTACTTGTAAATCTACACAATACACTCACTGCATAAGCAATGTCTGGTCTAGTGCAATGCATGGCATACATTAGACTCCCAATAATACTAGCATATTTAAGTTGGTCCATAGCACGCCCAGTATTTTTCATTAATTTGGTGCTAGGATCCACTGGTGTAGCAGCTGGCTTAAGTTCAAAATGATTATATCTTTTAAGAACTTTTTCTATATAATGAGATTGAGATAATGCTAAAGAATTATCCTTTCTCACAATTTTGATTCCTAAAATCACATCAGCTTCTCCAAGATCTTTCATATCAAATTTTGATGAAAGAAACCTTTTGGTTTCTTCAACATATTTGAGATTAGACCCAAATATTAACATGTCATCCACATATAAGCATATAATAACACCAACACCATTTTCAAATTTACTATATATACATTTGTCGGCATCATTAACTTTATATCCATGGGATATAACAATATTATTAAACTTCTCATGCCATTGCATAGGAGCTTGTTTAAGGCCATAAAGAGATTTAACCAATTTACACACTTTCTTTTCTTGGCCAGGCAATACAAACCCTTCGGGTTGTTCCATATAAATCTCTTCTTCTAAATCACCATTTAAAAATGCAGTTTTAACATCCATTTGATGAATAACTAAATTGTGAATAGAAGCAAGAGATATTAATATCCTAATGGAAGTGATTCGAGCAACAGGAGCATATGTATCAAAGTAATCAATTCCATGTTTTTGCTTATAGCCTTTAGCAACTAGTCTTGCCTTAAATTTATTTATAGAACCATCCGGATTTAATTTTCTTTTAAATATCCATTTGCACCCAATAGGTTTAGACCCGGGGGGAAGATCGGAAATAACCCAAGTTTGATTTGACAAAATTGAGTTCATTTCATCATTTATTGCTTCTTTCCAAAAGACAGCATCCCTAGATGTTACCGCTTCATGAAATGTGGTCGGTTCATCTTCTACGTTAAGAACAAATTTAGTTTTGTTCTTAGTCTCATTTAAATCCCCTTCAACTAAATAAATAACAAAGTCAGGCCCAAATGTTTTTTCAGTTCTTTGTCTTTTACTCCTTCGTGGTTCAACGTCATTCGTTGTTTCTGAAGAAGATATAGGTTGTGAATTTTCTTCTAAATTTGAGGAGTCAACAGTCGGATTATTATTTTCTAAACCTTGATTCAAAGTACTAAACTTTGTTAGATGTTCAAAAAATTGCACATCTACCGACTCAATGATTTCTTGAGTTTCAAGGTTTAAAAATCTATAAGTCGTACTGTTACTAGAGTATCCAATAAAAGCACATTTGTAAGTCCTATTTCCTAGTTTAGGTCTTTTAGGTTCGGGTTTTCTTACATAAGCAAGACATCCCCAAACTTTAAGACGTCTAAGATTAGGCTTACGATTAAACCATAATTCATATGGTGTAATATCCTTGTTTTTCAATGGAACTCTATTTAAAATATAACATGCGGATAAAACCGCTTCTCCCCACATGGACAAAGGTAAACCAGAACTGATTAACATTGAATTTATCATTTCAACTAAAGTCCTATTTTTCCTTTCCGCCGTTCCATTTTGTTGTGGCGTATATGGCGCCGTAACTTGATGGATTATTCCATGAGTGTTACAAAATTGTATAAACTCACTCGGGTAATATTCACCACCCCTATCGGATCGTAGGACTTTAATTTTTCGATTTTGTTGAGTTTCAACTTCTGCTTTAAAAATTAGGAATTTCTCGAAAACTTCATCTTTACTTTTAAGTAAATATGTATATGCATACTTAGAGTAATCATCAATGAAAGTTAAGAAATATTTATTTCCACCACGAGTCATATTACTCTTCATATCACATACATCACTATGAATAAGATCAAGCATTTCGGATTTCCTCTCAACAGATTTGAACGACTTTCTAGTTATCTTCGATTGAGCACAAATTTCACATTTAGAAAGGTTATCAAATTTACAATCCGGGATTAAGCCGAGATTAGTCATATTTTTTATACTTCTATAATTCACATGACCTAATCTACTATGCCATAAAGAAATAGACTCAACCATATAAGCAGAACTAATATCATTGATTACATTAATTTTAATCATGCCGTTACAAGAGTACCCTTTGCCAATAAATTGGCCATTCTTAGACAATACAAACTTATCAGACTCATACACTAGTTTGAAACCTCTCTTATTGAGAAGGTCCCCAGACACAAGATTTTTACACATATCAGGTACATGAAGTACATCAATTAGAGTAAGTGTCTTTCCAGAAGTTAGCTTCAATTCCACTGTGCCTTTTCCAACTACATTGGTGCGAAGATTATTTGCCATCTTCACTTCTTTTCCATCAATTTCTTGATATGTTTTGAATGAAGAGCGGTCTTTGCATATGTGGACCGTTGCGCCGGTATCCAGCCACCATCCACTTTCATTATCAATTGAATTTGCTTCGCAAACAGTAGCAATAAGATCTTCAACATTGTTGGTTTCCTTCGACCCTTGTTTTTCCTTAAATGCCTTCTTTTTAAGACGACATTCTCGAGAATAATGGCCCGGTTTGTCACAGAAGAAACATTTTCCCTTCTTTTTCTTATTTGCACCTTGGTTCTTGAATTTGGAATCATTCTTTGCTTTAAATTTTGAGTCTTTGGTAATCTTGGATTTTTGATCCTCAACCATATTAGCTTTTGAATGACCCTCACTTTGTTCATCCTTCTTTTCTCGAATACGAGTATCATCTTCAATACGAAGGTGACGAAGAAGGGATTCCACAGTATAAGTCTTTTCATCATGATTAATTTTCTTCTTAAAGCCATTCCAAGAGGATGGAAGTTTTGAAACAATCACCCCTACTTGAAATTCATCTTGCAGATTAATACCAGCGGCTTTAAGGTCACCAACAATTTGTTGGAGTTCATGGGCTTGTGCAACGACAGATTTATCATTATTCATTCTAAAATTCATATAGTTTGAAATTAGAAACTTACGATTGCTCGCTTCCTCGTTTTGATACTTTATCACCAAAGCCTTCCATAATTCCTTTGCCGTCGGAATCATTCTATGAGCGCTATAAACAGTTTGAGACAAAGCATTGAGGATGTGTCCTCGACACATAAATTCGTCTTCTTTCCTCTTCACACGTTTTTGCTTTATTGCTTCGGTGTCTTCGGGTGTGGGCTCGGGAATTTGTTCAAGGTTATCATCTAGAATGTATGCAAGTTTTAGTGATGTGAGGAAGAACATAACTTTCTCTTGCCAACGGGTGAAATTTCCGCCATCAAAACGGTCGAGTCGGATTAAGTCTTGAGTCATGACTTGGATAGATTGTGCCACTGTTCCTTCCATTTGAGTGGAGTAATAAGAATATAAGAATAATTGTTTTTGCCTAAAACTGTTGGAGTTTTGTTATGGAAAGAACGAAATATAATAATTAATTCTGCAAGGCACGTTCTTGGAACGCTTTCTTTTAGGCAAAATTTCTCCCAATCCGGTTGAGACAGAACCAGAACCGCGAGTACACAATGGGTTTTGTAGAATCTGCCTTCAGGATACAATGCAGTGTATGAACAGTTGTTTGATTCAAACTATGTACTGTTTGATCAAACCCGAGAACACTTTGAATTTGTAACTTGATAATGCCAAAATATAGAGGACGGAGAGAGGAGAAACCAGCAATTTTCGGTGTCCAAAACAGAGGTCTGGAACTCTTTTTATAGCCATTTCTGTGACTGTTCTTCAACAGTCACAACTCTTCATGGAGTGACTCAGCAACCGTTGGATCGTGCCTGTTTGGAACAGCTACGATCTAACGGTTCAGATTAGGCGTCCCATCGTAAGCGAATGGACATCCCCTACACGAAACGCTACGAGTTCATCTAACGGTTTAGATCAAGCCGTTTCGTTTAATCACAACCGTTGATCTGTTTTACTTCGTCAAAACTTTAGGCTCCCACGCTCCAAGCGATGATCGAAGTGCCAAGTGCGCGTCAAAGCGCGCAATGCACCCTAAGTCGCCCAATCGCCCTTTCGCGCGCCGCGTGTCGCGCTTACGCGCTTACGCGTGTCGCGATTGGTGGTGCTTAAGCACTACCGCGATGCGTAGGATCATAGCCTCTTATTTGACTTGTCAACTAAGAATCTTAGTTGTCCTTTAGTTGATATACCACTACCTTTTGTAGTATTCTTCCAATGTGGGACAATATGGGATTTTGAGCACTCCCCATATCTTTCACACCCATTTGCTCATGTTTCTACTTTCTAAATTAAAACCCAAACTATGTTTAAAATAAAACACAAATAATATAATAAAATATTAACAACTAAAAATTAAAAAACAATAAATATTGGAATTAATCCAACAATCCTGCTAGCAGACACCTTTTTTATTTGAGGGCGAGGAACCCCTCTAATATAGTCCTTTCATCAACTTCTCATTAAAATGACTATGACGAATATTATTTTTTAATGGGAAATAAAACTGATTTGAGCGATTATAGCTCGAGCAAATCACCACGTGAATCATACTTGATCGTCAAAAAATCTTATGATAGTTCGTATGATCGAGAACTATTCAATAACTATTTTTGTTATAAGTTCCTAACTATAAACTTGGGATGGTGAGCAGCGCTTTTGGTTTGGCTCGAGCAGCTCCAGCTGAAAAAAAAATTAGTCAAGATAATTTTGGACGAGCTGGTCTTTCAAACATATTTTGTTAGAGCAAGTCTTCCAAATACTTTTGGCTGGAGAGAGCATGTCTTTTGGTTCGTAAATTTGACTTGAGCATGTAGAATAATTTTCAAAGTAGAATAATTTTCTGGACCGAGCTAGTCTTATAATTTTTTTTTAGTATTTAACTATCCTACTATTCAGGCTATTTTTCCTCTATATTAACTGCAATTTACTCAATCACTTTTTTCAAGCAAGACCATACTTCACTGGCTAACACATGAAGTTATTTATTTACTTTTGAGAAAATAGCTAGTATGACAACTACTGTCATGTATCATCTCATGGAATTATATAGTATTTCTCAACTAGCATCTCAAAAAATTATAGCATATTTTTTAACCAGCTAGCATGTATATAAATGCTCATAAAACACAAATCACTATTTATGAAATGAAAATTTTCACCAAATAGTTAAGTAAGACGATTTACTTAGCTGATTGAGAATAAGACATGTCTGATCATGGCTCCTGAATACTGTATTTTCTCCTTCAGCATCTAAATCTACTAGTGAGTAGACCCTCCTCAACAATGTCTTTGAGGTTGAATCCCGCACCACCACTTTTTTTGTTAGCGTGACCTCTAGCCTCGCTGCTCTCTCTCAATGCAAATCGTCACTGGTGAAACTATTTTCTCCAGCACCGCCTTCCTTAAGCAGAGCCACCTCTACTCTTGCTGATGTTGCAGTGGATGCCCCTCTAAAGGGGGCTGCTGCTATCAATGGAGCCACTGCTGCACTAGTCTGTCCTCCTTGAGGAGCAGGCGCTCTAGCTCCGGTCATTACCATCTCCTCTTGTGTGGCCTGGTCATTCTGAACTCCATTTCTAGTTAGAGTATCTTCATAGACCAACTGCTTAGAAACATTATAACCTTCTTTGTCCATGGAAATGAGGATACCTCCCCAACGGAGTCGCCAAATGTAATAGGGTAGTGAGACTGGGGTCTGGTAAAATACTGAAATGGGTGAGGCGTGACCCACACCAATGGACTCTGCCTTCAAGGTCTTCAAAATTTCCTAGAGCAACTCCTGGTGAAAACTTCCTTTTTTGGTAAAAATGAAATCCAAGCTAGGACCACTCCTTGCAAATATGAAACTTCACAAATAATAATATCAACTTGGAGAAGAAGGTTCTCCTAAGAATGATGGTTGTCAACGTGGGAGTGAAGAAACAAGAACTCAACACTTAGAGAGAGAGCAGGGAGATAATAGTAGGTGGTCTGGTGTGAATTTTGATAGAGTAACATTGCAACTAAGTTTTTCTGATGTCCTTATAACCTTTCCCAGGGTCCTATTTATACTTGGACACTAGGGTTGAGTTGGCACTTTGGGCACCAAAAACAGAGAGGAAAACTTAAAGGGACTAGGTCTGTAATGTACCTTCTCTCCCTACTGAGTCGGCAGCCGCCTGCCCCTCTGACAAATGACAACTGGTGAAAACCAGAGTAAAAAAGAAAACGTGTCTCCTAATGGAGACAAAATGTGAAAATTTGAATTCTCACTAGACGGTTGTAAATAATCACTTTAGGGTCTCAGAACATTTGACGGAATTTGAAAATCAGTTTTCAGGAGTGAGATATTGATATTAAAATTATTATAAAAAATGACAAACACAATTTTAAAGGCTTAAACAATGTTAAAACGCATAATATTATCACACAAATATTGAGATAGGAAAATCATGGATAATGACCATGAAAACTGATATACCAAGAATGAAAAAATATATGATATTATAGTGAAAATATAATTTTTGAATCAAATAATTAATATAATTAGTGTCTCCACACTCGAACAAATCTACAAAAATTTGAGAATTACAAAAAAAAATCATATTTTCATTTCATATGTTCCGACCACAATTTTTAGGTACTGCCCAACACGAGAGATTCAAATCATGAAGTCTTTCTATTATAAAGGTTCTAAAAATAGCTTGCATCAAAATTAGCTGCAATTTGGAGACAAAATTATAAATGAAGAAGCAGAAAAAACTAATCTCAAAACAAATGAATCAATAAATAAAATTGAAGCTACCATTTACAATATGTCAAAAAATTATTATGCAATTTTACATTAAATATAGATTATGAGAATACTTGTCAAAACAATTAGGGGTATTTCGACTTTACCCGCCATATAGTTATTATTATTTGACTTTACTCACCATTTTATTTTTCTTTAGATGCTACCACTCATTTTGGTATTAGATGATGAAAAAAGCATCACAAAAAAGGAAAAAACATTACTGAATGTCAAATGGTTGGTAAAGTCTAAAGAAAAATAAAATCATTGGTAAAATCAAATAATGATAACTAACATGGTGCGTAAAGTCCAAATAATCAAAAAATTTAATTTTAGTAAAAATAAATATGTAGAGTGAAATTTATGCTCACCATCCAAAATTGTATCAACCCAAATTTGTTTAAATAGCTACTTTACCTAATATGAACTAAAAACTTACAAATAAATCATCTAATTTCCACAATTTTAAATTATGAGTATAAAAATATAAAAACAAAAAATTTACACTCCAAGTCCCTCAATAATACTAAATAAAAAAGTTTTATCATATCTTTGAATAATAAAAAATAATAAATTTTCATCTCTCGACAATTAAATAAATCTTGGTAAACCAAAAATAATGACAAAACTCATTTTTTCTTTTTATATTGATAATTTTGTCCAAAGTGATAATTTTATCTTTTAGGACTTAAAATTCTCTATCAATAAAATATCAACTCAAATTCCAATTTCATGCCACTTCAAAAATAAGAAATTACACGATACGAAAAAAATAAAGTGTTTGAAATATTAAAAATATTTGAGAATTTAGTCTAAAAATCCTGCATTTACATATAATATATAAACTTTGTTTTATGAATTTTCTTGAAAACCTTTTCTAATGTTAACTTCACTAACCCCAAACGAGTGAAATTTATAGTTATTTAAGATTAACAAAATATATTTTTTTTATGGTTGTCTATACTTTTATCTGTTAATTTATGCATATAACTTAAACGTAATGTGATACAATAAAAAAATGACAACAACTCGATTGGCTCGCTAAACTATTGTTATAGTACGTTTTATTGCTGTATATATAAACAAACATATATGTCCACAACACTTATGTTTTGGGAGAAAATAATTATTATGTTATTTTTTATTGAATCTGATGATTAGTAAACTTCCCCACACAAATAAGGACCCAAAAGATATATAAGCGAATAGAGAAGACCCATTTGATAAAGAAGACAAAATATCTCCAACACATTCGAAAGTGCTACCATGAAATAAAGGCACCTGTTAGTTATTAGATTCCTATATATGGATTGATTGAGAGAGTTCATTGGGTATGAAAACCCAATGGGCAGGAAGACTGAATGAGGAGAAAAAAGATGCAGAGTATAGACCTAAATTAACTTGTGGGGGAGAGAAAAGTAAGTTACCATTGGAAACTTGGTTTAATGTGGGTGTTGTGGTCGTATCTCATATCTGTAGAGAGAGAAGTGTCAGTTTGCTTTTTTTGGGTTGTGATTATAGTTTAATCTATAGAGAAATTTGTACATGAACAGATGTACTTCATAGCCACAAGTAGTAATGGATCTGAAGACAAAATTTGAATTGTGAGTGACTGAAGCGGCTATGCTCAAATAATAGGAACTGGCGAGAGAAGATAAAATAGATTATTTTGGGATAGTGAAAAGAGTCTATTATTTACCCGAAAAAAGAAGAAGGACGTCAGAGACTCAATGAAGGATAAATAGGATTAATGACAACTCAACTTCATTCTTGATGAGATACAAAATTAATGAAAACCCCATTTTCAAGACATAATGCCATTTCAAGCCACAAATGCTATGTGGGTGTAAGCCCCTTATTTATGAGTAATTATTTTATATTTAATTGCCTAGTGGATTAATTTTATAAAGTAAAGGAAGTAAAAGTAAATGTTTCTTTAAGTGATTTAAAAGATGATATTTACTGAGTCTTGCATATTTACTATTGAGTGAATGTAAATAACATCATATTATGTTTTGTTACGTCATTGTGCTTTAAGCGACGGATATGACTTATATTCCAATTGGATCATTATTAATGAATTAATATGACATTGGAACATGAAATAATTTATGATATCCCGGATGACAATTTAGAGGGCACGGTTAATCCCGAAATGGTTGAGATAGTCAAAATAAGTACCAAGTTGTATTTTTGGGTTCCGGGTACTTTTTTTCGGTTATGACTTAATTATGTTGTTATGAGTCATTTTAATTGTGTATTAGAATTTAAATGAGTAGACTTGATACAATTGGGTATTTTAGTCTTGATAGAACATTTATTTCTCATTTATTCCTATGCCTAAAACAGAGTTAGAGAGCGAGAAAGGGAACTTGGGAGAAAAGGGAGATAAAGAGGATATTTGTTGATTGGAGCTTGGAAAGCACTGCTACAAAGAGAATCCGAGACTACAAACTTTAGGAAAGTTTCTAACTCGCAATTACGTATGATTTATTGTGGATGATTTGTATAGATAGTTGTGTTTTGAAGATTTAAACCATTTGTGGGTTTTTGATGATTTTTGGTGTTTAAACCCTTTAACATTCATTTATATATGATTTGAGTTGGATTTATTAGTTAGTGGTGGTGTAGAAATGACTAGGTGTTAGTATGAGTTTATTATGTTGGGAGTTGAAGGAAGAAAAAATAGGTTTTGGGGTATTTAGGGTTCATATAACCCGTAGTCAAAATTGGGCTATCTGACCCAGGGGAATCGATTCGCTAAGGCGAATCGATTCGGAAAATAAATAAAAAGTTTGGTTTTCTTGACCTAATTGATTCGGTTGTACCGAATCAATTCTCTTCCAAGAACGAATCGATTCGACTAGGGCGAACTGATTCGAAAATCCTACTGTTTTGGGATATTTTTCTAACTTAGTTTTTATCCCGTTTCTTTTAGGTTTGAGGCTTAGGAACCTTTTATTATGAAGTAAAATAGACTACTAGAGTCTTAAATTAAGGGTATTAATACTTTAGATTAGAATGAGGACAATTGTGCTTAATTAGGGGCTACTTCATAGAAGTTAGTGTAGTTTTCCATCTAGTAAGCTAGTCTAGGACTAGGGGAAAGTAGGGTGTTATGGTTTTGTCCTTTAAGAATTTGGATGAGGCAAATTACACTTAGTAGCTTATGGCGTCGTTGTGAATTTTTGGAAGTTAGTATGGGGATATATAAAACGTTGTGGTTTATGTTGTTAAACACATATGGCTCCGTATATAATGTAATACACATTTTAAATTGGCATATCTTGTGATTTATAATGCATACCTCTCTAAATGCTATCATAAGGGAAGTTACACACATGAGGTGAAGTCCCATGGATAGTGCATGATGGGAGAATATAGACCTCGAACATAGGACCGGTTGTTACATTGTGTGGTTGTTTTATTCGAAGTGAGGTAATTTTGGGTATGGTTATGACTCACTATCTAAGGTATATGGCCGTTTCCCACGCAAAGCGTTTCGTATGCCAAGGTAGTTTTGGTTATAGGCCCTGGAATATGATAGCTATTTAGGGGCGCATCTAGTGGGATGACTCCCGGAAGGATGGTCTTAGAATCATTATATTTTGATTGTAACTATTCTCACGAAAGTGGCATTTTATAAATGGATAAAGAATTTTATAAATCAACTGTATGGGATAAGTTTCCAAATGAGAAATGGCCTAGTGAAGTCATATTGTACACATATGTAATGTAAGCTTAATGAATTGAAATTGATTTATATCTCTTGTATTGATGAATAGTTAATCTTGTTTGTAAGGTTAGCAACTCATAGTTGTCGTGCATTTTATTCATACATATATCATATCCAATCGGGCCCTGACCCGTTTATATTTTTCTATCTTGCGTGGACCTTTATGATGGCCTCGTGAAGTCATATTGTACACAATTGTAATGTAAGCTTAATGAATTGAAATTGAGTTATATCTCTTGCATTGATGAATAGTTAAGCTTGTTTGTAAGGTTAGAAACTCATAACTGTCACGCATTTTATTCACACATATATCATATCCAATCGGGCCCAGACCTATTTATATTTTTCTGTCTTGTGTGGACCTTTATGATGCCCAGGCGCTCCACCTCAAGGACGCCCGTGATGATCTTCCTTCCTAGTGCTCGAGTGTTATAGCATGTTTGCGGATGTTATAGGACTTTTGTGATAGACGCATCACTCTTTTGTATAATCTAGTTATGCTCAGTCTGTACATTCGGGCATGTTGCCCATGTTTTGTAATTGTACATATTGTTTGTATTTGTCTGTAATACTCGGTGTAACTTGTTTGTATCAGTCTGTTAACCGATAGCTTATTCGGTTATTACTTGGTTGTGTGATTGTTATACTGTTACATGTATTTTTCATTGACCTTATTTTATAATTAGATCATCAAAAATTTTTATCACACTTGTAAAATTATTTGACACCCGTTTTCTAAAATATTTGGTTATTATCTCGTACTATTTTATATGCAACAGTGGTGGTAAGAATGGATCATCTATGATTCCTGTATTTATTGAAGGATCACGATGGCCACCTCTTATTTTAATAAGCGGGGTATCACAGATGATATCAGAGCATTAGAATCTAGAGTCCTTAGGATCTATGCAAACTTATCACGTTCTACCATAGCGTTCTTTGATATAATTCCCTACTGTTAGGACTATTTTGTTTGTACATGCTTGCGATCTTCTGTAAATATAAATTATTTTAAATTGTATACTGATTCAGTTACTCTTCGTCTCAGATGTCACCGAGAAGAGGTCGCCTAGTAAGGAGAGATCTAGTGGTAGAAGATGATGTAGAACCCCCACCACCGCAAGGAATGATTAATGTAGCGGAGGTGGCTAATATAGTTTCTTAAGCCGTCAACGCTGTAATGACTACTATGGACCAACAATTTCCCCAAGCCCAGTAATAGGTAGATCAGGAGGTTCAAGCCCAAGAGGGACCCTCCGCTTGGGAGAGAGTTAGAGAATCTTTCTTAAAAGGTCACCCTCCAGAATTTCAGGGTGGTGCTGACGTAATCGTGGTAAACCAATGGAAGAAATATATGCAATGCTATCTCACAATGGTAGAGTGTAGCGGGGAACGAAAGCAAATTCTCGCCACTTTCAAACTAGTAGGAGCATCTTTGCACTGGTGGGAGTCGGTAATAACTCCAGAGCAAAGAGATACTACGACCATTTTAAAATTTTGGGTTTTTTTGATCGAAAGTATTTCCCTCCGGCAGTCCAGAAGGAGATGAGGAGGAAACTCTAGGATGTTGTTCAAGGGGAACGGTCAGTTGCAGAATATGAGGAGGAATTTATGTATCTTGCAAACATTGTAATGAATGAAGTAATTTCGGAAGAGAGGAGAATTTCAAAACTTATTGGAGGCTTGAATTATAGAATAAGGCAACACTTATTGGGAAATCCATCTTTGCAAACATTTGGTGACGTGATGAATGCAACCTTGCTCTATTGTCAAGATCATCGTCTTCATGTAAAACGTAGTAAGAAGATTTCAAAATTGGGTCAAGCTAGTAAGCAAGGAGGTAACGGTGCCGGTGGATCACTACCCTCACCACAATAGTCAGGAAGTAAGTAGAAAGAGTGGGACCCACAGCAAGGGGACTCATCGAAAAAATAGCGTCTTGGGGGTTTTAATTTTGACGAAGGTGGTTTTAGGCATGGTCAAGGTGCCCATAAGCGGCAGCAGCAGCAGGTGGGCCAACAGGGCCAAGCAGGCCCAAGTATTAATGTAGGTCGAGGCCATCTGGGCCAAGGCTTGGGACAGTTTCAGAATAATAATCGTGGCCAATTTCTGGAGAATTTTGCGAGCCACTATTTTCAGTGTGGTGAATACGGTCACATTAAGAAAGATTGTCCACAGTTGATCAGGGGACAATTGCCTAGGGATCCTCAGCATTACTTGGAGTATCTACAGCCTCCAGTGTCTGTTACAGCAGTCCCTCTACCAAAGACGGACATGTGTATCATATTCAGGATGCTTTACTTCCTCTAGCCCCGCCAGCACCACCAGCCATTGAGGGTAAGTTTCCCATTCACTGGTATGTGGGTCGAGTATTATTTGATATAGGTGCAACACACTCGTTTATTGCTAGACATTTTTCTCATTCGACGGGGTTGATTAAGTCTCCTGAAAGTACTTTTACTAGTGTGGAGTCTTCCATGGGTGAAGGTTCACTTGTATTCTTTGTTTGTAAAAGGGTAGGTGTAGACCTTGGTAATTTACGTTTTGAGGCCTATTTACGCGTCCGGGATATGGTCGGGTATGACGTTGTTTTGGGTATGGACTGGTTAGTGAAATAACGTGCTATGGTAAACTGTTATGGGAGGAGTATAGTATTTTCCATTCCATGGAAAGAAATGTTCTCAGTGGCTATGTCTCTTCCAGAAGGAGGTTCGATCACACACTTGTATCGCATTGAGGAAGAGACTTTACGAGAAATAGATATTTCCTTAGATTCGATTCCTATTGTTAGAGAATTTGAGGATGTTTTTCAGGAGATTCCAAGCTTTCTTCCAAGCCATGAGATTGAGTTTGTAATTGATTTAGCACCAGGGACTCGACCGATTATGAGAGCTCCGTACCATATGGCTCCTTTATAAATGACGGAGTTGAGAGATCAAATTCAGTAGCTGTTGGAATAAGGGTTTATTCGGCATGGCACATCGCCATGGGGTGCTCCTGTGTTGTTTGTTAAGAAGAGAGATGGTTCCCTATGATTATGCATTGATTCCTGGTAATTGAATAAGGTCACCATCAAGAATAAGTACATGTTAACTTGGATCTATGATTTGTTTGATCAATTAAGGGGAGCGTCGTACTTCTCTAAAATAGATTTGAGGACTAGGTATCACCAACTGCGAATTTGAGAGAAGGACGTGACCAAGACTGCGTTCTTGACTAGATATGGGTCCTATGAGTTTTTTGTTATGCCTTTTGGGCTGACCAACGCTCTTGATGTCTTTATAGACATTATGAATCGGGTGTTTCATGAATTTTTAGACCAGTTTGTCATAGTGTTCATCGACGACATTCTAGACTATTCTTAGACTAACGATGAGCATGCCGAGCATCTACGATTGGTATTGCAGACACTACGAGATCATCAAATCTATGTTAAGTTCTAGAAGTGCGGTTTCTGGTTGCAGGAAGTGCAATTTTTGGGTCACATTGTGATGGCTGACGGTATTTTCGTAGACCCGAGTAAAGTTTCTGCGGTGAGGGAATGGGGTCAACCCATGACGCCTACGGAGATTCATAGTTTTCTGGGTTTGGCGAGTTATTACCACCATTTCATTAATGGTTTTTCCAAGATTGCGATCCCTTTGATAAACTTGACCTGGAAGGGAGTGAAATTTATTTAGGATGATTCCTGCAAGTTAGCTTTTGATGAATTATAGGATAAGTTGACTACTACTCCTGTTCTCGGGTTACCAAGATCGGGAGTGGACTATTTAGTTTTCACTGACGCATCTCTACAAGGATTCAGAGGTGTATTACAATAGGAGCATAGGGCCATTTCTTACGCGTCTCGCAAGATAAATCCCCATGATAAGAAATACCCTCTGTGTGATTTGGAGCTTTCCACTAAAGTGTTCGCCTTGAAGATATGGAGACATTACCTCTTGGGTGAGAAGTTTAGTCTTTTTATCGACCACAAATCGTTGCAATACTTGTTCTCACAAAAGGACCTGAATATGCGGCAACGTCGGTGGTTGGAGTTCGTAAAGGACTATCAATTCGATATTCACTACCACCCAGGCAAGGCAAATGTAGTAGGGGATGCACTGAGTCGAAAACCAATGGGGGAACTAACGAAAATATGGAAGGTTAAATGGAAAGAGCTTAACCAGGAGGATGCTGTGACAAGAGCATTTACGTCAGTGTTGACTGTTATGCCTGTTATTGTGATGAGAGTCGTAGAAGCGCAAGGAAGGGACAAAGATTGCCAAGATCGGGTACGTTTATTATTAACCAAGGGAGCGGAGTCCTACACTATTAGTTCTGAGGGTGTCCACGGGAGACTTATAGTCCCGAATGAGGGATATTTGAGACATGCCGTTATGATAGAGTCTCATGGGTCAAGATTTACTCTTTATTGCGGATTGAAGTTGAGTACCTCCTACCACCCGCAAACGGATGGACAAATGGAGAGAGTCAACCAAATGTTGGAAGGCATGCTTCGAATGTGCGTACTTGACTTTGGAGGAGGATGGGAGCAATACCTTCCATTGGTCTAATTTGCTTATAATAATTCATACCAATTCAAAATAGGTATGGCACCGTTTGAGGCATTTTATGGCCAGACGTTTAGATCACCTACTTTTTGGTTGGAAGTAGGACATAATAAGCTCCTTGGATCTGAAATGATCCAAGATACCTCTTCAAAGATTGAGCTTATCTAGAAACTGCATTCGAATTGTGCAAGTCCACCAAAAAAGCTATGCCGAAGAGAATAAGAGGCATTTAGAATTAGAGGTGGGAGATCAAGTTTTGGTGCGGGTATCCCCGATGAAGGGCCAAACGGGATTCGGGTAGAAAGTTAAGCTTGCACCGTGCTATGTAGGCCCTTTTCCCGTTATTCCAAAAGTAGGCCCCATAGCTTATCAACTTGCTTTGTCGGAACACCTACAACAGATTCATGACGTGTTTCATGTTTCATCCTTGAAGAAGTATACGAGGTGTGAAGGAGCTCATTGGCACATTCCTTTGGATGATATCGAGTTGCAACCCGATATTTCGTATGAGGAACAACCGGTCACTATTTTAGATCACGGAGAGCGTAGGCGAAGGACGAGAGTGGTACCAATGGTTCAAGTCTAGTGGGGACACCACAATGTCGAAGACTCAATGTGGGAATGAGAGATTGATATTCTAGAGAAGTATCCACACCTATTTTTACAAGGTACGCCTGAATTTTAAGGGCAAAATTCCCTTGTAAGGGGGGGGGGGGGGGGGGAGAGTATGTAATACCCCTTATTTATGAGTAATTATTTTATAATAAATTGCCTAGTGGGTTAATTTTATAAAATAAAGGAAGTAAAAGAAAATATTTCTTTAAGTGATTTAAAGATGATATTTACTGAGTTTTGCATATTTACTATCGAGTGAATGTAGCATCATATTATGTTTTGTTGCGTCGTTGTGCTTCAAGTGACGAATATGACTTATATTCCAATTAGATCATTATTAATGAATTAATATGAAGTTGGAACATGAAATAATTTATGATATCTCGAATGAAAATTTAGAGGGCACGGTTAGACCCAAAATGGTTGAGATAGTCAAAATAAGTACCAAGTTGTATTTTTGGGTTCCGGGTACTTTTGACCGGTTATGATTTAATTATGTTGTTATGAGTCATTTTAAATGTGCATTAGCAATGAGTAGACTTGATACAATTGGGTATTTTAGTCTTGATAAATCATTTATTTCTCATTTATTCCTAAACCTAAAAGAGAGTTAGAGAGAGAGAGAGAGAGAGAGAGGGAACTTGGGAGAAAAGGGGAGAAAGAGGAGATTTGTTGATTGGAGCTTGGAAATCGTTGCTATAAAGAGAATCTGATACTAAAGACTTGAGGCAAGTTTCTAACTTGCAATTATGTATGATTTGTGTGTATAATTTGTATAGATAATTGTGTTTGGAAGATTTAAACCATTTGTGGGTTTTTGATGATTTTTGGTGTTTAAACCATCAAACATTGATATAGATATGATTTGAGTTGAATTAATTAGTTAGTGGTGGTGTAAAAATGATTTGGTGTTAGTATGAGTTGATTATGTTAGGAGTTTAAGGAAGAAAAAATAGGTTTTGGGGTATTTAGGGTTCATATAACCCGTAGCCGAAATTGGGCTATCTGACCCAGGCAAATCGATTCGCCATTAGCGAATCGATTCGCTAAAATGGTAGGTTGCAAGTCTGAGTTTGGCGAATCGATTCGGGTAGTTCGAATCGATTCGGGTAGTTCGAATCGATTAGAAAAATAAACAACAAGTTTGTTTCTCTTGATCGAATCAATTTGGATGGACCGAATTGATTCGCTTCCCAGACCAAACCGATTCGAAAATCCTTCTGTTTTGGGATATTTTTCTAACTGAGTTTCAGCCCATTTCTTTTAGGTTTTAGTCTTAGTAACCTCATACTATGAACTAAAATAGAGTACTAGAGTTACATTAGGGGGATTAATACCTTCGATTAGAACAAGGATAATTGAGCTTAATTAGGGAGCTATTTAATAAAAGTTAGTGCAATATTTAATCTAGTAAGCTAGTCTAGGACTAGGGGAAAGGAGGGTGCTATGGTTTTGGTCTTTTATAGATTTGGATGAGGTAAATTACACTTAGTAGCTTATGGTGTCGTTGTGAAATTTTGGAAGTTAGTATGGGGATATATAAATCGTTGTGGTTTATGTTGGTAAACACATATGGCTTAGGATATAATGTAATACACATTTTAAATTGGCATATCTAGTGATTTATGACTTGCATATACATACCTCTCTAAATGCTATCATAAGGGAAGTTATGCGCATGAGGTGAAGTCCCCTGGCTAGTGCATGTAGGGAGAATATAGTCCTCGAGCATAGGACCGGTGGTTACATTGTGTTGTTTTTTTATTCGAAGTGAGATAATTCCGGGTATGGTTATGACTCACTGTTGAAGGTATATGGACGCTTACCACACGACGCGATTTAGGATGCCCATGTAGTCTTGGTTATAGGCCCTGGAAGATGATAGCTATTTAGGGGCGCATCCAGTGGGGTGACTCCCGGAAGCATGGTATTAGAATCGTTATATTTTGATTGTAACTATTCTCACGAAAGTGGCATTTTATAAATGGCTAAGGAATTTTATAAATCAATGTATGGGATAAGTTTCCTAATGAGAAATGGCCTAGTGAAGTCATATTGTACACATATGTAATGTAAGATTAATGAATTGAAATTGAGTTATATCTCTTGTATTGATGAATAGTTAATCTTGTTTGTAAGGTTAGCAACTCATAATTGTCGTGCATTTTATTCACCCATATATCATATCCACTCTGCGTGGACCCACATTTTGTAATTGTATATATTGTTTTTATTTGTCTATAATACTCGGTGTAACCTGTTTATATCAGTCTGTTATCCAACAACTTATTCGGTTATTATTTGGTTGTATGATGGTTATACTTTTAAATGTCTTTTGATTGCAACTTCTTTTATAATTGGATCATCGAAATTGTTTTTATCAAACTTGTAAAATTAGTTGACACCCATTTTCTAAAATATTGATGGTTATCTCGTACTGTTTTATATGCGACAGTGGTGCTAAGAATGGATCATCTATTATTCCTATATTTATTGGAGTATCGGATTGGCCACCTCTTATTTTATTAAGCAGGGTCTCATAGTGGGTAATCTAAAAGAAGAGTAAACTTAACTTTTTGCAAAGCATTTTAGAGTATATAAATATTCCTCCAAGGTTAAAATGCTTTTAAGGTGTTAAAACACTCACGAAGTTAGTGTGGATAACCTAATAGTATTTTGGAAAAATTAACACTTGTGAAAATGGAGTAAAAGACGAGTTTAGAAACAAATGGGTAATATGGTAATTGAACTTAAAGTCGATCATTTTTATTGAAAAATGTATTAAAAAAAATGGTCCTAAAAGAATATGATTTTTGAAATAAAATCAAGATTAAAGTCTAAAGGACATAAAATGATAAATTTCAAAATGTAACACAAGTTGGGTGAAACCTCAGATTTTTGGCGTCGGCTGGGTAAAAGGAATAATGGAATAATGTGGACATTTGTAAAATATTAAAACACATTAAAAAGAACTTTAATGACACTAGAATAATTAAGGAGGGCCCAGTGCCTTGGGCTGAAAAATCCAAAACAACTGGCCAGAGCATATGGTCCGCATAACTGACGATGTGGAGCTTGTTGAAGTATGTGGTATTTGAAAGATTTCAAAATAAGATAAAAGAATAAAGAACATGTCAAGAAATGGGTTGTGTGGTGAAATGTGTTAATACAACCTAACTTGAAGGAATTAATAAATGTTCCGGTAAAAGTTAAAATGGATTGTATATGTGTAATTGATTAATGTCCATAAGATAAGAAAAAAGGTAAACTAAATTAGTAAATGGGTGGTTAAACAATTTAAGTGGTTAAACCCATAATTAACACAAGAATGTGTTGTAAAAGGTTTTCAATGTCCCAATAAGTATTTCTAACACGGTGTTCGTGTGTGTTGAAAGGGCGGGTTTTCCACGAAAATACTAATGTGTATTGGATGAAAGAAAATTGGTGATTTCGGTAAAGAAATGGCCTTGGGTCAAATCAATTATAGTGGTTTCAATTAGGGTCAATTATTAAATAGTCCCTACTATAAATATATATTTTTTAAAAAGGACACATATTTTTAGTTTAACCCATTTAGTCCCTCAAGCACTCAATATCCTCTTATTTTTAGAGGTCTGTGCCAGCGGCACTCCCTCTCCAAAATATGTGGCAAAGGACTTTTTGAGGCAAAATAAAAAAGTTTGGACTAAATGGGTATTAAAAAATGTCCGAGGGACTATTTGGTATATGTCCCTTTCAATTATTGAACCCTGTGTATTAAATAAAACGAAAAATGCTAAAGTGAGGAAAGGGAAGTCTTTTATAAGATTAAGGTAAATTAATCTTGACAAATAAGGTTTTGGAAGTAAAACTATTTTATGAAGTATATATATATATATATATATATATATATATATATATATATAAGGTGGTTGCATGTGCAAGTAGGCAAAACGTGTTAGTCTTCTTTCTTCCAGTCAATTCTATACTGCATTTGTATATTTTTCACTTAGCATTTGACTCACACCCTCACTTTACTACGGCAGGTTGGGAGCGGGTTCGTGTTTTGAGAGTGTTATATTGGTAAGTTCTTCTTTATTATTTACGTTAGTTGCTTTGTACGATGGGACTTCGGGGTGCTCCCCATGGGTCCCTCACGTAGTTTATTTTGAAATTCAAATTGCATGCTAAACAAGAGAAATGTTAATTAAAATAAAACCAGACTACTAACATTATATAAATTATTTCAGGATACTTAATTTTGTGATATACAATTTAATTTTAAAAATTATTGCATCAGTGTTTGATGTCAAATAATATCAATGAAAATATGTCAACCACTAATATTCAGTTAATTATAACTATCATATTTATGGATTATGCATTTGATGTCCAACACTATATATTATTATTAAGTGAATTCACGTGATACACTATTAATTAATATTCACATACAAGAATGTAACGTCCCCAATTTCAGATTATGGCCTGTATTTGACATCTGATCCAATAAATATGAACATAGAGTTAAAATTGAACCCGTATCAAATACCCATACATATACATTATAGCCTATCATCTAATCCAACTTAAATGAATATGGATATTCGAAATTGAATCGTATATCTAATATTCACACATTTGAATTGCAACTTGCGTTTGACATTTAATCCAACTTAAACATGAATGCTAGTTTTCAAAATTAAATCATAATATGAATTATCATGTGTTTGACATTTAATCCATATTATACATAAACATTAGTAATAAAAATAAATCATAAAACTAATATCCACACAGATGAATTATAGCATACGTTTGGCATTTAATCCAACATAAACATAAATATTAGTAATAAACCTAAATTAAACATCTAATACACAGATATATGAATTATACCTTGAGTTTGGCATCTAATAAACTATAAATGTGAATATTAAAATCACCGCAAAAAAAATAAAAAAAATAATCTGCTAAAAAATACATAATAATTGGGAAAGTCATATATTTTTGTCAAAGAGTGAAAATATGTGTTATCACCACACAGTTGTAAATAATCACTTTAGGGTCTCAGAACAATTGACGTAATTTTGAAGTCAATAATATTTGGGAAAGTCATATAGTTTTATCAAAGAATGAAAATTTGAGTTATCACGAGAGGGTTGTAAATAATCGCTTTAGGGTCTCAGAACAATTGACAGAATTTTTGAAATTAGTTTTCGGGAGTGAGATATTGATATTAATATTATTACCAAAAAATAATTTTGAAGACTTAAACAACATTAAAACGCAAAATATGATCATATAGATATTGAGATAGGAAAAAGCATGGATAATGACAATGAAAATTGATATACCGAGAATGATAAAATATAGGTAATTAGAGTGAAAATATAATTTTTGAATGAAATAATTAATATAATTAGGGTCTCCACACTCAAACAAATATACAAACACGTCCGAATCGCAAAATGATATATTTGCATTTCATATGTTTCGACCACAATTTTTAGCTCCTGCCCAACATGAGAGATTTAAATCATGAAGTCATTTTATTATAAAGGTTCTCAAAATTGCTTGCATAAAAATTAGCTACAATTTGGAGACAAAATATAAACGAAGAAGAAGAAGGAAAAAACCACAATCTTAAAATAAACAAATAAATAAATAAAATTGAATCATACATCTAATATCAACATATTTGAATGATAGCTTGCATTTGACATTTAATCAAACTTAAACATGAATATTAGTTTTCAAAATTGAATCATAAATCTAATGTCCTCATATGAATTATAGCCTGTGTTTGACATCTAATCTATCTTATACATAAACATTAGTATTAAAACTGAATCATAAATCTAATATCCACACAAATGAATTATAGCATGTGTTTGGCATTTAGTCCAACATAAACATAAATATTAGCAATAAACTTGATTCAAACATCTAATATCCACATATTTTAATTATACCCTTAGTTTGACATCTAATAAACTATAAACCTGAGTATTAAAATCATTGTGAACAAATAAAACAACTGATGTGGAGAAAAAATACATAATATTTGAGAAAGTCATATATTTTTGTCAAAGAATAAAAATTTGAATTATCGCTACAGGGATCCGTAAATAGTCACTTTAAGGTCTCGGAACAATTGACGAAATGTAGAAATAAATAATATTTGGCAAAGTCATATATTTTTGTCAAAGAGTGAAAATTTGAATTATCACAAGAGGGTTATAAATAATCATTTTAGGGTCACAGAACAATTGACAGGATTTAAAAATCAATTTTTGGGAGTGAGATATTGATATTAATATTATTACTAAAAATGACAAAAATACAATTTTGAAGGCTTAAACAACGTTAAAATGCAAAATATTATCACATAGATATTGAGATAGGAAAATCATAGATAATGACCATGAAAACTGATATACCAATAGTGATAAAATGTAGGTAATCAGAGTGAAAATATAACTTTTGAATCAAATAATTAATACAATTAGGGTCGCCACACTTGAACAAATCTACAAAATACGTCAGAATAAAAAACAAATAATCATATTTTCATTTCATATGTTCCGACCACAATTTTTAGCTCCTGCCCAACACGAGAGATTCAAACCATGAGTCTTTCTATTATAAAGGTTCTCAAAATTACTTGCATTATAAATTAATAAAATTGAAGCTGCCATTTAAAATATGTCGTTTAGTTGCTAATTCTCGACAATATTGGTCTTATGCACTTAATTGTTCAATATGCAGGCTTAATGCACGTTGCGGTGTTCAAACGCGTATTTCAAGGTAATTGTGCATTTTATGGAGCTAAATACCAACCTCGTAACATTACCCGAGCCTAAACCTAACCTAAACCAACCCCGAATCCCGTGTGTGCCTAATTTGCCTTTTTATTATTTTTTTAGATTTTTAGTTTGAGTCATTTTTATTTTTAAAATTTATTTTAGATTTATTTAGTATTTTCTAGGTTTTATTTTATTTTATAAGTATATTTTTATTTCATTTTTTATTCTATTAGATTTTAGTTTTAGTTTTATTTCATTTTATTAGGATTGGTTTTTTTTAGGAATTCATTCATTTTTAGTTTTTATTAGATTTTTCATTTTTTTTATTTTATTATTTTTTAATAGTTTAGGATTTTAGTTTTAGTTTTATTAGATTTTATTTTTATTATTTCTAGTTTTATTTTTATTTGATTCTTTATTTTATTTTTAGTTTTTTAGTTTATTTTTATTAATTTTATTTTAGTTAGTATTATTTTAAGGATCACAATTTGACACACACACACAAAGACTCACCCACACCCCTAAACTAATAACTAACCCTCACCCTACTTACTTACCATACACCCACACACACCATAACCCACACCACTCCTTCAACCTTCCACCATTCTCTCTCTTCTTTCCAACAACCCATCTCCTCTCTCTTCCCCCATTAACAACACCTCCAACAAAACTCCAACACACTCTCCTTTTCTACCTACAGACCGCACCCTTCACCCCTTCTCCAGAAACAAAGCCACTGGAATCCCATCCCCGGCAGCACCTTACCCTCGCCGGCGACCACCGAAACCCACGCCACCTGTGCCCTTTTACAGTTGTAGCCAGAACCCGACTCCCCCTAGCCCCCTCCGATCTCCGACTGTAAACCCCCTGCCGGCGTTATCCCCTTACGCAGGCAGCGCCCAAGCGATTCCGCCGGCGACCTCCTGGTCCAAACCGGCCAGCCACCTATCGCCAACCGACCCTCTCTTCTCCCTAACCCGCCGTTGATCCTCTTGAAACACCTTCCAACGGCGTCGCCCCTAGTCCGACCACTCCGGCAGCCCCTCTCCAGCCTTGACTCGCCGGCGCAGCCCCTTCCACTCTGACCCGACTTTCTCCGGCCCTTGCTCAACCCGAGTACCACACTCCATCAACCCATGTTACCAAAATACCCATTTCCAACCCAACCTTATCCCACCATTCCAAACCAAGACCCATATTCTCCCATATAGCCACGACCTGCATAAACCCAAGGCAAACCAAAACAATGACCAAGTCAATGCCCATGTGCCAATAAAAACACTTAACCTCCATTTTACCCATAATACCCTTTCTTAATACTTTTCCAAAATCCCCAACTAATCTCTTCTAACAAAATACCCAAATTACCCCTCAACCCAAATCAGATTTTTTTCCAAATATCCTCACACCTCACATCCCCATGCACATGTGCTCTCACCTTTTCCAAATGTTCACCATAACAAATTTTCATTTTTACCCCCATGCTCCATGCCTACTATAAATTGAAGAAGAAGACCCCAAATCAAAGATCAAGAGCTTTTAGGTAGAAAAATTCTAGAGAGAGAATTATAGGAAAAACACCATTTGTAAATAGTTTTATTTTATTCTCTTTATTTTTATTTGTGAGATTAAATATTATAAGAGAGTTAATTGAGTGAATATTTTAATTTTAAATCATTTGGATGCTCAATTAAGTGGTGTATGCTTTAATTTGGAAGAGTAGAGTTCAACTTTCTCAAAGAGATTTAGTTTGCTTGTTCTATTATATTCTCTTTTATTTTAGTAGCGTTGATTATTAATTTGTCATGTTTAATATCATGTTAGGCGAAATTCCCTTTTAAGGGGTGGGGTAAAACCCTTATTTGATGTTATTTTATTTTAATTAGTTTAATTACTTGAAATTTCCCTTTGAATGTTAATTTTGGTCACCCACCCTTAAATTTACACCTCGAGAGAGGGTAAATGATTTTCGAGAGAAAATCGAAATTCTAGTTATAATACCCATTTTAGATTCGACTATAACTTGAATTTCTTAAGTGGAATATTATAACTTGAATTTCAACTATAAATTTATTTTCTAATATTGAAACAAATTTTAATTGATCGATCCTAGCGGGTGATTAATTAAAAGGAGTGTAGTTCTAATTTTCTAGAGTTGTGGGGTGTTAATTTTAACTTTCTAAAAGATTACTATTCTAATTACACTTGCAACGAGAGTTGGTTTGTAATTTTAATATTAATTTGGAAGAATTCAAATAATTAAATTAATTAATTAGAATAATTAAAATTTGTGGTGTAATCCCACTCCTTGTTTGTTCTCAAAATTATTTACCTCACTTTATCTTTTATTTTAGTGTTAGACTTTAATTTTCATTTTAGTAAATTTCTAGTTAGTTATTTTCATCTCACACTTTAATTTAGTTTAGTTTAAAACCTCACCATACCCTATTGTTTTAATATTATAAAAAGATAAAAAAAATTAGAAAAGTGAAAAAGCACAAAAAAAGAAAATAAAAAGTGAATTACAATTGAATTTGTTCCATTTGCTTTACTCCATAAAAAGTGGATTGATACCCTTACTTACCTCTACACTTGAGTTTATTATTTGTAGGTATGTGAGGTTTTGATTAGAAGGCTTGTTCAACAACGACCAATACACCAAAAAGTTCTTTCTATCAGTGTCCAGACACAGGGACGCCTGGATGGCACTTCTTTCGAGTCAGACGTCTGCTGCAGCAACTATGGATGCATGCAGGTTTTCGATAAATGCTTCTACCTTTGTACTCTGGATAGGAAGTACTGTATAAATATTCGGCCAATGGCCCAATTGCATTTAGTTATCCTTTTAGCAGCATTCAATTTGGTTGTATATTTTAACCGAGTGTACGGTTATTTTATTTCATTTCAGTTTCATTTACGCATACACTGTGTGGATGTTTTATTTGAATTTTTTTAAAAATAGTAGTTAAGTAAAATTTTTGACGCCATCCTAATAGGTTATTAGTAATTAAATGGATTTTTGACAGTGATGCTAAGAATGATCCATATGATGCTCCTGTTTTAATTTGATATAGGAGTGATCGCCCGGTATTTTATTTGGTGGGTTGTCACACCTTCATATTCTAATAGTGGAAAAATAAACAATATCCTAATTATTCAATTCTAATATTTATTTTATTATTTTTTCGATCATGAATCATTGAAAAAAAAGGGATGTAGAGATAATGTTCAGAAGTGTGATGAGTTTGTAATATAATTGTATTAAATCTTTTAGGCAATTCATTTTCACGTGATACAAACATGTTCAGTTTTATGTAAATATCTATGAAATATTATTATCGGCACTAAAGAATTCTTTAAAGTGGTTTACATGTGCTAAAAATTTGGACAAACAAGACAAGATGCAAAGATTGAATCCAAAAGAGTTTTTATTCACTCTCTTTAACTTATTGATAACAATGAGGTTATTCTCTTTATTGTACTAGTCAAGTAAGCAATCTTTATCGGCTAAGGATTAGAATTAAAAAGTACAAGGATAAAGCTAGGAAACTAGCAAATGGTTACCTATTCTAATTAGGAGACATTTCACTAATTAACCAATAAAGATTAAATACTTTGTTAGATTTGTTTGAATTATATGTATGTAGAACTTTTGTGCTGTAAATCTAATAATATAATATAATTTTGGTGTCTCTTTAGAGAGAATTGACACTTGTCCTAATTGTGAGGTTGCCACGTGGCTTCAATTAATATCTCCCCATTACCCATTATTGATATTTGTTTCTTCTACCAATGTTGCAAAGTTACAGCCGACTCTATCCATTCCTCTTTTATATGTCCATTGAAGAGAAATGTCAATTAATAACAAAAGAGGTGCATAAAACCAAAAAAGTAATTTCTAAAGAAAGTTGGAGCTGATCCACGACAGGGTGTTTCTTTTGAAATTTGTCTTTTGGGGTTTCCCATATGATCCTCTTTATTCGTTTTTGGGTGCATTTTTTTATTTCTCTGGAACACGTAATCTATGAAGTTTATTGCCCTTTACAACTTTGTTTCTCTCTTTTTGAGATATATTTTTTGCTAAGTTCCATTGTCCATAATTTGAGGTTTAATAACCTTGTGTATGTTTTTTTTTGTATATTCAGGTTTTTTGTCGTTAGAAACCTTTCTATTTTCTCTCCCAGTGCACATATTTCTTTGTGAATATTGTTTGTTTAACTAATGTTCATACAACTCTTGTATTAGGGTAAGGTGTATTATTTTTTTTATCATTATTTCATGAAGCTTTTACTTTTTTTTTAAAGTTGGGATATATAGTATATTTTACATTTACATTTGTTAGATTCAATTTTAATTTTTAACTTTTTTTTTCTTCATCTTTATGATCACAAACAGATATATATTTTGTCGAATGTTTGACATTTTCCTCTCAAAAGCATATTGTTTTTTATATGCTCAAAAATAGATTTATACCTTCATTTGCAGATGAATTTTTAACAAATCACAAAGGTGTTCTACTATTCTCTCCTAGTTGGTTGATATACTGCATCTCTTTTTGATGGCTTCATGTGATATGTATGCTAGATTATTTGTTTTGGTTTTTCATTTTTTAGTTTGAACTACTGGCGGTAGCCTGGTTTGGTTCAAGATTTTTTTTAGAAATTCTTAAAATATACACACATCACAAATAGGGTTCAAGATTGTAAGGACACAAATTTCCAATTGAGTCCATATATAGTTTTGGCTCAATTCCGGATAAAAACATTTATTCATAGGATAGTATTTAATTGTAATATTCTCAAGCCTATGAAGTGTTTGTTGAAGACGTAGTGGCAAAGAGTATAAAGCTTCATCAATATGCCGGTTTGCGTGCCTCGTTTCTACATCATCAACTATGGTTCCATGCTCCCAAGGTATGAATACAATATTATATATATAGGAGCTTGGAACTTGTTTATTGGGTGTTAGGTTTAATAAAAACTGTGTTTTAATTTCAGAAAGAATTTATTAGAACTTTAAAATAAGTTTATAAAGTTTTATGGGCTAAAATCGAATTTTCCAAATTTCTGGAAGTTCGTTCGATATGTCATTCGAACGAGATTGTTGTTCGAACGAGATTGTTGTTCGAACCAGATGTCGTTCGAACGAGTTTGCCAACGAGTTTCCAGTATAGGCCTTTGAAATGTTGTTCGATATGTCGTTCGAATGAACCTTATGTTCAAACGAGATATCCAACGAGATTCTAACGAGTTCAATCTGGAACGTCGTTTGAAGTCTCGTCAGAACGAGATTTCGTTCGAACGAAATGTCGTTCGAACGAGATGCCAGGCGGGAACAGTTTTTTGGCAATTTTTCACCCACTTCCCACTTAGTTTTTAACCAACTTTTTCAGACTTTAATATATGCGGGAATCACTTTTGATAATCTATCTTTTTCACAACCTTCTAACTCCTAGAGAGTGTTTTGAGAGAAAATTCAAAGATTTGTTTTGAGTGAGATTTTTTAGAGAAAAATATACATCACTCTTGTTTACACCCAAATGAGTTTATTCCAAGTTCTTATATACATATCAATTTCTTGGAGTTTGGCACTAGTTTTTCTCTACACCGAATTGAAGAGAAGTTTGCATTAATTTACCCACTTGGAGAAAGGCTCCTAGTTCGGGTGACGATGACCATATAAAGTCCTATCGGTGGATTCCGAGACCGCGGTGTTGTTCCAAGGTTATTCGCTAGGAAGAGGTGTCTACAAGGAGAAGCGTCGAGACTTGATGTGACACCCCGCCTAATTAAATACCGGGCGATCACTCCTTTATTAAATTAAATCAAGGTATACAGTCACTACACCAAAATGGGCAAATTGTCACCTTTCAGCCGGCCAGCCTTGTCAAGGTCATTGACCGTGACAAAAAACATGCGTTTTTTGTCACGGTCATTGACCTTGACACGAACGTGACAACTAATTGTCACGGTCAATGACTATGACAAGTCCGTGACAAATTCACTTGTCACGGACTTGTCACGGTCAAAGACCTTGACACGACTGTGACAATGTTCGCAGCAAAAACCCTATCCCCCTTCTTTTTTCCCTCATGCGCCGTTCCCTCAATCTCTCTCTCTCTCTCTCTCTCGACGCTGCTCTCTCTCTCTCTCTACTTTCAGGTCCATTTTCTCTCTCTCTTCCATTTATATATATATTTGTGTGTATATTTATGTGTGTATGTGTATATATATATGTGTGTATGTGTGTGCGTGTGTGGGGGGTGGGGCAGGGTGGGGGTAGGGGGTGGGGCGGGGTGGGGCAGGGTGGGGGAGGGGGTGGTGGAGGGGGGCAGGGGGTGGTGTGCTGTGCTGTGTGTGTGTGTGTGTGGTGTGTGGTGGGGGAGGGGGTGGTGGAGGGGTGGAGGGGGTGGTGTGGGGTGGGGTGTGTGTGTTTGTGTGTGTGTGTGTGTGTGGTGTGTGGTGGGGGAGGGGGTGGGGTGGGGTGGGATGGTGTGAGTGTGTGTGTGTGTGGTGTGTGGTGGGGGAGGGGGTGGTGGAGGGGGGCAAGGGGTGGGGTGGTGTGTGTGTGTGTGTGGTGGTGGTGTGTGGTGGGGGAGGGGGTGGTGGAGGGGGGTAGGGGGTGGGGTGGGGTGTGTGTGTGTGGTGGTGTGTGGTGGGGGAGGGTCTTTAGTATCATTACAAAGTTAGGTACAATATTGAATTTATCACATATTATAAACGTAAGAACCATCCTAACAACATGCTTTACTAAGGTTAAGTGAATCTAAAAGTAAAACTTAGTTATCCCCTCCAAACCCAAAGATCCAAATAAACTCACTTAATGACCCCGAAACCTTCGTATACGATTCATATAACATTTGAATAAAGTAACTATGAATAAAACATGATTTAAACATGATTACAACATAAAAAACCTAATATAAATTCAATATTTACTCATAACACCCAATTCTCTATCAAGAACCATAGAAATTCAATCTCAAGCAATTTAATTTCAATCTCTACAAATTTATGCATGTATTCAAGGGATTTATGAAGGATTAATATTAAAATTCAATTCCTATACATAATCTAAAAATTCTAACTCAGATTCAACTAGAAATAAACCAAACCAAAGTAAATTGCCACCAATTTCAACTCTATTAGTTAAATTATAAATGTAATAGAATTAATCCATATAAATCAGATTTTAATCACAATTAGGTTTTAGAGTTACATAGATAGGCATAATCTAAATCAATTTCAGTCCTACAAATATTCTAATTAACTTCCCTCAAATTTGATGAATAACAAGGGCTAAAAGTAGGTTCGTGTGTGTGTGGCGGGGGGAGGGGGGCAGGGGTGGGGGTGGGGGTGGGGCACCCATTTAATAACTCTTTAAATATTTGGAAAAAACATAATATTACAAAATTGAAACGAAATGGTATTGACGGAACTTACACATACGTTATGTACTGTGCTCTTACGTTGAAAATTATTAGATAGAAAAAGAAAAATATAAATTGAGATAACCTTAGAATCTAATTAGGCTAAAAATATAATGGCATCAACTAACATATATACACAACACTAAAAGTAGACATCAATTTTATAAATAATTGATAATAGTTGGATAATAATTGGATAATAAACATCGGGAGGGGGAGGGGGAGGGGGTGGGGGTGGGTGGGCTTTTGAATATTATTTACATTCAAAATAAATAATTGATAATAGTTGGATAATAATTGGATAATAATTGATATTTTCATTCAAAATAAATATTTCATTCAAAAATATTGGATAATAATTGATATTTTCATTTAAACAATATATGTAGTTGTCACGGTCGTGGTGGGGGGTGGGGTGGGGTGGGGTGGGTAGGGGTGGGGTGTGTGTGTGTGCATAGGTGTGCGTGTGCATGTGTGTGTGGCGGGGGGAGGGGGCAGGGGGTGGGGGTGGGGCACCCATTTAATAACTCTTTAAATATTTGGAAAAAACATAATATTACAAAATTGAAACGAAATGGTATTGACGGAACTTACACATACGTTATAATATAGACGAAACATTTTTTTATCTGTACTATTAATTCAATTAATTCAATTAGGTAAAACGAAATGTGTACTATTAACATTTTTTTTATCTGTACTAATAACACTTTTTTTACAGCAAAAATGTCTCCTTCAGATGTTAGGGCGAAGATGATGATGCTGTTTATGATGATGTCGTCTGGGTTCGGTGGTAGAGGAGGCGACGAGGGCTCCTCCGCCCCTAGGCTCCCCAAATATGGAAAATTTGGGATTACCGTCGAAAACAAGTCGGAGCTTTTAGCTAGATCCCTCGAGCTGCTAAAGACGGTCATCGGCCCGGGGTTTATGAGTTGGAAGGAGGTGCCGTATGAGCTCAAGTTAGCTGTTTGGGCGGCACTACAGGTAATATTTATATGAATATTTCAATTTACATTTATATTTATATTTATATTTATTCGCAACTAACATTGTATTTGTTGGACATGAACAATTCAACTTGGATCCAAAGCTACGCGATTCCGTCTTGGAGCAGTTGAGGGAGCAACACAAGACGTGGAAGAAAAATATGCGGACACGGTACTTTGGAAAAACACGAGAGTCCATTTTACAAAGGCGCGGATCCGTCCCGCCCAAGGATCCGATCTCATTGGCACAATGGCAAAAGTTCATTGACAATGAGATCGAGGATCGACAATTGGCATCTCGCCAATCGGGGAGGAAAAATCGGGCTAAAAAGACGGACGTGCACTACTCCGGCCGGACCTCTTACGCTGAGGTGGAGCATAGGATGCAGGTAAGATTTAATTTATCTATCACTACAGAAATATATTATTGGATATTATTTTACTTTGCGGGGCCGATACTAATTTTACTTTACTTTATTTTATTTCAGGGGGTAGGGAGTGGGCCAGGGGTAAGCCACATAGGCTCGATACTTATGTGGCTCTTCGGACGAAGAAGGGGAAGGACAAAGAGGTGTCCCCGAGCGTCGCGACCACGATTGTAAGTAATCTGACAGTTTAATTATTGTTAATTACGTTATAATTTTTTAGTTTACTTATTTTACTAATCATGTGCTTTTTGTCGTTTCAGGCAAAGCTTAAGGAAGTGCATGAGTCGCAGTCTGATGCCGACAAGGCATCTTTGTCCACAGACGCACTCAGCTAAGTGCTTGGCTCTGATCGCAAGAGGAGGACAAGGGGAGTGAGCTCGCGGGTGGCCAAATCTAGGATCATCGGATTGGAGACGAGCGACACCGGCTTGGCTCGAACGATGGATTCACACGACGCGAAGCTGTCCCGTTTGGAGGCAACGGTCCAAGATATGTACGCATTCATGAAGCGTACGTTGGGTGAAAACCGTAAAGGTAAAGGGAAAGGGAAGGAGAAGGCGGTGGAGGAGGAGGTGCGGGAGGACGAGGCGCAGGATGACGAGGATGTGGACCTCGCTGCTTCATCACCGACACGTTCGTACTTCGACGATCCACTTCCCTATTTGACGCCCTCCAACAGACCATTTTCGAGAATTGGTTGGCTGAGCGTGTTCATATTGGACGTATTTGATGGCCAACGGATAGGGCGGGGGTTGAGGGACCCGAATATCGTCGAGGGTGGAATAGTCCATGGACGCGTGCTTCAAGAGATGGAGTCCCGGGTGCTCGTCACGCATGTCATACCCGGGAAGGAGAAATCCCTATTGTGGTTGCGCGAACAATGCGGCACGACGTATATTAGTGGGTGCGTGAATTCGTATATCGTGTGGCCTACTCACCTCCTCAGTTTTATCCAAGACATGTAGTCACATTATTTTCAAGTTTGTCCATTTTAATTATATTTGGATTATATCGTCATGTATATTATTTTTACTTTGAATATTTGGATTATATTGTCATGAATATATATTTGCATTATCTTTAGTTTGTGTTGGATATATGATGTTTGGAGCAGGTACAACGTTGCTATAACAGGTACAAATATACTGCTGGGCAGTGGCAGTGGCCATACTGCCCAGCAGATATTTTTTAAATTCTGCCCATAATTGTCACGGTCAATGACCGTGATAATTTTTTTGAAAAAAGGTCACGGCTTTGTCACGGTTTATAACCGTGACAAACGTGTCACGATCATTGACCTTGACACGACCGTGACACAAAACGCGAGTTTTTTGTCAAGGTCAATGACCGTGACACGACCGTGACAAAAAAAGTTGTATCGCCTCGAAATGTCACGGTCATTGACCTTGACAAGGTGGATTTGTCAAGGTCAATGACCTTGACAAATGGGAAGATTTGGTGTAGTGAGTTGGTTCATTCTCAGCATCACTGTCGATAAAAATAATTTTTCCAATTTAACACCCTAAATAATTAAGCTAAGTGTCAAAACCATTTTCATACATACATTCCAAATTTTATTTAAAGCAAAACATTTATTTTATTAACAACATTCAATAAGTAAGAATCACACCATATTAAATTCTGCAACATAAACAAATTAAAATAATACATTCGTCAATCGAATGTCAACATACGAAAACTAAGGTCACAAATCCAAACTGAATAAATCCCATAGAACAATACTGGAAATAACTGAAATACAAATGTCCAATAAAAATGGAATAATGGAAAGAGCTACACATGCTCAACTAGTGAAAGTACTACGAGTGGATCCGAATGAACGAAGTCATCTAATCAAGAGACCTGCAAATCCCACCTAAGCTGCAGCGCGTTCTTTCCAAGAGAACCTAAGCAAGACGCCCCTGTGGCTGGGCACCTGTAATACATACATATATACACAAGAGAGATAAAGAGAAAAAGAAACGGGTCAGAGCCCGATAGTGTGTTTGATTTAAAATACGTTTAGCAAGTATTTAAATTGATACAGGCCAATGCAACAACATATTAGTGCGACACTCTCTTGAGAAATTCTCACCTCTCTTCTAATGCGCACACCTATCGCACTAACTTTCCCCACGGTTTGTCTTATCATTTAACGCACTAATCTTTCAAATATTTTAACTTATCTTAGATTACTCGTAAGATTTAAAATTTCCACGATTCAATTGTTTGAAAAGAAGGTTTCAATTAATAACCAAAGTTCTCAATTTGACTTTATTAATCAATAAAGTTTTCTAGAGTCACATTTTACTTTCTCAAAACAAGTATTTATAATTGAGTCATCAACCATGTCCTACATATCACATCGCAGTAGGCAGTTCCAGATTTCAGAATTTCATATATATATTAACTACTCATAAAAGAAATAAAAATCATAACAGCACCCCAAATAAAACTATGGTGCGGGCATACTCTACTATCCAAAACCCCATATCACTCATATTAAGGGGAATACAATCGGAATCACTCTCGAATTGTATTAACACATACATAAACAAAATTGAGGCGAATAATAGATTCCAAGTCTCTAAGAGGATGGCACATGCCTGCGTCTCTTAGGACCGTCTGAACTATCACGTCGATAGCCTGTACCAAGGACATCTATCTTCTAGGGTACAAGTCAATATCCCCCATAAAGGTCCCATCGAGATAAGACTGTCCCAACGCGGTAACCTCAGGGATAGCAAGTAGCGTGGGCATGATTTTCACACATAGATAGCTTATGCATACGCAATCATATAACTATACTAACATTACCATTTCAAAAATGGGTAAATTCTCAATTCCCATAATTACGAAATTTGTATTTATTTCTTAATATTTAGTTATCACGTATAACCATTCACATCTTATTTTAATTTGAGGAACTTTTCCACTTACTACATAACGCTCATGGATTCTATCCTCCCAAGTATAAAATTTAGTAGGTATACACATTTGTCCCAAAGTAACTCTCTTACGCGTCTCTCTCTCTTAAATCATAAATTCACCGACCCTTATGTAATTATCCCAAAATTACAATCTTTGCCCGACATCAAGGGTCCCAAAATCTATTCACATGTCCTACTGGCCTTCCCTATCTCCTAAAACATTTTATTAAGGATGTCCAAGAATTATCTCACGATAAATTGAATTTAACTCATTTAAAAAGGGAAATAGGAGTCTTCCAGGAGGGGTCGATCGATCAAGGTATGGGGCTTGATCGATCGAACCTTCGATCGATCGAAGCTCTATGCTCGATCGATCGATCAAGCAGGTATTTTGATTTCTGCAGAATTGCAGTTACGGGTTTTACCACTTTTCTTCATCCAAATCCATATTTTCCAAACCCAAACGTCCCAAAAATTCTACTACTAACATTATAACAATATACCAGATGTTCCTAACGTAAGGCATGTACATTTTCATCATTTAGACATGGATTTTCAACCCAAAATTTTATCTAATTATCAAGAACCCTAGAATTTTCTTAAACAGATTTCTAACAAATCTTTCTCCAGAATTTCTTTCTTATAATCATAAAAAATTCGTGGTTAATTTCCTCTACATGGCAAGGGTTTCTAGAATCATCATATCAACCAATACTACATGGATTTTCCTATTACAAATTAGGTTTTCTTCCACATATTTCATCCCTAATCATTCCTAAACTAATATGAAAATTGCACCAACGAAAAAAAAAAGAAAAACACTTGCCTGGGATTTTTGGTATTCTGATTTACGGCTGATTTTGGTATGGTTGCGTTCCTCGTCTTGCGATCTATGCGTTGGTGGCGACGGCGGTGCAAGCGGGTGGCTTTTTGGCATTGAATTGCCTTGAGAGCTCTCTCCTCTCTTCTCCAATGTCCGTCACTTGTGTTTAGAGTTTCTAACCCTAGGTGACCATTCAGATATCTGATATAACCCTTGGAATTTTCGTGGGTTTAATTACCCAAAAAGGTGAAATGTCCAAAACGCCATCCTGGGGTACCAATTAGGCCTAAAAACGCCCCGAGACCCAAACTAAACCCCCGGGTACACTTTTCTGACTATCTCGACCCTTTCGGATGCGTTGGCGCACTCAAAACGACCATACAAACAACTTATAAAATATTCACTTTTTATTTATCAAAATTACTTCCGACGTGACACGAGCACGTCCCGACTTAAATTTTCGAAATTGTCATTTAATTTACTCATGACATTCAATATAACCAATATCATATATATTACTTTGCTCATTAGTAATATTCAACAAATTTCCCATAATTACTAACTCTTGTCACGTTAATAATTATAACATAATTAATTTCCGAATTTTTTTATTAAATAAATCATTCACGTTAAATTTAATAAATCCCCAAATTAATATAGCTTAACAATACGGGGTATTACATACTTCTCCCCTAATAACGGAATTTCGTCCCGAAATTCAGAAAATAAGGCACACCTGGTAAAAACAACTCTGGATAACTCTCTCGCATATCTGCCTCACGCTCCCAAGTGGATTCTTCCACCTTATGATGTTCCCACTGGATCCGCACAAGTGGAACTATCTTCGACCTCAATCTCCTCTCACTATAGTCTAGAGTAGCCACTGGTCTCCCTCGTAAGATCTATCAGGCTGTAAGTCAATCTCATCTGTCGCAATGTGAGTATGGGCCATATCATACCAAAGATATCGTCTGAACGACGAGATGTGGAATACATCGTGGATGCGATGTAAATGTTCTGGCAGTCCCAACCTGTATGCAACCGTCCCAATCCTCTCAATGATGGGAAATGGTCCCACGTACCTCGGAGCCAACTTCCCCTTCTTCCCGAACCTCATCACTCCCTTCATAGGAGATACGTGCAATAACACTTGGTTCCCCACACTAAACTCCCGGAAGAACCGTTTCGCATCGGCGTAGCTCTTTTGCCTGTCCTGGGCTACCCGAATGCGACTCCTGATCATCTCAATCCTCGCGGAGGTCTCCTGAATTACCTCTGGTCCTAGCAACTTGTTATCCCCCACCTGGAGCCAACAAGTTGGGGAACTACAAGGCCTGCCGTACAAAGCCTCAAATGGAGCCATACCAATCATAAACTGATAAGAGTTATTATAAGCAAACTGTACCAGTGGAAGATGTGGCTCCCAACCTCCTCCAAAATCGAGAACACACATGCGTAGCATATCCTCTAACATCTGATTAGTGCGCTCTGTCTGTCCATCTGTCTGTGGGTGGTAAGCTGAACTCAACCTCAACTCAGTACCCATAGCCTCCTGAAAGCTTTCCCAGAAACGTGACACAAAAATCTTGTCTCTATCTGACACAATATTCAGGGGCACCCCATGTAATCTCATAATCTCCGCGATGAACAACTGAGCATACTAACCCGTGGTATAATCTGTCCGCACCGACAGAAAATGAGCCACCTTGGTCAAACGGTCTACAATCACCCAGATAGAATCGTGGCCCCGCTATGATGTAGGCAATCCTGTAATAAAATCCATGGAAATACTCTCCCACTTCCACGCGGGTACTTCCAATGGCTGAAGCAATCCTGACGGTTTTTGGTGGTCCACCTTTACCAGTTGGCAGGTAGAACACTTGGACACGAACTCGGCGATGTCCTTCTTCATCCCACTCCACCAGTATTATCTCCTCATATCTTGGTACATCTTATCGCCTCCTGGATGTACTGCAAATCGGGACCCATGAGAGTGAGTCATCACTGCATGACGTAATTCTGCTCCTTCTGGAACTACCAATATCCCATTAAATCGCAACCTCCATCAGAACTAACAGAATAGGACTCAGCACCCGCGGCCAGAAGTCGCACAATCTTCTCCTGGAAAAACGGGTCTATGGTATGTGCCTGTATCACCCTCGTAACAATCTCGGGTGTGACTGACATAATGAATATGAAAGAACGGGCTACTGCGTCCTGGTGACCTAACTCCTTCCACTTTGCTTTCCAGACGTCCGCTATATCGTCTACTGGTCTACGGCTCAACGCATCAGCAACTACGTTGGCCTTCCCCGGATGGTACTGTATTTCGAACTTATAGTCTTTCACAAACTCTAACCACCTGCGCTGACGCATATTCAGCTCTCGCAGAGTGAACAGGTACTGCAATGACTTGTGGTCTGTGAACAAACGGAATTTCTCCCCCAATAAATAGTGCCTCCATATCCTCAATGCAAAGATGATCGCTGCTAACTCCAGGTCGTGGGTGGGGTAATTCTTCTCATGCGGCTTAAGCTTGCGGGAAGCAAAAGCTATATCCTTCTCCTCCTGCTGTAGTACTCCTCCAAGCCCCCGTAAAGACGCATCGGTGTAAACCAGGTACTCCACACCCGGTTTCGGTAAAGCAAGGACTAGCGCTGAAGTAAGCTTGTCTTTCAGCTCGTAGAAAGCCAATTGACAAGCGTCATCCCAAACATATGGTACTCCCTTGCGAGTCAGATTGGTCAATGGACCCGCTATTTTGGAGAATCCCCTAATGAATCTCCTGTAGTAACCAGCTAATCCCAAGAAACTACGCACTTCCGTCGGTGTCGTGGGCTGCCCCCACTCCCTCACCGCTGACACTTTACTCGGGTCAACTGCTATCCCCTGCTTAGAAACAACATGGCCCAAGAACTGTACTTCTCGCAACCAGAATCCACACTTATCGTACTTAGCATATAGCTGATGCTCTCGTAGAGTCTGAAGGACCTCCCTCAAGTGCTCGGCATGCTCCTCCTCGGAGTGTGAATATATTAAGATTTCATCTATGAAGACGATGACAAACTGATCCAAGAACTCTCTGATACTCGGTTCATCAAGTCCATGAAAACGGTTGGGGCATTTGTGAGTCCGAACGACATCAACCAGAACTCATAAGACCCATATCTCGTCAAGAAAGCAGTCTTCGAAACATCCTGCTCTCTAATACGTAGCTGATGGTACCCCGACCTCAGATCTATCTTCGAAAAGAAAGTTGCTCCCCTCAGCTGGTCGAACAGATCATCGATTCGAGGAAACGGATATTTATTCCGTATCGTGACCTTGTTCAGCTCCCGGTAGTCCACACACAATCTTAATGAACCACCTCCCTTCTTTACAAACATAACTGGAGCGCCCCAAGGTGAGGTACTCCTACAAATGAAGCCCTGACCTAACAGTTGCTCTATCTGATCTCGTAGCTCTCGCATCTCTGCCGGAGCCATACGGTACGGTGCGCGTGCTATAGGTCACGTATCTGGCCATAAATCTATAATAAAGTCTATCTCTCGATTGGGAGGTAGGCCTGGTATCTCCTGAAATACATCGGAATACTCCCTGACAACAGGGATCGAATCTAAGGGAATCACAACCTCCTTAGAGGTATCCTCCTCTATGTAATACAAATGAGCGGTCGAACCTCCCTCTGGGCGAGGCATCGCCACTACAAACATCTCTTGCCCCGAAATGGCAAAAAACAATGCTCCCGCCGAAGAAATCAATCATGGCTCTATAAGCTGCGAGCCAATCCATACCAATAATCACATCATGCTCGTGCATATCTAAGAGTAACATGTCTGCGGGTAATACCAAGCTACCAATCTCTACCCCCACTCCCCGGCATATAAAGAAAATAAGTGACCCACTCCCCAGTGGTGAGTCCACACAAGTCACTGTGCTCTCTACGGTGGTTAATAACCCTAAGGTCTTCGCATAATATGTAGCTATAAAAATAATGCGTTGTCCCAGTAACAAACAAAATTCGATCCAAAGTTTCATGGATAGAAAACATACCCCAAATCGCGGGTGGTGCCTGTGGGGTGGCTGCCTGGTGGACATTATAGATATGTATGTACTGTAACTTCCCCTGCTGCACTGGAGCTACTGGAAAGGTTGGTAGCTTTAGTACCTGAGTTGGTGCTGGGAGAGCGATTGGAAAAAGTGGCCCCTGTGGATCATTACGGGCACCCTGCTACTGGGGGGACCTAACACTCTCTGGGCAATCCTGGCGTTTATGGCCATGCGTGCCACACACGAAACATCGGCCTCTGAAGTTCCTCCCCCTCTGACCTGCTGCTGTCGGTCTCGGCCTTGCTGACTTGGGACTTTATTCCTCTTTCGAAACTGCTTCATTTTACCACGTTGTTGACTAGAACTGACTTGGTCTTGGGTAGTTTGTTGTCGAAAGTTTGGTGTCTTTGCACATTTATTAGCTTTAGTCACATGCATTTGGTTAACCTCTCTAGGTCTTTTGCCCCCTTTGAGTTGTAGGCTGCGTTCTTGGTATTGTAAAACTGCAGTGGTAACTTCTTGTGCCACGATACCCGCTAACTCGGCGGTTGATATTTCCTTCGGGGATACCTGAGGTATGAGTCGATCTTGCTCGTTGACTCCCTTAACCGTCTTAGCTAGTTCTTCTTGACGGTCCATATGAAGATTTAAATAAATTTGGATTAGTTCATCATTCAAATAAATAAATTGCAGAAGCACGAATCCCCAATGTATAGAGATGAACACATCATTCCTAATATTTAGGGCTCTATATCAAAGAAAGTAACGCTGAAACATAATAGGCCGCACAGATGCTAAAGGACACTAGAACCTGATGCTCTGATACCACCTGTGACACCCCGCCTAATTAAATACCGGGCGATCACTCCTTTATTAAATTAAATCAAGGTAAACAGTTGGTTCAATCTCAGCATCACTGTCGATAAAACTAAATTTTCCAATTTAACACCCTAAATAATTAAGCTAAGTGTCAAAACCATTTTCATACATACCTTCCAAATTTTATTTAAAGAAAAACATTTATTTTATTAACAACATTCAATAAGTAAGAATCACACCATATTAAATTCTGCAACATAAACCAATTAAAATAATACATTCGTCAATCGAATGTCAACATACGAAAACTAAGGTCACAAATCCAAACTGAATAAATCCCATAGAACAATACTGGAAATAACTGAAATACAAATGTCCAATAAAAATGGAATAATGGAAATAGCTACACATGCTCAACTAGTGAAAGTACTAAGAGTGGATCCGAATGAACGAAGTCATCTAATCAATAGATCTGCAACTCCCACCTAAGCTGCAGCGCGTTCCTTCCAAGAGAACCTAAGCAAGACGCCCCTATGGCTGGGCACCTGTAATACATACATATATACACAAGAGAGAGAAAGAGAAAAATAAACGGGTCAGAGCCCGATAGTGTGTTTGATTTAAAATAAAGTTTATCAAGTATTTAAATTGATACAGGCCAATGCAACAACATATTAGTGCGACACTCTCTTGAGAAATTCTCACCTCTCTTCTAATGTGCACACCTATCGAACTGACTTTCCCCACGGTTTGTCTTATCATTTAACGCACTAATCTTTCAAATATTTTAACTTATCTTAGATTACTCATAAGATTTAAAATTTCCACGATTCAATTGTTTGAAAAGAAGATTTCAATTAATAACTAAAGTTCTCAATTTGACTTTATTAATCAATAAAGTTTTCCAGAGTCACATTTTACTTTCTCAAAACAAGTATTTATAATTGAGTCATCAACCATGTCCTACATATCACATCGCAATAGGCAGTTCCAGATTTCAGAATTTCATATATATATTAACTACTCATAAAAGAAATAAAAATCATAACAGCACCCCAAATAAAACTATGGTGCGGGCATACTCTACTATCCAAAACCCCATATCACTCATATTAAGGGGAATACAATCGGAACCACTCTCGAATTGTATTAACACATACACAAACAAAATTGAGGCGAATAATAGATTCCAAGTCTCTAAGAGGATGGCACATGCCTGCGTCTCTTAGGACCGTCTGAACTATCACATCGATAGCCTGTACCAAGGACATCTATCTTCTAGGGTACAAGTCAATACCCCTCATAAAGGTCCCATCGAGATAAGACTATCCCAGCGCGGTAACCTCAGGGATAGCAAGTAGCGTGGGCATGATTTTCACACATAGATAGCTTATGCATACGCATTCATATAACTATACTAACATTACCATTTCAATAATGGGTAAATTCTCAATTCCCATAATTACGACATTTGTATTTATTTCTCAATATTTAGTTATCACGTATAACCGTTCACATCTTATTTTAATTTGAGGAACTTTTCCACTTACTACATAACGCTCATGGATTCTATCCTCCCAAGTATAAAATTCAGTAGGTATACACATTTGTCCCAAAGTAACTCTCTTACGCGTCTCTCTCTCTTTAAATCATAAATTCACCGACCCTTATGTAATTATCCCAAAATTATAATCTTTCCCCGACATCAAGGGTCCCAATATCTATTCACATGTCCTACTGGTCTTCCCTATCTCCCAAAACATTTTATTAAGGATGTCCAAGAATTATCTCATGATAAATTGAATTTAACTCATTTAAAAAGGGAAATAGGAGTCTGCCAGGAGGGGTCGATGGATCGAGGTATGGGGCTCGATCGATCGAACCTTCGATCGATCGAAGCTTTATGCTCGATCGATCGATCAAGCAGGTATTTTGATTTCTGCAGAATTGCAGTTACGGGTTCTACCACTTTTCTTCATCCAAATCCATATTTTCCAAACCCAAATGTCCCAAAATTTTACTACTAACATTATAACAATATACCAGATGTTTCTAACGTAAGGCATATACATATTCATCATTTAGACATGGATTTTCAACCCAAAATTTTATCTCATTATCAAGAACCCTAGAATTTTCTTAAACAGATTTCTAACAAATCTTTCTCCAGAATTTCTTTCTTATAATCATAAAAAATTCGTGGTTAATTTACTCTACATGGCAAGGGTTTCCAGAATCATCATATCAACCTATACTACATGGATTTTCCTATCACAAATTGGGTTTTCTTCCACATATTTCATCCCTAATCATTCCTAAACTAATATGGAAATTGCACCAACGAAAATATCAAGATAAACACTTGCCTGGGATTTTTGGTATTCTGATTTACGGCTGATTTTGGTATGATTGCGTTCCTCGTCTTGCGATCTACGCGTTGGTGGCGACGGCGGTGCAAGCGGGTGACTTTTTGGCCTTGAATTGCCTTGAGATCTCTCTCCTCTCTTCTCCAATGGCCCTCACTTGTGTTTAGAGTTTCTAACCCTAGGTGACCATCCAGATATATGATATAACCCTTGGAATTTTCGTGGGTTTAATTACCCAAAAAGGTGAAATGTCCAAAACGCCCTCCCGGGGTACCAATTAGGCCTAAAAACGCCCCGAGACCCAAACTAAACCCCCGGGTACACTTTTCTGACTATCTCGACCCTTCCGTATGCGTTGGCTCACTCAAAATGACCATACGAACAACTTATAAAATATTCACTTTTTATTTATCAAAATTAGTTCCGACGTGACACGAGCACGTCTCGACTTAAATTTCTGAAATTGTCATTGCATTTACTCATGACTTTCAATATAACCAATATCATATATATTACTTTGCTCATTAGTAATATTCAACAAATTTTCCATAATTACTAACTCTCGTCACCTTAATAATTATAACATAATTAATTTTCGGATTTTTTTTATTAAACAAATCATTCACGTTAAATTTAATAAATCCCCAAATTAATATAGCATAAAAATATGGGGTATTACACTTGAGAGGGATCCAGTCGTGTGTTGTAAGTCTTTTGTCTTGTACTTGTAATTCCGTATCTAGTGAATTTTTGGCTAGGCTCGTCCGAGGTTGTTTCCAGTCTTTGGTTTTTCCTCGTACATCGCGGCGTAGTGTGATTGATTTATTTTATCTTGCATAAATACTTTAGAATGCATGCTTAGGATAATTCAAGATAAAATTTGGTTTAAGTTATCACACTTAATTTAATTTTGGGCTAAATTAAATATTGGGTAAACTTTGTTTAATTCAAGTCTTTATTAAAATTGGTTTGGCCTAACTTCGAAATATTGAAAATTATGACTTAGGCAAATTCTAGGGCTTGGATTAATTAACACCGGTTTAAGTGAAATTTATTAATATTTGTGTTTAAGTTAATTTCACTTGTGTTTAATTTTAAAGATATAAAATTTGGTATTCGGTTGTTTTATTGAACCATCACATTCAACGCTTCCGCATCATCTCTTGAATATATATAAAAGGAAATTATTAGTTTGATTTTAATTGAGAAATTTAAAATTCGGGGCTTTCAAATCGGTATCAGAGCTTTGATTTAGACAAGCTCACCATTTACAAAGATGTTGTTTTGGTAGCCTGGTGGTGTTCTACTATTCTCTATATTTTAGTTTTACATTATGGTTATTTTTTTTAAAAGTTGTATTTTACTTTAATTTAATTACCGTATCTTATTTGAAGTTTTTACATTTCTGATGTGTCTATTTTAATAATGGATTATTGTCCCCCTGACTATATAAATACGGCTAAGAATAGAATTTTAGTAACATATTCTACATATGTGTATAATTATGAGGTGACGGTCATTCTTAACAAATATGTGATGATTGTGTTGAAGTCTTCATGTTAGGTACAATTTGTTGTCGATTCAAACACTATGTCGATTCAAAGTAAGAATTAGATGGGTGATTGATATCTGAATATGTATATATGATTTGAACGAGAATTTCAGAACATAAAAGAGTGGAAATCGAATCTGGAATTTGGGATTTAAAACAGATAATTAAATTTTGTGGAGAAAGACCCATTTCGAAAATTTGTGAGATAATTAAAGAAGTTGATTATCTTAATGAGTTCTATGATGAATAAGATGTGTATTAACCATGTGTAGATGATGGGATGATGTAATTAGAGGTTTAAATTAAGGTTTAAAAAGCTTGAAATTCGTTAATGGTGGAAAACAGGGGGGAGGCAGAGCTGTAACGAAGGGGTCGATCGATCGATCGGGGGCATCGATCGATCGATAGTAGGAAATTCTGGGCAGTTCGCCCAGTTTGTATATAAGGGGATAAGTTAATTAAATTTAACTACCAAGCATTTATTTAGTGATAAATAAATATGAAACAATTATTCCTAACAATTATGGGAGAAAGTAATTGGGACTAGGATGAATTTATGTGGGGCATTTAACGGATGAAATTGAGAGTTTTTATTCCAAAATAGTGAGGAACGGATCAAGTGAGTGAATCCGGGTATATTGGTAAAGTAACCCATGGTAGTGAATTAAGTTTGGAGATAAACTAAGTAATTTAGAGTCGGGGTATAGACTCGGGAAATATTTAATTTCGGGCCAAGTGAATCGAGTTCGGGTATGTTATTAATTATAAGCAAATATAATTGGGAAAATTCTAGAAATAAAGGTGTGACACATTGTAGGCAAAAATGTGGGTATTATATTATGAGATGTAAATTGTACCAAGTGAGTGAGTCCGGGTGTCTTGATATCAAGGTGTTAAATTAATTATAGAGAGGAAGTAATTAGTTTGGAGTCGGAACATTGACTCGGAAATGTGGAGGTAAGGGCCAAGTGAGAGAATCCGGGGATAATGGTTGGGTGACACCAAGTTATTAAATTAATAAGTGTATTAATTAATTTAATTAGAGTCTGTTGGTAGACTCGGGTAGGATTAAATTAATAAGTGTGTTAATTAATTTAATTAGAGTCGGTTTGTAGACTCGGGTAGAATTAAATTAATATGTGTGTTAATTAATTTAATTAGAGTCGGGCGATAGACTCGGGGTAGTATTAAATTAAAAGGTGTGTTAATTAATTTAAGGAGAGTTGGACCATAGACTTGGGGAAAGTATTATATTAATTAAAGTATGAATTAATTATATTAGGGTCGGACCATAGACTCGGGAAGAGGAAAAGTTATTAAGTGAGAAAATTAATCACATTGAGTCGGGCCACAGACTCAGGAAATTACAGGCAGTGTATGGGATATTGAATACATGGTAAAGCCGGGGTTATTAAAATATATATATATATATATATATATATATATATACGGTGTAGTGATAGTATATATATATACGTGTATATATTGTGTGTGATATTAAATTACAGGCAGTGTACGGGATTTTGAGTACACGGTAAAGCCGGGTTTATATTATATATATATACGGTGTCGTGATAGTATATATATATATGTGTATTTATTGTGCGTGATACTAAATATCAGTGATTAGATATTTATTAAAATTATATACTCTAATGCTATCAAGGGAGGTTGCGCGATGTGGGTGAATCCCCTAGCTTGAGGAGTAGGGCGAGTATATCCCCAGGTCATAGCGTCCGGTATATATGGGTGAGGAACTTATCTCACTTTCAGGGAAGGAATATGACCGCCTCCACTTCGTTTATATTTTGTTCCAAGTTGGTGAGCGATTCTAACTTGGGGAACTAGGTTTTGTGAGCACACCTAGTGAGATAGCATTTTAGAGGGAATCATCCGGTGAGGATATACTCGGAAGGATGGATATACGTATGATATATGTGTGGTTGTTAGTAAAGGTACGTATAATATGGTAGCAGATATTATATGTAGGAGATAATAAAGTGTGTGATGTATTTACTTTATATAACTCGGGTTACAGTTATATGCTGTTAATTAATGAGAAATTAATTAAGTTAATCATTTGTGGGGATAATACAGTGTGTGATGTATTTACTTTATATAACTTGGGAGACGGTTATATGCTACTATTTAAGAGGAATTAATTAAGTTAATTGTGAAATAACTTATAATTCAAGGATCATTATACTCGGGTTAGAGTAGTATGGCAAGGGAAGGTTATACCAGGACTAGTTGGACGGGGTAGTACAACTAGGTGGGGTTAAGGAAATCGATAGGTGTGTGCACAATAGTGGAGGGGTGAGAATGTCCACAAGGGAGTGCGACACTAACTTAAATATGAAGAGCATTCATGCATTTTAAATTTACTGCAGTTAATTCACTTGCTAAATATTTTCAAAATGTTTTGGGTTCTAACCCTTGCTATAAAACTATTTTCAAAACCTTTTAGGTGTCCAGCCACAGGGACGCCAGGTTTGATATTCTATTCCAGGGACACGGAGCTGCGGCATATGTGGATGCTAGCAGGAGTTTGGATTAGACGCATCATTCGTTCATTCCTAGAGTAGGGGAATCTTGTATCAGTCTCAGTTTTATTTAGGGCTTGTAGCCCAGACTTCTCGGTACAGTTTTCAGGTGTTGTATATTTGTATTCGGATTATTTCTTTGGTGGCCGGTGATTTATTCGGCATGTTGTGTAATTATGACTCAGTTTATTTTCATTCAGTTGTGTGAATGGTTTATATGTTATTTCCGCATGTATAGTTTTGGTTTAATTAAAAAGTTAAAATTGGCACCAGTTTTTGGAATACTAGGTGGTTAGTAAGTTTTAAAAAGTTTTCGACAGTGATGCTAAGGATGATCCAACTGGGATTCCTGTGTTAATTTGGTATAGGACTGATCACCCGGTATTTTATTAGGCGGGGTGTCACAGTATATCAATCTCTCTTTATTTGTTTGTATTTGTGAATAATCAATTGAGTTTAGCAAGCTTTGGTTGTTTATCACCACTCCCTTTGTTGCTTCGATATTTTGTTTTATGGTATCATTTCTTTTGAATTTCAATCTTAATTACATGGGCATTTGAATTTTGATAAAAACACCTACTTATTTTATACAGGTATGGTAATCATACTATTCTCGATTTGCTCAACTGCTAGGTAATACTAATACCAAGAATAGTTGTTAACTTGATATGATTGTTTTGCCTTCTTTATTTAGTAACATTCTACCAAATAACCATCTCCATTTTATTGCATATAATTTGATTATTTTACAAATCAAACTTATATTAAAAGATACATTTTGGAAAAAAATTACACTATTTTTTCAAAATACATTCTTTTACAAATACAATTATGTTTTTAAACAATTGTATTTTTTTTAAAGATACATACATTTGATCAATAATAATTTTTTAAATAAAAATACAGTTGTTTTTTTAAAAAAAAAAACATTTCAATGTGCTCGCCCATCGCGCAGTGTTAGAACCTAGTATGCTAATATTTTGCATCAAATATTTATAAAAGAGAAAGCATTCCTAAATGGTGAAACTCCGTTGATTGTGCAAAAATTTAATATTTCCATGATGTTTTCAGTTCATTCTAATAGTTCAAGAGTCATACCAAATTAAAGTATACATAGTTCAAGAAATTATACTAACAGTCTATTTACAAATAACATAGTTCAGGACGAAAAATCGTTACCTCTTGTCTGGAAAAAGTTGGAGACATAGTTGAAGCTGAACTCGATTCATCGGATTCAAGCGAATCAGATCGAACCACCAATGGAGTTGGTACTTTAGCCTCCGGCGATCAAGTAAAAATCTCAACAACATCAACATCCCAAAGAACCCACTTCTTAGTTGAGCTCCTGTGTGGAATATTATGTGTAACAGATTTTCACCACAGAAGAATACCACCATTAGCCCTTAGAAGCTTTCCGTAATGCGTCTTGAGCCTAACTTGGTTACCCTCTTTTACTGTCTCCCAGTCAACAGACGAGTCTAACTTAGGAGGCAGCGTTTGAAGGACTTTCCTGCCAGTCATACCCAAAAGAAAAGGCTGGTTTGAGGGTGTGAGATATTTATTGTATTTTCTCTTGAGAAAAATAATATTTTTTCCTATTAGGCTAGGTCAAACTCAACTGTCCAAACAACGCCTTTGGATGAGCCTTTTCGATCTTGTGCGACCATCTCTTCATCTTCATTGGCGTAAAGGTATTTCCCGTGGTGGCTACGAAGCCTAACTGCCTTAGCGCATTGGAAAAAATACATTTTAACAAGTGGTAACGTAGAATGATCAAATTAGGATGATGTTTTGTGTTAGTAGGCCTGAACAGTTTTTGAGTGTTGAAGTTGTGAGTGAAACTAACATGGGGCAGTGTGTACTGACTATTTATTTATAGATTTAAAGGGTTGGAGATTTATTAAATCACATTTTGTTTTGATGATGAGATCGTATATGGATAGAATTAGAGAAGCTTAATCAGAACAAGCCGCCAACGCCCAACCACATACGATAGCATAAGTGTTTGGGTTTTCATCAGCTGACTAAATCATATTGAAACCGTAGTTTGATATAAAAACTTCCAACCATATAAACTATTAAAATTTATTTTGATTTATTTTATTATTAGTTTATATTGATTTCATATACAATTATTTAAGGAAGTAATGATTATAAGCATTCAAAATTGTGTTATTTATACCTTAATTCAATATTAAGTGCAAAAAAAATTGCATTTAAAGTGTGTCAAGTAATATATTTTAAAAATTTAAAAGATCGTGAAAGATAACAAAAACCCTCACAAATTTAGTATCACCCCCCCCCCCCCCCCCCACACACACACATAGCCATTTAAGAGTGGAGCTAAATTAACTGACCTAAAAAACGTACCATTCAAGTGTTTATATATATTCATTTTCGGATGGTGAAAGTTTGGACAATTATCTCATTGAATTTCCAATTTTTTTTAATGAAGTTGTTTATATATGACACCCTCACCAAGGAGACCATCTCCATCAAGTTTGGTTGTAAAATTAAGTTTTTTACTCTTTTAAAAATATATGTTTATTTTTTAGGTATATTAATAAAAGTCCACATTTGAAGAACTTTATACATATAAATAGAGATGGAAACCCGAAATAACTAAAAAAAAGAGATAAATAGAAGGAGATAACATAATCGAGTTTGGTGAGATAAAGCTTTCGAATAGAATGATTAGTGGATGGGAAGAGTGTTGCAGTGAAAAGGGAAAAGAGCCAATGAAATTTGACCTTATATTTTTCACAAATGATATTAATTGTGTTTTAAAATATTGCTTGTGTGCATTGACATACAAATTCCACTATTACATACAAAAATCATTCTATAAGTAATTACAATGAGAATATTTAGGGTATACATATTAATTTTTTTTGTGAAATCTTATAATCATTTCTTTATTAAATAGTTTGGTATGAAATCAATATTATATATTGATAACAAAAATAAAAGATTTCATTTCATGGGTTTTGGAACCTTAGTAGTATGAAGTTTAGTCACTTTTGCACTTCAAACACTAATATATTTAAGACTTCCACATAAAACGACAAAATTTGGTGGAAAATGAGTGTTTTAACCCATCTATCCTTATTATTTACTATTTTCGTTATTAAATTAACGACGGGATTTTGATTGCAACAATGTGAAAACTTTGGGTTTTATGTGTCCGTCTTGATACTTTGTGTTTTGAAGTGCTAAAGTGAATAAACGTCGGGTAGTAAAGTGTCAATAAGCCAATAACTTATTAGAACCACACTCATGCAAGTATTACTTCATTTTCCCATCAAAGGGCACCCGTATATTTAAAGTTCAAATTTCTCATTTTTAATATTTCCCCTTCTCCCTTCATCTATTTCTATTTCTAAAAGCTATAAACCCATTTCAATATAAAACAACATATTGTCATTATCTCCATCACATACCATCGCAATCTCCATCAACGTACCTCCACCATAACTCTCAACACAACAATCCACGTATATATATGAGTACATGTGTACATATTTTTTCTTTCTGTCATTAACTTTCATTCACAAAAAAAAAATTAGCATAAAAAAGTTTTTATTTTTAATCAATAAATGACCCTAAGAAACATTATTTTCTAAGATTTTACCCATAAACAATTTAAAATTAATTACATACCAAGATATGATTCAAAATATAGTTACAATGTTGAATAAATATCAAAATTTCCAAAACTAGAAAGTTCGTTACTCCAGTCTTGCAACTTCCTCCAAATTCAGGGCTTCGACCCCCACATTTAACCTCAAATTAGGGGTCTAGACCTCGAAATTTTGCTCCAGATTAAGGATTAATATCTCAAAATTAGGCCTCATATTAGAGGTGTTTACGCCAAATTTTGACCCAGATTAAGGGTATCTATCCCCAAATGTGGCCACAAATTGGGGATATGAACCCCAAATGGATTTAGTTCTAAAAAGAATAATATTTTTCCTAGTCGGGACTTCGACCCCGAATTTGTACCCAACATTTAGGACTTATACCCCAATTTTTTTTACCAAACTCGGGGTTTGGATGCTGAATATGTACAACCATATTTTTTTTGTCAACATTTAGGGTTTGGACCCTAAAAATTGCCATCATTTTCGAGATTGGGGGAATGTATTTGCAAGCTTTTGAACCTGTGATATATATTTTTTTTATTTTTCAACTGTCATTTGCATCTTATGTGAGTATATATTTTATTTTAACTTGTTTATGAGTTGAATATGATGAGAAAATATTTATTTGAATTATATTTTCATTGCAAGTACAAGTATTTTCATAACTTGTGTTTTTTACGTGCTCGTGAGATAGATGGTGAGATATATTTATGCCTATGTGTGTGTATGTTTGGAGATAAATTCCTTAGTGGGTGGTGGAGATGGTGGGGTGGGGGAGATGGTTTGGTGAGGTGCTGATTAGGCATAAATTCTTAGTATTTATAGCCATAATTTTGATGCTTTTATCACTCAGGGTGATGTAATTTAAGTGAATTTATCTCATATTATTGCTCCTGACCTCTTCTTGCAAGTATATTGTGTTTTGTGTATTTCTCTTATATTTTACAGGTATTTCATACACGTGAAAGCAAAAGAGAAACCAAAATAAGAACCGAAAAGCAAAGAAGGAAAGTCAAGGGTAGTAACTTAATTATAAAATTAAAATTCGGATGTGAAACCTAAGAGATGTCGAAAACATAGAGTTCACTGTCACATAGGAAGAAATGGCAACCAAATCAGAGCCTAGGTTGAAAACATATGAGCATGTGAAAATTAGAAGAATCAAAAGACAAAGTTAACTATTTCTGGGAGTAAAATCGGTTCGGTTCCATAGGGGAATCAGTCTTCACAAAGCCTTGGACACACTGGGAAAGTGAACCAGTTTGGTTCAGAAGCAGGACCGATTTGAATATTTGATGCGCAAAAATACAATTTCACCCACTTATTTTTTAGATTTATGGTTTTATGTCTTGTGAAAAATGTGGGAGAGAGATATCTCATTTATTCTAGACCTAGTTTAGATAGTTTTTACCCTAGTTTTGAGAACTCTTGGAGGCAAGAAACCTTAGAAGCAAAGATTATCATAAAAACATCACCTTCTTCATTATTTTGGATTGAATTCATTAATAAAAGTATTAATCTCTTATTTCTCTCAAGATTCATTATCTTTCGTGATTATAATTCTTTATTAACTTTCTGGAGATCTTTCATACTTGTTTATTTGTATTCTTCATGTAATAATGAATCCATGAGACATAGAAATCATGGCTTATTAATTTATAGGGTTGGGGTATATGTACATGGCCTAGGTATTACGAATAGACATAAAATTGAATAAAATTTAATTATTAATTTAGAGGTTAGAAATCTTATTGAAACAAATGTTGTAGGTCTTTTAATATTGTTTTCCCTAGGCAATCGAAATATTTCAGAATATAAGAAGCGTTTCAATAATTTGTCATTCACATTAAATATGTTTTTGATTTTAGACTGTGAGAAGTAAAATCCACATATACCGAATGCTTAATAATATTTAATATTTTTTGAATTATAAATTAAATTTTTAAAGGTTTTATATCCAAAGTAATTACCAACGGTTCGTTGGAGTGTACTCTAAGTCTATTTTCTCATATAGATTAAAATCAAAGTAGTTGTTCTTGCATGTGTAGTTAATTCTCAATATTTACTCAAATTGCATTAGTTGATAGAAGTCTCCCTAAACGATCATCGTTTTCTTTTCCTTTTCTAGGTCGATCGCGAGATACATTCGTCTTCTCTATTCGTCATTACGTTCTTCGTCTTAGCCCCTGAGTTAGATACCCGACTTTCTCGGATTATTACTTATGTGATCGGTTTGCACTTGAATCGAAATTAGCACACACTAGAGACACATTTAGAGTCATGTCAAGTTTTTTGCGCCATTGTTGGGGATTAGGTAGACGTTTAGTCTAAGTCGAATTAATCTAAAATTTACTCTAATTCCTTAAAAAAAATCAGAAAATCCAAAAATGCAAAAAAAAAAGAAAAAAGAAAAAAAAGAATCTCTCAAATCCTATCATGAAAAATTCTCAAGCAACTCCTCAGTCTACTCCCACTAGTCGAGTACGATTATAATATCTCACACACTCCTCGCGTTCCATAATTTTGGATTCCACCTCCCACATCACATAACTCCATCAAGAGTCAGACATCTAGATCATCCGGAGAGGCTAGTGATGCTATTAGTGTGAATGCGATGTTGGATCAAGGAAGTTTTGGTACGGGTGAGGGTGAGTTGTTGTATTGCCTAATAAGAGACCTCTTATGTCCCGAGCAAATTGTCGCTCAAAGATGCATTATATTATCGTATAATGCGAGCAATTTCACTTTCGTAATGGAATGATTCATATTCTTCCCACATGTGGAGTCGAAAAAGCTATACCCCCACATCCGCAAATTCAAAGAGGCATGAAAAATATTTAATGATCAAGCGTGCACTAAAGACGTCATTTGCCTCAGACTAGTTGCCTTCTCTTTGAAGGATAAGGCCAAGACTTAGCTATGGTGTTTGACACCAAACTCTATTGAAAAGTAGAGGGACATGCAAACAAAGTTTATCCAAAAATTCTTTCCCACACATCCAACCGACTCCATTAAGGCTCAAATTCAAACATTTAGACAAAAAAATGAGACTTTTGATAGATGTTGGGAGCATTATAATGAGTTACTTAATATGTGCCCGCACCGCAATTTTGAGAAGTGGAAATTCATATCATTTTTTCATCACGGGCTAAACTTAAGTTCCAAGTAACTCATTGAAACTGTGTGCCCCAAGGAGTTTCTAGAGTTGGACACAGACGATGTAGGAGATCATCTTGAGTATGTAGCTGAGACTACTCAAGCGTGGAACACATCCGATCCAAACATCCAATCCCATACCCATTAAACTTCCATAACTCCTTCTGCATACATACTCTATCATTTGAACAAGGAAGCCGAGTAGAAGCTTAAAATTAAAAAAGTATAGCTAAGAGGTTGGAAGACATAGTCGAGTCAAGGGGGAGAGACATATACGGCTCCACTCGATCATTCAGAGAGGACGTATGTTCGATTTGTGAGGCGGGGCATTCAATAAAGCAATGCCCAATGATACCCACCTACAAAGTGATGCTTCAAGAGTAAGTGGAAGTGGTAGGAGATTTTAGGGTAATTTTAATGCCCCTCAGGGCAATTACTATAGCCTTTCTTGGCGAAACCATCTCAGTTTCAATTATGGGAAACTACACGCAACGATGAATCCCAATTCATATGTTTTCCCACATCTTCCAATGCTCTCGCATTTCCAACAAGCTCCACCTATGCAAGAACAACCTCTTGCGCCTTATATTACACCACCGCGTAGAAATATCGAAGACACTTTAAACCAATTCAAGCAAACTCAATCAACGATTAACACACAAAATGCCCAAAATTTTATTGAATTAGATGTGTTATTGTGTAAGTTGCAATCCTCCCTAAGTGTCCAAGACAAGTCCAAGTTTTTCTCTGAAGGCTAAAGATCTCCCCAGGGTCAAAATAGTGTTATCTCTACTTACGGCAATAAAAAAGAGGAATGTCAAGTCATTACCACTCTACGTAGTGATCACCTTACCCATACGATGAGCTTAAAGACAAGGTGGTTTCGTCCTACATGAAAGAGTTCAAAGATTCCACCTTGAATGAGAGTGACAACGATGACACTATTAAGCCCATGGTTTTAGTGAAATTGCCAACTTCCGTTACTTCCCTCAACGGTTGGTTCCTCCTCCTAACAGGGGGCCTCCCGTGAAGATGTGTTAAATGTGCTAAAGCAAGTCAAGTTAAATTATCATTTTCTCGAGGCAATCAAGAAAATTCCTGCCTATGCAAAGTTCCTTAAAGACTTATTGATGGTTAAACATAAATTAAAGTTAAAAAGAATGTTTTCTTATCACAAAACATGATCTCAGTCCTTTTGAGTGACCTCCCATAAAAATTTAAAGATCCGGGTTCGTGAAAATCGCATCGAGAGAGAGTTATTATATATAGGGATGAGTGTTAGCATTCTCCCTTACTCTATTTATAGGAAACTATATTTGGTGGGCCTCAAGCCCATTAATATTACTCTACAACTCATGAATCGTACCGTGCAGATACCTCGGGGGATTGTTGAGGACGTGATAGTCCAAGTGGACACTTTATACTTACAGGTGGATTTTGTCATTTGGGACACAAAGCCCTCCTCTCTCTCAAGTAATCATGTTTGCGTATTCTTGGCTAACCATTCTTAGCTATGGACAACACACCGATTAATACTAGAAATGGGAAAATGCAACTCACATTTGGGCAAATGACCCTTGAAACAAATATCTTCAACATCGCCAAGAAAGTGGGTGATGAGGACGAGTTTCATGAGATGGAATTCATGGAGGAGGTAGTAGACGAGCATATTCTTCCCACATTCTTGGCTGCCCATTCTTAGCTTGCCTTGTTTTGACTAGTGAGAGAGATGGGACGTATACCAGTTTCGAGCGTGATGTGAGAGAGTTGAGAGAGATTTTGGATGAGAGTGAGAGTAATGAGTATGTGAGAGACGTTAGGTGGGCTTCTCGATTAGAGGAATTACCACCGAGGGAGTCGTGCATGGTTCCCTCTGATCAGAATTTCCCACCCTCAAATTGAAGAAACTACCCTCAAACGTAAAATATGTTTTTTTAGGAGAGGATCGAACATTTCTCGTTATTGTCTCCTCAAACCTAAGTAAAGATCAACAGGTGGCACATTTGCATTGAGCAACGAACGCTCAATGCTGGAACTTGAAAAGATCATTTCCCCTTACCTTTTATTGACCAAATGCTAAAGCGAGTAGCAAGACACTCATTTTATTGCTTTCTAGACAACTATTCCAGGTATAACCAAATTGAGGTAAATATGCTAGATCAAGAAAAAATGACATTCACATGTCCTTTTTAGCCTATTTGCCTATAAACGTATGCCTTTTGGATTATGTAATGCACCTATGACTTTTCAACGGTGCATGCTTAGTCTTTTTAGCGATATAGTCGAGAGGAGACTAGAGTTTTTTATGGACGATTTTAGCATTTTTGGACCTTCTTTTCTTCAGAAGGTATTTTACCGATGTGTGGAAAAGAAATTGGTAATGAATTGAGAGAAGTTCCATTTCATGGTTACTGAAGGTGTATTTCTTGACCAGATTATTTTGTCCAAATGTATTGAGGTAGATAGGGAAAAAATTAACGGCATTGTTGATCATCCCCCACCTAAGTCACTAAAGGATGTGCACTCTTTCTTATCCCACGCGAGTTTCTATCGTAGGTTTATAAAGGAATTTAGTGCCATTGCTATGAACATCTACTTATGAAAGACTCCCCCTTTGAGTGGAATGAGGCATGCAAAAGTTCTTTTGAAAAATTGAAAAGCATGCTTGTTTCCAGTCCCATTATGCAAGATCCAAATTGGTCCCTTCTATACCAACTTATGTGTGATGCGAGTGATTATGCTATTGGGGCTATTTTGGGGAAAATAAAAGATAAGAAGTCTCACATCATCTATTATTCGAATCGGACCTTAACCGGACCACAACGTAACTACTCGTCTACGAAGAAAGAATTATTAGTCGTAGTCTTTGCCCTAGATAAATTTCGCTCTTACCTCAACTGTTCGCCCATTACATGCTTCACCGACCATGTGGTTCTAAAGTATCTCCTTTCCAAAAATTATGCTAAATTATGCCTCATAAGGAAGATCCTACTTCTAGAAGAATTCAATTTGTCCATAAAAGATAAGAAAGGAGTAGAAAACATCGTAGCCGACCGTTTGTTGAGGCTTTCTTCCGATGTAACTATTGATCTTATACCTAAAGAGGAATACTTCTTAGATGAGAATTTTTTTATTTTTTAGAAACGTTGCCCCTAGTCTACACGGTCTTTATTTCAAACAGTTTGTTAGGAACCTTTTTTCTAAAAGAAAAATTTAGAGCAGGGGGTGTAGACCTCTTTTTCTGCACAATTTCTTGGAACCGGTCAAGCAAAGATTTTCTTAGAGAACAGAGGTTAACACTTGTTCTCTAGTCTGTAAATCTTGTGTTGAATTAAAAAGAAAAAGAAAAATATATATTTTTCATCACTATTTTTTTACTAGGACATCCCCCTACTGGTCTGGTGAGAAAGAAATTTGCCTGTTATGTCTTGGAGGTCTTTGCTCAATATACTTTTCTGTTAGAGTGGTTGTACCCCTCCAAGTATAGTGAGAAAAAGTCATGGACCCTCTTTTAATTTAGTAAAGGTTTTATTATTCTCTTAAGAAAGAGAAAACATTAGTTTGGGGTACCTTTTGTCTATCGTTGGCATTTGCTCGTCTACTTAACCTGTTTGTTTGTTTTCAGGTTAATACTATGAGCGATCTTATGCCCTTGGTGCCTGAGGTAATGTGACACCCCGCTTATTAAAATAAGAGATGGCCAGTTCGATACTCTAATAAATACAGGAATTATAGATGGTCCGTTCTTAGCATCACTGTCGTGATAATAATAGTATGAGATAACCACCAAATATTTTAAATAACGGATGTCAAATAATTTTGAAAGTTTAATAAAAAAACATTTTAACAATCCAGATGATAAAAGAAGGTGGATGCAAAATACATATAACAATTTAACAATCATAATACCAAATAATCACCGTATAAGCTATCGGTTAAGAGACTGATACAAACAGGTTACATCGAGTAATATAGTCAAATACAAACCACATATATAATTACAAAACCTGGGCAACACGACCGAGCGTACAGACTGATCATAACTAGATTGTACAAAAGAGTGATGCTTCTATTACAAAAATCCTATAGCATCCACAAAAATGCTATAGCTCCTAAACACTAGGAAGGAAGGATCAACACGAGCGTCCTTGCGGTTGAGCACCTGGGCATAAAAAAGATCCACACAAAACAGAGAAATATAAACGGGTCAGTGCCCTATTTGATATGATATACGTGTGTATGATATACATGAAAGTTATGAGCTGCTAACATTATAAATAAGCTTATCTCGCTCTTCACAATGAGAATAATCATTGCCTCTCATCTGAGTGCACATCCTAGTGCCATGTCATTTATAAGTTAACTGTTCATCAATGCAAGACAAGTAACTCAATTCCAATACAATAAAGTTATAATACAGTTGTGTACGATATGACTTAACGTGGATATTCCTTAGGAAATTTATTCCATACAATTGATTTATAAAATGCTTTAGCCATTTATAAAGTGCCACTTTCATGAGAATAGTTACAATTAAATTATAACGATTCTAAGACCATCCTTCCAGGAGTCACCCCACTGGATGCGCCCCTAAATAGCTATCATCTTCCAAGTCCTATAACCAAGACTACCTGGCCATCATAAATCGCGTCGCGTGGGTAGCGTCCATATACATGCGACAGTGAGTCATAAACATACTCAAAATTACCTCACTTTGAATAAAACAACCACACACTGTAACCATCAGTCTTATGTCCAAGGACTGTATTCACCCTGCATGCACTATCTAGGGGACATCACCTCATTCGCGTAACTACCCTTATGATAGCATTATGAGAGGTATGTATATGCAAGGTATAATTCACAAGATATGCCAATTTAAAATGTGTATTTTATAATATCCGAAACCATATGTGTTTATCGACATAAACCACAACGTTTAATTATCCCCATACTAACTTCCAAGAGTTCACGACAACGCCATAAGCCACTAAGTGTAATTTACCACATCCTAATCTCTAAAAGGTCAAAACCATATCACCCTACCTTCCCCTAGTCCTAGACTAGCTTACTAGATAGATAGGACACTTACTTCCATCTATTAATTAATTAAAGAATCCCCGACATAAACCTTAACACCCCTTTACTAACCTAGGTTATAGATTCCCCCGCAACAAGGCCCTAATATTCTTTTTGACTTCATGCAAGAAGGTTACTAAGACTTAAACCTTAGAATAAAGGAGTATAAAGACAGTCACAATTTTGGTTTGAAAAAGAGGGTACCGGATTGATCTATTTTTCATTTTGCCCGGATCGATCCAGTAATTATGTCATATACAGAAACTTTAGGGGATGGATCGATCCGTATCTTAGGAGGAACGGATCAGTCCGGTACTTGGTAAGTTGGACATCACCCATTTTTCTTACCAAACCTAAATCTTCCAATTTATTCTTCCACTTCTCTCCACATCGTCATCTAATCACTTGACCCGATCATTCTTACACAACACTAACTAATATGACCAACTAACTACATCAGAATCCAAGGTTTTAAACACTAAAATCATCAAAACTCACAAATGGTTTAAATCTCCAAAAACACAACTATCAATACAAATCATCCACACTAAATCATACATAATTTCAAGTTAGAAACTTGCTTCAAGTTTGTAGTATTGGATTCTCTTTGTAGCAACGATTTCCAAGATCCAAATCAACAGTTCTCCTCTTTCTCTCCTTTTTCTCCCAAGTTCCCTCTCTTTCTAACTCTCTTTTAGGTTTAGGAATAAATGAGAAATAAATGGAATTTTAAGAATAAATACCCCAATTATATTAGGTCTACTAATTAAATGATAATACACAATTAAAATGACTCATAACAACATAATTAAGTCATAACCGTTCAAAAGTACCCAGAGCTCAAAAATACAACCTGGTACTTAATTTGAGTAATTCAACCATTTTCGAACTAACCGCGCCCTCTAAATTAGAATTCGGGATATCATAAATTCTTACATGTTCTAACTTCATATTAATTCATTAAGGATGATCCAATTGGAATATAAGCCATATTCGTCGCTTAAAGCACAACAATGCAACAAAACACAATATGATGCTATTTACACTCACTCGACAGTAAATATGAAAAACTCACTAAATATCATCTTAAAACTATTGGAGTTTTGTTATGGAAAGAACGAAATATATTAATTAATTTCTGCAATGCACGTTCTTGGAACGCTTTCTTTTAGGCAAAATTTCTCCCAATACAGTTGAGACAGAGCCAGAACCGCGAGTACACTATGGGTGTTATAGAATCTGCCTTCAGGATACAGTGTAGTGTATGGATAGTTTTTTGATTCAAACTATGTACTGTTTGATCAAATCAAGAACACTCTAAATTTGTAACTTGATAATGCCAAAGTATAGAGAACGGAGAAAGGAGAAACTAACAATTTTCAGTGTCCAAAACAGAGACCTGGAACTCTTTTTATAGCCATTTCTGTGACTATTTTTCAACAGTCACAGCTCTTCATGGAGTGACTTAGCAACCGTTGGATCGTGCCTGTTTGGAACATCTGTGATCCAACGGTTCAGATTAGGCATCCCATCGCAACCGAATGGACATCCCCTACACGAAACGCTACGCGTTCATCTAACGATTTAGATCAAGTCGTTATGGATTTTAAACCCTTTGATCGGATCATTTAATCACAACCGTTGATCTATTTTACCTCGTCGAAACTTCAGGCTCCCACACTCCAAGCGACGATGCGCACAATACCCCGTAATTTTATTGATATTTATTTATGGGATTAAATAAATTAAATGCGACTTAATTGAGAATTAATCCAGATATGAATACTAGCGATATGTGAGTTGGTATTTGATTATGATGTATATGTATGGTAATATATGAATATGGAAAATATTAAAATTGTCGTGAGACTAAAATACGACAATTTGGGAAATTTAGTTGGGACGCGCGTGTCAGTCGCGTCAGGAATGTAATTATTTAAATTAGAAAGTGAATTATATTTTCATCAACTGAATGGTCATTTTGAGTGCGCCAACGTGTCCAAAAGGGTCAAAATAGTCAGAAAACACTAGCCGGGGGTTTACTTTGGGTCTCGGGGCATTTTTAGGCCAAACCGGCAACTTAAAAGGGTATTTTGGTAATTTTAAACATAAGGGAATTAAAACCCACAAAAATTAGAGTTAATATTTATTATTTTAAAGGGGACACTAAGGCCATTACCAGCAAAAAACTTTAGAAGTGCGCTACGGGAGTTAGAGAGGAGTTACCATAGGGTTCCAAACCTAAAACACTCACCACCATCAAATTAGAGAGGATTTGTGACTGATTAAAGGGGAGAATCAACCTCGAATCATCGACAACACATCTGGAAAATGAATCTAAGGCAAGTGATTTAATATTTTTAAGTGCATTGAATATTTCTTCCATGTTTAGTGTAGAAACTATTTTTGTCTTGAAAGTTTTGAGGAAAACTAATAAAATTGTTGAAGAAACTTTAAATTTGGGTTAGGATTTGCATATAGAATAATGATGGACTGATTTAGTATTCGAAGAGTTATATATGATGATTTAAAAACAAATTTATGATGAGTAATTGGGTATAATAAAATTCTGGGTTCGTGTTTATAGGGTTTGGGAAATACTTGGAGATTTATGTAAATTCCGTGTTGATTTGTAAGATTTGACCCAAAAAATATGTTAAGGGATGATCTAGGATGATTAGAAATGTTTTATAAACATTAAAACACAAATTGGATGGTCTTAGGGTGGATTTAGAGAAGATAAGAATTGAGAAAAATGGACTTGGGAATTTCTGGGCTTAAACTGCCATCTCGTTAGAAGACCTGCCCAGGTCGTTCGAACGACCTTGTTCGAACGAACTTCTAACGAGATGACAATATCCCTTCTAATGAGTTGGTAGTTCATTCTAAGCCTTTAGTTTGAACGAAATTCGTTCGAACGAGATTTCTAATGAGTTGACAGAATGGCCTTTTAGGCCTGATTTTATTTCTAGTGTCCCATAGACTTACTTATATGGTGAGATAACCTTCCTTTATTAACTAGTGGGTATAGTTGTGAGATTGGGGTACACTGAGGAGTAAAATTTAGGATCTTGTAGTAAACTGGATGACATTTGTGTATTGGTAAGCGAGTACCTAATTAGGACGTGAGAAGAGTTGATAACTTAAATACATATAAACCGAGGACTTGTGAGTTGTATAACAGTAAATGGCGGTATAAGAACAAGAAGTATGCCTATATTAATAATACGAGATATCTAAGATGTGCGAATGCTTAGTATATGTGGTTTTACGTGTATAACATACCTATCGTACTTGCTATCATGGGAGGTTTGCGTTTGATTAGGGCCATCTAATCATTGTGTGCCTACGGGGGAATTTAGATTGGTACCTCGAGGACATAGGTCAGAGAAGGACTTATTGAAAGGTTAATAAGTCTGCTGATCATGGGAGCGTAGGTATGTGCGTGACCCATGTGATGTGAACTATGTTCGCCTCCATTGTTTGTGATTGTTGTTTAATGAAACGATTCCTGAGAGATTCGGAATACGTGGTCCTTATGTACGTGATGTACCGGGATTGGATAATAGAGTATGTGTGCACCGCAGCTTAGTCTTGGGGTGCTAGTATTGTATAGTTATGATAAGCATTACTATACTGTTAATTGAAATGAATTGTCAAGAGTAAATGTGAGTATAAATAACAGTAATGGTTTGTAATGTGAAAATGAAAGATCTCTAGTAATTAGTAGTACTAATATGGGAAACTGTGTAGCAAGGCATAACTCTCTATTAAATAGAAGATGTTGGGAATTTAATTGGATATCGTATAGTAATGTTAGATTTTGTATTGGACTAGTTATATATGAGAAAAACTAGAATGGGTACGAGTACGATAGGAGTGCACACTTAGTTGAGAGGTGAGGAACTCATGTGAGTGCACACACTATCACGTACTTTATATTCACTGTTTAATGATATTAGACACTTGCAATTTTTTTAAAACTATTTTCACAATCGGGCTCTGACCCATTTGCTTTCAAATATATTTTTGTAAAACCTTTTTAGGTGCCCAGCCACAAGGACACCTTACATAGGAGTTCTATTCAGGTGACGTGCTATAACTGCTGTGGAAGTTACAGGACCTTGATAGTAGACGCCTCCACTTTTTATCTTGACTCCATTATCGGATTTTCTCATTTGTTGGGCATGTCACCCCATTTCTTTTAGAGACATTTACATTTCAGTTATTTCAGACTTTGGGTTGTAATTAATTTAGTGATGCAGACTTGGTATTCATTTATTTCAGTATTCGGATTGTTGTGAGGAGTATTCCTTCAGACTCATTATTATTTGATGGTTATTCTATTGTGACTATGTTGTGGTGGTTATGTTATCATTTAATAATTTACTTATTGTATGTTAATCGGATTTAATTAAAATCGACAACTCACTTTTTAAATATTAGGTGGCTAGTAATTGTTAAAACTTTTTTGACAGTGATGCTATGAACTGAACCAACTTGGCATTTTGTATTAATTTAATAAAGGAGTAGCTACCCTGTATTTAATTATTCGGGGTGTCACATTAACTCGCTTAAAGTAATATTTACTTTCACTTCCTATATTTTATATAATTAATCAACCAGGCAAATTAATATAAAATAATTACTCATAAATAAGGGGTATTACATACTCTCCCCTTACAAGGGAATTTTTCCCTCAAAATTCAGTCATACCTTGTAAAAAGAGGTGTGGATACTTATCTCGAATATTGTCCTCTCGTTCCCATGTTGATTCTTGGACATTGTGGGGTCCCCACTGGACTCCGACCAATGGTACCACTCTCGGTTGTTCCTCATACGAAATATCGGATTATAACTCAATATCATCCAAAGGAATGTGCCAATGAGCTCCTTCGCACCTCTTATACTTGTTCAAGGATGAAACATGAAACACATCATGAATCTGTTGTAGGCATTTCAGCAAAGGAAGTTGGTAAGTTACGGGGCCTACCTTTGCAATAACGGGAAAATGGCCTACATAGCGTAGCGCAAGCTTACCTTTCTTCCCGAATCGCATCATACCCTTCAATGGGGATATCCAAACCAAAACTTGATCTCCCACATCTAATTCTACATGCCTCCGATTCGCGTTGGCATATCTCTTTTGGTGGTCTTGTACGATTCGAATGCAGTTTCGGATAAGCTCAATCTTTGAAAAGGTATCTTGGATCATTTCACGCCCAAGGATCTTATTATCTCTTACTTCCAACCAACAAGTAGGTGATCTACATGGTTGTTCGTAAAATGCCTCAAACGGTGCCATTCCTATTGTGAATTGGTACGAATTATTATAAGCAAATTCAACTAATGGAAGGTATTTCTCCCATCCTCCTCCGAAGTCAAGAACAGACATACGAAGCATGTCTTACAACATTTGGTTGACTCTCTATGTTTGTCCATCCGTTTGTGGGTGGTAGGAGATAATAAACTTCAATTTAGTCCCCATCTCCTCTTAGAAACTTTGCTAAAATTAGGACACAAAAATCTTGTATCAATCAGAGACTATATTGGTAGGCACTCCATTTACCTTCACAATCTCCGCAATAATTAGTCGGGCGTCACTACACCAAATCTGCCCATTTGTCAAGGTCATTGACCTTGACAAATCCACCTTGTCAAGGTCGATGATCGTGACATTTCGAGGCGAGACAACTTTTTTTGTCATGGTAGTGTCACGGTCACTGACCTTGACACAAACTCGCATTTTGTGTCACGGTCGTGTCAAGGTCAATGATCGTGACACGTTTGTCACGGTTATAAACCGTGACAAACCCGTGACCCTTTATAAAAAAATTGTCACGGTCATTGATCGTGACACGTCCATGACAACTGTGTCACGGACGTGTCACGGTCAATGACCGTGATAATTCTGGGAAGAATTTAAAAAAAATCTGCTGAGCAGTATGGCCACTGCCACTGCCCAGCAGTATATTTGTACCTGTTATAGCAACGGTGTACCTGTTCCAAACATCTTATATCCGAACAAACTAAAGATAATGCAAATATATATTCAAATAAGAAACTATTTAAAAAGAAACAACATCACCATCATTTTATCTCAAATATACAAACTATTTGCATGGAAAAGAGATTTTGTATCGTGACGCTCGGGAACACCTCCTTATCCTTCCCTTCTCGTCCGAATAGCCACATAAGTATAGAGCATATGTGGCCTACCCTTAGGGCCACTCCCTGTCCCCTGAATTGAAATAAAGTAAAATTAGTATCCGCCCCTCAAATATTGATAAATATAAATCGTAATTGAAATCGAAATGGAAATTGACATATAAATATAAATACATTACCTGTAGTGTCACTCAAACAGCTAACTTGAGCTCATATGGCACCTCCTTCCAACTAATGTACACCGGGCAATCGTGTCAATTATAATTCTCTTCATATCTAAACACTAAGAAATACCATAATCCTATGGAGTTATGCGTTGCAAATTCCTTCCAACTGTTGTGTAGCCAAAAATCAGCAGTTGAAGTTGTCAATTCCACCTTTCAATGGTCTCCCATGGTTTGCTAGAAGTTCCAAGTGGTGGGGTATGGAAAGTACAATTGACAACTTCAACTGGTGATGTTTGGCTACATAACGGTTGGGAGGAATTTGCAGAGCATTTCTCCATAGGATTATGACATTTCTTAGTGTTCAGATAGACGAAGAGATTCAGTCTCCTCTCCACAAATAGGACACCCCAAATAACTATGTACTAATCACCTATTAAAGGTAAGAAGCATATATTCATGGATTAGTATAAACAAAACTTAGATGTAGTTGGAATATTTATGTATTAATCTCCTCTCCACACACGCACACTACACAAGAGTGAAAATGATAAAGTGCAGATCAAGTAAAAGCATTAAAAATGGATGTTTCGGTACAAATTGAAATATTTATTACAAATTGAAAAATTGTTTCAAATTGGGGTTATCATAAAAATTGGATTGATATTCGCTAGGAGCAGCCAAGTCATCCACACTACTATTTAGACGCCTTGGCGCGTGTTGGAAAATTGACCACGGCTCGTTGTTGATATACTCCGAGTAAAACACTTGCTTAACCTTTTGAAATGCACAAACAAACAGCTCATCGCTCACGTGGTCGTTGCTCTTCAACTTGGACAAGTCAACCATGATCAAATTGGTGACAGGATCAACTTTACAAGCATTTTTATCCTCAACTCTTACCCATTCACAGTAAAATACAACCTCTTTGAAGCTTATATAATCCAATTCAAATATATTTTGGATTACACCATAGTAAGTCATTTCAGCTTCAAAGAGGTTTTTATTTTTTGAGCTCGCTCGAAAGAAAGTAAGAGCCTTGTATGAAATTCCCAAGTTCTGTACATTTGTACTTTCCTCCTACACTTTAGCGCCGAAAATGTAACCGTTCAATTGATACTTTTTGTACTCTTGTGCCACGAACAAGGGTTCAGTGGCTAGACAAGCAAGCCTTGATGTCGCATCACCCATCTTTAGGAGCTGAGATTATAGATAAATTAATTATATTAGTGGTAAAATTTGAGTGTAATGTAACGTTATATAACTACTGTTTTCATTATAATTACCTCTTGTGTCAACCATAGCCTAAATTCGCTGTCTGATTGTACCATTGTTTTTTGTCTTTTATTGTTCTCACAGGCTTCATATTTACTGCATATTACAAAATTAATCATGTATAAAATAATCTAAAATAATGTTAAACATTATAATATTCGAAACTTACTTTTTCCATTCTTCGACATCTTCATGTGTGTCAAATAGATAACGAGCTACTTGTTCATGTTGCAAACTCGTTAATTTCACTCGTTTTCCCACCACATTACCACCATCATCGAGGAATTCATCAGTGTCATCAACGCTGGTCGAGTCAGGCATATATTTCCGATTATATATTGATGACTCCACAGTGATGTATTCCTCTGCAATTGATCCTGCAATATATCGCGTATTCTTGACGTAATCTTTAAAAACTTTCATCAATCTTTCAAACGGATTCATCCACCGATATCTAACTGGACCACAAAGAAGTGCCTCGTCGCATAGGTGTACCAATAAATGAACACTTATGTCAAAGAATGCTGGGGGAAAGTACTTCTCCAATACACAAATCGCTTCGTTCACAGCCAATTTTGCGTCCACTATTTGTTCTCGATTCACTACCTTCTCACACAAGAGGTAGAAAGTAATACTAATTTGCATAATAGCCCTATGCAAATCCTTGTGCTTGGAGAAACAGTGCTTAAACAATAGAGGAACCAATTTCATGATCACATGCCAATCGTGGGACTTACACTTATGTAAATCATGAGTAACATAATTCACAATCCTTTGCAAGTTGGACGAAAAAGTAGATGGGCCCTTCAAATTATATATTGTGTCTAGAAGCACCTTCCTTTCCTCACTCGTCAAAGTAAACGCACCAAGGGGAATTATTGTCCTTTCCCTACTATCTTCTTTCAACCATAGTTGTGGTTTAGGTTTTAACGTTTTAAGGTCTTTTCGTGCATTTTATCCATCCTTCGAATGACTCCCCCCAAGGCAAGTACCCACAATATGTTCAACGAAGTTATTCTTTGCATGCATCACATCCAATACATGGCGCACCGGGTTTTTCTTTCAATAAGGCAAGTCAAATAAAATTGACCTCCGAGACCATGCCTTTCTTATCTCAGTTTCATTCCCAGTTGGGGTATTCTTATGCTTGACATTCTTAAATTTGGGATTCTTACCTGTCATATTTGGGCCACATTCAGAAGATTTACTTTCAATTTCTTAACCCGAAAGTTATCTCGGCGGTAGACTATGTTCAACTCTGCCCAATAAAAAATTGGAACCTTTCTCAAATCTGAAACTATGAGCTGGGGGTAAAAACCTCCTGTGGCAATGGTATAAATTTTTTAAGCTGGAGGATAGACGAAGAGATTCAGTCTCCTCTCCACAAATAGGACACCCCAAATAACCATGTACTACACATCCGGATAATGTCCCATAAGCTGGAAAATCATGAATTTCCCACATCAACATAGCTTTCAGCGTAAACTCTTCTTTTCTAAAAGAGTCAAATGATTCCACACCCTCTTCCTACAACTCATTTAATTCTTCTACCAAAGGAGCCAGGTAGATATCAATGTCTTCACTTGGTGCCTTTGGCCCAGGTATCAATAAAGCCATCATCGAAAATTCAGGTCTCATACACTGTGAAGGAGGGAGGTTGAGTGGGGCTAGGATCACTGGCCATACACTCTGATTGGTGCTTAGATTTCCAAATGGATTGAAACCATCTGTTGATATAGCCAAACGAATGTTGCGTTGTTCTCAAGAAAAATCGGGATACTCATAATTCATCCTCCGCCAGGCAGTAGAATCAATAGGATGACGCATGATATTACCCCCCACTTGTCCTAGCATGCCAAGTCATTGCCTCTGTAATCCATGGTACTGTGAAAAATCGATTTAATCTAGGCCCAACGGGAAAATATTTCAATACTTTTTGAGGCACTTTTGAGCTTGTGCCTTCCTTACTAGTATATTGGTCATATCTAGGTTCATCGCATACCGGACAACGATCGAGATTTTCATACTCCTTTCGGTATAGTATGCAGTCATACACACAAGCATGAATCGATTTATACTTCATTACCAAACCTTTCAAACTGTTCTTCATAACAGGATAGCTATTTGGAAGTGTATTCACCTTGGGTAATAAGCCCTTCACCCATTTCAGAATTCCCGTCACGCTATTGGCAGACAAACCGTACTGCGTCTTCAAACTGTGCAAACCAACCATGGCATGTAAAGTTGTTTGATCTTTCTCACAGCCAGAGTATAACGGTTGGGTCGCCTTAAATTTTAAACTTTGGTAGTCATCGTCAAGTTTTATCGTGTTATCTTCACGAGCACTTGAATCTTCTACATCATCAGTAACCTCATTCTCCTCAGCTTCATAAACTCCGTACGCATCATCAACTAAATCCTCTAACATATTATAATCTACGTCATCCCCTTCTCCATCTATTCTACTTGTCGAAGGTTGTTGTGAAGGTTGGTCGGGGATTAAAGGAACTTTCAATTCACCGTGAAAACTTCAAAATCGATAACTATCTTGCATACCCGATCTTAACAAATGTAGTTCAACTGTTTTCCACTCAAACACCTTACCATTCTTACACCTAGCACACGGACACGGAAACTCTTCATCATTATGACATCTCTTTGCATATTTCACAAATTCGTTAGCACCTCTGCGAAACACATCCCCCATTCTATTAGTCTCACCCATCCACTCTTTGTATTTCGGATATCCCATCACAGCTACCACAACTAAACACCTATTAAAGGTAAACAAAACTTAGATTTATAGTATGTTTTATTTAATTATCCCATCATTTAATTATCCTATTAAAGGGTTAGTGGTCCTATCCCATTCAAGAATGCATTTTTCTGTAATATACTTAACAGCTCATGCACATTGTTACGATTTGAAAAAAATTCGACAGCATATCCCCTTAGTTCTCCAAGTACACGACGTAGATTGGTAGGTGTGAGTGTTATTTCAATTGGTCAATTAAAATAACAGTCACACTTGTCAATCTAGTATGTACCCAGAGAACATTAAGATACGACTGCAGAACTTCCTCCAAAAGTAACAACTTTAAGCTAATAAGAATATTATACAGAAATTATACAGTCTCAAACTGTCCAAACGGGACAATTCGAGAGATCTCATTACAGAGGTAATGACTCTCGAACGGGTCTAAGGGCTATTGAATGCGTACGCATAAGAACTAGAATGCTAGTATCTATGCGCACTATATTTAATTTCAAGTATGTTTCATATAATGGTTTAATTCAAATACAAAAATAAATTCATGGGTTAATTCAAATACAAAAATAAATTCATGTATTGACAAAACACACACACACACACACACACACACACACTATCTAAGCTGTTCTATAGGAATAAAAACAACATTTTTAAAATATGAAGGGCTCACCACACATGCACACACACGCACATATATACACACATACACACATATATATACACACAAACATATATATAAATTATTATCAATTGAATTAATTTCATGAATAAAATTATTATCAATTTAAATGAAAATATCAATTATTATCCAATATATTTGAATGAAATATTTATTTTGAATGAAAATATCAACTATTATCCAATTATTATCCAACTATTATCAATTATTTATTTTGAATGTATATAATATCCAAAAATATAAATGTAAATAATATTCAAAACCCCACCCATCCCCACCCCCACCCCCACCCCCTCCCGATGTTTATTATCCAATTATTATCCAACTATTATCAATTATTTATAAAATTGATATCTACTTTTAGTTTTGTGTATGTATGTTAGTTGATGCCATTATATTTTTAGCCTAATTAGATTCTAAGGTTATCTCAATTTATATTTTTCTTTTTCTATCTAATAATTTTCAATGTAAGAGCACAATACATAACGTATGTGTAAGTTCCATCAATACCATTTCGTTTCAATTTTGTAATATTATGTTTTTTCCAAATATTTTAAAACTTATTAAATGGGTGTCCCACCCTCACCCCCACCCCCTGCCCCCCTCCCCCCGCCACACACACACGCACACCTACGCACCTACGCACACACGCACACACCCCACCCCACCCCACCCACTGCCCCCCTCCCCCACCACACACCACCACACACATATATACACACACATACACACACATACATACACATACATATACACACGCACACACCCCGCCCTGCCCCCACCCTGCCCCACCCCGCCCCATTCCCTACCGCCACCCTGCCCCACCCCCCACACACGCACATACATACACACACATATATATATACATACACACATAAATATACACACAAACATATATATAAATGGAATAGAGAGAGAGAGAGAGAGAGAGAGAGAGAGAGAGAGAGAGAGAGAGAGAGAGAGAGAGAGAGAGAGAGAGAGGAAGGGAACGGCGCGGGAGGGAAAAAAGAAGGGGGAGAGGGTTTTTCCTGTAAACATTGTCACGGTCGTGTCAAGGTCATTGACCGTGACAAGTATTCAAAGAATTGTCACGGTCAATGACCGTGACAATTTCTTGTCACGGTCGTGTCAAGGTCAATGACCGTGACAAAAAATGCGTGTTTTTTTGTCACGATCAATGACCTTGACAAGGCTGGCCGGATGAAAGGTGACAATTTTCCCATTTTGGTGTAGTGCGTAACGTGCCGCATTGAAATCTGTCTGTACCAGTAAGAAGTGTGCCGATTTTGTCAGACGATCGACGATAACCCAGATGGAATCATGGCCGCTTTGTGACGTCGATAATCCCATGATGAAAACCATCGAGATACTCTCCTAATCCCGTTTGTCACTGGTGGTCTATCTTCACCAATTGATAAGTGATGCATTGAGAAGCAAATTTAGAGATGTCCCTTTTCGTACCGCCCACCAATACTGACGGTGCATGTCTTGGTACATTTTATCCCCACCTGGGTGTACCATAAATCTTGACCCATGAGACTCTGTCATGATGGAAGGTCTCAAGTCTCCCTCATTCGGGATTATAAGTCTCCCGTGGAAATGTAACTCACCCTCAGAACTAATAGAGTAGGACTCCACTCCATCGGTTAGCAATTGGCGTACCCGATCTTGACAATCTTTGTCCCTTCCTTGTGATTCCACGACTCGCATCAAAATGGCAAGCATAACATTCAACACTGACATAAATGCTCTTGCCACAGCATCCTCCTGGCTAAGCTCTTTCCATTTAGCCTTCAACACCTTCTCTAGTTCCCGCGTTGGCTTTCAACTCAGCGCATCCGCTACTACATTTGCCGTGCCTGGGTGGTGGTGAATGTCGAATTGATAGTCCATTACGAATTTTAACCACCGACTTTGTCGCATATTAAGGTCTTTCTGTGAGAATAAATATTGTAATGATTTTTGGTCCTTAAAAAGACTAAACTTCTCACCCAGGAGGTAATGTATCCATATCTTGAAGGCGAACACTACCGCGGAAACCTCCATATCATGGACATGATAATTCTTCTCATGGGGCTTTTTCTTGTGAGATGCATAAGCAATGGACCTATGTCCCATTTGTAATACACCTCCAAATACTTGTAGAGACGCATCAGTGAAGATCGAATAGTCAACTCCCGACCTTAGCAATGCGAGTACAGGAGCAATAGTCAACTTATCTTTCAACTCATCGAAAGCTAACTGGCAGGCATCATCCCAAACAAATTTTATTCCCTTTCGGGTAAAGTTTATCAAATGGCTCGCAATCTTGGAAAAACCCTTAATAAAATGGCGGTACTAGCCGGCCATACCCAGAAAACTAGGAATCCCCGTGGGCTGACCCCATTCCCTCACTGCGACAACTTTACTCGGGTCTACAGAAATACCCTCAGCCATCACAATGTGCCCCAAAAACTTCACCTCCTTCAACCAAAATCCACATTTCTCAAAATTGGCATACAATTGATGATCCCATAGTGTTTGCAGGACAAATCGTAGATGTTCAGCATGCCCAGTTTTAGTCCGAGAATAGACTAGAATGTCATTGATGAATAGTATGACAAATTGGTCTAGGAAGTCACGAAACACCCGATTCATAAGGTCCATAAAGACGACAGGAGCATTGGTTATCCCAAAAGGCATAATCAAAAACTTATAGGACCCATATCTAGTCAAGAATGCGGTCTTCAACCGTCCTGCTCTTGAATCCGCAGTTGATGATACCCAGTCCTCAAATTTATTTTAGAGAAGTACGACGCTCCCCTTAATTGATCAAAAAATGATTGATTCAAGGTAACGGTTATTTATTCTTGATGGTGAACTTATTTAATTCTCGGTAATCAATGCATAATCGGAGGGAAACATCCATCTTCTTCACAAATAACACAGTAGCACCCCATCGCGACGTGCTACGCTGAATAAAACCTTGTTCCAAAAGTTGTTGAATCTGATCCCTCAACTCCCGCAATTACAAAGGAGACATACGGTATGGAGCTCTCGCAATTGGTATAGTCCCCGGTGCTAAGTCAATTACAAACTCTATCTCACGGCTTAGACGTAGGCCCAGAATCTCTTGAAAAACATCCTCGAATTCTCTAACAATAGGAATTGAATCTAACAAAACATCTATTTCTCGTAAAGTTTCCTCCTCAATGCAATACAAGTGTGTTCTCTAACCTACTTTTGGGAAGAGGCATAGACACTAAGAACATTTCTTCCCCCGGAATGGAAAAGACTATAATCGTCCCATAAATATTTACCATGGCACGGTATTTCACTAACCAGTCAAAGCCCAAAATAACATCATACCCGACCATATCCAAGACGAGTAAATCGGCATCAAAATGAAAATTACCAAGGTCTACACCTACCCTTTTACAAACAAAGAATATAAGTGAACCATCACCCACGAAAGATTCCACACTAGTAAAAGTACTCTCGACACACTTAAGCAACCCTGTTGAATGAGAAAAATGCCTAGAAATAAACGAGTGCGTTGCACCCGTATCAAATAACACTCGACCCACATACCCATGAATGGGAAAATTAACCTCAATAGCTGGCGGTGCAGGCAGGGCTGGAGGAAGTAAAGCATCCTGAATATGATACACACGCTCGTACAAAAGTTTCCCCTATTGTAGAGGGACTGCTAGAATGGGCATTAGAGGTTGTTGACGTGCCTGCTGATGCTGAGGAACCCTATGCAACTGTCCCCTGATCAACTGTGGACAAGACTTCTTAAAGTGACCCTGTTCACCACACTGAAAATAGCGGCCCATAAATTTTTCCAAATATCATCCCCGATTATTGTTCCAAAATTGCCCCATGCCTTGGCCATGATGGCCTCGACCTCCATTATTACCTCACCCTGGTTGGCCCTGTTGGCTGACCTGTTGTTGCTGTTATGCACCCTGACCATGCCTAAAACCACCCCCACCAAAATTAAAACCCCCAAAATGTTGTTTCTTCGACGAGTCCCCTTGCTGTGTGTCCTGCTCTTTCTACTTACTTCCCGACTATTGTGGTGAGGGGAGTTCTCCACCATCACCATTACCTCCTTGACTACTAGCTTGACCCAAATCTGACATCTTCCTATTCGCTTTTACTTGAAGGCGGTGATCTTGACAATGGAGCAAGGCTGCATTCATCACGTCACCAAACATTTGTAAAGTCGTATTTCCCAACAAGTGCTGCCTTATTCTCCAATTCAAACCTTCAAAAAATTTTGAGATTCTCCTCTCCTCGGGAATGACTTCATCCGGCACTGTTCATTAAACGCGTAAATTCCTCTTCATATTCTACAACTGATCGTTCTCCTTAAACAACATCTTGGAGTTTCCTCCTCATCTCCTTTTGGACGGCTGGGGGAAAATACTTTCGATCAAACGAGACCTAAAATTCCAAAATGGTCATAGTATCTCTTTGCTCTGGAGTTGTTACCGACTCCCACTAGTGCAAAGATTCTCCTACTAGTTTGAAAGTGGTGAGAATTTATTTTTGTTCCCCTCTACACTCTACCATTCTGAGATGGCGTTGCATATCTTTCTTCAAGTGGTTTGCCACAATCACGTCACATCACCCTGAAGTTCTGGAGGGTGACCTTTTAAGAAAGATTCTCTAACTCTCTCCCAAGAGGAGGGTCCCGCATGGTCTTGAACCCCCTGAACTACCGTTTGCTGGGCTTGGGGAAAATGTTGGCCAATAGCAGTCATTGCAGCGTTGACTGCTTGAGCAACTATATTAAACACCTCCGCTGCATTAATCCTTGCGGTGGTGGGGGCTCTACATCATCTTATACAACTTTATTTCTCCTTAATAGGAGGCCTCTTCCAGGCGGCATCATTGACGAAGAGTAACTGAATCAGAATATAATATAAAATAATTTATCTTTAGAGAAGATCGCAAGCATGCACAAACAAAACAGTCCTAACAATAGGGCTCTATATCAAATAACGCTAGGGTAGAACGTGATAAGTCCGCACAGATCCTAAGGATTCTAGAATCCGATGCTCTCATACCATCTCTGACACCCCTCTTATTAAAATAAGAGGTGGCCAACCGGATACTCCAATAAATACAGGAATCATAAAAGGTCCGTTCTTAGCATCACTGCGTGATAATAATAGTACGAGACAACCACCAAATATTTTAGAAAACGGATGTCAAATAATTTTGAAAGTTTAATAAAAAAACATTTTGACAGTCCATATGATAAAATAAGGTGGATGTAAAAGACATATAATAGTTTAACAATCATACAACCAAATAATAACCGAATAAGCTGTCGATTAACAGACTGATACAAACACGTTACACCGAGTATTATAGGCAAATGCAAACCATATATGTAAATACAAAACTTGGGAAACACGCCCGAACGTATAGACTTATCATAACTATATTATACAAAAGAGTGATGCGTCTATCACAAAAATCCTATAACATCCGCAAAAATGATATAACTCATGGACAGTAGGAAGGAAGGATAAACACGGGCGTCCTTACGATGGAGCACCTGGCATAAATAAAATCCACACAAAACAGAGAACTATAAATGGGTCAGGGCCCTATTTGATATGATATACATGTGTATAATATTCATAGCAGTTATAAGTTGCTAACATTGTAAATAATCATTTCTCACCCTTCACAATAAGAATAGTAGTCACCTCTCATCTAAGTGCACATCCTAGTACCATGTCATTTATAAAGTTAACTATTCATCAATGCAAGAGAAATAACTCAATTTTAATACAATAAACATACAATACAGTTGTGTACGATATGACTTAACGGGGACATTCCTTAGGAAATTTATTCCATACAATTGATTTATAAAATTCTTTAGCCATTTATAAAGTGCCACTTTTGTGAGAATAGTTACAATTAGAATATAATGATTCTAAGACCATCCTTCCGGGAGTAACCCCACTGGATGAGCCCCTAAATATCTATCATCTTCTAGGTCCTATAACCAAGACTACCTGGGCATCCTAAATCGCATCGCATGGGAAGAGACCATATACCTTCGACAGTGAGTCATAACCATACTCGGAATTACCTCACTTCGAATAAAACAACCACACACAGTAACCACCAGTCCTATGGTCGAGGACTATATTCACCCTACATGAAGTTGACATGGGACATCACCTTAGTCGCATAACATCCCTTATGATAGCATTTAGAGAGGTATTAATATGCAAGGTATAATTCACAAGATATTCTAATTTTAAATGTGTATTTTATAATATCCGAAAGCACATGTGTTTATTGACATAAACCACAACGTTTAATTATCCCCATACTAACTTCCAAGAGTTCACGAAAATGCCATAAGTCGTATGAAAAAACTTTAGCGGCCGGATCGATCCGCCCCTTGGGAGGACCGGATCGGTCCGGTACCTAGTAAGTCGTCCATCACCCATTTTTCTTACCAAACCTAAATCTTCCCATTTCTTCTTCCACCTCTCTCCACATACTCATCTAATAACTTGACCCAATCATTCCTACACAACACTAACTCATATGACCAACACAAATAATTACTACATCAGAATCTAAGGGTTTAAACACCAAAATCATCAAAACCTACAAATGGTTTAAATCTAAAAAAAGACAACTATCAATACAAATCATCCACACTAAATCATACATAATTTCAAGTTAGAAACTTGCTTCAAGTTTGTAGTATTGGATTCTCTTTGTAGCAACGATTTCCAAGATCCAAATAAACAATTCTCCTCTTTCTTTCCTTTTTCTCCCAAGTTCCCTCTCTTTCGAACTCTCTTTTAGGTTTAGGAATAAATGAGAAATAAATGGAATTTTAAGAATAAATACCCCAATCATATTAGGTCTACTCATTAAATGCTAATATATAATTAAAATGACTCATAACAACATAATTAAGTCATAACCGTTCAAAAGTACCCGGAGCTCAAAAATACAACCTAGTACTTAATTTGAGTAATTCAACCATTTTCGAACTAACCGCGCCCTCTAAATTAGAATCCGGGATATCATATATTCTTACATGTTCCAACGTCATATTAATTCATCAAGGATGATCCAATTGGAATATAAGCAATATCCGTCGCTTAAAGCACAATGACGCAACAAAACACAATATAATGCTATTTACATTCACTCGACAGTAAATATGCAAAACTCAGTAAATATTATCTTTTAAATCGCTTAAAGTAATACTTACTTTCACTTCGTTTATGTCGTATAATTAATCCACCAAGCAAATTATTATCAAATAACTACTCATAAATAAAGGGCATTACACTAAATTGTCGTACCTTTTATTCATACTTGGCATTTTTCAATACTGTGAGTGCTCCTGTGTCCTTGGAGCCTGAGGTACTAAACTTTTGTACCTTCTATTTATACTTGGCACTTGCTCAATACTTCAAGCGCTCATATGCCCTTAGAGCCTGAGGTACTAAACTGTTGTACCTTCTATTTATACTTAGCACTTGCTCAATACTGCGAGCGCTCCTATACCCTTGGAGCCAGAGGTACTAAACTGTTATACATCTATTTATACTTTTACAAATACTTTTTGTGTTCTCACACCTATTGCCTTATTTTATTGAGTGGAGATATACTCTCAAGTAAAAAACAAATGAATTTTGGGCAACTATATTCTTATGCACTCAAGTATACAAACTTGGAGTGTAAATTCGAGCGACCCCTAGTCATATAAACACTTGGGTCATAAATTCAAGCAACACCTATTCTTGCATTTAGGGCATCTTCTTATAAAAGAACACTCACATTCTTCGAGAAATTTTACACTAAAATCATATATAGTATATACTTGGACAATTTTTTTTTATGTCCAACTATAAAATCAAATGAAATGATGGTAGGCATAATTTAATTATACCAAATATACCCCTTGAAAAAAAATCCAAAAGGTGTCAATTCTACTCATGATACCTTTTTTTTCATTATCAATATACATTGTCTTGAATTAGAAAATAATTCTATAAAATATTAAATATACTTGTATCGTATTTTAGTACACTATATTACTCATATTTTGTGAATTTGAACAAATCAACACATCTCAACGATAATATTTTTCTTAACTTGTGAGCATCCACGTTTTATTTTAGACGATTACTGCCCCCCAAGATATAATTCTACTATTTTTTATCGTTTCGAGTTAGTAAGTCTAGATTTTTGAATTGCTATATCATGGGGCTAAGGAAACACATTATTACACCCTGTACACCTGTGTTCTTGGGAAATACACACCTCATACTTGTTTCCTTATCATCATTTTATTCAGTGTTCTCTCGCATATCAGATTAGACGATAAGGTTTTCGAAATATTTTATTGTGCACAACTCGTCCCCTTTTTTCATTATAATATCTCTATCATAAATTCTTCCAATGATTTTAAGAGGATTCGTTCAAGCGGATTTTGCTGTTACTCTTGGAATTCTTTTAAGGATTCTGCAACGGTTGAAGAAATACAAGACTATCAATCCTGATTGCATCTTTCATACACAGATTTCAAGAAGGTTAGTATCGATTTCCTTTTAGACATGGAAACACGAGGAAGAACCCACGTAATTATTTTTAGAAATGGTTACTCTGTCAAATTTGGTGGTTAACAAGCGACCAAATGGAACCAAGTTAGAATCGAGTAACCAGTCTTGAGGTGGTGTTTCTCTGTGTACTGTGAATATTTTGTTCTCGATTTTTAATTTTGAGTGGAAGGAGATTAATAAAATGCCCATGAATTCACTTTTTATGGGTATGAGAAACAACCTGAATAGGTGTATTTTACTCGAGAAGGTTCTGAACCATATTTATTTGTGTAAATCGTTAAACCGTTTGATTTGAATAAGACAAGGTACAAATAGTTTCGGTGCTCGTGCAAGGGGTAAACTATTTTGGTTGAAACTAGGAAATACTATTTCTTGTGTTGATAAGCTCTAATTAAATTGTTATAGAGAATTTCATAGTTGTTTGTTGAAATTCTTCTTGCTCGTGTATAAAGTACCCAAACGAGGAGGTTGACATGTCTAGTTCATGTTTTGTGTAATATATTTCTTTTATAAATATATAACTAAGAGATCCTGCTAGCAGACACATTTTTTATTTGAGGGCGAGCAACCCCTTTGATATAAGATGGGGTGGTTTTTTCATCAACTGCTCGATAAAATGACTGACGAATATTAGTTTTTAATGGGAAATAAAACGTATTTGAGCAATTATATCCCGAGAAAATCACCTTGTGAATCACACTTGATCGTCAAAAATACATATGACAGTTCGTATGATCGAGAACTATTCAATAACTATTTTTGTTATCAGTTCTTAACTATACACTTGGGATGGTGACCAGTGCTTTTGGTTTGGCTTGCTTAGGTCCAGTTGCAAAAAAAATTTAGTCAAGATAATTTTGGACGAGCTGGTCTTTCAAACATATTTTGGTCGAGTAGGTCTGCCAAATACTTTTGGTTGGGGAGAGCTGGTCTTTTGGTTCGTAAATTTGACTTGAGAAAGTAGAATAGTTTTCAAAGTACAATAATTTTCTGGACCGAGCAAGTCTTATACAATTTTTTCTAGTATTTCACTAGCCTACTGTTCTGGCTATTTTTCCTCTATATTAACTACAATTTACTTAATTACTTTGTTCAAGCAAGACCATACTTCATTGGCTAACACATGAAGTTGTTTATTTACTTTTGAGGAAATCGTTGGTAGGACAACTACTGTCAGGTATCATCTCAAGGAATTATATAATATTTCTCGACCAGCATCTTAAAAAATTATAAAAAATTTCTTAACTCGCTAGCATATATATAAATGCTCATAAAAAATAAATCATTATTTGAGAAATGAAAATTCTCACCAAATAGTTAAGTAAGACGATTTACTTAGCTGATTGAGAATAAGACATGTCTTATAATGGCTCCTAAATACTCTATTTTCTCCTTCAGCATCTAAATCTACAAGTGAGTAGAGCCTCCTTTATAGTGTCTTTGAGGTCAAATCCTCCACCTCCACTTTCTTTGCTAGAGGGTTACTTGTCCACCACTTTTTTTGTCAGCACGACCTCTAGCGTTGCTATTTTCTCTCATGGAAATCACTACTACTGCAACTATTTTCTCCAGCACCGCCTTCCTCAAGTGGATCCACCTCTACTCTTGCTGATGTTGCAGTGGATGCCCGCTTTAGAGGGGGGTGCTACTGTCAATGGAGCCATTGTTGCACTAGTATGCCCTTCTTGAGGAGTAGGTGATCTAGCTCCGGTCATTACTACCTCCTCTTGGGTGGCCTTATCATTCTGAACTCCATTTCAAGCTAGAGTATCTTCCTAAGACCAACTGCTTAGAGAAATTATAACCTTCTTTATCCATGGAGGTGAGGATACCTCCCCAATGGAGTCGCCAATATAAGAGGGTAGTGAGACTAGGGTCTGGTAAAATATTGAAATGGGTGAGGCATGACCCACACCAATGGAATCTGCCTTCAATGTCTTCAAAAGTTCATAGAGCAGCTCCTGGTGAAAACTTCATTTTCTAGTAAAATGGAGTCCAAGCTTGAACCACTCCTTGCAAATACAAAACTTCACAAATAATAATATCAACTTGGATAAGAAGGATCTCCTGAGAATGCTGGGTGTCAAGGTGGGACTGAAAAAACAAGCACTCAACACTTAGAGAGAGAGAGAGCAGGGAGAGAATACTCGTTGGTCTGGTGTGAATTTTGATAGAGTAACGTTGCAACTAAGGTTTTCTAATGTCCTTATAACCTGCCCTAGTGGTCCTATTTATACTTGGGCACTAGGGATGAGTTGGCACTTTGGGAGCTAAAAACTGAGAGGAAAACTTAAAGGGGCAAGGTCTGCAATGTACCTTCTCTCCCTACTGAGTCAGTAGCCGCCTGTCCCCTATGATAGACGACAACTGGTGCAAATCAGAGTCAAAAAGTAAATGTGTCTCCTAATGGAGACAAAAAATGAAAATTTCAATTATCACTAGACGGTTGTAAATAATCACTTTAGGGTCTCCAAACAGTTAACGGAATTTGAAAATTAGTTTTCGAGAGTGTGATATTGATATTAAAATTATTATCAGAATTGACAAAAACACAATTTTGAAGGCTTAAACAATGTTAAAATGCATAATATTAACACATAAATATTGAGATAGGAAAATCATGGATAATGACCATGAAAATTGATATACCTAGAATGATAAAATATATGTAATTAGAGTGAAAATATAATTTTGTAATCAAATAGTTAATATAATTAGGGTCTCCACACTCGAACAAATCCTTGCAGCTTTAGGGCTCTGACCCAAAATTATAAATGTTTTCCTACCAGGTGTCTCATGAATAAGGACAACAGGACTGGCGATTGATGAGACTTGCAATTACATTGGACGTAGCATATTCCATTCCATTGATTCTAATATAGGTTATACTTATTCATTTGTTTGTTTTTATTTCTATCAAAATTTGCATGTGCATAAGTCTAATGGTTTATTTAAATAAATTTTTACTTATCTTTATTTCATAAGCGTTATATGATGATTCATTTTTGCATTCATGTATAAAATCAGTTTTGTTCACATGTTATTATTAATTGGGAATTTGGATTAAAAAAAGTTCAACTTTTATTTTGCTTCGGTGCTGAGAATGGTATAATTTGTTGATAAGACCCATCTGCGACATATCATATCTGGCCAAACTTTATCATAGAAAATGGGGGTTGTTAAATTTGGTATCAGAGCATAATTCTAGTGTCCTTAAGATATTTGTTTGAGCTTGTTATATTCTGCGTTGCATTCTTTAATGTATATCCCTATGATTAGGAATTGTTGTATTCTTTGCGACTAGTTACTACCCATTTAGGTAAGGGTTTAGTTTTGGAGAGAGAGCCATAGATACTTTTTTGTGGGTCACTCACTAGAATTACGAGAAATTCAGGCAATTTGGTGCTCAGTAAGTGAGAGGAATATATATAGAGAAATTGAGGATGTGATAATGAGAAATAGAGCATAAGCAGAGGTTAGTTCATTTAAACTAGTAGGAGAGGCGTTATGGCAGTAGAGGTCCTTCACCACACTGGAAGAGCGGGACCAATTACTTAATGATTCGTTTCGGCTGAAGTCCTAAGGGAGTATTTTTCTACACATTTTTTTCTTCATATCAGAAATGAATAACAAGGTAGAGAAGAGATTTACTTTTTCAATGTTATGCCAATAGGATAAGACATGCGATATCATTTGTTAAGGGACCCGACAGCCTGAGGTGTTTCAAATGGGTAGTCTATGTATAGGAAAGAGGAGTTTCAATGATCGAAACGAGTAGGTCCGATAAGGCCAGGATCCACTGCGAGATGCACATCGGGTTATAGATGAATTTATTTGCGAAGAAAGGCACTAGTGATAGTACTCGGTGGTAAAGGATGTGTTTTTCCCTACCTTGGATTATTTAGGATACGTTTTGTTTGATATTAGGACTTAGTTTTCACTTTGGTTTTGTTAGTAGATTGGAGAATATGGACTTCTTATTTGGGAAAATGTTTTACATTGATTTACCTTGGGTGAGAAGGAACATTGTTTTGTTAGTGTGTAGATGTATAGAAATGTTTACTTGAAGGCTTATGTTATTTTAGGCCAATTGGTTAGCTATGTCGAAATGCAATATTATTCCTGAGAATGTATTCATAATTATCTGAAGGGATACATTGATTTTATGAGGACTGCTATGAGTTGTGTTCATGTCTAGAGGACAAGACTTGTTAGAATTTGGTGTTCATCGTAGTCGTGAGGGTTATTATGAATAACTATTATGGGTGAGCCTAGTTTTGATACAATAGATTTTGATGGGAACTTAGGTCGTGCAAGGACCTTTAAAAATATTTGTATTCTTAGGGAAGCAACATGTCGGTGTAATTTAGAAATTTGAATAACTCAAGGAGATAAATGAATGTGAATAAACTCAAAATTAATGGGTAAAATCGAGTTAATGTCAGGATGGGGCAAGGCTCTTTTATGTGGGGAAAGCGTTTAAAGGATAAAATAATATTATGATTTGGGAAATTATTGCCTTAGCGAGTATAGGCAACAAAGTAGAAGTAAGGCTAGTGATAACTTTGATTACGGAGATTGTATATGATCATGTTTAATGTTTGTAGTGTGACGTTGTTAATGGAGCGGTGATGGAAGACTTGATTAGAAAAGGGTATGCCTTTGGAGACCTATAAATGACTAAGTGCTATATATATTAAATATAGGCAAAGAATGTCCTACCTAGGTCGTGATAATTGTAGTGTTGGGCATGGTACGGTCTGTTGACTCTAAAGGGGTTTGGTATAAGTCTTGTGAAGGATAAGTGGTTTGTTTCGAAATTGGCAAATTTTGTAAATTTATGGTTAGCATATTGGTTCATGTTTGGTTTAAGGCCAAATGGGTCTTGGTGAACGACAAATCTATGTATTAGTGTTTTCTTAGGCGTGATGAGACTTTGGTTGGAAATGGGCACAAATTAGAATTCACATGATAACCGTAAAGCGCCTATTTTTATTTTCCTTTTAGTCTTGGGCCAATGGATATTAATAACTGACTAGGCCATGTAGTATTATATCGGGAGGATTCCTTTTTTGGATTTATATTGCGAGACATCCCACGCACGAAATTGGCAAAATTCTGGAGTTAAGAGATGTTGGATACTAAGATGGTTATTTATTTTTTCATGACATATGTTGGGGTATACTTGATGTATGGATATGCTTGGATGAATGTTATAGATTGGATGTATATTTGTCATTCATATTTGTTAATGGTACCTGTGTGTAAATATAATATGGAATATATGAATTCCCCAATAGTGTTATGACAGGCGGGGATGAGACTTTCATTTATCTCATTGGATATGAGTATAGATTAATTGGGTATAAACTTAAGATAATGGTATGAATTAAAATTTGAATTCTTATTATAGTGAATTCCGAGGACGGAATTTCGTTATTAGGAGGGGAGAATGTAATACCCCGTATTTTTATGGGTATTAAATTGGAGTTATATTGATTTAACTAAAATTATGGGAATTGATATTTGGATGGAATAATTGTAATTATCATTAATTTGGCGTAATGATTAAATGAGTATGTTTAATTATATTGGAGTATTTAATTTAAATATAATATTTCAGAAAGTTGATACAAGTGTTATGATTTTTATGGTATAACGGTATATTACAAATAATGAAGATAGTCGTGAATAAATTGATGGCTCGCTGATTTAATTAAGTCGTATTAAGGATATATGTACATGATAATGATGGAACATACAAATAAATGTATAAAGTGTTTATATACCTTAAAATATGATTAAATGACTTAAATATGCATTTTAAGTGTTTAAAAATGGACCTATGGGTTGGGTAGGGCCTTGGGTAGAGTTTCGAGGAAAATCAGGTATGGTTAGGAACCTTTTCAGGGGCCTTAAATCTGGCCCATAGAGACCTAAGAATTTAGGTTAAATTAAAAATCTATTTAAAGGATTCAAATTATCCTTAGGGTTTCATGACCCCCATATCCACCCAACATCCTTTTGGAGGCTACACATCTTGGGAGAGAAGAGAGAAGCCATCCACGATGAAGAAAAGAGAGGATCCCCTACTATTTTCAGGAAAGAATTATCTTGTCATTCGTACTCCAAATGTTATATTCCTGTATTAATGTTGAATCCATGTTTAGAATAGGATTTAAATCTTGATGTAATGTAACCATCTCTAGGGTTCTTGAGTTTTGATAAAAAATTGATGATATTCAAGTATTATAATCTTAGATCCGTGTTTCCTCCATGCAAAAATATAAATGTAGATTGTTTAATTTCAAAATCCATTGTACATGTGTAGGACTCTTTTACTATCTGTAATTATGTCCTTGAGATTGAAGATGAGATGAGACTTGTATACTCTAAGGTTCTTGAAAAACTTTGATTTACTTGATAATGTTTGAGGATGATTTAGATGAGAAATCTTCTTTAGAATGTTTCCATTTCATGTTAGACCTCATTACCATATTATAAATTAGTTTGTTGAATCAATACAACAAAGTTTGAGGCATTTATAATTGATTAAAAAATTCCCAATTTAGGAAAAACTGTCAAAATTTTGGCAACGTCAATTTCGTTAGAAAATCGTTTGAATTACTCGTTGAAATGATGTACCTTTCTCGTTAATATGAGGCTAGTATTTTTCGAATGACCTATAATTTAGGTCATTAAATTGCAAATCTTTATGTTATGATCTAATGGGCACTGTTGCCATCCCTCCCCAGATCCTGATCCTCGCGGCGGGCGGGATGCGTGAGAGTGAGGATCCTAGGTCCCGCGCGTCCCTCTCGGGAGCGCTTCGCTGGCATCATTTGGGTGAGGTGAAAAATGTAGAGAGATAGAGTCGCCGATCTATTTTACTCAAAATAGCATCCAAAGACATACTGATGCATACGAAACCAAAATGATTCGAAAAGGGTCCGGAGGCTAAGTTACGTAATGGGAAGGTATTAGGAACCCATTCCACCCTTTCGGTATCTCATGGATTTTTGTTATTTTCCCCATGATATGTGTGCGTGTGTATATATAATGGAGATAGGAATCCTCGACTTTTAACATGGAAGAGGTAAAGCGAGTCATTCGTAGGAAGATATAAAAATAGTAAAAAATAGGATTTATGCGATTATCCTTACGTTGACCGTGATGATGGAACGATAACGCATGTGGAATGCCCCTAAGAACAAACATATGTATATATAATATAGGAGAGTGGAGTTTAGAGAAAATAAAAAATGAGAGAAAAAGTAAAAATAGTACTCGAGTCTCGAGTTTTACCCCGAGACGCCTACGTAGCCTATAGAGGCATCAAAGTCCACATAGTTCGCATGCAAAACGAGGGGTGGGGTTTATCCTATAAATCCAATCGGGGGATTATCTTATTTGTGTTTGTGTGTAGAAAAAGTGTTTTAGTTATGAGAAAAGTGTAAGAAAAGTATGAGAATTCTCATTTGGAATTTATGAGCAAACCCTATTTTTCTTATTTTTTGGGTTTTTATTTATATGAAAATAAGATATGTGAAATAATACTAAATAAAAAGTATATAGGATGTGTGAGATGAGATAATAAAAATTCTAAGTAATAAAACAAGTTATTGCGAAATTATGAGAATTTAAGGAGAGAGTTGAGAAAATTAGACCTTCATGAAGATCTTGAGCTTGATCTTGAATGTTGGAGAGCAGCCTTTAGACTTGGATGATGATGGAGAGTAGTGAATTCACCAAGTTTGATGAAAAGGATGGTGAAAAGAAAGGTTAGAAAGGGATTTGGGTGTGGAAATCATGTTGACTTTGAGATAGGTTTTCTGGATTTGCTGAGAGTGATATGTTTCAAATCTAGGCTCCCTTACAAATGAGGTTAGGCCTCCCTTTTATAGGCCAAGGGAATTGTTGATCAGTATAGCCATGTTCCTCCCAATAGGCAGGTGCGTTTAGGCACACTGCCGATAGGCATTGTCTGAGACCTGCCGTTTCGCAGTGTCTTTCAGGCCTTTTTGGAAAATTGGCCCAGAACGCAAACCGTTGATCAGAATTGCGCACGGGGTAGACTGTTGGAAAGGTAATTTAGAGACCTTCAAAATTCCTTAGACTTCTCCCGGTTTTGAGAGTTGACTTTAGGTCAAATATGGCTCAGAAGCATTCATCAGTCCATTAGATGGGGAATCATCGGACGCAAAAAGATCGTTCGTCTGCATGGTAAGTCTGAATCGCGTATGGGGTAGACTGTTGGAAAGGTTAGGAGATGTAATTCAACATTATAAAGAGTTTGATCAGATTTGGGGAGTTCACTTTGGTCAATCGGGACCTGGAAGCATTCGGGGACCTTTTGGAGTCAAACGAATAATTCGTCTAAATGGTAAGTCAGAATCGCACATGGGATGAACCGTTGGAACGGGGTTTCAGTGCACTTTGAAGATTGATTTAGTCTCAATCGAGCTGAAGACTTTAACTTTTGGTCAAACGGCGCCTGGGAGTGCCCGATGGCTTCTAGGTCAGTACTCGGGATATGACCTAGATCTGTAGTGATGAAGGGAGGTACTGGGGAACTAAGGAGAGTTTAGGGGGTAACAGAACGGGGTGTCTACAGAGCCCATCGACGGGTGAGTTTGGAACAGACAATAGCCGTCGAATAGACACCACATGATGCTTTTGAGGGAGGATGACCAATTCAGAGGGTCGAGGCCAATTATGAGGTCCTAGGGAGGGAGGATGACCGTTTTGGAGGGTCAAGGCCAATTCTGTGAACCAAAGGGAGTGAGGATGACCAATTCAGAGGGTCGAGGACAATTCTGATGACCTACGGAGTGAGGATGACCAATTCAGAGGGTCGAGGCTGATTTTGAGGACCTACAAAGTGTGCTGGGGATAGCCAATTCTGTGGTAGAAGACGATTCTTAGGGCTTGAAGATGAGGATGACCAATTATGTAGGTCAAAGCCGATTATACGGGCTTAAGTAGAGATGACCAATTATGAGGGTTGAAGCTGATCCTGAGGGCTTGAAGGTGAGGGTGACCAATTCTGCGGGTCAAAGCCAATTCTGCAGGCTTAAGTTGAGATGACCACTTCAGTGGGGTGAAGCCAATTCTAAGTGCTTAAGTTGCGATGACCAATTCTGTGGGTTAAAGCCGATTCTGAGGGATTAAGTTGAGATGACCAATTCTGCGGGCTTAAGTAGAGATGACCAATTCTGTGGGTCAAAGCCGATTCTGAGGGCTTAAGTTGAGATGACTAATTCTATGGGTCGAAGACGATTCTGCGGGCTTAAGTTGAGATGACATATTTTATGGGTTGAAGCTGATTCTATGGGCTTAAGTAGAGATGACCAATTCTATGGGTCGAAGCCAATTATGAGGGATTAAGTTGAGATGACCAATTATATGGGTCAAAGACGATTCTGTGGGATTAAGTTGAGATGACCAATTCTATATGTCAAAGTCGATTCTGCGGGCTTAAGTGAGATGAAAAATTCTGCGGGTTGAAGCCGATTCTGTGGGCTTAAGTGAAGATTTAAGACCGAGGTCAATTATAACCTAAGAGTGGTGATGACCGAGGATCGAGGTCAATTATGACATAACTAAGGTGACAATCCAATACCGAGGTCAATTCTGACCTAAGAGTGGTGACGACCGAAAACTGAGGTCAATTCTGACCTAACTGAGGCAAGGATCCAAGACCGAGGTCAATTCTTACCTAAGAGAGGATAAAGATTAGATATCGGGTTCCGCTGGGGAATGAGCTGGGGAAAAGCATAATGTCCTTTGGAGACTTTAAAAATGACTTTCTGAAGTTTCATTGAGGAAATTACCTCGTGATGTTGGGTTGAGCTGGGGAGCTGATTAATGGAGAAGCATTTGCGATCTTAGGGATTTCATGGAGGAAAGGTAAGTTTGATGTCGTACACTTCACTGGGAAGTGATTTGGTGGTCCAGTTATTGGACATATTGCTTGAGGAGGTTTAAGATCTTTGAGGGATAGGAGGTGATCCTTAGAGATCCTACGGGGACGTTTTCGAGAGGAGTTTCACTTGGTTTTCGAGAGTTTCGTTGGGAAATGGGGGTTTCTCTTGAGGGAGTGCGAAATTTTCTTGGTGAAAATGTTCTAAGTTCTTTCCGAGATTTTTAGGAATTTTCTAAGGATTTTTCAAGATTTTCTGGTATTTTCTAGGAATTTTTTGTACGAAACATCAAGGGGGTGCCACTCGACATGGTTCAAAGGGTGCCATTCGGTAGTGGCAAGGACTTTTCGATTGCCTCGGGAAGGTAAGGAGACAGTGCCGATCGGTGAGTGGGCCGCCGATCGGCATGATGCTTAACATCCTATATAAAGGGGTCAAATTCCCTTCATTTTTCACATCTTCTTTCTTTTCTGTGATTTTCCTATGCAAATCATTATAGCATTCCGATCTCTAATAAATAGCCACCTTTGTGAGAACTATATCGCATAGGGAGTGGTTGACTATTGATGACTGGGCGAATGTGGAGTAGAGGGCCAGGGCGTCTTTTGCTTTGGGGAGTGAGAACTCCTTTGACTCATTCGATACGATTGCAGATGAGCAGACTTTGCTGCGGGAGCCATCGCGTCATCGATTTTCTAAGGTGGTGAGCCTTTGCAGTTATGTAAGTAACCTGACTTTTGGCATTCTCTTCTTTTTGGTGATTTTTTCTTTCTTCCTTGAATTTTTACAAGGTTTCTTCTTTTGACAGTTTGATATCTCTTGGAAGAACATGCGAGCTCACAGGATGACGGGGCTTAAGGATGTCTGGGAGCATCTTCCACCTGTGGTGCGTTGGGTGGTATCATTATCGGGCTTTGGGAGGTTGGCGTCTGCGCTGGATGAGACGCCTCGATCGACAGCGGTCTTGTGCGCTTTTGTCGAGAGGTTGTGGGATACTACCTACACCTTCCATTTTGGCTTTGGCGAGAGGACCATGACTCCCATAAATGTGCAGTAGCTACTGGGGATGGATTCTGATGTGGAGCATATAGAGGTAGGTCGCTCTCTGAGGGTGAGTCAGAGGCGTTGCAGACGGCGCTTGACGATGTAAGGAGGATAGTCTCTGGGAATTCCATTCGACTGTCCTTGCTGAAGGATGTTTTGCTGAGTAGGGAGGTTGATGTGGAGGATGGGCTGCAGGTGAGGTAGATGGCCCAGTTGTTCCTTTTGCTGGTGTTGGGAGGCTTTATGGTGGCGTCGAGTGGCGACGTCGTCCATTTGTGGCTTTTTCCATTCTTGAGGATGTTTTCGAACATCTCTCTCTATGATTGCGGGAGCCTGACTTTCGCAACCCTCTATTTTTCTTTGGATGCATTCATTCGGTGATGTCGGTAAACTTTTACTAGAGCCATGTATATCCTCGAGGTATCATTTATTTTTGCGCATTTTCCTTTCATGCATTCGCATTTTCCTTATGCGTCTCTTTTTTTTATTGTGAATTCCTGTCTTTGGCAGACGTGGTTCTATGAGGTGATTGGGTGCAATACCCAGCTGATTGCCTTGAAGGATGATATTATTGGGTACTTCTGTCGATTGTATCGATGGCGCAAGGCCAATCAGCAGTCGAAGGGATCTCTCTCTCTGGAGGCGGTGCGTCGGGTCTTGAATGGCCTGAGCAGTGGTAGGGTAAGACTCTTTCCTTTTTAGTCTTGGTTTTTGGCATGTTATGAGTTTATATTGACTTATGTCTGTCGGGATTTTTAGGTGACTTTCTACCCTTGGGGGATAGCTATTCAGGATACGGGGTTGACTGGGGTGAATGCACAGATGAGGCATTTGCTGGCATATGAGTTCGTCCATTCTTGGTATCTCAGGGATTGAGTGGTTCGACATATTACCAAGGAGGAGGTGGTGGTGCCACTTATGTAGCCTCCTATGTTTATGAGGCGGGGGCAACTGTTGCTGGAGGATCCGAGGATGGCTTCATCGGTCTGTAAAGTATGACTATATGGACTTTATGATGAGCTAGTTGATGGCACCCATCATATATGATGCCTTGTCTTTCCCTACTGCGGGTTCGAGTCGGGCGGTGGGGTCTTCCCACAGCAGTGGTGGTCTGGCGATGGCGGCTTCAGAGGTTACTTTTTGGTTCCTTTTCTGTTTTGACCACTCTTTTGATACTGATTTTTGCCTTTTCTTTGCAGTAATTACGGGTGTCGACCACTTGGCTGAGGGACATCAGAGATTGGATATCTTCGGCGACTAACCACATTTGGGACGTGGTCTCGGTTCCTTCTTGCTTGGTGTCGTCTGCTTCGTCCGGGGAGGACTCGGGCTCGGGCTCGGGTAGTGATGGTGCTTTGTCTCATCGTAGGGGAAAGAGAGCTCGTCGCAGGGGTGGAATCTCTTAGAGAGAGGGGAGAAAGGTAGGTGAGAGAGAGAGAATGAGAATGTGGGTTCGGGCTGAGTCCCATTATTTTTTGCTTTTCTTTATTTTCCTACAAAATTTGAAGTAACACATAAAAATATATATGCAATGCGATGGAGTTTTTTTATTATCTTTTGTTAATGGTGAATGAGTGAATGCATGCACATGCACTTTTTACTTTGCTGCTGAGACCGTAAAAAGAGATATTTTCGAGATTTTGGAGAAAAATGGGAAATTATATAATGGTGGAAAGGAGACTTTTGAAATTCTGTTGAGAACATCAATTTATTTTTATTGGTTTTTTTTATTTTGACAAAAGAGGAAAAGGAAAAATTTCCAAAAATGGGGGGTTGCCGATAGACAAGCACCTTGCCCTGCCTATCAGCAGTCAAGTCCAGTCCCATCAATTTAAATCTTTTGATTAGTTCCCTCTTCAGTATTTGGTACTTTGTGGGGTAGGATTCCCTCTGATTTCTGCATGGCTTATGTCTTTTGTGAGGGTTCTCAAGTATAAAAAAGGGGTAAGGGTGGAGTGTTTCCATCAGACCTTCACATTGTTATCTTCTTTCCTACTATCTCTTAGTCTTGCAATATGGCTCTCCCTGGTAGCATTGGGTTTGCTAATTACCTCGAAGCCTTGGAAGCGATGTGCTCTTATAACGTCGACTATGATGCTTTCAACATGCGTCAAGTGTCTTTGTGGCGCAATCGGTCTATTGAGTGGAACATGCTGATGGCAGCAGTACAATTTTGATACCCCAAAGACTATGTATTTTGTTTTGGGTTGGATGAAGTTTGTCCTACCTATGAGGACTTTTCTACCATGTTGGGGATAAATCTCAATGTTGCGATGGCTTTACCCGAATTTTCCCGTTCTCCCTGGGATTTTCCGTATTTCGCCTTTAGCGGCTAGATCACTGGTTGCTGGAGGAATGATTTCCCTCCCGACAGTGTAACAATTCATGCATTTATTGGAAGTAGGTGATGTTTACTGTGTTGGAGCCGTTGCTCTGGGCCTAGTTTCAAAATTGCTGTTAGAGACTGAGGAACTACTCTTGGACTGACAACTTATAGCCATTACTTTATGGATATCATATTGTCATAATCCTGTAGCGGTGATATTAGAAGAGACCCTGAACGATCTGGATGCCTGGTGAGAAGGTCGTTATGACTTCCTACAGGGTAGCCCCGTGATGCTATTCATGTGGTTGTCTGAAAGACTCCGCCTGGTGGCTCTTCTAGAATATCCTTTATCGGTTGTACCCAACTTCTTTTCGCGTCACTTCTTCTACGTTGGTCTGGATATTGCGAGCTGGGAGAATTGGTTTGTTGAGCATGGGGCTCAAAATTTGTACTGGTCAGTGCCTTGGTGAGGACATTTGTTGCCTGTTCTGCAGCTAGGATAATACTCATATGTGCGACTGGTTGGTATCAGACAGATCTATTTTTATTTCCCTTGGCAGCTTCTACACCAATTTGGTTGGGCACAGGTCGTGCCACATTGGACACTAAATTTCTTTTCGGTAGAGGATTTGACTGAGCATTTGCGCTTATGGATTGGCTCTCTATGGGAGAATCGGCGCCCGTTGACTTGTCCATCTCAGTCTGTTGGGAGACTTTGGCATATCCATAGAGATTATACGAAGTGGTTATGGAGGATAGTTGTCAACAAGATGTTGGCAGTGGAGACTGGACAAAAGTCGCTTGCTTCTTTTGACACCATAGAAGGGGGTGTTATGGTTTTTTCGAAGCTAGTTCAAGCCTATTGGTCCATAGAGTGTCTGTGACACTCTATTCAGGGAAGGGAAACTTAGGGACCCCAGGATGTAGACGATGATAATGGAGCAGGATCCTCTGGTAGCTGTGGATAGGACTCTTGGAGTGTTTATTATGGGGAATAAATGTGGGGATTTTATTTGTCTTTTTTAGGAGGGTAGGGGGAAGGGGGAGTTATCCATTCCTTTTCTTATGTAATCTGTATCAAAATTTCTTATTAGGGAAATAAACAATTTTTTGATCATCCAGCTGTTCCCTTTGATGAGTTTTGTATTGTTTGAATTATCTATACTGATCGCTAAGGAATACATAATCCTTTTGTTCAAATATATGTTAGAATGAACTGTCGTTCTCAGAGGTAAGAAAAGAATTATATTTTGTGAAAAAGAAAGGGTCGTGCTCATGTAAGGTGTATGAGCTGCCTACGTACCTCTAGAGTTTTTGAAAAGTTTTAATTTGTTTGAAAATGGTTTTTTTACAGAGGATTAGGCCCACATAGTTATGGGTAGAAGGAAATGAAGAGATTTTTTTTCCAGAATAGATGGGAGATGAGAAGAGTCATAGCGCGTCGAGATTTCGTACTAGGGTTAAAATTTCTTGAGACGATCCAGGTTGACTGGACAAGCCATCTCTTTCACATCTAATTCGGTAAGCATGTAGGCACCGCCGGACAAGATCTTCTTGACAATGTAGGGGCTGATCCAATTGGCCTTGAATTTCTTTATGGGGTACCAGATGGGTTTTATGGTTTTTTTGAGAGCTAGGTACCCTTCTCGGACACCGCGATCCATGACTCTCTTATTGTATGAACGCACTATTTGATGATGGTACCCTTGTATGTAGTATAGTGATTTTAATCTCCTTTCGTCTAGGAGGGTCATCTCGTCAAGATGGCTTTGTCACCAGTCTTCTTCGCTGACCTTGCTTTCAAGCATGACGCGTAATGAGGGTATTTCCAGCTCCACGAGTTGTACTTATTTCATACTGTAAACTAGAGAGTAAAGGGTATCCCAAGTAGGGTTTCGAATTGAGATTCGATAGTCCCAGAGGGCGTACGGGATCCGATAGGCCCAATCCCGATAACTTTTGGTCATCTTGCTAATGATGGCTTTGAGGTTCTTGTTGGCAGCTTCAACTGCACCGTTGGTCTGAGGTCGGTAGGGAGAAGATTTGTGTCTCTAAATCCTATACTCGTTGACCACTTATATTACTTCTGCCTCAAAATGCAAGTCATTATTTGATACTAGCTTATGCGGGACCCCATTTCGGCAGATGATATTTTTTTTGATGAATTTGGCCACTTTCTTGGCGTTCAGCACTGCGTATGACTCAGCTTCGACCCATTTGGTGTTGTAATAAATAGAAACTAGGATGAACTCATGCCCATTGGAAGCCTTTGGTGTAACCTTCCCTATGATGTCGATGCCCCAGGTGGAGAATGGACAGGGAGAGGTCATGTTGTATAATTCACGTGGAGGCAGATGTTGAAGTTTGGAGAATTGTTGACATTTGAGGCATCTCCAGACATAGGCGGTGCAATCCTGGGTCATGGTGGTCTAGTAGTAACCCTATCGGATGATCTTTTTGATAAGCATGTGACCATTCATATGGGGTCCTCATTCCCCATTGTGGATCTTCAGTATTATCTTTTCAATGTCAGTCCCTGCGATGCAGTGCATATGAGTTCCATCGAAATTCCTTTTGAGAACTGATTTATGACAGATGATGTACTGGGAGGCCAGTCTTCGAAGGGTTGCTCGATCTTTCTTGTTGGAACCCTCGGGATACCTACTATGCTTAAGGAGGTGCCAAATATCATAGTACCAATAATTAGCTAGCTCGGGATCTTCTGTGGTGATGAGCTCAATGTGGTAACAGTGGGTTGGTTTGTCTTGATTTTAAATAAGGAAGGGGGTCATTAAGATTCCTTCAGGCATGTCGACCATGAAGGACAGGGTATCAAGGGCATCGGCTAGGTTATTCTTTGCTCTAGGTAGGTAATGGAAGTTGATATCTTGGAATTGGGAGGCTAGCTCTTCTAAGTGGGCATAGAAGAGTTGGATCTTCTTGTCCTTAATTTTCCACTTTCTGAGCACGTAATTGATAATGAGGAAGGAATCCTCGTAGACATATAGGCATTGAATACCTTTCTTGAGAGCAACTTTGAAGCCTACTGTGCATATCTCGTATTAAGTCATGTTGTTGGTGCAAGGGAAATTCAACTTGATGGCGATGGGAGTGTGAGAGTCATCTGGGGTGATCAGGAGTATCCCAATGCCATATCCCTTTTTGTTGTCATCTCCGTCAAAGAAAATTTGCCATCAAAGGCAGTCTTGAGAAGCACAAAGAATGTTTTCATATGGGAATTTAGAGACCCATACATTGGCTTCATCCATAGGGTAATCAACGAGGTAGTCGGAGATGGCTCTTCCTTTCATGGCTTTCTGCGTGATGTACATGATATAAAACTCATTTAGGAGAATCTACCATCAGTCTATTCGGTTGGACAAGGCGGTTTTCTCAAGAAGGTATTTGATGGGATCTATTAGAGATACAAGTTTAATGGGGAAGGCAATCATGTAGTTCCACAACTTTTAGGTGACCCAGAAAAGTGCGATACACGCCTTTTCCAAAGTAGTGTAGTTGACCTCGTACTTGGCCAATTTGCGACTGGCATAATAGATGAACCGACTGATGTATTACAATTTTCCAAGGAAGCCTCGAACTTCTTTCTCTGTTCGGGGAGGTAGCATCTTGAGTATAGCTTTCATCTTGGCGGGATATTCTTATATCCCCTTCTTACTGACCGTGAATCCCAAGATTTTTCCCTTTGTAACGTCGAAGATGCATTTCTGTGGATTGAGTCTCATCTGATATTATCGTAATCGTTCGAAGAACTTTTGGAGAGTGGGAACATGACCTTCTTTAGTTTTGGACTTGATAATCATATCATCCACATAGACCTCAACTTCTTTGTGAATCAAATCATGCAGGATGGTTATGGCATCCCTTTGATAGGTAGCCCCAGCGTTCTTGAGACCAAATGGCACAATGGTGTAGCAAAAGGTTCCCCATAGGGTGATGAATGCATTTTTTTCTTGGTGGTTTGGGTGCATTTTGATTTGGTTGTATCTGGAAAACCCTTTGATGAATGACTTGAGAGCATGATTGGCTATGTTGTCCACAATCATGTCGATATTGGGTAGCGGATAATCATTCTTTGGAGAGGCTTTGTTCAAATCTCGATAGTCTACACACATCCAAACTTTTCCTCCTGATTTTGGTACGAGCACTATGTTAGCTAGCCACGTGGGATATTCGATCACACGAATGAAGCCTATGTTCAATTATTTGACCACCTCTTCTTTGACCTTGAGCGACCATTCGGTGAGGAGTTTTCTCAATTTTTGTTTGACCGGCTTGTAATCTGGGAGAGTGGGGATCTCGTGCTGAGCTATTTCAGGATCAAAGATGGTCATATCATCGTAGGACCATGCGAAGACATCCATGAATTATTTTATAAATTCTTCGAGTTGTGCAGGCTCATGCTCGTCGAGGGTAGCCCCTATCCTAATCTCGGGCAGTTGGCTACTAGAACCGAGGTTAATAATAATAGTCTCTTTTTCATTAACTTGAACGCGGTTATGTTGTTTATTATTAAACATATTTAGATCAGTTAAGAATTGTTCATTTCAAAAATCATCATCATCAAAAGTTAGATTAGAATCCAAGCTGTTAATGTAAGGCACAATAAGACACTCAAAATATTCGTTTATTTCATTGATATGAAAAACAGTATTGAGAACCTCATTAAAGGAGGACTCGATTACATTTGAACAAGGATAGACAGCAGAAGAAGAAATAGGGTAAACATTGGGATTATGGGAGGTTTTAGAAGGTAGAACTAGCACAACATGCCAGTTGAGGAGAGGTGTATCAGCATCTTTAATCAGTTAGGACGGATCCAGTGATGTAGTGCCTAAGTGAACCATGCAGAGTGTCATCCCCAGTGTTTGTAAGCTGAAGGAATCTTTGGAGTCATTTTCCTTAGTCTCTTTGGTATCCTTAATGAGCATTTATACTTCGTATTGAGAATCTTCAGCCCACAGGTAGTTATCTAAGAAAAATATCTCCATTCCAGGCTTCATCTTCTTGTCTGTATGGTCATACCATGGTTCAGGAAAGTGGCAAAAGGGGAAGTCTTCGCCCACTTTGATGAATTTTTCATTCAAGGAGTCACCTGGGATAGTTTAGACGCGGTCTATTCTTCTCTTTGGTCGAGACTGGTGAATCATTCTGAGATCTTGTTCTGACGATTGATACCTAAAACCCCAAGGAGGAAAAGCCTTCTTGAGTTTAATCATCTTAAGTATACCTTGCTGCCTTTGTACTAGCCCCAATTCGGGCATGAAGTTTATGTTTCTGAACATCTGACTCACATTGACGTTGCCATGAGGGTCGTATTCTATAAAAACCCTTTCTTTGAAGTTGTCCTCTGCCGGGAGTAGAAGTGGTTCAACTCGGAATCCTGATAGGAGTATATCATTTAACCCGTGCTGTATCTCAAGGATTGGACTGATGCTACTTGCACCATCGGCATTGTCATCATCGCCCAAGATGGTAATGACCAATCCGTCGATGAAGGAATTTAATTTTTGATGGAGTGAGGAAGACACACCCTTGATACTGTAGAGCCAAGGTCATCCTAGCAATAGGTTGAAACATGTTAGGATGCCAATAACTTGGAATTCGACGATAGGGTTTATAGGGTCAGACCCTATTACAAGCCTTATGGATCCCATCACCTCCCGACGGGTATTATCGTAGGCACGCACAGCAACGGAGGTTGGATAGAGGTCTCTTTATTTTAGTCCTAAACATTTGAAGGTTCTCAGTGGTCAGACATTCAAGGCGGTACCATTATCGATAAGAGAGAGTGGCACAACCTTCCCCATAACTTCGACGGAGATGTTGAGTGCATGATTGTGATTTGGCCCAATCTTGGGAATTTCTTCTTCAAAAAAGGATAGCATTCGGGTAGAGGTAAAAGATCCGACCAAATTTACCGCTTCTTCTGGTGTGGTAGAAGCAGGAACTGTGGGTCCAGTGAGCAACTTGATCAAAGCATTTATGTGTAGCTGAGATGACATGACAAGCCCCCATAAAGTGATGTTAGCTTGAGTTTTATTTAGTTAATCGAGGATCTTGCTCTCCTTGAGGGTCATTTTTGGTATATGAAGGCTTTCAATTCCCTTCGCTTTGTCATTGGCTAGTAGTGAGCTTAGAATCTGGTGATGCCTCCCTGATCTGGTCATGTGATTTACTGAAGAAGGGAAACATATGAATCTCGTTTCCTTGTCTATCTTGGGTTGTTCTGCCACCTTTTTTATTTCTCCAAGGAGTTTCTCAAATGATATCATCCCACACATGTCGGCTATCGGGCTAGTTTTCTCGAAATCTTGCTCTTCATTCGAATCTCCGAATTCTTCCCCCCATTCGGTGGCAACAATTATGTCTTTCCCTGTAAAGTCGATGAATTCCACAACTTCAACGGCTTCTTCATACAGGTCATCCCATTATGTGGGTATATGTAAGGGTGAAGGGACCGGGCACCACTGTAGCTTCAGAGCATCAAGTAACTTGGTCATACTACAAATGGTGTTGGTTTGTCTGAATAATTCTTCCATGATCCGGACGACATCATCCAAGATGACTTCAGTGGTTGGTATTAACCAACTATCTAACTCTCAAGCCCATTTAAGTGCTTCCAAGAACAGTGTACTGAACCTCTGGCAATCAAGGACCATTTGTGAGGGAAATTTCAGTCCTAACTCTAGGAGTTGGTTTAATACCTCTGACAATTCCATGCTTCCATTTTGATAATAGGTATGGACAACGATGCATGGTCTTGTAAGGAGTGGCAGTGCCTAATCAGCGAGGCTAGTAAGATGTAGGAGGAAATATGGGAAAATTTAGAGAGGTTTAGGAAATTATATGGGTGTGATTTGAGTTAAGGGACCAAATTATGGGTTCTCTTCTAGAAATATGGCATTGGCATGATTTGGAAGTGTGTTGTGAGTAGTGTTTGGCTTAGGATTGGATGGTGGGGCGATGGTACCCCAGTCAATTAGACCTTGGATTATGTTTCGGAGGTGAAGGCATTAGTCAGTGGTATGGCCAGCAGTTTGGTGAAAGGCGCAATGGGAATCTGCCTTGAAGTTTCTTGGGAGTGGATTTGGCAATGGACGGGGATCCAAGGGTTTGATAAGGTTTAGGCTTAACAAGGCTTGATAAACTTTGGAGAGGGGAGCATGGAGCTCGGTGTATTCCTTTTGGACTAGGACAGGGCGGCTTTCTGGTGCCCATGATGTGGTTATTTGAGAGATGTTGTTGATGGTTGAGACTATAGCACTAGCAGGCTTGTTATATTTTCTGGGGATGAACTGTTCGGACACCTTCTTTGCTTTGATATCCTTTTTGGCAAGACCTTCCTCAATTTTTACTCCTGCTTCTCTGAGAGAATGGATGTGGGGATAGTATTGTCCTCCCATTATTGCGCGGACATGGGGTAAGAAGCTCTTCTTCATTACGCTGACTTGTTCTTCCTCAGAATGTCGATTGGTCATGGTTGCTGCTTTTTCCCTCCATCGAGCTGTGAAGTTACTAACTGATTCACTAGAGTTATATTTGAGCATCTCTAAATCACAGCGAGTGACCTCAAGCTCTTCATTGTATTTGTACCGTGACATGAATTCCCGGGCTGCATCCTCCCAATTACGAATTCTTGACTCTTAGAGAGTTAAAAACCATCGGAGGGAGCTATCCTTCAAAGGTTTTTGAAACAATTGGGCCATCACTTCTTCAGAAGCCCCTAGTAGAGTCATGGAACGGGTATAACTTCTAAGATGAACAATCGGGGGGTCCACTTCCTCCTAATTTCTCGATATTTGACATCTTAAACTTTTCGAGTAACCTTGCTTTAGGATAAGGAGACATGTGGGTGTAGTCCATGTAATTTCCTGACATTCTGACTTGGTTAAAATTCTTACTGAGCATCTTGAGGCCTTCTTTGACTTTGTTCAATTCTTCCTCTTTCAGATCAATGATCATAGGCAAGTTAGCCCCATGCTGGGCAAGATTCGACATTGGATACTGGGCAGGCGGTGGCCCATTATCAGGAGGGGCATGTGGAGCGTGCTAATACTCTTCGAGAACCCAGATAGGATCATGTGGATCCATAGAGCGAGTAAATAGGGCCTCGAGCTCTTGAGGAATGGGAACCTGGTTTTGTTGCATCTCTCGGACCTCGGTTTGGAGGTTGTCAATCTTGGACACAAGCTGAGCAAGAACTGTCGTCAGATCTGGCTGCACAACGGGTACTTGATATGTGTTCTCCATGGAAAGCGGATGGATTCTGGACTCAGAAGGAGTAATAGGGGAACAGACGAAACTCTGGGGTGACTTGACTGAATTTGACATTTTTGAGAGGGAAAGACAAAATATTTTTGCATTTTTGATAAAGAGAGGAGAAATGTTTTTGTCCTTTTGATAAATAAGGGTGAAATGTTTTTGGATTTTTTTTTCGGGAGACGGACCTCAGCATGATTATTGTAATTATTATGTTCTCATTTGTATTAAGTTCTCCTAAATATAAAATGAAATGCTGGACGAAACTCGATCCTAGAAAAATTGGGTTTGTAATATATGCAAAGCTATGGCTGGACTTGTGACCAGGCTCACGGAAAGGATCCCGTTTTAAAAATGCGCAAAAATTCTGGCGGCAGACCAACTCGAGATTTTGGCAGAGTTTGGGGTTGAAACCGTCTATATAACATGTGTGTCCTAGGGTTGACAGCTATATGTGGGTATGCAGTTGGTTGGGTGAATTGGAAAAGGTTCCCCACTTTGGCATGACTTCCACGATATACGTCTTTCTCTCGCGGGCAATCGGTACGTGTGGACAAGCCATTTGATATACCTGAGTATATGTGAATTTCCTCACCATATACCTTGTGGGGACGGTCCGTGTGAAAGCAAATTCGATATACTCGGCGTACGTGAACGAATTCCCTGCGATATACCTCCCGTCATGACTTCAGTTAAGCGGTATGATACGGGGGAACCGTTTGATATACGTCAAAGGTACTTGGCCAATAGAAGGTGAGAGTCATATCTCTTAGGCTAAGTGCGCCCTGCCGGACCAGCGCCCATCACGAAGTGACCCTCCAGTTACTGGGTAAAAATTTGGTCAATAAAAATGCTCTTTGGTGATGTCGTGTGAATCATGCATGATTCTCTTATTAGTATCTTATGAGAATGTATTTCTTGAATATGACAAATAGGGAGAAAAGTACAAGTATCAATGGTACATCAAGTATGGATAGTTGATATGTGCAACATGTGGATATATGTGACCCTAGGTGCACGTGGTGGGAAGTGTACATGGAGAATCTTCTACGAGCATGTGAATAAAAGCATAAGATACACATGAAAAAGGGAGTTTAGAGAGTGGAGTTTAGAGAAAATAATATAAGAGAGTGGAGTTTAGAGAAAATAGAAAATGAGAGAAAAAGTAAAAATAGTACTCGAGTCTCGAGTGTTACCTCGAGATGCCTACTGATATACCTGTTTATATCCTCAGCCTGCTGAAGATTGCCTCCAGACAGACGACCCTACGAGGGGCCGACCCTTCACCAGGTTCCAGACGACCCTACGAGGGGCCGACCCTTCACCAGGTTCCAGACGACCCTACGAGGGGCCGACCCTTCACCAGGCTCCGAACGACCCTATGAGGGGCCGACAGTACGAGGACAGAATTGGTCCAGACTCACTGCTGGAAGGAATTTTGCCCTCGGACTCGGCCCATGAGCCAAGGCTGACATCATCATAGCGCGTGGTTTGGGAGACACGTGGAACAGTGCGCGTGAGGCTCATATGGCACGTGGCAGACCGTTATAACCAAATCACACCCTCACGTGAGAGAATATTATGTCATCATTTGGCATCTACAGGTGTCAACAGAAGATTGGCTTGATCATCATTCACATGCACCATGCATACTTGGGGGGTACACTACACCCGCCAAGACATATATATACTTGTCACCTACAACCCTACAGGGGGAGGGGGATATTTTTGCAACCCTAGCAGAAACTCTGCTTGTACACACAGTAGAGAGAGAAAGTGAGCTTATGTGCATTGTATCCAAGGACATTAGTGCCCATACTTAGAGGATCACACACTCACAGTGGATGTAGGCCGAATTGGATGAACCACTATACATCATTGTCTTATTTCCTCTTTTACTCATCCCCTTCTACATACTTATACACTTATACATCTCTATGGCTGCCATGGTAGCTACTGTTTGAGCTCATTATCACTTATCCGGTGGTGCTAAATCCAAGCATCATCAGTTTGGCACCGTCTGTGGGAACGAGAAGACATCTCTTCCTTTATACAACTTGACCTCACTGGGCACTCTGGTGGTGAACCAACACTCCCCCTGAGAGGAGGTGTTTCACCATTGAAAGAGACCCACTAAGGTTACCAAGCTCACCAGTCTTTTCTTCAGTTCAACTTTTCATAGCTCAAGCATATGGCACCTGAGATTCCACCACCACCACTTCCCCTGTCGGATGAGGGGGGAAGACCCAGTTCCAGTCAGCCGCCACCTCAGTCTGAGATGGCTGATGTGGCGGCAGCCCTAAAGTCTCTGGCAGCAAGCCAGTGGATGATGCAGGAGCAGTTCAAAGCTCTAAGCCAAAAGATACTGAGATCGCCAAGGGTTTCGCTTGAGATGATTACTCCAGCAGCTGCTCCAGGCAAGCATGAGGCCAGGGGACCACCCCAGGCACCACGCAAAGACCTGCCACCCCCTCAGAGGTGTAGGGATGTTGCTGACTCCCGGCGTCTAAGCCTGGGGAGGCAAGGAAACCCTTGGCCTGAGGACATGTATGACGATCTGGAGGGAGAGGAGGCCCCAATAGAATGCTGGGAACTGTATGAGGTCTCCAACAATACTGTACGACCTCTCCAGGATAGTAGAGGGAAGTGTGTGAGACCAAACCCTGATGATCACCCCAGAGGCTCTGCTTTTAATCGCTTGAGCAGGGGGTCATCCTTCAAGAGGCTGGGCCCAGTAAATGACCTACGGGATAAATTGTCCAGGTCAAGAAGTGCTTCGAGGTCCAGGAGGGAGGCAGCAGATGGCCGACCCCAAGGACGGGATGACGACCAAAGGGAAGTAAATAGCCGATAGAGGCCTGCCGTAGCAGAACCCTCCATCCACCTCAAAGAGGCGGCAAGGGATAACATCGGCCAAGCCGACCCTGTGAGGCCCTAGAATGAGTCAATCCAGAGATTGGAGGATAAGATTGGCGACATACTGAAGAGCCGAGACCCTCTTGAGAGGGTATATACCATAGGCTCACCCTTTGTGGCAAAGATAGTCAACTTCCCCACGCCATCAAAGTTCAAGCCACCTGTGGTCACTCCAAGATATGACGGGAGCACCAACCATGTCCACCACGTGGAGATGTATCAATCAGCAGCATACATATACTCTATCTTAGATGAGATGAGGTGTCGTGCCTTTTCTGGTACCCTAACAGGGGCTGCACATGTCTGGTACACGTCTCTTCCAAAAAACTCCATTAAAAACTTTAAGCAGTTGGCACACCTGTTCGTCCACAACTTTTGCTTCGGGGTGAGGCCACAGAAGAAGACCACCCACCTGCTCTATGTTAAGCAGGGGAAAAATGAGAGTCTGAGGGACTACATAGCTAGATTCAATAAAGAGAAGCTGGAGGTGGAAGACTATGAGGAGAGCATAGCTATGACAGCCCTGATTGGAGGACTCCAAAAGGGGAAGCTGTTATGGAAGCTTGTTGAAGACCCTCCGAGGATGATGGTTGAGCTGCTGTCGACAGCAGGAAAGGTGATGAACGCCGAAAAGGCGATGGCCGCAAAATATGAAGACGAAAAAGGAGGTGCTAGCGGGGGTAAGCACCCTAAAAAGAACAAAGAGGGGAAGAAGAGGTCCTCGGATGACAAGTTCGCTGGTTACACCCCTCTAACGGTCAGCTGTGAACATATTCTCAATGAGATAAAGAGTGAGCGGTCCCTAAAGTGGCCTGAGAAGCTGAGGGCAGCCCCCGACAAGAGGAACAGGAACCTGTGGTGTGAATTTCACCAAAACCACGGTCACGTAACAGACAAATGCTTTGCTCTGAAAGATGACATTGAGAAGATACTGAAAGAAGGGAAGCTCAGAAAGTATGTGGACAAAGAGGCCTTCAAGAGGGGCCAAGGGGACGACCCCAGAAAGAAGCGAGGCGATGCATGTAGAGAAGGTCCTCAGAAAAGAGGGGACGACCCTTCTGATGATGAGGACGACCCTGACCTCCCACCGAGAGACGACCATGGCCCTGTCAAGAGGCTCAATATGATCTCGCTCGGTGTGGGAATGATCTCCAAGGGTCTAGCAGGAGGAGGATCTAAGGTCGCCGACAGGAAGGCCCATGTGGCTGAGGCTAAGGCAGTGACGAAGACAGTGCACTCAACCTCCCTGGAGGTCAAGTCAGAAAAAAGGAAGAAGGTTGACATGGACACTCTGATAGTGGGGTTTTCAAGAATGGACTTTAAAGGCCTCTTAGCCCCACATGATGACCCTCTCGTCATCACTACTAGGGTGCATGGGTGCGAGGTGCTGAGGATACTGGTAGATGGTGGCTCATCTGCAGATGTGATGTTTTGGCCATGCTTCACAGCCTTAGGCCTCAGTCGTTCCAGACTTGTCCCATACCATCATCCATTGATTGGGTTTAGTGGGGAGAAGGTTCATCCCCTTGGAATGTATGAGACTGATGTCAGGATGGGGGACGAATGGACGATATGGCTCACCAAGAAGGTCAGTTTCTTTGTGATGGATAAACATGTGTTTTCGGCTTACAACATCATACTGGGGCATGTGTCCCTCAAGGGGTTTGAAGTTGTACCGTCTACGGTCCATCAGATGATCAAATTTCCTACCCCTTATGGGGTGGGGGAAGTTCAGGGAGACCAGACGACAGCGCGAGAAGGTTACTACAACTCCGCTGAAGGAAGGGAGACACACAAGAGGGCTACGACCACTTACAATATTGATACCCTAGACCCCAGGGATGAGACGAAGCTAAAGAAAGGAGAGGCCGCGAAAGAGGTAGAATCCATCATCCTCGATGAGGATGACACGGAAAAAACCATCCAAGTCGGCAAGTCTCTGAAACCCAACATTAAGGAAGACCTCATTAAGCTGTTGAGGAGAAGACGAAGCGTCTTCGCATGGAGTCATGTAGATATGCCAGGGATTGACCCTAAAAATATGTGCCACAAGCTCAATGTGGTAGAGGGAGTGAAGCCGGTAAAGCATAAGAGGAGAATTTACTCTAGAGAGAAATATGAGGTCATCAGGGACGAGGTCAAAAAATTAGAAGACGCTGAATTTATCAGAGAGGTCATCTACCCTGAATGGCTGTCCAATGCAGTCATTGTCCCAAAGGCCAACGGCAAGTGGAGAATGTGCGTGGACTTTACATACCTCAACAAGCATTGTACCAAAGACAGCTTCCCTCTCCCCCGCATTGACCAGATGGTAGACGCTACCGCAGGCCATGAGCTCATGAGCTTCATGGATGCCTACTCAGGGTATAACCAGATCTTCATGAACCCTGAAGACTCGGAGAGGACAGCCTTCATCACTGATAAGGGGACATACTGTTACAGGGTCATGCCCTTTGGCCTAAAAAATGTGGGGGCAACGTACCAGCGCCTCGTAAATAAAATGTTTGAAGACCAAATTGGGAAGTCTATGGAGGTCTACGTAGATGACATGCTGACTAAGAGTCTGAAGGCAGAGGATCATGTGGCAGACCTAGAAAGGACCTTTAATACGATGGACAAATACAAGATGAAGCTTAATCCGTCCAAGTGTGTCTTCGGGGTCGGAGCAGGGAAGTTCTTGGAGTTCATTGTCAATCAAAGAGGCATCGAGGCCAATCCTGAAGAGATAAAATCCCTTGTTGAAATGAAGACCCCCAAGTCCATTAAAGACATTCAGAGGCTCACAGGGAGAGTAGCTGCCTTGAACAGATTTGTGTCAAGGGCCACAGACAAGTGTCTACCATTCTTCAAGATCCTCAGGAAGGCCTTCGAATGGAGTAAAGAGTGTGATGAGGCTTTCAAACAGGTAAAATCATATCTGGGGTCTCCCTTGCTGCTGTCACGGCCCGTGCAGGGTGAACGACTTTATGTGTATCTCGCCGTCTCAGAGTCCGCCATCAGTGCAGCAATCGTAAGAGATGAATACGGGATACAGAAGCCTGTATATTTTAACAGCAAGGCACTCCAGGGGGCAGAGCAAAGATACCCGAGGATGGAGAAGTTGGCCTACGCCTTGATCCATGCCTCAAGGAAGATGAAACCGTACTTCCAGTCCCATACAATGGTCATCCTCACCGACTCTCCCCTTAGGCAGGTCTTGCACAAGCCTAAAAAATCAGGAAGGCTAATGACCTGGGCTATAGAGCTGGGGGAGTTCGATATTGTGTATCATCCCAAGACAACCATTAAGGGCAAGCGTTGGCAGACTTCGTGGATGAGTTTACTTGGGAAGGCGATGAAGCCGAGGGTGAGACCCTCGGGAAGACAGATACACAACAAGACAGGGCCACCGACACACCCGCAGATAGGGCTGAGACAAGCACCGCTAGAGGGAAAGAGACAGAAAACGGAGAGGGATGATACATCTTTAGACAGGGATCCCTCTCCGAGGGAAGTTTCTCAGAAGAACGCACCTTATGGAGTCTCTTTGTCGATGGGTCCTCTTGTGAAAGCGGGAGTAGAGCTCGGTTAATAGTATCAGCACCCGACGGCACATACATTGAGTATGCCCTGAGGTTCAATTTCAAAGCCTCCAACAACGAGGATGAATATGAGACCTTGGTAGCAGGCCTCTCCTTAGCTAAGTCTCTTAGTGTCGGCCAGATTTTGGTCCATAGTTATTCAAGGCTAGTAGTGAATCAGATACTAGGAGCCTACGAGGCTAAGGACGAGAGAATGGCTAGATACCTTGAGAAAGTGAGGTCATTACTCAAAGGCTTCAGAGAAGTAAAATTAAAGAGGATACCTAGGCTCGACAATGGCCGTGCTGATGCCCTTGTGAGGTTGTCCTCGGCAACTAGGATAGATATCAGAAGGACAGTCCCAATAGAAATTTTGCTTCAGCCAACTATTGAAGACGCCGAGTGAACACTTGGAAATTGCCTAAATGTTTCTCAAGAAGCCTCATGGATGGACCCTCTGATCAGATACATTAAAGAGGGTGAGATGCCAGAGGCAAGGCAAGAAAAGAAGAAGCTGAGGTACATGGCTGCAAAATTTACAGTCATCGGAGACACCTTGTACAAAAAGGGTTTTTTGCTCCCCTTGCTTAGGTGTGTGCATCCCTCAGAAGCCCCTTCCATTTTGCAAGACGTGCATGAAGGATCGTGCTCAAGCCACATCAGGGGAAGATCCTTAGCGAAGAGGGTGATCACCCAGGGATACTGGTGGCCGACTTTGGGGAAAGACGCAGCGGCATATGTTAAAAAGTGTGACAAATGTCAAAGATTTGCCACCATCCCTCACCAGCCCCATCATCCTCTTACTTCCATTACATCCCCATGGCCATTTGCAGTGTGGGGAATTGACCTAGTAGGACCCTTGCCAAGGGCCATCAATAACTATCGGTTCCTCATTCTAGCCATTGACTATTTTTCAAAATGGGTGGAAGCGAAGTCGATGGTGACGATCACAGAGCAAAAGACCTTCCAGTTCATCTGGAAAAATATTATATGCAGATATGGTCTCCCCAAAACCCTCATCTCGGATAACGGGACATAGTTCAAGAATACCTCTCTACAGAAGTACTGTGAAAGGGTGAGTATCAAACAATTTTTCTCCACCCCAGGCCGACCTCAGGCCAATGGGAAAACCGAAGTTATAAATAGGAAAATCCTAGATGGAATCAAGAAGAGGCTTGAGGAGGCAAAAGGAAGATGGGTCGAGGAGTTATATGCCGTGCTGTGGGCATACATGACGACAGTGAGGACCTCTACCGGAGAGACCCCATTCATGCTAGATTATGGCTCGGAAGCCGTCATCTCCACCTAAATTGAGTTTCCTACGCATAGAGTCCAAATGTATGACCCCGAGAAAAATGCGGATGCGAGGAGAATCAACTTGGACCTGATTGAGGAAAGGAGGGAGGACGCTAAGATAAGGCAAGCCGCCTACCAGCAGAGGACCGCAAGGTTTTACAATCAGAGGGTGAAACAAAGACCAATTGTGGTGGGGGACTTGGTCCTCAAAAATACTTGGCAGAAGCCCAACAAGCCCCACCCTAATTGGCACGGCCCATATAGGGTCATCGATGAAATCGTCCCAGGGACCTATAGGCTAGAAAACCTGGAGGGGGGACCCTTTTCCAACCCCTGGAATGCAGATCATCTGAAGAAATACTATCAGTAGTGTTGTAAGGTCTTGATAGACCATAATTGTAATAAGAGTTTCTCCAACAGAACACTAGGAAAATTAATGAGAAGTATTAGTGTTTCCCCTCATACTGTGGTTATCAGTTCTAGTACGCACGGAAACATCTACAGAGAACCACTCTCGGCTATAATGAGGACCAGTGGAGGGGACGACCCCACCACTGTCCTCAAGAAAGACGAGGAAAAACTTTGTTAAAAACCATTAATTTGGTAAGTTGAACCCTCGGCTATAATGAGGGCCAGTGGAGGGGACGACCCCACCACTGTCCTCAAGAAAGACGAGGAAAAACTTTGTTAAAAACCATTAATTTGGTAAGTTAAACCCTCGGCTATGATGAGGGCCAGTGGAGGGGATGACCCCACCACTGTCCTCAAGAAAGACGAGGAAAAACTTTGTTAAAAACCATTAATTTGGTAAGTTGAACCCTCGGCTATGATGAGGGCCAGTGGAGGGGACGTCCCCACCACTGTCCCCAAGAAAGACGAGGGAAGACTTTGTTAAAAACCATTAATTTGGTAAGTTGAACCCTCGGCTATAATGAGGGCCAGTGTAGGGGACGACCCCACCACCGTCCTCAAGAAAGACGAGGTAAAACTTTGTTAAAAACCATTAATTTGGTAAGTTGAACCCTCGGCTATAATGAGGGCCAGTGGAGGGGACGACCCCACCACTGTCCTCAAGAAAGACGAGGGAAAACTTTGTTAAAAACCATTAATTTGGCAAGTTGAGCCCTCGGCTATAATGAGGGCCAGTGTAGGGGACGACCCCACCACCGTCCTCAAGAAAGACGAGGTAAAACTTTGTTAAAAACCATTAATTTGGTAAGTTGAACCCTCGGCTATAATGAGGGCCAGTGGAGGGGACGACCCCACCACTGTCCTCAAGAAAAACGAGGGAAAACTTTGTTAAAAACCATTAATTTGGCAAGTTGAACCCTCGGCTATAATGAGGGCCAGTATAGGGGACGACCCCACCACTGTCCTCAAGAAAGACGAGGGAAAACTTTGTTAAAAACCATTAATTTGGTAAGTTGAACCCTCGGCTATAATGAGGACCAGTGGAGGGTTCGACCCCACCACTGCCCTCAAGAAAGACGAGGGAAAACTTTGTTTAAAAGCATTAATTTGGTGGTTAATCCTCGCCTATAATGAGGTCCAACGCAGGGGATGACCCCTCATTCACCCTCAAGAGAGACGAGTGAGGGGTTAGTGGAATTAACAAAGATTCACAACACAAATAATGCAAAAGACAAAACATGGAAGACAGCAAAGGAGACGATAGTATTAATGAAATATCAAGTGTTTTACAAAAGAGAGCACAAAAATGATAACTACACTAAGAGGGTATGGGCTACAGATAACCACCCTATGGGATAATATCGGAGGGCAGAGCCTCAACATCCACCAGAGGGGTATCCTCAATGATCATAACCAGCTAATCCTCAGATGTGCCGACCCCCTCAACCTGCACTTGTGATTCTACATAAGTCAGAGCCTCGACAATCATAGCGTCGACCAATTTGACTGCTTCAATCAAAGGGAGGACTGAGGAGACGACATCACCAAACCTGAGGATGACCCACCGGCAGGCAGTCCTGATTCCTCTCTCCAAGTATTCAAGGCCGAAGCCTTGGAACTCGTCAGAAATTTTATAGGCCTCAACAGCATCCGCCTCGGCTTTATTGATGGCTGCTTCAAGATCAGTCTTGTACTTGGCCTCCATGTTGGACAAGGCCTCATCCTTTTCCTTGATAAGCAAGTCCTTGGCCTTAATGCCCTCATCGTGCTGCCTCGTCAGCTGGTCCAGGACCCTTGCATGCTGAGTCCTGGTACTTTCCAACTCGGCCCTTGCAGTATCTAAGTCAGCCTGCAGGTCTGCCTCATGTTGGATAGCCCTCTCGACTTCATGGAACTTTTCTTGGTTCTCAGCTATCCATTTTGTTGCCGAGGTAAAAGCGCACACATACTGTATAAGAAAAATAAACACATGTCAAGAGGCCGAGGAAACAGTTATTGAAAGAACGAAATTAAAAGTGGGTCAAGACCAATACCTGTGCAAGGGCGTGCAGACCATAGTCGTACACTTTGGCAGGAGTCATTTTGGACAAGAACTCGTAATCAGCTGCAGAGGGTGAAAAGAACATTGAGGCCTTAGCTGCCCTCAAGTTTGCAATGAGTGATGAGGGCTCGGCCCTCAGATGTGCCAGGTTTTAAGACCAGAAGGCCCCCATACTGGATGAAGAGGTCGTCCCCTCAGAGGCTTCGACCCTGGCCCTCATCCGAGAATCAGGCCGAGGGTCAACAGGGGCCTCAGGCTCCTTTCTTTTATTACTATCGGTGGTCAGCTCCACCACCGTTGGCCCAGCGGCCCTCGTCTTCCTCGGAGCCTGCTGAGGCTCCTTTCCTTTCTTCTTGGCCAAGCCAGATAATAAGCTGGGAGCAGTCATTTCCCAAAGATAGTCTAATATACCTGCAGGACGACCTAATAAGAGGACGATACGTCAAAAAAATGCAGAGATAAAGAGGAAACACTTCAAAAATAAGTAAAGAATGGAAAATGTTCAGTATAACTCACATAGTTCAGTTAGAGGGCCGACCCTCAGACCAGCTTCTTTAAGGAATCGGGGGGTCATCAGGTCTTCAAATTTTGGAAGTTCACCCTCTCTCCCTCGTCCTCTCAGATATTCAACGATGTCCTTCTCCTCCAGACTAAGTCCAGTGTCTGACCTGGCCTTCATGGAAGGGTTAGACCATCTTCTGGGTACCCTCAGACCATCGGCTGCAAGTTGAGCCTCGGCGGTGAACTCCCACTCCCCAGAGATAAAGAAAAATCTCTTCTTCCAATCATAGTTGGAGGTTTGTGCCACGTGGAGAATTTTTTTCTTAGACCTCCTCACCCCTAGATCATAGTACCCAGGTTATTTGGATAAGGAGGTGATATTGTAGCAGGCCAAGAATACGTCAGCCGAGGGCTCATCAGTGAAAGCATTCTTCCACAGGGAGATGTAGCCCAAGATCGTCCTTCAAGAGTTAGGAGGAAGCTGAGAGGGGGCAACACCAAGGGCTGACAAGATATCTACGATGGCAGGATGTAAAGCGAGTCTGACACCTACCTTGAACATCTGTTCATACACAGTAACCTCTCCCTCATCACCTTCAAAAACCCTCTCGTCCTCAGATGGAACCCTCATGGTTATATTGGGGGACACTCCATAGGCATGCCTCCATAGCAAGAGGTCGCGATCCCTAACGGAGGAGATATAGGACGAGGCATGGGAGGTATCAACCTGGTCATCTGTATCATCGCCCTCGTCCTCGGTCTCCTCTCCCTCGGCCTCTTCATCTGCTAGAGGGCCTTGGGGAAAGGCCATTTGGAAGGCGTGTGGAGATAAGGTTGTCACAGGGACAGCCTCGGAGGTGACCATACCCTCGGCCTGTCGACCTAGGCTTAAGTCAGACGTCTCTATTCTAACATAAGGTCCAGCGCCAGTTGGCGAGGATGCCCTCTCGTCCATCTCACTTGAATGATACTCGGCTGGACGATGGGATGACCCACAAGATTCCGACGACTCAAATGGCATTATTGTGGCAAGAGGAACGGGGAATATGGGTCGTACCCAATTAGGGTCAGCCCCTCATCTCCTCTCCTCCTCTTCCTCTATTCGTCTGATCTCTATGAAGAGCTTCTCTCTCAAGGACGGGAACTCCTCGGCTAAATTGTAAAGCCTCCTAAGCATTAAGGGGGATACCCTACACTTGGATGAATTTCTAGGCTAACTACAAACAAGTTTTCAATTGACCAAACTGGACTTTTGGATTGAAACAAAAGAAACCAAGTGTTTTAATTAAAGAACACTCAAGAACAGTTTTCCGGAGGTTACACCGAAAAAGCTATGGAACAGCCTAAGAAAATCTGTCCCTATGAGCTTAAAACAGGAAAACAAGCAAGAAATGAAGGAAAAGAGGACGCTAGGTCAGAGGGATTACCTGAGAAGGAAGAGCGAGACTGCCAAACTCGAAATACTGAAATTTACAGAAATAGAGGTTTGTCTGTTGGAAATCTAGAGAGAGAAAGATCTTGGGCGCGAAGAAGAAGAAGAAGAAGAGATAGAGAGTTCAAAAATCTCTTAAATACCTTAGTAATTAGTGGGCCCATTGACCAAGGAAGGACACAGTGCACGAGGAAGGCATCATTAGGGCATAAATCCCCAAGAAAAGTGTGCAGCCGCCATGCCTTGGAAACTGGAACAACAATGAGTATCTGCCCAGGTGTCACTCACCTAACTGATCATACACGCATCTCAATTACAACACTATCCCTCAGCCATCTCAATGGCACCTATGGCTAAGGGCTGGGGGGTGATTGATGTACCCGTTTATATCCTCGGCCTGGCTGAAGATTGCCTCTAGACAGATGACCCTACGAGGGGCCGACCCTTTACCAGGTTCCAGATGACCCTACGAGGGGCCGACCCTTCACCAGGTTCGATACGACCCTATGAGGGGCCGACCCTTCACCAGGTTCCAGACGACCCTACGAGGGGCCGACCCTTCACCAGGCTCCGGATGACCCTACGAGGGGCCGACAGTACGAGGCCAGAATTGGGCCAGACTCACTGTCGGAAAGAATTTTGCCCTCGGCCTCAGCCCATGATCCGAGCCTGACATCATCATAGCGCGTGGTTTGGGAGACGCGTGGAACAGTGCGCGTGAGGCTCATATGGCACGTGGCAGACCGTTATAACCAAATCACACCCCAACGTGAGGGAATATTATGTCATCATTTGGCATCTATAGGTGTCAACAGAAGGTTGGCTAGATCATCATTCACATGCACCATGCATACTTGGGGGTACTCTACACCCCTCAAGACATATATATACTTGTCACCTACAACCCTACAGGGGGAGGGGGATATTTTTGCAACCCTAGCAAAAACTCTGCTTGTACACACAGTAGAGAGAGAAAGTGAGCTTATGCATTGTATTCAAGGCCATTAGTGCCCATACTTAGAGGATCACACACTCACAGTGGATGTAGGCCAAATTGGATGAACCACTATACATCATTGTCTTATTTCCTCTTATACTCATCCCCTTCTACATACTTATACACTTATACATCTCTATGGCTGCCATGGTAGCTACTGTTTGAGCTCATTATCACTTATCCGGTGGTGCTAAATCCAAGCATCATCACCTACGTAGCCTATAGAGGCATCAAAGCCCACGTAGTTCGCATGCAAAATGAGGGGTGGGGTTTATCCCATAAATCCAATCGGGGGATTATCTTATTTGGATGTGTGTGTAGAAAAAGTGTTTTAGTTGTGAGAAAATGTAAGAAAAGTATAAAAATTCTCGTTTGGAATTTATGAGCAAACCCTATTTTTCTAGTTTTTGGGGTTTTTATTTATATGAAAATAAGAGATGTGCAATAATACTAAATAAAAAGTATATTAGGATGTGTGAGATGAGATAATAAAAGTGCTAAGTAATAAAACAAAATTGCGAATTTATGAGAATTTAAGGAGAGAGTTGAGAAAATTGGACCTTCTTAAAGATCTTGAGCTTGATCTTGAATGTTGGAGAGCATCCCTTAGACTTAAATGATGATGGAGGGTAGTGAAATCACCAAGTTTGATGAAAAGGATGGTGAAAAGTGAAGGTTAGAAAGGGATTTGGGTGTGGAAATCACACTGACTTCAAGAGGGCTTTTCTGGATCTTCTGAGAGTGATATGTTTCAGATTTGGGCTCCCTTGCAAATGAGGTCAGACCTCCCTTTTTATAGGCCCGGGGCATTGCCGATCGTCATAGCCCTGTTCCTTCCAATCAGCAGGTTCATTTAGGCACACGGTCTGAGACCCACCGTTTGGCACTGTCTTTCAGGCCTTTTTGGAAAATCGACCATAAAACGCAAACTGTTGATCAGAATTGTGCACGGGGCAGACCATTGGCAAGATAATTCAGAGACCTTCCAAAGTCATTGGACTGCTCTCGGGTTAGGGAGTTGAATTTGGGTCAAATATGGCTCGAAATAATTCATCAGTCCATTGGACGGGGAAGTGTCGGATGCAAATGGATCATTCATCCGCATGGTAAGTCTGAATCGCACACGGGGCGGACCGTTGGAAAGGTTAGGAGATGTACTTCAACATTCCAAAGATTTTGATCGGGTTTGGGGAGTTGACTTCGATCAACCGAGCCCTAGAAGCATTTAGTGACCTTTCGGAGTCAAACGGATCATTCGTCCGCATGGTAAGTCAGAATCGCGCATGGGATGAACCGTTGGAAAGGGGTTTGAGTTCCCTTCGAAGATTCATTCAGTCTCGATCGAGATGAAGACTTTGACTTTTAGTCAAACGAAGCCTGGGAGTGCCCAAAGGCTTCTAGGTCAGTACTTGGGGTATGACCTGGATCTGTAGTGATGAAGGGAGGTGATAGGGACCTAAGCAGAGTTTAGGGGGTAACATAATGGGGTGTCTACAGGCACTGCCCTCGTATTTTTAATTTTTTTTTAATTAGTTATGATTTTTCTACGAAAGGGTTTGCGAGATCGTTTATGTTCAAGTGAGGGATAGAGACTTATTCCAAGATATTAATTATATTATTATGAAGTTGAATACTCAATCTAACCCGTATGGGTATTTAAATAGGCTTTTATGCATAGTAATTTAGAGTATAAGTTAACTACTTAATCAAAATAATTCATTGTAGGTTCCCGAATCAAAGTAAAGCATATGACGTGTTATAAGACTGAGAGAAGACCTAAGAGAGTATATACCTTTCAGGAGGGAAAAGGATGATAAGACCCAAAAATATACGATAATAATAGTAAGACAGATGCTTTAAGTTTAAATAAAAGAAGTACTGATTAGAGATACGTTTAATACTTGAGAGTATGATTGATTATTAGCACCTTGAATTTGTTGTGATATAAAATCACTAAGAAGAAATGTATCCTAAGCCTAGTGGGATAAGTCATGATGGATGGTATTAGGTAAGATTGTAGTTAGGGTGTAACTACCTATACATATTGGTTGACCCCTTATATATATGCATATAAACCTTATTGTAATGGAAACAAGAAGTGAATAATTATTAATAATCTAGAAGGATTAAATTCTAAGTTAAGAGGGAAACATGCTCAAATCATTAATTGTATTAGTAGGGGTAGTTTGGGATAATTAAATATATTTATTTATGTAGAAATAAATGATTAAGTAAATTTGATTTTTAAGCCTAGGAGGCAATCTATGGGACTTAATATTTAATTTGGGAGTACTCATAGGATGGCGACTTAATATGGGTTATGTAATAACTGATTATAATGTAATGGATAAGTCGAGAAGGCTATATCTATATGGATGGACATTCCTTGGGTAAAAGTAGTTATAGAGTAACAGCTTGTACATATTGGATGACAATATTTATTATATTATTTTGTGTGGACATATTTGGGTTCGTGGATCGTCCTATCGATTGGCATGCACCTATTTGAGATCGGAGCACACGTCGGCACAGGTGGACTAGGCGTAATGTTCGGTCATATAATAGGTACTACGTAGAAGCGCCACTTACGGAAGGTAGGTGTAGATGCTGGGATCCTTTGTCACTGTTGGGTATGGTCCCTGAACTGGTGTTCTACATAGATACCACCCTACTTGCTTGTGTTTTGTTGTTACCCATTTTGGGATGAGGGACACCTTCGAGTATTATCAATAGAGCACGAACAGGACGCGGAAGATAGATGTTTTCATGTGTCATATATATATATATATATATATATATATATATATATATATATATATATATGTGTGTGTGTGTGTGTGTGTGTGTGTGTGTGTGTGTGTGTGTGCATATGTATTTATCTATATACACAGTTTGGTGTGCCGTATATGAGAATGCGTTCTCATAGTCTATAGATGTAGATAATACATAATGATAACAAAGTCAGATTCACATAGAGATGTGGATAATTGGTAAAGAAAATAAGTTCTAATGGTCTAATGTGGTAGAAAATTATTAGTGACAATAATAACTGGGTAATCTATAGGTGTAGACGATAATTAAAAAGAATGAAACTTAATTCTAATGGTGTAGACGATAATTGGTGTGAATTAAAAATTAAATAGTCTTACGAGATAGACTAAGGTTGTGGGACGTAAAAACATATAGTGAGTTTATATGGAAATCAGTGGGCAACATTATTTCAGTTAATTTAGGGACTGGGGTGTTAGGTGTAAAGACTCACTTTTAGATGACGCATAGCTAGATAGATTTATCATTACATTTCAGATTAAACAATGTAATTCATAATTGTTATTTGTTTGAGGATACAAGTAGGACTTCTTCTAGATGAGAGGTGAGATTCTTGATACGTGAGAGCGTCTATGGAGTGACGTGAAGTATGAGATGGTTACATTTTTCATATTTATTGGTGAAGAATCCTTGCAACTTTAGGGCTCTGATCATAAATTATAAATGTTTTTCACCCCATGTTTCTCGTGAACAGGACAGAAAAACTGACGATGGATCAGACTTGCAGTTAGATTGGACATAACGAATTTCGTTCCATTGATTCTAATATAGGTTGTACTTATTAATTTGGTCATTTTATTTCATATCGAGATTTTTATGGTCATAAGTCTAATGGTTTATGTATATTAGTTTGGACTTATCTTTATTTCATGGGCGTTGTATCATGATTCAACTTTGCATTCATGTAAAACATCAGTTTTGTTTAGATGTTATTATTAATTGTATAGACAATAAAAACTACTTCTACTTTTCTTCAGTGCTGAGAACGGTATAAATTTTTGATAAGCCCCATCTACAGCGTATCATGTATGGCCAATATTTACACGAGAAAATGAGGGTTGTTACACCAGTCACTTGACAACCACGAACCCAAATCGTAGAAACTCATTCAAAATCAAAATTGACTAGAGGAGAGATAAATATAAAGACCACTGATCCATTAGAGACAGATTTAGTCCTAGAATGCGGGACACAATCCCTGGACCGTCGAACTTGGTCAACCTTTAACTAGAAAAAGCCAGACTATCCGTTCACTATTGGGATAAATTATTTAGCCTCTGTATTGTAAGCCCCCAAATTTTGAAATTCAAGTGATTGTTCAGTTAAATTCCTAACTAAAATATCAATACAACTTTCAAACAAAAACAAACTTCAGGTTTTAATTTCTTTAAAATTAAAATTAAGTTAAACTAAGAGTGAAATTAAACTACTCATAGAAATTAATTTTCACTTAAACAAAATTAATTCAACCCAAGTTCTAAAATTTTCTTAACAATGATTTATTCTAATTTTTAATATAGGCCAAACCAAATTGTATCAAATTAAATTCCGGACATGAATTCAATTAAACATAAATTATCCAAATGTGAATTAGAACAAAATTAAACAAGTGTGATGATTTAAACCAATTTTTATCTTGTCTATCCTAGCATCCATCTCTGGAGATTTTAGCAAGATAAAAATAAACACAATCACACTACACATCGATGTATGAGGAAAACCCAAATGGGGAAAACCTCTGACGACCCTTGCCTAACAAATCCACTAGGTACTGTATGTTTACAAAGACAATGACAAGAAGACTTACAACACTCGACTCGACTCCTTCAAGCCTCGACGCTTCCTTCGCTCTTCAACCTCTACCTTGTAGATAACTCCGGAGTCCACCAATGGAGGAACAACAACCATCAACCACACTTGGTACCATTCATCATGTGAGAAAGCCACAATAAACACAAGTTCTTCTCCTTTGTGGGTAGAGATAAACCCAAACTTCTCTTCTTGTTCGTGTAGAGAAAACCCAGTGCCAAACGAAACTCTCCAAGAAATATATATATATATATATATATATATATATATATATATATATATATATATATATATATATATATATATATATATATATATATATAAGTAGAATCTTAGATTTAAACAAACATGGGTGTATATGTGTTTTGGAAGATTTTAAACCATTAAAATCATGAACACAAAAAGGAGATTTTTCTCTCAATAATGTTTCTCTCTTTTTCTCAGGGAGGAAATGAAAAAGTTGTCATAAAAGGTGTTTCTCGCACTTAGTTAATCAGGAAAAAGAAGTGGGCAAGTGGGAAGTTATTAAAAAAACTATTAGAAAATTGCCCAGGTCGTTCGAACCAACTCGTTCGAACGACATTTCATAAAACAATGCCCCAAACGAGTTTGAAGTTCATTCGAAGACTCGTTCTAACGACTTCGTTCGAATGACTTTTCTAACGAGAATTCAAAGATTATGAGTAAAAGTCGTTGGAAAACTCGTTTGAACGAGAATATCGTTCGAATGACAATTCGAACAAAAAAACAGAAAAAACTATTTTTTCAAGATTAAGCCCAAAAGGTTCTCGACAAAGTTCTAAAGAGATTTTTTGAAAATAATAATTCATAAAAAGTATTTTATGAAACACACCCAATAAATGTTCCAAGCTCCTATATATATATATATATATATATATATATAACCCATTCATACCTTTGGAGCCTTGTAATCCTCAAATGTTGATGACGTGAAACATGTGGCATGAAACCCGACAAGGATGAAAGTTTAATTCTTGGCCGCTATGTCTTCAACTTCTTCAAATGTCACAGGCTTAATATGAACAAACATCTATCCTATGACTCAAATGGTTTTGTCCGGAATTAAGACAATACTACATATGGACTCAATTGCAAATTTATGTCCTAACATGTATCATATTTTCACCATAAACCAAAATGAGATAGAGTGAATTATTTCAAAATCAACTAGGATGTAAAGACTGATTGAAGTGGCCAAATTCTTACGGTGGTGTAGAATCCTAAATTAAAGCTCTAATTCCACTTGAGTATGTTATTTTCCAATGTATTTCGAGCAACCACTGGGAGAATTAACATAGTAATTGTCATCCATTGATGGTTGGGATGGAAAGGGTATGATCCTTTTTCTTATATTTGTACATGTTTGGATTATTGTCCCTTTGAAATAATGAGAGAAGACAAAGAGAGAAAGGTTGAAAACTCGAATGATTTTTTAAAATTTTAGGAGTGGTCAATTAATCTATTGCTAGAGGAAGGGTCACAAACCTATTCTCTTTTGATTTTATTAGAAATGAAACAAAAAATACAAACAATTCAAGTAAAGATAATGGTGTAGATAAGTGAATAGATGCTTTATAAGTGAGAGATACGTAAGGTATTACGTATATCAATTGTATAATGTGTTAGGAGATGAAATGAAGTAATGGAAAATAGGCTCTGTAAATGCAGATGAGGGAAAACTATGGAATAGGATGGCACATGGATACCACATGAATACCGCATGAATAGGATACCACGTGGATACCCTAGTTTTTTTAGTAATGAGCTGTGTACATGAAAATGAGAGAAAACTATGGAATAAGATGCGACATAGATACCTTAGTTATTGAGTAATAGTAACTCATGTGCTCCTTTTTTTAATAATTACTAGATTTTATCCCCACGTGATGCATTTGCTTTTGGTAAGGTCTTATATAAACTGTATATAATAAGAAGGAGAATAACTCAACTACAACGTTCTTGCAAGAAAATAGTCGTGCTTACCACATTTCTATTATAATCTTGGTGGGTACATAAGGCAAAAAATGGTATAGTTGTGGATCATTGCGTTCAAAGTTTCATTTTGTTTCTAAAATAATTTATACCATCGTTATGTCTATGGGGAATTATAGTTCTAAAAACAACACTTATAAACAAATGTCAATTGATTGTATTAGATAATATTAATTAGGAGGTTGGAAAAGAATCATATTTTTAATTGTAATTTTAAAATATTAAAACACCATATCATGGTTAGCACAAACTCAAATCCTCAAGTGAAACCCAACTCTTTCAGTCCAACTTGGACGGTTTAGATTGATCAAAGTCAATTTAGCACATGAAAATATATTTTGGACTATTAAGCATGACAATATTCAGAGAAAATAAAATATGTCATTAAAAAAAAGCTATCACTGAATTAGTGCCTATTGAGAACACCAAGTAAAGTTAAAAGAAGGATATCAATAGGCAATGAGAATTAGAACCGGTGTCGCATAAAATGGTTTTGCATATTTAAGAAATAGTCAAAATCATTTTTCCATTTGGAGAATTCATAGATAATGAAATTCAATCTTTTAATTAGCTAACCCTGATATAGAGGTAAAGACTAAGTTGTACAGAGACAGAATATAATATGATGCTGGCATGTAAAGTATTATAGTAATAATTCTAGTCGTGATATAGTGGTACATGTATTGAAGCCCTGGTAGGATGCAAAGAGTCTCCTCCTATCAATTAATAGGCTTGCAAAAATCCATATAAAATGAATATTGGATTGAAAGTAATAGAATGAGTATTGAAAGAACTTTTAGTATTGTCTTGGGTAATTACAAAATACATTATTGTACTATAACATTTTATACTAATAACATGGTTAAGTTGTAATAATTCAGGAATATAATATTCAAGTAGATCCAAAGTGAAGATGCAAACTCTTAAATTCCTAATATACCAACACATGAAAAGTTCTCAAAGGATTTTTACACATGATATGGAGTCAATTAAATAATTAAGAACGAGGAAGATTAATGTTAATGCCAAAGGCTTATCTAAGACAAAAATTGTAATAGTAGATCTTTTTACATATTGTTTATTAATTTAATGGTTTAACATTAAGATTTAAGTTCAATAAAATAGTAAAAAAACTATATGACAAATCGATTATATAGGATATTAAATTAAAAAATAATCCAAATTGGAGCATGAAAATATGGTGTTACTAATTTCTTTTACATTTTCTAATTCATTAATATAAATGAAATCATTATTTTAACATGGTATTGTTGTAATATCGAAAGTGTACTACATTTTAGAATCCAATACTCAGATTTTACATGAGCAGCCAAAAAAATTAGAAAATATTTAATGACGGAGGACAAAACTCAAAATCAATTACTTGAAGGATTTGTAAGACTGTAACTAATGCAATCATCTACATAATCCTAAAAACTAAATATCTAAATTACATGTAAAGAATAAACATCAGTAGACTCTACCAATATGATTACAAAAATTTAATTAACAACTAAATTAATATTCTTCCATCGAATATAATGTACAATATGGGAAGGGAAAAAATACTTCACCCACTCTTGAATCACTTGTTAAAAGTTTCTTGTATTTTTAAGGAATCAAGTAACTTATGGATTTTAAATTGAAACAAATATAATAAAGCTTCTAGATGCAAAAATTCAATGATCGCGATTGTTTTCAAAACCCAAATATTGTCGAAACACAAACAATTTACTGTGAACTTAATTGTCCAATTGTATAACGAAGAGATTTCAAATAAGAAGAATTGAATGGGATTCTTAATATTCATATCAGAGAGACTAGAAAATAAAAAAATCAATTAGATACATAATAACTAATCAAGAACATAAAGTTAGAAGAAGAAAATCCATTATTACATATATCTGGAGAGAGAGAGAATGTAAGAAATGGTCCAAATTTAATAACACAATTCACAAACATGAAATAAGAAAAGTCAATTCCATCATTAAGTATCGAAAATCAAAATTGTAAAAGAAGTCCAAAATTGAAACCCCTAATTTGGGTTTAGGATTCTTCAACTTACAACCTAAAAATTTCACTAACTTTTAAAAAAATACAAATTTACTTCTTATAGATAGAACTCAATATATGGTAGACACCAAATCATGAGATAGATTTGGTGTGCCAAATTGACTCTTCAATAATTGTAAGCCAAATCCTATTAACAACTAAAGAGAGAAACATTTATTAGTTTATGATCAAAATAATGGAAGATACATTACCTTTAAGAGTTCCTTTATTGGGCAAGAGAGAGATGGTTTGTTGTTCGTCTTCTCATATTCATAGAGAGACACTTTTGTAAAGGGGTTACATTCTTAACTGCATCTCAAATTTGAAGTCATGTGGCGAATAGAAAATGAGAGACACTATTTTGAAATCGATATATTATATATAAAAATATCCAATAATCCCTAACATAATGTGCATATTAAATAATTGTAGAAAAATCTATATAATGCAACCAACTATATTAAATTTGAAAATGATGTGAAAATATGTTGTATCCACTATGAAAAAGACAAAACTTTATATCCTCCCCAATCCTCTAAGAGAATCCATAGTAGTGATATAAGATTCCATGAAATTTCGTAAATCAACAAATTTAGATGTCTACAGTGGTGGAAAATTGTGGGCGAACTCTCTAATGCGAACTGTAGCCATTCTCCAAATTTGGAGAGTGCGTATAAATTTTGTAAACCCTTGCTACAAACTTCATTAGTTCATAGGATTTCCTACGAACTTCATTTGTCTGTAACAATACCTACGAACAAATGAAGTTCGTATCATATATAAATAATTATTTTATATCACATTTTTTATTCCTATGAGCTTATGTTGTTCATAACAATTCATGTGAACAAATCATATGTTATCATCGTGACAACATATTACCCTTGGATTAATGGATCAGGTACAGTGAATTGGTTTAACATTCAGCTTGGTATGGATATATAATGTGTTGCAACATGCACATGATGATACAAGTCTGCATTAATGCAGAGGGAGTTTTATGGGGTGGCAAAAGGAAAGATCCCTCATCATGTTAGAGCGTCCACGGTGGTGATAGGTTACTTTAAAGAATAGAGAAGTGATCTTGCCTCTTCTTAAACGTAAACTTTGCACTGATGGAGTACGGAAATTTTATAACAATGTTGCCTATGAAATAATGTTGTTCGTAACAAATAAAAAAAATATTTCTTACGTACAAGATTTGTTCATATGAATTGTTATGAACAACATAAGCTCATAGGAATAAAAAATGTGATATAAAATAATTATTTATATATGATACGAACTTCATTTGTTCGTAGGTATTGTTACAGACAAATGAAGTTCGTAGGAAATCCTATGAACTAATGAAGTTTGTAGCAATGGTTTACAAAATTTTGAAGTAACAACCTGGAAATAGATTTACGTTTCAATTATGAATTGTGCAATTATTGTCACATAGACATTGAGATAGGAAAATCATGGATAATGACCATGAAAACTGATATAACAAGAATGATGAAAAATAAGTGGAGCAAAAAATATAAATTTTCAATTAGATATATGGTAAATCACATTAAATCCTTGGAAACTCTTGATTTTTCACTATCAATCCATTTTCATTAATTACACTTAAGCCCCCCGAACTTTATCCCTCTTTCACTTTACCACTCGAACTTCAAATATCTAGACTTAATCGCCCAAACTTTTAAAAACGCTTCAAGTTACACTGAAACCCTAACGCTGTTAATTCTTTTTAATGAAAGGCTTGTATGTGCATGGTATATGTCGCACACATGAGGGTAATTTAGTCCAAGTCAAAATAAAGTATTAAAAACATATAACATGTAGAAAAATATTTCAAAATCCTATAATTACAATTTTTTTTGGAAATTACACAAAAAAATTTAAAACTCGAAGCTACTAAAAATATTTTAGAAATAAAAAAAAAAAGTTTAAAAGGACTTAAAAGTACTTAAAATATTTTGGAATTTAAAGAAAAAGTATTACAGAATATAAAAAATGCTGAAAAAAAACTTTAAAAAAATTGTGAAGAATAGAAAACAACTGCGAGAAAAACAAAAAGACAACATTAATTAAAAAAATGTAAGAATAATTTCCAGAAAGAACGAAAATTTCAATGAAAACAAGATCTGCTTAAAAAAATTCAACCTTTAATGGCTTTGAAATTATAAAAAAAAATTGAAAAACATTTTAATAGTATGAGTAATATTTTATGAAACTCTAAAGAAACTATTAAAAATAGAAAATTTGAAAACAAAATTCGAGTGATAAATAATTTTCGGGAAAAATCGAAAATTTCCATGAAAAAACAAAGATATTCTAAAAAAGTTTACACAACTTATGGAAATTTACAAAAATATGTATAATATTTTAAATAATATTAAAAAATCCTAATATATATAAAAACAATGGAAAAGCGAACAAATTTTTTACAATATACGAAAATGATACAAAAAATATTTGAAAAAGTAAACATATCTGGAAAAAAAACATTTAATGAAGACATAAGTATCGCACATTCTAAACGCTAGTAAAATACAGAATTCTTATAGTGAGAAGGTAAGAAATTATATACAAAACGCCAAAAAGCAGGCACATTGGAGAAAATCAAACTTTGAGCCACAGATTGAAGATTTGTCTCCCCAATCTTTGGAAGCATCCATTTTCCTTACTGGCTCTTAGTTTGAATGAATATGTGAAATCTTAATGTTTTGATATCCATTAAATAAATAGAGTGGTAACCAAGAATTCTTGTAAGAAAGGAACATATAACAAGAGTTAAAAACATAGGAAGTTGGATGCACCCAAAAGAGAGAACATGTTCTGGTTCAAATTTAAACAGGGACATCATGATTAAAGAACCAGAGAAAAACATTTAAAGTATTACAATCCATGGGTTGAAACCCAATTGAGTACAAACCATGGATTCTTCTTTGATTTAAAGTATAAAAAGATTTAGATCTGGATATAATTTCAAATATATTTCCGTGTATGTGTGTTCGTGTGTATATATTGTTCATTTGTCCATATCTATGTGTATGTGCGTGTGTGTGTGTGTTTATGTGTATTTATATGTGTGGTGGGAGAAAGGAAGAATAAAATAAGCGAGAGAGAGAGAGAAGGAGATGGTAGCCACAACTGTTGAGAGAGAGAGAGAGAGGTTTACGGGCATATAGGGTGCTGAGGAAACCTATGAAAGTGAGGGGAGGAGGGAAGAATAGAAAGGTCCTTTCAACTGTTTCCCAACGATCAACTATTTTAGCGCTATCGATCATCTCTTAATGCAATTTCGATTTGTATCGTGTAAGGACCCAAGAATCCTTTTTACTTCTTTTTTTCACCGCGGGGGGGGGGGGGGGGGGGGGGGGGGGAGTAAGTGAGTAGTAGTATAAATGAGAAAATCTATTATGAAAAGTAAGAACAAGTGGTGGAGAGCTGGATAGCTTAAGCACTGGAAAAGTGTATCCTGGCTAGCGACTCGATTATAACTCCTCTCCATACACTACTTTCTTTATCTACGAACACATGTTTAGCACCTTAAACCATCTCGGCACTTCTGTCTCAACACCGCATTTCTCCATAACTTGTATTTGTAAATAAAAAAATGACTTATTATGTCCGGTAATTACTTAAGGAATTAGGGTCCTTCTTTCAGGTCAAGTTGATGCTTTTGGCACTTTTTTTTACCTTTGTGACATTTCTTTCTCGCATTCATCAAGTAATTTTAATCGTGGTACTACTAGTCACTCTTTTCGGAACAGCATAGGCCTCACCATTAGATGCCGAATTAGCTGACTTGATCCGAGAAGGAAGGACTTTCCATGGGTGGTGGGTAATGAAAGAAGTGAATTCATTTCCAAAGGAATGGATATCACATATCGCAACTGACCACTAAGTTAAGGGAGGGATACTTAGATACTGAGATACTTCTTTTCACTCAAGAGTTATTACCCCTGTTCTAGTTATGTACAGTAGTAAGTCAAGGAAAATTATTTTTAATGGAATTTCCTATGGCGCTCCTCCAAGGAATTTGGAAAAAGACACCGCTGGAAAAGATGGGATGACCTCTGTTTCCCAGTAGAAGAATGAGACCTCGATTTAAAATCCCTGACAGACATCATCAAATCCTTCTCGATGAAATTATGGTGGAATATTACTAATTCTATTAGTTTATGTTCTGATTTTCTTAAGTGCATTTTCAATACATCCATAGTTATGTCATCTAAAACTTTCAAAAGAATAAAGTTGATCCAAGAAAAAGTAGAAAATTCCACTTCTGAAGTAAATGGTGTTAAATATTGGTCCCTCACTTTTGATGGATACTTCTCTACAAAATCGGCTTATGAATGCATCAGATAATCTAAATCCACATCTTTTTTATACAAATTCCTTTGGCCCAAGAAATATTCCTCCCAAAATTCCATGATTCATTTGGAAATGCATCCATAAAATAGTTCCTCTTGAAGACTTCATTCAACTCAAAGGCATTCACATTGCCTCTTTATGCAGATGCTGCTATCAAGACTCAAAAATATTTAATCATATTTTTTTGGAGGATCCTATTGCCAAGTTATTTGGACTCACTTCAATAACTTCTTTGGCATCAAGGTCAATCTCTCTTCCTTGCACCAAGCTCTTATATCCCGGTGGTTGGTTAAATCAAATAAAGATTTCCTTCATTTCCTTTATTTGATGATCCCTTGAAGCATCCTATTGGAGATTTAGTTAAGTAGAAACTATTGCATATATGATGGAGGTTCCTTGAGCAGTTCTAAAGTTAACAACAATGTGATCAATTTCATCAAAGTCATCGCTTTTAATTCTGCCTTCAAATCTTCCTTCAAACACCATGAAGAGGTCCAAGCTACTTTTTGTCTCAGTTATGCTCCTTCTTCCCCTTCCATATTCCTTATTAAATGGTCCTTTCCTCCTGCTCCCTTGGGGCTTCTAAAGGCAGTGCAAGTATTTTAGGAACATGTGGCATCATTAGAGATCATAATGGGAGTTTTATTCAGGCTTTCTCTTCAAACGAATTACTTAAGATTAGTACAAGAGCTGAATGTCTGACTATTCTTAGAGGTATCAAAATTTGTCAATCTCTTCATCTCCCAAAGGTCATAGTGGAATGTGACTCCAAAGTATCTATTGATATTATGAAGGGAAAAAATCTCAAGCCTCCCTGGTCTGTTATCGATATCATAGAGGAGATTAAGTTCATTCCAATAGTCTTAGTTTTTCTCATGTTTGGAGAGAAACTAATCAAGTAGCAGATCACTTAGAAAACCATGGAGTCAATTCAAATGGTAGTGAAACATTCCTCAAATCTATGGATCTTCCCAAAATTACTAGAGGTTCCCTTAAGCTGGATTCTCTTAGATTGACTTCCATTAGATCTCCTAGAAAATAATTTGCTTAATTTTCTCCTTAGCTTGTATAATCCACCTTGGTAGGGCGTTTTTACCATATTTAATAAATCTCAGCATTATGTCCGTTTTTTTAAAAAAAAAAACAGTGTGTATATTTAACTAATAACCCTTTTATTTTGTTTCGAACAAAAATTCCCCCATATGCATAGCAAATTACCATCTTTTTAGTCCAAAAATTAACGGTGTTAACAAAAGGGGGTTATTTCAAGTTGTGTTTACAGTTTAGGGGGGTAGGTATAGAAACTGAAAGTTCAGATGGTAAAGTGAAAATATGGGTAAAGTTCGGGGTTGGGGGGGGGGGGGGGGGGGGGGCAAGTATAATTAATCCGAATTTAAATAATTAATAGTTTAGATAAATTTGGTGTAATTTATTCTTATTATTACTTGAAAAAATCTACAAGTACGTGAGAATAAACAAAAAATCATATTTGCATTTCATATGTTCCAGCCACAATTTTAGCTCCTGCCCAACAAGATATCAATTTATCTGAAACTCTTATAATTATTATAAAACTCATAAAAATACTCTGTGCTAAGAACATTTATTTTTCTATATTAATAATAGAGAAAAATGTAATTTTAAAACTGAATAAATAACATTTTTTCCTTATAGGGTAACGACACACTAATTAATAACTTAATAAGACAGAGTGAATAATCGTGATTTTTCTTTAGCTATAACCTTAAATATCAATTATATGAGACTTGTGGATTATTTTATTCGGATGCACACAATATTTTGGACAATGTATTTCCACATAGTTTGATGGTATACATGATCCTTGATGTCTATTTAATCACTAAGAATTAATTCCTTATAAGAATAATCTTTCTTAATGAAAAAATCAACTCAATACACCCTATTAATATGTTTTTAATAATGAGCATCATCAATTACTACTACCATCTTTATGTTTATATTTAATATTCACTCTCATTCTAGTTGTGTCACTGTGGTGATTACCAAATATTTCACAACATGAATATTATATTAACCTAAGACTTTGATACACAAGTCATAATTGTTTCACTTGTGTTCATTAAATATTGTATATGTAATGAACAAAATTATGCATATCGATGTTTTCATAAACTTAATTGGTAATATAATAATGAAAGAAACTACAACATATGCGTTTGATGACTTATATTTCCCTTCCCAAAATATATCTCACCCCATAACTTTACCTTAATACTTATAATTGGACATGTAGGCTACCAAATCACAATGATTGAATAAATAATAATATGTACGCAACATTATAAAGAAGCAACATCCTAACCTATGCAGACATGATATGAATGCATAGGTCTAATATTTATCTCTCTAGAATGGAGAACTATAATGAACACCAAACCCTACATTATAAAAATATCAGTAATAAACATACATGCGTGCATAAACACCAGTAAAATAGGAATAATTTACATTATTGTCTATTACTTAATTTACAATTCACGAAATATTTAAATTTGTTGCAATGTGGTAATCGAACAGATGAGGGACTTGCATAAGGTATTAGGTAAATAATAATAACTAAGACATAAAATCATTTACTTTTACGCCAACATGCATAATATCAAAACTTATGTACGGGGATCGAATTACATGTAAAGGGTACAAAATTCTTTATGGTTAAATTACGAACAATGTCATTATATGCAATGGGTCATTAAGCCTTATTAAATTCTTTTAGGATACTTAATTTTTTTACATGCTATTTAATTTTAAAACTCATTGCATCTGTGTTTGTTGTCAAATAATATCAATAAAAAATATGTCACCCACTAATATACAGTTAATTATAACTACCATAGTTATGGATTATGCATTTGATGTCCAACCCTATAAATTATGATTAAGTGAATTCACATGATACACTAACAATTAATATTCACATACACGAATTTAATGTCTACAATTTCAAATTATAACATGTATTTGACATCTAATCCAATAAATATGAACATAGAGTTAAAATTGAACCCATATCTAATATCCTTACATATGCATTATAGCTTATTATCTAATCCAGTTGAATTGAATATTGATATTCAAATTTGAATCATACATCTAATATCCACACATTTGAATTGTAGCTTGCGTTTCACATTTAATCTAAATTAAACATGAATATTAGTTTTAATAATTGAATCATAAATCTAATGTCCATACATAAATTATAGCATGTGACATCTAATCCATATTGTATATAATCATTAGTATTAAAACTAAATCATAAATCTAATTTCCACATAGATGAATTATAGCATACGTTTGGCATTTAATCCAATTTAAACATGAATATTAATAATAAAATTGAATCATACATCTAATATCCACACATATGAATTATACCCTGAGTTCGACACCTAATAAACTATAAACAAGAATATTAAAATAATCGTGAAGAAACAAAACAACCAATGTGGTGAAAAAATACATAATATTTGAGAAAGTCGTATATCTTTGTCAAAGAATGAAAATTTGAGTTATTACCAAAGGGTTGTAAATAATTACCGTAGGGTTTCAACACACTTGAAGGAATTTAGAAATCAATAATATTTGGGAAAGTCACATATTGTTGTCAAAGAATGAAAATTTGAGTTATCACGAGAGATGTGTAAATAATCACTTTAGAGTCTAAACAATTGACATAACGTAAAATATTATCACATAGATATTGAGATAGGAAAATGATGGATACTGACCATTAAAACTGATATTCCAAGAATGATAAAATATATGTAATTAAATTAGAAATATAATTTTTGAATCAAATAAATAATATAATTAGGATCTCCACGCTTGAATAGTTCTCCAAACATGTCACAATCACAAAAAAATATTCATTTTTGCATTTCATATATTCCCACAACAATTTTTAGCTACTCCCCAATATGAGAGAATTAAACCATGAGTCTTTCTTTCTTAAGGTTCTCAAAATTGCTTGCATTAAAATTATCTACGATTTGGAGGGGAAAAAATAAACGAAGAAGAAGGAAAAAACTACACTCTCAAAAGAAACGAATAAATGAAAAAAATTGAAGCTCCCATTTACAATATGTCTTCTTTCACCCACGTCAATGTATCATCTAATGCTTATCATAATCTCTTGTCCTTGATACCCCACTAGACAAGGGATGAACTACAACAACGTTCATAATCACTTTATTCGGAGGAAGCTATAAATGAAGCTGGTGAAGTTTCCCATCCAACGAACTCCTCAAACACACAATGATATCCTTAAGACCTGTAACTTCTTCCAATTTACGAGTCAATTCATCAACCTCGTTACCCTTAAAATTAATGAAAAACCCCTCACTATCCTCTTCCACATCACCATCTAAATTAGCAACTTGGTAATATATCATGCTACCATCTGCCTGCCTCGAAGGGGAATTAAGAATACAATCAAATGACTGCAATTAAGTCAAACAAACACAGTGTTAACAATCACCCAAAAACTTGATAGAAATAATTGATTGATTAAGAAAAACGTAAACTTAACTAACAATAGAATGAATTATGATTTATTTATATTTCTCCCCTTTATATTCTAAGAGTGAAAAAAGAAACAATATCCTAATTATTCAATTCTAACATTTAATCATATTTTATCATTATTTTTTCGATCATGAATCATTAAAAAAAACGAATTTAGAGATAATGTTAAGAAGTACGATGAGTTTGTAATATAATTATATTAATTCTTGTAGGCAATTTACTGTCGCGTGATACAAACATATTCAGTTTTCATGTAAATATGTATGGAATATTATTATCCACACTAAAGAAATCTTTTAAGTGGTTTACATGTGCTAGAAATTTGGACACACAAGATAAGATGCAAAGATTGAATCCAAAGGAGTTTTTATTCACTCTTTTATAGGGAACACACGATACAAATCAAACTCTCTTAAATTATTGATGACAATGAGGTTATTTTGTTATTTGTACTAATCAAGTAAGCAATCTTTATCGGCTAAGTGTGAGAATTAAAAGCAATAAGATAAACCTAAGAAACTAACAACTGGTTACCTATGCTAAGTAGGAGATATTTCACTAATTAACCAATAAAAAATAAATATTATTTTAAATACAAATACGTAGAACTTTTGTGTTGCATATGTGTTAATATTTTGCATCAAATATTAAATAAAAAAGATCATTCCTAAATGGGCAACTCCGTTGATTGTGCAAAAAATAAGTAATTCCATGATGTTTTTTGTTCATTCTAATACTTTAAGAGTCATACCATATTAAAGTGTAGTTCAAGAAATTATTGTCATAATCTTTATACAAATAACATAGTTCATGAAGGAAAATCGTTACCGCTTCTCTGAAAAAAGTTGGAGACATTGTTGAAGCCGAACTCGATTCATCGGATCGATCCACCAATGGAGGGGGTGCTTTAGCATCTGGCGATCTAGTAACAATCTCAACAACATCAACATCTCAAAGAACCCACTTCTTAGTTGAGCTCCTATGTGGAATATTATGTGTAACATATTTTCGCCACGAAGGAATACCACCATTAGCCCTTAGAAACTGGTTGTAATGTGTCTTGAGCCTAACTTGGTTACCCTCTTTTACCGGCTCCCACTCAACAGACGAGTCTAGCCTAAGAGGCAGCGTTTGAAGGACCTTCCTGCCAGTCATACCCAAAAGAAAAGGCTGGTTTGAGGGTGTGAGATATTTATTGTATTTTCTCTTGAGACGAATAATATTTTTTCCTAGTAGGTTGGTGACAAACTCAACAGTCCAAACATCGCTTTTGGATGAGCCTTTTCGATCTTGTGTCACGGTCTCTTCTTCTTCATCCGCGTAAAGGTGTGTCATGTGGTGGCTACGGAGCCTAACTGCCTTAGCGCATTGGAAAAATTCCATTGTAACAGGTGGGAACGTAGAATGATCAAAGTAGGGTGATGTTCTGTGTAAGTAAGACTGGACAGTTTTTTAGTGTTGAAGTTGTGTGTGATAAAAGTAGGGCTGGCTATTTATTTATAGATTTCAAGGGGCGGAGATTTATTAGAGCACGCTTTGTTTTGATGATGAGATCGAATATGAATAGAATTAGAGAAGCTTAACCAGAACAAGCCGCCATCCATATATATAGCGTAAGTGTTTGGGTTTTCATCACCTAGGGTTGTGTTTCGACCGGATCGGATCGAAAAATGACCTTTTGGAAAAAATTCCAATTTTTTCGAAAATAAAATATTTGTTCCAATTTCCTATCCAATTTATTCGGAAAATCAAAAAAGTTTTCGAATTCGAAAAAATCAGAAAATCGAAAAAAAATCCAAAAAATTCAAAAAATATACTAAAAATTCAGAAATTTTGGAAAATCCAAAATTTCAAAAAAAATTAATATAGGATTTTCGATTACTCAAAATTCTCATTTTAAAGAAATCTAAAAAAAGATTTAACCCAACATGTAAATATATAAAGATTTAACCATTTTTTTCATTTGTGTAGAAGATTGAGGGATATTCTCCTTTTATAGAGGACTTTTTTGGTCCTCTCCTCCTCTCCTAGCCGATGTGGGACACATGAGAATGTTTTAAAAAATAGAAAAATTAGAAATCAGAAAATATTTCGAAAATAATTCGAAAAAATCGGATCAACATAGTTTCAAAAAAATCGAATCGGAAAAATCAGAAAATTAGAAATTCAGAATTATTTCCAATTTTCGATTCGATTTTTTTTGAAAAAATCGAAAATCGAAAAATCAAAAATCGAAAACCTTATATACGTTCCAAAATCGGAAAATATCGAATTGGATATCGGAAAAATCGGAATGTTCGAAAAAAACACAGCCCTATCATCACCTCTCCAAATCATATTGAAACTCTAGTTTGACACTAGCCACTCAAGTGAGGTGAAGAAGTACATTTTTATTTTTATTTTTTTTGGTATTTACTTCTCACTGGTATTTTTTTTTATCATTGATACTTTTTTTTAATCCCCCATTTTCCATCTTGGTATTTACTTCTCTCCTCTATATTTGGTCGGCCGTTTAAACTCCTTAGACCTTTCAAATCTCTTATCTGGTGTAGCGAAAAAAGGAAAAAGAACTTTTCATTTTACTCTTTTGAATACTCTTAAACTTTACCTTTTTATATCCCTAAACCTTAAGTCTCTTGTCTACTGTACTAGAAAAAAAAACTTTTCATTTTTCTCTTTTAAATACTCTTAAAATTTATCTTCCAAGCACCCCATCTCTTTGCCTCTTCATTATCGTTTCTCCTCTCTAGAAATCTTCATTATCATTGTCATCATAGATAAATAATTTGTTTATGTGGCAGAAGGACAACAATACTGAAGATGAATGATTTGAAACTAAAAAGTCATGTCAACACACATTACTTTAATTGGGTGGTAGTCTTGGAGTTATATCAATTTTCTTACTTAAGCTTTTTTTTTTCGTTTTTGTTTTATTTCTTTCTTTTATGAGTAATGCTATACTACTCGGGAGTTAACCCAGAGTTAGTACATGGAGGAATTTTTTTTTCTTTTTTTTTTTGGTTTTTTATGTGATTTATTAGCATTATTTGACTTTCTTTTTACTTAAAAAAACTGTTTTAATATAAAATAATATTTTTTAGAAACTAAAAAAATGTATTGCTAAAAAACACTATTTTAATATAAAAATAGTTTTTTTTTTTTAAAACTGTTTCAAAAAAGAAAAGTTGTTTAATATAAATATTTTTTTTTACATTTTTAAAACGTTTTAAAAAATACAAAAATTATTTTACATGTTGTAAAATTAAAAAAAAAATAGTTTAAAAATAATGGGTGCCGCTGGCGCGGACCTTTACGAGTAAGAGAATATTGGATAAATGGGTATTTTAGGGACTCAATGAGTTAAAAATATTTCTTTTTTTAAATTTCATATTAGAATAGTTTTATTCTGAAAAGACATATTTTAATTGAAAATACAGATTTATACATATTTAAAAAAATAGTTTCAAAAAATAAAAGTTAGTTTAATATAAATAAAAAACTTTTTTTTAGATTTTTAAACAGTTTTAAGAAATACACAGGGGTGCCGCTAGCGCGGACCAATAGATATTTGAGAGACGAAATGAGTTAAAATAATTAAAAAAAGCAAAAAAAATAATTAATACTCCACAACCGGAGAGATAGTGTCGGGCTAATTAAAAAAATAATAATGGGTGCCGCTGGCGCGGATCTGTGAAAACAAGAGAATATTGGGTAAATGGATGTTGAAGGGACTAAATGAGTTAAAAATAATTTTTTAAAAACAAAAAAGAAACTATAGTTTTATTTGTAAAAAACATTTTTTTATTGAAAATATGTATTTTATATTTTTTTTGAAAAAAACTATTTCAAAAAATAAAGTGTCAACTAAATAAATGAGGTGTCAACCAGATAAATGGGGACAATGAGATTGCCAACTAGACAACCCGGTACTAGCACTCGGGTTGTGTAGTATTATTATTCTTTTATTGTTTTATATAGTGTAGCTAGCCACATGCATTCTGATTGTTAAAAGGGCAAGTGATATTATTAATCAACGATCTCCCGTTAAGTGTGAAGGATCGGAGCAAATGTTTCCTAGAGATAAGTATCTGATACGACTAATATAAAATTACAATGATAAAGCTAATAATTTCATGTAAGCTTATTTTAAGGTGTGGCTATCCCACACCCTAAAATGCCTCCCCCACATCAGGGTCGGTCCTGAGATTTGTAGTACCTTGTGCGATACTTAATTTGGGGTCCTTCCAAAAAAATAGTGTACAAAAGTATCAAATACCTAAAAAGTGATTGAAAAATTGTTCTTCTAGCATTTCTAAATGCAAAATCACTAATTAAAGTTTTATAACTAAGTTTATCTAGCAATTCAATGTTCAATAGATAACAAGGCTAAGCCGTTTAAATATACGAGCCATGTCCAATCCTCCTTATCCCCATTTGGTAAAAAAAAAAACGGGTGTAATGTAGTGAACAAGAGCATCTAAATAATTTATCTTTAAGGCCTTTTTCGAAAGATAGATCTCTTATTGGACCCTTTTCCACCATTATGTCTTTAGATTTTATATCAAGATTATCCCAATTTCTTGGATCAAAATTATCAATCGTGATACTAGGTTGTTCATCCTCCAACAATTCATTTTCATCATTTTTCGTAGGACTTACATTATTCACTGTTTCATTTTTGTCATTTGCATTATTTTCTAATTCTTCTGATTGACTTGTATTTTCATTAACACAATATATATTTTGTTGCTCTTTAATAATAAATTTATCAAGCCCTCCATTAAAAGATTGTGTCACCTCTTCTATTCTTTTTTGTTTTTTTCGTTTTTGATATCCGGATGCTTGTTTTTTTGGAAACATTTCTAAAAATTACAAATTTATAATTAAAAATAAAACACACATTAACAACGAATCTAATAGATAATTTTATTCTACAAATATATCAATTGATTGAATATCAAAAATATGGAAAAATGTCACCTGGTTTGAGTCTTTTATTCCCTCTCCAATTTCATCGACTTGATTAAGGTAGAAAGAAAGAACCTGATAACGTTGATGAATTTAAAAAAGTATTAAAAAAACATAGTAATAAAAAAGATTAGCATATGTTTAAAAAAAATATTAAATATCCAAATAAAATATGAATACTTTTAAGTCTAAGTCCTAATAAACTATGAATACTGTTTTGCTGTAAAAAAAACAAGTTGTAAAAGCAAACATTAGTACATTTACCATTGTTTTGCCTTGTGTAGACTATTAGGATTGCAGCCTTAGCCTTCAAACCTTCTGCAAAAATGAAAAAAGAATACAGTAGTTGGTGTTTTGTTGCTTACACAGAGTAGAGAGATAGATAGAGAGAGGGACGTAGTAGAGAGGAGAGAGGGGGAGAGTGGGGCGTACAAAATAAAGAGAGAGAGAGAGGGAACAAAAAAGATTTTGTTGGTAGTTGAAAAAATGGGCTAAAAAACTTGTAATCTTAAATGAGTTGGGTAAGATTTTTTTGGGAAGTTGAATCAATCTCTTTTTGGATAGTTTAAAAAATGGGCTCCTAAAAAATTAAACTCATTTAAAAAAATATTTTTCAATATACATAACAATATTTTAGGACCCCTAAAATACAAATATACTAGTACTTATTTCAAAATGGGCCCTTTGCCACTGCCCACCTGGCATGACCAGGGCCGGCCCTACCCCACACCCTTTTAATCAATCCAACACATAAAGATCAAAATACTTTTTCCTCTTTCATTAAACACAACATCATTTTAAGTATTTAAATATAATAAAATTTGAAAACATAAATAAATAGTTTTTAATAAACAAAAAATAGTTTTTTAAAATAATGGCAAAAAAATTGATAATGACAAAAAAATGACTTTTTAATGAATAAAAAATAGTTTTTAAAAATAAATAGTTTAAAAAAAAATAAAAACAATTTTAATGATTTTTTTTTAACAAAATAAAAACTATATATAAAAAAAGAAAAAAAAACAATTTCTAACAAAAAAAATAACTTTTAATAAAATAAAATAATTTTATAACAAACAAACAATATCTTTAAAAAAGAAGTTTTTAAAGAATAAAAATATGAAATTCAAAAAAATATTAATAAAATAAAAAATAGTATTAATACTAAAAACTTTCTTTAGAGAAGTTTTCATATTTAGCAATGAAAAATATACAAAAGTATTATAAACTGACTAATTTGTAATAAAGTCTTAGAAAAATAGTAACGGGTAAAAGTGTTTCTATTTTTTTTAACAAAATAAAAACTATTTCACATATTAAAATAAAAACTGTTTGTTTTAAACTAATTTTTTTAAATACACTGACTAATTTGTAATATAAACGGTTTTTTTAAACATAATAAAAACTGTTTGTTATATCCAAATAAAAACTGTTTAGAGCAAAAAAAAAATAGTATAGAAAATTCTAACAAAACAAAACTGTTTTTATTTTATTATGAACTGTTTTTATTTTGTTAAAAACAATTTTTGTTTTGCTAGAATTTTTTTAAACTGTTTTTTTGTTATAATACGTTTTTATTTAAAAAAAATTGTTTTTATTTTGTTTAAAAAACAGTTTATATTACAAATTAGTCAATTTATTTTGTTTAAAAAACTGTTTAAAAAAGTTTTTTTAAATATAAAAAAATTGTTTTTATTTTGTTAAAAAAAACAAAAACACTTTAACCCATTACTATTTTTTTAGACTTTATTACAAATTAGTTAGTTTATTATACTTTGGTGTATTTTTCATTTCTAAATATGAAAATTTCTCTATAGAAAGTTTTTAGTATTACTATAGTTTTTTATTATATGAATTTTTTTTAAAAGACTTTTTTTATTCTTTTAAAAATATTTTTTTGTTAAAAACACTTTTTTTTCTCTGAAGTGTTTTTATTTTTCTAAAAATAGTTTTTTCATATTTTTATTCTTTACAAACTTGTTTTTTTAAAGATATTGTTTATTTGTTATAAAATGATTTTATTTTGTTAAAAACTATTTTGTTTTCTTAGAAATTATTTTGTTTTCTTATTTTTTATATAGTTTTTATTTTGTTAAAAAAAAGTTTTTTCATTAAAACTGTTTTTATTTTGTTAAAACTTATTTAATTTTAAAAATTATTTATTTATGTTTTAAAATTTTATTATATTTAAATACTTAAAATAGTGTTATGTTTTAATGAAAGAGGAGAGGGTATTTTGGTCCTTATATGTTGGATTTGTTAAAAGGGTGTGGGGAGGCATTTTAGGGTGTGGGGATAGCCACACCCGTATATTATTGCCTCATACGTTTAGAGAATCTTTATGGATAATACACATTTGAGTTATGAAAAGATAATACATCAAAATCTTTAGACATAAATATCAATTAAAAAAATTTAACACTTAAATATAAGTACAATGTAATGTAATAACATTTTTGCAAAATACCGTATTCAAAAAGAACCCCATATGTAACCTTCCAATTTAGATGTATTCACATTTTAATAATTATTTTAGGAATGAAGTTACTCCAATAAAGGCCTGAAGTTTTTGTTAACCTTCATGTATGACAATATTAGTTTTTTGACAGAATGTATGAGTGATTTTCGTTGTTAAATATATACACAAATCTAAACATATTTTAGTATGTGGTGTTTATTATGTTATTATTCTTTTCTTTATGTGTTGTGATTCTTCGTAGCTAATTATATTGCAAACGCACATGGCACGAGTTTCACGCTAGGATAGTTTACTTTGGGTGTTTCTTGGCTGTGGCGTAATTGTTTTTAGCTTTAAGTATAACGAGGTTGGTCATTTTTTGGCTTTGGTGTAATTTTTTTCCCTTTCGATTACACTTAATTTGAGTGGGAGATAATACAGGAGAAGAAAGGTTTTAGGGTTTATGTGAGGCACGTGTATACCATGATTGCAAATGAGTATTATTTGAGTAATGTGGGTTTTGTGGTTCTTTGAGATTGTTTTGTTTTTTTATTCAATTACTATTTTGGGTTGTGTTTGAATTCGGCATGACATGTTTTTTTTCTTCCATTAAGATGATACGACACGACTTTATTTTTATTTGACGTGAATACAATCGATTAAAAAATAAAATCACGTGATTAATACTTTTCCTTGAAATTTACCTTTTACCATAGATAGAAGAAATAATAATATGAGTAGTAACATTATTAACTTGAAAAATAATTTTGATATGAACATAACACGACATCGCTTCGTGTCAAAAGCACTGACACGAACGCGATACAAACATGATGTAAAGTGTCAATTCCGAGTCATGTTTTTGTGCCCTTTTTAAAATTTACACCATTAATTATGCATATTCTTTTGAAAAAATATTTTCAAGAAATGTAACCGGAAATGGACCAATGAAAAATAAAATGACAGGTATACATGTAAAATAATTCTCTGTTGTGCCATTGCGATAGGCTTCTATTTATGACGAGCTTCTGGCTTATAATATATATATCTAATAAGTTTTCGTTATCTTGAGTAAGACAATGTGGAAAAACATATACTGAAATTTCTAAAAGTAAAAGCATTGGATTAGCATAGTTGCATTATGGAATTGAAATTTGTAAGCGATTATATCAAAAGGTTCAAACAAGAATTCAAAATTTGTTGACTTACAATCTGGGCCATGCTTACACTATTACTTAATTTGTTGAAATATTAAAGTACGTAGTACCCCGAATAAATAATTATTTTTTATTTTAATATTTTAGTCAATACAATGAAAACGTCATCATAACTCTCTTTTGAGGCGGGTCAATAAACTTTAACTTCAAGATACACGAAAATTTTAAATAGTATAATGACATAAAGTTTTCTAAATTAGTTTGCCATATGCGAAAATTTTAAGGGTTTAGTTTTGCCATATGTGAAAATTTTAAGGGGCGTATACTAAATAGTCCCTCGAACTTTTTTAATACACGTCTAGTCCAAGCCTTTTTATTTTGCACTAAAAAGTCCTTCACCATGACAAAAAGGCTTTACCATGCCACTGGCGCGGACCTTTAAAGATAAAAGAGTAAGGGACTTTTTGGTACAAAATAAAAAACTTGGACTAAGTGTGTATTAAAAAATATTTGAGGGACTTTTTGGTATTTGATCCAAATTTTAAAGAAACTCTTAAATAAAATTTCAAAATTAGTGTTGTAACAATTATTGATTGTTTTCTTGGATGCCAAATGATTCAATCCTATTAACACCATCGTAGAACCAATATGTGAATAAATTTGGCCAACATCGCCCACACATATTACCGCCAGCAAAGGGGACGTTGTTGTTTGGAAGCTAATCATTTTTGGTTGTTTCAGTTTTGTATTGTAATGTATTAAAGATATTTGTTTGAATGAAATTTAATATTTTTTTTTGTTTTTAATGAAATTTATATTTTTCACACAATTATGTGTGAAAAATAATACAAACAGTGCAATTTCGTTTGTCATTGTGAACAATTCTTATTTGTTGAAGGGGGATGTCATATTATTTTATAAGAACTAAATAGAAATTATGCTATGTGCTATTTATTTTTCAAAATTAGCATCTCAACTCTTACTTTTTTTTCAACCAATTCTAAATTAGCATCTCAACTCGTACTTTTTTTTCAACCAAAATCCATCTTCTTTATGATATATATTATAATAATATGATATGTGTATATTGATGTAAAGTATTTTTTATAATATTTAATTTTTGAGTTTCATTGATATACGCCAGCGCATCGCGCGGGTTGTATTCTAGTTTCAATATAAAACAACGTATTGTCATCATCTCCATCAGATAATACAAAAATCTTCACCACCGTACCTCCACCATAACTATCAACGCAACAATCCATGTATATGTATGCTTACGTGTGTATATATTGTTTCTATCTCTCATTAACTTTATTTCACAAAAAAAATAATAATATAAAAAAATATTTATTTTAAATCAATAAATGACCATATGAAACATTATTTTAAAACATTTTACCCATAAACAAATTAAAATAAATTACATACCAAAATATGATTCAAAATATAGTTACAATGTCGAACAAATATAAAAATTTCCAAAACCTAAAACTTTTTTACTCCAGTCTTGAAATTTTCCTCCAAATATAGGGCTTCGACCCCCACATTTACCCTCAAATTAGGGTCTGGACCTCAAAATTTGGCTCCAGAGTAAGGATCAAGATATCAAAATTAGGCCTCATATTAGAGGTCTTAACGCTAGGTTTTAACCCAAATTAAGGGCCTCGATCCCAAAAGTTGACCAAAAATTAGGGATATGGTCCCCAAATGGATTTAGTTCTAAAAAGGATAATATTTTACCTAGTCGGGACTTGGACGCCGAATTTGTACCCAAAATTCGGGACTTTTACCCCAATTTTTCCCCAACTCGTGGCTTAGATACCGAATATGTACAACCATATTTGTTTTGTCAACATTTAAGGTTTACCTTTGAAATTTCTCATCATTTTCGAGATCAGGGGAATGGATTTGCAAGTTTTCAAACTTGTGATATTTTTTTTTGAATTTTCAACTGTTATTTGAATCTTATGCATATATACTTTATTTTAAGTTATTTATGAGTTGAATATGATGAGAAAAAAATTATTTAGGTTATTTTTTCATTTCAAGTACACACGTTTTCATAACTAGTTTTTTTGTGTGCTTATGATAGAGATGGTGATATATATTTGTGCCTATGTGTGTGTATGTTTAGAGAGAGATGCCTTAGTGGTGGTGGAGATGGTGGGGTGGGTAGGGGAGATGGTTTGGTGAGGTGCTGATTAGGCATAAATTCTTCGTATTTATCCCCATAATTTTGAGGCCTTTATCACTCAGGGTGATGTAATTTAGGTGTATTTATCTCATATTATTACTACTAACCTCATACTGCAAGTATATTGTATTTTTTACTTCTCTTATATTTTACAAGTACTTCATACACATGAAAGCTAGAGAGAAACCGAAATAATAATCGAAAAGCAAAGAAGGAAAGTCAAGGGTAGCAACATAATTATACAACCGAAATCCGGATGCGAAACCTAAAGGGATGTCAAAAACATCGAGTTCACGATTACATCGGAAGAAATGGCAACAAAATCCGAGCACAGGTTGAAAAGATATATGTGAAGATTAGAAAAATCAAAAGAAAAAGATAAGGGTTTCTGGGAGTAGAACCGGTGGGGCTCCATAGGGGAATCGGTCCGCACAAAGCCTTGGACACATTGGGAAAGTGAATCAGTTTGGTTCTGAAGCAGAACCGATTCGAATATATGATGCACAAAAATACAATTTTACCCACTTAATAAGAGTTGTGTATGGTTTTATGTCTTGTCAAAAATGTTGGAGAGATATATCTAATTTAGGTTAGGTCGAATTAATCTAAAATTTGACCCTAATTCTTAAAAAAAATCTGAAAAAGAAAAAAAAAAGAAAAAATATAATCTCTCAAATAATTTCATACAAAATTCTCAGCCAATTCCTCACATTACTCCCACTATAATTCACGAAATTCCATAGTCGAGTATAATTTCGGTAGCCCGCACACCCCACGCATTCCAGAATTTTAGGTTCCACTTCCTACACCACATAACTCCATCACGAGTCACACATCTAGAACGTTCGAAGAGGTTAGTGATACTATTAGTGTGATTTCGATGTCGGATTAAGGTAGTCTTGGTACAGGTGAGGATGAGTTGTTGTATCGCCCTACAAGTGACCTCTTATATCCCAAGCTAACCGTCGCTCTGGTATGCGTTATATTCTCGTATAATGCAGGGTAATTTTACCTTCGTAATGGGATGATTCAGATTCTTCCCATATTTCACAATATGGAGTCCAAAAAACCATACCTCCAAATCCGCGAGTTCAAAGAGGCATGCAAAACATTTAATGATCAAACGTTCACTCAAGATGTCATTCACCTAAGACTCTTTCCCCTCTCTCTGAAGGATAAGGACAAGACTTCGTTATGGTCTTTGACACCAAACTCGATTGGAACGTAGAGGTACATGCAAGCAAATTTTATCCAAAAATTCTTTCCAATACATTGAACCAACTCCATTAAGGCTCAAATTCAAACATTTAGATAAAACAAAATTGAGACTTTTGATAGATGTCGGGAGCATTATAATGAGTTACTTAATGTGTGCCCGGATCACGATTTTAAGAACTTGAGACTTGTCTCCTTTTTTCATCACAGGATAAACTTAAGTTCCAAGAAACTCGTTGAGACCATGTGCCCTAGGGATTTTCTAAAGTTGGGTGAAGACGATGCAGAATATCATCTTAAGTATGTAGTTGATACTATTCAAGCATGGGACACACCCGATCCAAACACCCAATCCCAGGCCCGATAAACGTCCACAACTCCTTCTGCATTCGGACTCTATCATTTGGACAAGGAAGCCGAGTTGAAGCTTCAAATCAACCAACTAGCTAAGAGGTTGGAAGAAGTAGTCGAGTCTAGGGGAAGATACATATTCGACTCCACTCAAGCATTGAGAGAGGAGGTATGTGCGATTTGTGAGGCTGGACATTAAATGAAGGAATGCCCGATGATACCCGCCTACAAAGTGATGCTCAAAGATAAAATGGAAGCGATAGGAGATTTTAAGGATAATTTTAATGCTTCTCATGGGAATTCCTATAACCCTTCATGGTGGAACCATCCAAGTTTCAATCATGGCAAACCACACACAATGATGAATCCCAATTCACATGTTGCCTCACATCTGCGAATGCTCCCTCATTTCCAAAAAGCTCCACCTATGCCAGCACAACCTCCTGCGCCTTATATCACCCAATCATGTAGAAAACTCGAGGACACTTTAAACTAATTCATGCAAACCTAGTCAATGATTAACACTCAAAATGCCCATAATTTTTCTAAATTAAAGGCGTTGTTGTGTAAGTTGCAATCCTTCCTAAGTGTTCAAGAGAAGCCCAAGTTTCCCGCCTAAGGCTAAAGACATCCCCACAGTCAAAATAGTGTTTCCTCTACTTTCGATGATAACAAAGAGAAATGTCTAGACATTACCACTCCACGTAGTGGGAGAGTTGTTAATTTATCACCTCACCCAAACGATGAGCTTAAAAACAAGGTAGTTTCACCCTGTACGAAAGTGACCGAAGATTCCCCCTTGAATGAGTGTGACAACGATGACACTATTAAGATCGAGGTTTTAGTGAAACCGTCAACTTCTATTACTTTCCCTTAACAGTTGGTTCCTCCTCCTAAAGGGGACTCCCGTGAAGATGTGTTACATGTGCCAAAGCAAGTCAAGTTAAATTTACCTTTTTTTGAGGCAATCAAGAAAATTACCAACTATGAAAAGTTCCATAAAGACTTATTGATGGTGAAACGTAGATTAAAATGAAAATGAATGTTTTCTGAGAATAAAACATGAGCTCAGTCCTTTGGAATGACCTCCCATCAAAATTTAAAGATTCAGGTGCACCGACCAATTCATGCATCGTTGGGGAGAACTGCATCGAGAGAGCCTTATTAGATTTAGGGATGAGTGTTAAAATTCTCCCTTACACCATCGATAGGATATTTGGGGGACCTCAAGCCCACTAAGATTACTCTCCAACTCGCGGACCGTACCATGAAAATATCTTGAGAGATTGTTGAGGATGTAATAGTCCAAGTGGACACTTTTTACTTCCCGATGGATTTTTTCATTTCGGACACGAAGACCTCCTCTCACTCGAGTAATCATGTTTGCATAATTCTTGGCTGCCCATTCTTATCTATGGCTAATGCACTGATTAATATGTGAAATGGGCAAATGAAACTCACATTCGGTAATATGACTCTTAAAACAAATATATCCAACATCGCCAAGCAAGTGGGTGATGAGGAGTAGTTTCATGAGGTGGATCTCATAGAGCATGTAGTAGACAAGCATATCGAGTGTAGTTATAGTGGGAATTCACTAGGAGCATGCCTTTCTTCGACTAGTGAGAGCGATGGGACGTATATTGATTTCGAGCATGATGTGAGAGAGTTTAGAGAGATTTTGGATGAGAGTGTGAGTAATGAGCACATAAGAGAAATTAGGTGGGTTTCTCAATTCGAGGAATTACTACTAAGGGAGTTACGCACGGTTCCCTCTAATGAGTAAAATCTCACCCTCAAATTGAAGAAGTTACCCTTAAACGTAAAATATGCTTATTTGGGAGAGAATAGGACATTTCTCGTTATTGTCTCCTCAAGCCCAAGTAAAGATAAATAAGGTAAGATACTTTATATTTTGATGAAGAACCATAGTGCTTTTGGTTGGAGCATCATGGATTTGAAGGGTATAAGTCCCCTAATTTGTACCCATAAAATTCACCTCGAGGACATGTGTCACACCCTGCAAAATTCGACAGACGGGGTGGCCAACCACCGCCATCGAACTATGCCATGCGTGAACTAAATAAATACCATTCTTATCATGAGACAGATACGAGACATAAATAAATCAGTCCATGAGAGAAATAATTGAATCAATCTCAAATGATCATAAACAACTAAGTGATAAAAGATCCACTACATGCTAACTCCGAATAAATCCAATCTCCAATAATGATTAAATAAAATCTGAATAATCCAACATAAATCCTCTAAACACTTTGGAACCGAATGGCCTAATAAAATGCAAATGAAGTCTCATAATTAAATACGACTGACAAGTAAAGTCTAACTAAACTATGCCATGAAATGAGTAACTCCAGGTGCACCTCCAAATGATAACTTCAATAATCCTATGTAGCTTCTCCAAATCTTATCCTTAAAAGTTAGTCAATGCACGAGGTATGAGCCCCAAGCATGAATATATAATACTCCCCTCAAATAGGATCCTTGAATTGATACAGTATCATTATATGCAATAAATATCACAATAGAGTATTTTAAATTAAACGAGATAATTAAACGTGATAAATATAAATCACTAACTACCCGAAGGAATCCCTATTTATAAAGGAAGGCCAATATGATTTTAAATTCATAAGTACCACGATGTTAATTTAATTAAATTAACCAACTTTTATTATTCCTCAGTTTATTATGGCGGTCCTCCTGTCTCGGGTGATTTCTCCACCAAAATACACATCCCTCGTCAAAACGCCGGCTGACCTGTTTAAACTATCGGCCCTCACTGATTGACGAGGTTCCACACACGACACAATATAATACGCCGACTGGCCCGTTTAAACTGTTGGACCTCCCTGATTATGTCGTCAATATCTTTTAATACCCGTCTTATTATCTTATGTATTAATTCTCAATTTTCTCAATTCACAATTTGTAAATCACCCCACCCTTTTATCGATGTGATATCCTCAAAATACCCCTTTGTCCCATACCTAAGGGTCCCAAAGTTATCAATACATACTAACCTATATATAGGAGGTTTTTCTAATATAAATCTCAACCTAGTCTCATACCTAGGCTAGCGTAACGACGATAAAGTATAAAAAATCACCCAACCCCTGACATGATAAAACTGTGATAATTTCCCCTCACTAGTCCCATACCTATAAGGCGTTAATTGTAAAAATGCCTACCTATTAATCCCATACTTAGAAGGCATCCTAAAATACAGGGAGACCAATAATACCCAACAACCCGTCATCACAATGAAATTTAATATTACCAACAAGTCACACTATTATGCATAATAAATCATCGTACCCAACTACGCATGATAGTCCAATCCATTAAATCATAATTTAATTATCACCTCGTCATAAACACCCAATTAATCTCATTTAATTATTTTAAATTAATTATACCGCTATTTCATCATTTAAAACATCATAATTCCAATTTTATTATCTCAACACAAATTACATGAGTTATACACCCCCAAGTTCATTTATTACAAAACTAGGGTTTTTCTACGTGCAACCTACACCAACAAAATCCAAAGTCACTTATGAATCCTACATAACCACGGGTTATGAATATTATTCATATTAAAATATTTTCATAAAAATAGCCCCATGTTTTATGCGTCCACTTTCTTTAATTAGATTGCTAATTGATTTTAAAAAAAACATTGAATTTAGGTTTAGGCAACACTTAAAACACATAATACGAAAGGAACAAAATAGAGTATTCATGCCTAAGATTAAGTTAAATAAAAACTCGTAGCACAGTTGGATTCCTCTCGAAAAATTAGCAAAGAAGTATTCTTGAACAAACTTGATTAAACACCAATCAAGCATCCCAAAGCTTATGATGTTGGAGTTTGATGATTATAGTGGAGAGGAATAACTTTTAGAAGAGTTCTCTGGTACAAAAACTTGGGAAAAAGTGATTATGATAAGTTCCCCTTATGGATTATTAGTCATATACTAATTAGGAATTCTAATCCCATTCTAACACTATGAATAAAATCATCGAATCGCCTCAAATCTGGCATAGCCGATCGATCGAGTCTATAGCTCGATTGATCAGGTATGCGACCACTACCATTTCCCTTCGTTTAATACCATTTAACTAAAAATCTAAATTTCCATCAGTCATGGCCTAAATCCGTGACAAATGTTTTTTAAGGCTAAACTTAAAACTCTCATAAAAACTTCATTTTAAATCCGATTTCGATTCCTCTTGAAGTTTTTTTCTTCTAAAATCACAACCAATATATTTATTTAATAAAACTCATTAAATTCAAAATTTTATTTTTCTCAAGTATTCCAATTAATTAATTAAATTAAATAATAAAAACATGGGGTGTTACAACGTGAAGCCTTCGAGGGAGATGCAATGACATTTGAATACCACGATGAAAGATGTCGAGCGGGGAAAAATTATTAAATTATTGGACGCGGTCTTCATTTTTCGCATTTCGAATACCAAGTGGGTGAGTCCTATTCAAGTCGTCCTAAAGAAGTTGGGAGTGACTATGGCCGAAAACTCAAAGGATGAGCTTATTCCACAATATACCATCACGGGTTGGCTCATTTGCATTGAGTATCGAAATCTCAATGCTAGCACTAATGAAAATCATTTCCCATTACCGTTTATTGACCAAATGCTAGAGCGAGTAGCAGGACACTCAATTTACTGCTTTCTAGACCATTATTTCGGGTATAACCAAATTGTGGTAAATGTGCTAGTTCAAGAAAAATTGACGTTCGCATATCCTTTTAGCATATTTCCCTATAAACGTTTGCCTTTTGGATTATGTAATGTATCTACGACTTTTCAACGGTTCATGCTTAGTCCTTTTATCGATATGGTCGAGAGGGGACTAGAGGTTTTCAAGGACGATTTTAGCATTTTCAGCCCCTCTTTTGACCATTGCCTCATTAATCTTGAGATGGTATTTACCCATTGTCTTCAAAATAACTTGGTACTAAATTGGGAGAGCTGACAATTCATGGTTACTGAAGGCATATTTCTTGACCACATCGTTTCGTTAAAAGGTATTTAGGTAGATAGGGAAAAAATTAACGTCATTTCTGATTTTCCCCCACCTAAGTAACTAAAGGACGTTCACTATTTCTTGGGCCATTCGAGTTTCTACCTTAGGTTTATTAAGGACTTTAGTGCCATTGCTAGGCCCACCTATTTATGAAATACGTTTCTTTGAGTGGAATGAAGTAATGCAAAGTGCTTTTGAAAAATTGAAAAGCATGCTTGTTTCTTCTCCCAGTATGAAAGCTTCGAATTGGTCCCTTCCATACGAACTTATGTGTGATGTGAGTGATTATGAGAGTGGGGATATTTTGGGGCAAGAAAAGATAAGAAGGCTCACGTCATCTATTATGCTAGTCGGACCTTAATCGGACCACAACTTAACTACTCCACTACGGAGAAAGAATTGTTAGTCATAGTCTTCGCCCTAGATAAATTCCACTCTTACCTTATCGGTTCGCCCATTACATGCTTCACCGACAACGCTTCTCTTAAGTATCTCCTTTCCAAAAAGGACGTAAATTGTGCCTCATAAGGTGGATCCTACTCCTACAACAATTTAATTTGTTCATAAAAGATAATAAAAGAGTAGAAAACATTATAACCGACCACTTGTCGAGGCTTTCGTCTAATGTAACTAGTGATCCTATACCCATTGAGGAATACTTCTCGAACGAGTAATTTTTTGCCTTTTCTTCTCTCCCTTAATTTGCGGATATAATGAATTATCTTATCACGAGGGTCGTTCCCTCCTATTGGACATCGCAAGAGAAAAAGAAGTTCCTCACTTGGTCAAGCATGTTATTCTATGATGATCCTTATTTGTTCAAATATTATGCAGACCAAATCATTTAAAGATGTTTAATGGATGACGAGATACCTAACGTTATCCATTTTTGTCACATGGAAGATTGTGGAAGCCTTGTTTCTACGAATAAGACGACCGCTAAGATTCTTCAAAGAGGTCTCTATTGGCCCAAAATCTTTTGGGATGTAAGATCTTATGGAAAATATTGCGATAGATGCCAAAGGTTCGGGGCCATCACTTGATGAGACTTGATGCCATTGACCTCCATTCTCGTTATCAAGATATTCAACTATTGGGGCATTGACTTTATGAGGCCCTTTCCTCCCTATTTTGGATTCTTGTACATCCTTGTCACGATAGATTATGTGTCCAAATGGGTTGAGGCCATAGATATTAGGTCTAATGGCAATAAGGTGATGATAAAGTTCTTACAAGAACACATACTTTCTCGCTTCGGAGATCCGAAAGAAATCATCAGGGAAAGGTTCTAAAAAATGCGGGGCGTGATCGAGGCGTGGAGGCCAAGCCTTAAGCCTTAGAAGCCTAGGCGGGCCTTAGGCGTAAAAAGGCTTGAAAAGGCGTTTAGGCCTTCTTAATATAAATTAATATTTTTTTAACCATAACAAGGCTATTAAAATACTAAAATTGTACATATCATAAAAATATGTTTATATATATGCAAATTAATAAAAAAATTGATTATTTTAAATGAGATAATGGTCCGGTTTGTAAAAATATTCTTTAAAAGGCGATATCGTTTCACTAAAGCATTGTTGTTTTCAGAAAAAAGTGCGCCTTAAGGGTTTTACCAAGAATAAAACGTAAAAAGCGTAAGGCAGGGCGTTTGTGCCAAGCCTGAAGCCTAGGCGTTCCTAGGCGGGTTTTTTTAGAACAGTGTATCAGTGATAACAACACACACTTTTACAGTAAGCCATTTGAAATGTTGATGAGAAAGTATGGGGTCGTTCAGAAGCTTGGGACGACTTATCACCCACAAATAAATGGGCAAGCCGAGTTAGAAAATCGTGAGACTAAGTAAATTCTTGAGAAGGCTATCGATCCTAACCGTAAGGTTTGGTCTCTCTAGTTAAAGGATGCGCTATGCGCTTACTGGACCACTTACAAAAAACTCCTTAGGATGTCCCCATTTCTCTTTGTCTATGGAAAGCCTTGCCATATACCCGTGGAGCTTGACCAAAAGGTGTATTGGGAAATTAAGAGGTTGAACTGTAACTTGGATAAAGCCGGTGAAGCACCCAAGCCTCAATTGCATGAGTTGGAAGATATACGCAAAAGATCCTAGTGAAGCGCCAAGATATCCGAATAAAGGATGAAACTTGCGCATGAGAAAAATATCCATCGAAAGGAGTTTAATCCGGGTCAAAAAGTGCTCATATACAACTCCCGATTACACTTGTTTCTTGGCAATTTAAGTCCGCGGTGGTGTAATACCCCGTACTTTTGGCTATATTTATTTTTGGGATTAATTAATTAAATGCGTATTAATTGGAAATTAATCCGGGTTATAAATACTAATATGATGCGATTTGGTATTTGTTTATGTACATATATGATTATATATGTATTTGGTATTATAAAATTTGTCGTGAGATTTATATACGGCAATTTGGAAATTTTGTTGAGACGCGAGGGACCGCCGCGTCACGGTATAATATTTTGTTAATAAAAGTGAAATAAAAATCGATAATCCGTATGGTCGTTTTGAGTGCGCCAACGCGTCCGGAAGGGTCGAGATAGTCAGAAAACACTAGCCGGGGGTATAGTTTGGATCCCGGGGTAATTTTAGACCATACCGGTAACTTAAAGGGTATTTTAGTAATTTGGTATTTTTGGGTAATTAAAAGTGACGAAAATTGAGAGTTGTAATCTGATAAGGATTGACCCCAACCAACCCTTATTAACCCAATAAGCTACGGAGGCTTATTGAAATTAGGTTTCATAAGTTTCCCCAAAGCAAACCCTAGCCACCATAGCCTTTTGGAGAAGAAAAGCTTGGAGAAGGAGAGAGAGAGAGAGATTCTGCAGAAATTCTACACCGAATCCACACCAAATTCAGAAATCAAACCAAGGCAAGTGACTTTATTTCCATTTAATTACTGAGAATGTCTTTTCCATGTTAGAAATTGAAGAATCTTAATTGTTCTTGAAAGATTAAAAGAAAACCCATGAAATTTGAAGTATTATTGAATGTTGGGATAGGTTTGCATGTAGAAACATTGTTGGGAGATTTAATTTCGGATATTTCATATCTAGGTGATGTATTAACGAATTAAAATCTGGGAATTTATGATGAGAAAAAGTTAGGGTTTATGTTCTTGAAGAAAATTGGGAATTAGTGTGGAAATTGTGATTTAATGATGTTTAGATGATATCAAACCCTTTAATGATGTTAGTATAACCCCTTAACATGTTTGAGGATGTTTAGAGAACTCAATATATTGTGGGAACGAATTTGAGAAGAGGTTTGAGGAGTAAATATGGTGAAAAACGATTTTTGGGAAATTCTGGGCCGAAACTGGCATCTCGTTAGAAGCAACCCCCAGGTCGTTCGAACGAGCTCGTTCGAATGAGCTTCTAACGAGTTGACCAGTCGTTATTAACGAGTAGGATTTTCATTCGATATCTCGTTCGAACGAGATATCGTTAGAAGGGTCAGTTCGTTCGAACGAACTGGGATCTCGTTCGAATAGCCTCGTTCGAACGAGACTTCTAACGACCTGACAGTCCAAACTCGTTCGAAGCCTCGTTCGAACGAGACTTCTAACGAGTTGACAGTTTGACCCTTTTTGGACTGTTTTGACTTTTGGAGTTCCGGGAGATGGTTCAAGGGTAGAGTTAGCATCCCTTTGATGATATAGTGACTTATTTGGGACTTTTGGGTTGATGGGATGAGTAAATCATATACGAGAGTTATATTCAATGAATCATTTGGGTTGAGACGTGAGTGTCTACTACGATGTGAGGATGAATTATAGCGCGTATAATTATGAACCAGAATAAAATAAATTGTGATAATTAGTTAGTACAAGAATGCGATATATACTACGATTAAAATACGGTATTACTAAGATGTGTGTTTACTTAGTATTAGTATATGGATTGTTTGTATGACATACCTACCGTACTTGCTATCACGGGAGGTTTCGTTCGCTTAGGACCCTCTAATCCTTGTGTGCCTACGGGGGGGGATATAGACTGGTACCTTGATGAACATAGGTCATTGAAAGACTTATTGTGATATTAATAAGTCCGCTGACCATGGGAGCGTAGGTATGTGCGTGACCCATGTGATGGTGACTGTGTTCGCCTCCATTATTTGTGATGTTGTTATCGGTAAACTATTCCTGAGAGATTCGGAATATGTGATCCTTATGTACGTGATGTACCGGGATGGATAGCAGAGTATGTGTGCACTACAGCTTAGATTGCGGGGTGCTAGTATTGTATATTTATGAGATAAATAATATACGTTATATTAATGGGAATCCTCATGTTAATGTTGTAAAAATATTACGGTATTGTTTCGAGTTATATAATGAGTTAGCTGATAGTTATATCAATGGTATGCGTAGTAACTGAGTTTACGTTAAACCTCTATTAAATTACGAGCGTTGTTATGTTATATTAACCGAGTAAATGGGTAGAACCTTTGGTTGTCTAGCTAGTTTACGTTGTCTCTTAGCTAGTGGAAAGGGTAGTTATGGATGGGTACTACGTTAGGAGTGCACAGTTAGACGAGAGGTGAGAATATCATGCGAGTGTACGTCCTAACATGTATTTTGCATTTAATGTTTTAAATGTTTTTAAAGCACTTGCAGGTTTTTAAAATATAACACATTCGGGCTCTGACCCGTTTGCTTCTTCAAATCTCTTTTTCTTGTAAAACCATTTTAGGTGCCCCGCCACAAGGACACCAAGCATAGGTACTCATTCAGGTGACGAGCTGTAGCTGTTTGTGGAAGCTACAGGGATTTGCTCATAGACGCTTCTATCTTTTGGATTCCAGAGTCACGATCTATCTATCAGTTGTAGGGCATGTTGCCCATTCCTATTTAGAGCATCTTTTACATTTCAGTTCTCAGACTCTAGCATGTATTGCTCAGTATTCAGTTTTAGTTATTTATTCCAGTTTACTTATCAGTTGTGGGATTTGTATTGAGGAGTTTTTCCTCCAAGTTTTATTTACATTTTGTGATGGCTATTCGTTTCACTTCAGTATGGTGAATGGTGTTATTTATTTCTTCATTACTTTTGTTGCATGTTAATCAGATTTAATAAAATTTGGCACTTACTTTTTAAATACTAGGTGGTTAGTAATCTTTAAAATGTTTTCGACAGTGATGCTATTAACTGAGCCAACTTGGCATTTTGAATTAATTTTATAAAGGAGTAGCTACCCGGTGTTTAATTAGTCGGGGTGTCACAGGTGGTATCAGAGCATCGGGTTCTAGTGTCCTTTAGGATCTGTACGGCTATTATGTTTTCGCTACGTTTCTTTAATATAGAGCCCTAAATTTTAGGACTGTTGTATTCTTTTGTATATGCTTCGTTCTTCAGCTATGTTAAGTTTATAAATCGTGAACTTATAAACTTTGTTCTTATTTCAGATGCCTCCACGACGTGCACGACGAGTTCCCAGGAATGCCACGCCCGAACCACAGCCCGCTCCAGTTCAGGGCATGTTGAACGCCGCTGAGGTTGCTGCTATAGTAGCCCAAGCGGTAAATGCTGCGATTGCCGTGATTCAGCAGGCACCACCGCAGGCGCCGGTTACCGCGCCAGTACAGGTTAATGCATTCCCGTCTGCTTGGGAGCGTGTACGAGACGCTTTTCAGAAAGCGCATCCGCCGGAGTTTTCTGGAAGCTCAGATGTGGTTATCTCGAGCCAATGGAGGAAGGACATGCAGAGGCATTTGAGGATGCATGAGTGCACAGATGTTCAGAAGCAGGTGCTAGCTACTTTCAAGCTAGTTGGATCTGCACTGCAGTGGTGGGAGTCCATTACCACCGCGGAGGAGAGGGATACCCTCACGATACAGGAGTTCTGGGTGCGGTTCGACCGCAAGTATTTTCCGTCCGCAGTTCATACAGAGATGAGGAGGAAGCTGATGAGTTTGAAGAAGGAGGGCAAGACAGTGGCCGAGTATGAGGCCGAGTTCACTAACCTGTTGAATATCGTTCCAGACGAGATTCCAACAGAGAAGAAGAAGATAGAGAAGTTCACTGATGGGTTGAATTGGAGGATCCGCCAGCATCTGCTAGGGAACCTATCGTTGGCCACATATTCTGATGTGGTTAACGCTGCGTTATTGCACTGCCAGGACCACCGTTTTCACATGGCCGAGGGCAAGCGGTCGGGAGAGTCTAGCCATCAGGGCAGGACCGGAGGACATGGTGCCATCGGGGCACAATCGGGTCAGGGGCAAAGACAGACTGAGCAGGGCTCCCAGCAGGGGGATAACAAGAGGTTCCGGTCGGGGAACTACAGGCAGGGACAGGGAGGTTTCCGCCAGGGCCATCAGGGTCCAAACGTCCAGCAGGGCCAACAGGGACAGAATGGGCAGCAGTTCCATCAGGGCCAGCAGGGCCAAGGGAGGAATGGTAACGGCCACTAGGGCCGGGGACAGCAGGGGCAGAGGGGAGGGAATTTCCCAGGGAAGTGCTTTACTTGTGGCAAGACTGGCCATAAGAAGCAGGATTGTCCTGATAGGGGCAGGGCCCCACAGCAGCAGCAGCAGGGTGCTCGCCAGGAGCCACAGAGACCTATGTTTCCCGCCGCTCTTCCTGCACCGCCACAGATGGCAGCATTGCCACCCATTCCAGCAGTCCCAGCTCAGCAGGGGCAGCTACAGTATGGACGTGTCTACAACGTTCACCAGGCTGCAGTTCCACAGGCACCGCCCGCGATCGAGGGTACGTTTCCTATCCATGGCACTATGGGTCGGGTGTTATTTGATACGGGTGCTACACACTGTTTTATTGCTACACACTTCGCGAAAGCTTTAGGATTGTTAGCTACGGCAGAGAGCACAGTGACGTGTGTCGACTCACCATTGGGGAGTGGGTCACTTATTTTCTTTATATGCCGGGGAGTCGGGGTAGAGGTTGGAAGTTTGGTATTGCCTGCAGACATGTTAGTGTTAGACATGCATGTTCACGATGTGATCATCGGTATGGATTGGCTCGTAGCATATAGGGCCATGATTGATTGCTTCAGCGGGAACATTGTTTTTGCCATTCCGGGGCAAGAGATGTTTGTAGTGGCGATGCCTCGCCCAGAAGGAGGATCGACCGCTCATCTGTATTACATAGAGGAGGATACCTCTAAGGAGGTTGTTATTCCTTTAGATTCGATCCCGGTTGTCAGGGAGTACTCGGATGTGTTTCAGGAGATACCAGGCTTACCACCCAGTCGAGAGATAGACTTCGTTATTAATTTGCTACCGGGTACGAGACCTATAGCACGTGCACCGTACCGTATGGCTCCAGCTGAGATGCGAGAGTTACGGGATCAGATAGAGCAGCTGTTAGGGCAGGGCTTTATTCGTAGGAGTACCTCACCTTGGGGCGCTCCAGTCTTATTTGTTAAGAAGAGGGACGGTTCACTGAGGTTGTGTGTGGACTACCGAGAGTTGAATAAGGTCACGATACGGAATAAGTATCCGTTGCCTCGAATCGATGACTTATTCGACCAGTTGAGAGGAGCTTCTTTCTTCTCGAAGATTGATTTGAGGTCAGGTTACCATCAGTTGCGTATCAGGGAGGAGGATGTCTCGAAGACTGCGTTCTTGTCGAGATATGGTTCTTACGAGTTTCGGGTTATGCCTTTCGGCTTGACCAACGCTCCAGCAGTGTTTATGGACTTGATGAACAGAGTGTTCAGAGACTTCTTAGATCAGTTTGTCATTGTCTTCATTGATGATATTCTGGTTTACTCTCAGACAGAGGAGGAGCACGCCGAGCATTTGAGGCAAGTTTTGCAGACACTTCGTCAGAACGAGTTGTATGCAAAATATGAGAAGTGCGGGTTTTGGCTGAAGGAAGTACAGTTCTTGGGTCACATTATTTCCGATCAGGGAATATCTGTCGATCCGGGAAAGGTATCAGCGGTGAGGGAGTGGGGACAGCCCACGACACCAACGGAGATTCGTAGTTTCTTGGGTCTAGCAGGATACTACAGGAGATTTATTCGGGGATTCTCGGAGATAGCAGGACCTTTGACACATCTTACTCGTAAGGGTGTGCCATACATCTGGAGTGATGCCTGTCAGTTGGCATTCGATGAATTGAAGGACAAATTGACCTCAGCACCTGTGTTAGCATTGCCAAGACCGGGAGTTGAGTATTTGGTTTACACCGACGCGTCTTTGTAAGGGCTTGGAGGTGTATTGCAGCAGGAGAGTCAGGCCATAGCTTATGCTTCCCGTAAGCTTAAGCCTCATGAGAAGAATTACCCCACACATGATTTGGAGTTGGCGGCAGTGGTATTTGCCTTACGGATTTGGAGGCACTATCTTTTGGGGGAGAAGTTTCAGCTGTTCACGGACCACAAGTCACTACAGTATCTGTTCACGCAGAAGGAATTGAATATGCGGCAGCGTAGGTGGCTTGAATTTGTGAAAGACTACCAGTTCGACATCCAGTACCACCCGGGTAAGGCTAACGTGGTAGCAGACGCGTTGAGCCGTAGGCCAGCAGATGAGGTGGCAGAGGTGTGGAAGGCAAAATGGAAGGAATTGGGACACCAGGATGCAGTGGCCCGATCTTTCATGTCTGTGATGACCGTTACACCGCAGATTGTTACGAAGGTAGTACGGGCACAGGCTAATGACTCATTCTGTCAGGAGAAGATAGTTCGATTGCTAGCTGAGGGAGCTGAATCCTATACCGTTAGCTCAGACGGGGGATTACGCTTCAATGGGAGATTGGTAGTCCCGGAAGGGGAAGAATTGCGGCACGAGGTGATGGCAGAGTCGCACGGCTCACGGTTCGCGGTACATCCTGGAGGGGACAAAATGTACCAAGATATGAGACGGCAGTATTGGTGGAGCGGTATGAAGAGAGATATCGCTGAGTTTGTCTCGAAATGCGCCACTTGTCAGCTTGTAAAAGTGGATCATCAGAGACCAGCAGGATTGCTACAGCCGTTGGAGGTTCCGGTGTGGATGTGGGAGAGCATATCCATGGATTTTGTCACGGGGTTGCCTACGTCGCAGAGGGGTCATGACTCCGTATGGGTAATTGTGGACAGGCTATCCATGGTCGCTCACTTCTTACCCGTAAGGACTGACTACACTACGGGACAGTACGCCCAGCTCTTCATTTCAGAGATTGTGAGACTTCACGGTGTGCCCCTGAATATCGTGTCTGACAGAGACAAGATATTTGTTTCGCGGTTTTGGGAAAGTTTCCAGGAGGCCATGGGCACAGAATTGCGGTTGAGTACAGCTTATCATCCGCAGACCGATGGGCAGACAGAACGCACCAATCAGATGTTGGAGGACATGCTACGCATGTGCATTATTGACTTCGGGGGTGGATGGGAGCAGTACCTTCCACTGGTGGAGTTTGCTTACAACAACTCCTATCAGTTCACGATTGGCATGGCTCCGTTTGAGGCATTGTACGGTAGGCCTTGTCGTTCCCCAGCATGTTTGTTAGAAGTGGGGGATAACAAACTACTTGGGCCAGAAGTGATCCAGGATACTTCGGCAAGGATTGAGTTGATTCGGAGTCGCATTCGGGTAGCTCAAGACAGGCAGAAGAGTTATGCTGATGCGAAGAGATTTTTCAGGGAGTTCCAAGTGGGGGACCAGGTTTTGCTCAGGGTATCTCCTATGAAGGGGATTATGCGTTTTGGGAAGAAGGGGAAGTTGGCACCGAGGTATGTGGGGCCGTTTCCTATTATTGAGCGGATCGGACCGGTTGCGTATAGACTCGGGTTACCGGAGCATTTGCATCGGATTCATGACGTGTTCCATATTTCCTCGCTGAGGAAATACCTTAGGGATGATTTGGCTCATTCTCACATTGCTGTGGAGGACATCGATCTCCAGCCGGATAGCTCTTATGAGGAAGGGCCGATTGCTATTTTGGACCGAAGCAAGAGGAAACTACGGTCAAAGATAGTCCCGTTAGTGCGTGTTCAGTGGCGACATCACAATGTCGAGGAATCCACATGGGAGCGCGAGGATGAGATGCGCGAACGTTATCCAGAGTTATTTTTAGCAGGTACTTTCTAGTTTCGAATTTCGGGACGAAATTCAGTTATTAGGGGGGAAGTATGTAATACCCCGTACTTTTGGCTATATTTATTTTTGGGATTAATTAATTAAATGCGTATTAATTGGAAATTAATCCGGGTTATAAATACTAATATGATGCGATTTGGTATTTGTTTATGTACATATATGATTATATATGTATTTGGTATTATAAAATTTGTCGTGAGATTTATATACGGCAATTTGGAAATTTTGTTGAGACGCGAGGGACCGCCGCGTCACGGTATAATATTTTGTTAATAAAAGTGAAATAAAAATCGATAATCCGTATGGTCGTTTTGAGTGCGCCAACGCGTCCGGAAGGGTCGAGATAGTCAGAAAACACTGGCCGGGGGTATAGTTTGTATCCCGGGGTAATTTTAGACCATACCGGTAACTTAAAGGGTATTTTAGTAATTTGGTATTTTTGGGTAATTAAAAGTGACGAAAATTGAGAGTTGTAATCTGATAAGGATTGACCCCAACCAACCCTTATTAACCCAACAAGCTACGGAGGTTTATTGAAATTAGGTTTCATAAGTTTCCCCAAAGCAAACCCTAGCCACCATAGCCTTTTGGAGAAGAAAAGCTTGGAGAAGGAGAGAGAGAGAGAGATTCTGCAGAAATTCTACACCGAATCCACACCAAATTCAGAAATCAAACCAAGGCAAGTGACTTTATTTCCATTTAATTACTGAGAATGTCTTTTCCATGTTAGAAATTGAAGAATCTTAATTGTTCTTGAAAGATTAAAAGAAAACCCATGAAATTTGAAGTATTATTGAATGTTGGGATAGGTTTGCATGTAGAAACATTGTTGGGAGATTTAATTTCGGATATTTCATATCTAGGTGATGTATTAACGAATTAAAATCTGGGAATTTATGATGAGAAAAAGTTAGGGTTTATGTTCTTGAAGAAAATTGGAAATTAGTGTGGAAATTGTGATTTAATGATGTTTAGATGATATCAAACCCTTTAATGATGTTAGTATAACCCCTTAACATGTTTGAGGATGTTTAGAGAACTCAATATATTGTGGGAACGAATTTTAGAAGAGGTTTGAGGAGTAAATATGGTGAAAAACGATTTTTGGGAAATTCTGGGCCGAAACTGGCATCTCGTTAGAAGCAACCCCCAGGTCGTTCGAACGAGCTCGTTCGAACGAGCTTCTAACGAGTTGACTAGTCGTTATTAACGAGTAGGATTTTCGTTCGATATCTCGTTCGAACGAGATATCGTTAGAAGGGTCAGTTCGTTCGAACGAACTGGGATCTCGTTCGAACAGCCTCGTTCGAACGAGACTTCTAACGACCTGACAGTCCAAACTCGTTCGAAGCCTCGTTCGAACGAGACTTCTAACGAGTTGACAGTTTGACCCTTTTTGGACTGTTTTGACTTTTGGAGTTCCGGGAGATGGTTCAAGGGTAGAGTTAGCATCCCTTTGATGATATAGTGACTTATTTGGGACTTTTGGGTTGATGGGATGAGTAAATCATATACGAGAGTTATATTCAATGAATCATTTGGGTTGAGACGTGAGTGTCTACTACGATGTGAGGATGAATTATAGCGCGTATAATTATGAACCAGAATAAAATAAATTGTGATAATTAGTTAGTACAAGAATGCGATATATACTACGATTAAAATACGGTATTACTAAGATGTGTGTTTACTTAGTATTAGTATATGGATTGTTTGTATGACATACCTACCGTACTTGCTATCACGGGAGGTTTCGTTTGCTTAGGACCCTCTAATCCTTGTGTGCCTACGGGGGGGGATATAGACTGGTACCTTGATGAACATAGGTCATTGAAAGACTTATTGTGATATTAATAAGTCCGCTGACCATGGGAGCGTAGGTATGTGCGTGACCCATGTGATGGTGACTGTGTTCGCCTCCATTATTTGTGATGTTGTTATCGGTAAACTATTCCTGAGAGATTCGGAATATGTGATCCTTATGTACGTGATGTACCGGGATGGATAGCAGAGTATGTGTGCACTACAGCTTAGATTGCGGGGTGCTTGTATTGTATATTTATGAGATGAATAATATACGTTATATTAATGGGAATCCTCATGTTAATGTTGTAAAAATATTACGGTATTGTTTCGAGTTATATAATGAGTTAGCTGATAGTTATATCAATGGTATGCGTAGTAACTGAGTTTATGTTAAACCTCTATTAAATTATGAGCGTTGTTATGTTATATTAACCGAGTAAATGGGTAGAACCTTTGGTTGTCTAGCTAGTTTACGTTGTCTCTTAGCTAGTGGAAAGGGTAGTTATGGATGGGTACTACGTTAGGAGTGCACAGTTAGACGAGAGGTGAGAATATCATGCGAGTGTACGTCCTAACATGTATTTTGCATTTAATGTTTTAAATGTTTTTAAAGCACTTGCAGGTTTTTAAAATATAACACATTCGGGCTCTGACCCGTTTGCTTCTTCAAATCTCTTTTTCTTGTAAAACCATTTTAGGTGCCCCGCCACAAGGACACTAAGCATAGGTACTCATTCAGGTGACGAGCTGTAGCTGTTTGTGGAAGCTACAGGGATTTGCTCATAGACGCTTCTATCTTTTGGATTCCAGAGTCACGATCTATCTATCAGTTGTAGGGCATGTTGCCCATTCCTATTTAGAGCATCTTTTACATTTCAGTTCTCAGACTCTAGCATGTATTGCTCAGTATTCAGTTTTAGTTATTTATTCCAGTTTACTTATCAGTTGTGGGATTTGTATTGAGGAGTTTTTCCTCCAAGTTTTATTTACATTTTGTGATGGCTATTCGTTTCACTTCAGTATGGTGAATGGTGTTATTTATTTCTTCATTACTTTTGTTGCATGTTAATCAGATTTAATAAAATTTGGCACTTACTTTTTAAATACTAGGTGGTTAGTAATCTTTAAAATGTTTTCGACAGTGATGCTATTAACTGAGCCAACTTGGCATTTTGAATTAATTTTATAAAGGAGTAGCTACCCGGTGTTTAATTAGTTGGGGTGTCACAGGTGGACCATCTCATTTGTAGTGAGAGAAGTGTTTCCCCATGGAGCCATTTAGTTAGAAAAACCTAAGGGGGAGACACATTTATGGTTAATGGTCAGTGCCTAAAGCGATATCTTAAGACATTCATTGAAGAAGTTTGGTTATTGGACCCCATTTACGAGGTAAAGTGAGTAGGTTGAGAGGTCGTCGCACACCAAATGCATATGGGGTGATTCTTGTTGAATCATAGCGAGTCGTTTTAGAATAGGTTAGTAAGGGTCCGTGAGTTGTGGTTTAGAAAGGTTAGGAGCACCGATTTACAACATGAAAGAGTCTACATTGAGCCACTATGAGTTTTTAAGGTGCCCTAAGGTAGCCACATAGGTTGAAGAGTTTTGGAAATGTTAGCGAATTGAGTCGAGAAATTTACCAACGCTTAGAAGTTGAGAGGTGATGAAGTTTAGAGGGCCAGCAACAGAATAATCTAACTGGTTCACCCTGGGTATATTACAGGGTAAAACTAGTTCAATATTCTTGTATGGGGTAAAAGATGTGGAAGCAGTTTGCTCTGTTTATGCTTACAGGTCAAACCAGTTCGATTTTTTGGATGGGTAAAAAATGAGACCCGAACCGGTTCAATCAAAGGCAGAACCAGTTCGAAATTCTATAAGTCGAAATTCATTCCCTGTATTTTCTTCCCTCGATTCCAATTTCCCACATTCATTCCCCCTTTCCATCTGAATTTCACCCTCTAAAACATCCCTCCACCCAAACCTTTTGTCGTTTGCATCTCCCTTCAACTTCCCCCCCCACATCCATTCCCCTTTCCCATTAAAATCAACCTCTCCTCCACTATAAATACCACTCCTCCCCCACCATTCCACTAACCACTTCTATACTTTCCAAAATTCTTCTATTCCCAATAATTCTAATCTTTCATTTCCTATGGCTAATGCAGAAAATGTCAAAAAACAATAAGACGATACAAAAATCCTCGACGAAGGTGACCACAACGATCTCTCCGATCAAGAACGCAATTGGTGTGAGGCCTTCTTCTCCACCGCCCTCACCCTTCACGTCGAGTGAAAAATGAGCTACCTCAGGCAGTTACCACCTTGTTCCACCACCGGGGGTGGTGTAATTTCTTTAAACAACCCGGAGCGGAGGTTTGGACCAATGAGGTTCGCACTTTCTATGGCACTCTCGTTAAATTATCAAGCACGACTTGCGAGGCCTATGTTGACGAGACTTGTATCCACTTATCTCTTAACATCGTCATTCGTAAAATACAAAAAATCGGGTGCCCAACCCCTAACAATATGGTTACCCCACTATCGTCCACCCAATCACCAAGGACCAATGCATTGCACTAATCGCCCCCAATAACAATTAGGCTTGTGATTATTTTCCCATGGGCAATCTCGATGAGCGGGCCTCAATTAGCATTTGTAATCATTTGCGAATATATCATGCGAACCTTAAATGACCCCGCCCTCTGGATTCTCTAAGACAACTTCCTATATCACTTCCTCAACGAGAGGACAACTATCCATCTTGCCCGCACTTTTTTCGGATATATTATCCATATCGGTTATGATAGGACCAACAGGTTTGCTCTTCCTTACGCTCGGTTCATCACATCCATCCTTAGGGATGCCAAAATTAAGGCACCACTGACAGTCCCGCTTACCAAAGCCTATTATGCACACCTTCCTCATAAGGAGTGCTTGCCAAATGGGGGTCATCCATCCTCACCCTCTGGTAGCACATGTGGAAGAAGATATTCTAATGGGCGAGGGAGGGGAATAAGAGTACAACGAAGAAGATGATCCCGATTACTACATGCCCTACTCAATTATTTCTCCATGATCATCCGAATATCATTATCTTACCAATGTGTTCAACATTTTCATAATGTTTACTTTAATTTACATTTTTCAGGCCAAAGCCAAAGGCTTGGACTTGACTGTTCATTTTTCGGTTATACTTGAAAAACCATCCCTTTCTCCTTAAGTCCCTTATCTACACATATGTTGAATTTATATAAAAGATCATTCACAATTTAGGACTTAATTCGATTTCACCCATACTAGTATAAAAACATTCATAAATGTTTTATTTCGTAAAACGTTCCACTTTAAGTAAATTACCAATTTTTCCTTTATTTATCAACCTTGTAATTTAATTTCTCAACAAATACCATTTCTCAAAAACAATCATTATGTTTCCAACTTCACCTTTTAATGCTTTAGTCATTTTAACACTTGCTTAACATCTTGATTTTTGCCCAACGTTCATACTTGTCGAATCAATAATTCTATTACGGGAACAACGTTCTTTATACTTGATTAAAACTCTCCGTTCATCTTATGTTTCAACCGAATAGGACCTTTTCTAAGCTCGTCCATATATTTATTCATAAAGTTTTCCATTCTACAAACAAGTTTAAAAACATTTATTTCATAAATATATAGCAACATTAATCATTTTCCATAAAAATGTCCATTTTCTTTTCATTAGAAAATATACACAAATGATATTTCCTAGCATTTTATTATCATAAAAAAACGTCCATTTCCAGTCTCATCAGAAATTACACATTAACAATATTTTCTTACATTTTTTTATTAAGATAAAAATATCCATTTTCAGTTTCATTACAAAACAAACCCAATCAATATTTTTTAGCATTTTTATTACCATGAAAATGTCCATTCTGATTTTCATTAAAAAATACACACAACTAATATTTTCTAGCATTTTTATTACCATAAAAAAATCCATTCTCAGTTTCATTAGAAAATACACACAGCCAATATTTTCTAGCCTTTTTATTACCATCAAAATGTCCATTTTTAGTTTCATTAGAAAATACACACAAACACTATTTTCAAACATTTCTACTCTTAATAAATAAGAACAGCAACAACAAGATTATCATACATATAAATCAAATGGAGTCTTTAAATACAAGAGTAGAGTATCCTACCTCAAACACTCCAAATATTGTGATGGTATTGGAGAAGATGAGAGGGAGTCACAAAAGCTCCACCAATCAGACCTCTATGGGAGCTCCAACACACTCAAAGAAAATCTCCATTTCAACCCTCTTCAAAACCTCCAACAAGACTCTCCACAAATAGTTTCTATATACTTATTTTGTAGCTTATTTTTTCGTGGCTTTATTTTTCTTCACAGGAAGGAAATAATTACTGGTAATGTGAGTGTATAATTCTACACTTAAAGAAGGTAGTGGAAGCAGTAAGGGAACAGAGGAAGAGGGTAATATTTTTGGGAGAGAGAATGATGGATGGTCCCTTTACATCTGATAAGACAAGGCAAATAAGGGGTTGTACCTTGTGCCCTGGTGGGACCCACAACAACAAGGTATAGCATTTTTATGCACCGGGTATGAAAAAAGGGTACCAAAGTGGGTCTGTGTAGCTTTATTCCATCCGATATCTCATGCCTCTTTATAATATACCCACACAACCACGCCAAACCCTAACACCTCTAACTTCACTCGATCAAATCTCAACCACCATCCACGGTTCCTACGATGACAACAAACGAGATGGGAGCATGTATGTGTTAAATTTCCCTTCTCTCTCTCAGTTAATCTTCCACAGGTCATACAATATACTGTGCCAAGAATTCTCTTAACGTACCATGGATTTATGTTCCTACACGCCTTGGTTTAAAACCAACCAACACAAACTTGACAACGCATAAAGCATACGGTTATGATTCAAGATTCATCTCTTTCTGATACAGAACCCGTGACCCATTTCTCTGAGACTGTACCAGTACAACATCCAAAGGGTTTCATTGTTCATACCGGATTTTGCCAGGTGGTCAGGCCTAAGGCTGACAGACTATGGGTACAACGAACCAATGTTCGACAGTACAAGAAAGGGGTTGATTTTGTTTCGTCGCTCGAATGACGAGCTTGGTCGCTCAAGTGACTTTCTCAGTCGTTCCAGTGATGGGATCATGGGTCTCATCCTCCATAAACGACTCTGAATTGGTTTCTTTCAAAGCCATACCGTGGATTCCCAACTGGGTTTAATAAATGGACAAGGGACTTTTTATTTAACAAGTTTCTTCACTTGTTTCAATCCTTTTTCCTTTTTTTTTCAAACATACCCCAACAATTTCATATTTACATAAAAGGCACTTATAATTTTGTTTACTGAAGGATAAAATTCCTATGGTCCTTATAACCTATAATCCACTAATAAAAATACAACTTCGCCTTAATATCTTTCATTTTATCGCAACTTTATACGGGGATTACACAAAATATTTAGGGTGGGGTATTACACCCAAGAACATCAAAACCGATGCGCACTATGACTTCCACCAATCCGCAGGACACACTACCGACCAATGCTTCCATCTCAGGAATGTGATTCAAGGCTTAATTAATCGGGGTCTCATCGCTCCACTAGTCAATCCTAACCCAACACCACTCTTAACCAACTTCCAACCCACACAAATTCGATCGTTCTAGAGAATGACCCAAAATTATATCCATCTGCCCAAATTGTTCCCAGTAAAGCACCCATCATACTCGTAATTTCACCTAAATCACTTAAAGTTTACCCGTATTTTCTCCTACACCCCACTTGCTTCACTGAACAAGATCTGTCACTCCTCACAAGGGCTTTTATCATCATTCGAACCTGGTAGGAAGGAAGAGCGACAAAGTAACTGGGTGTTATAAACCAACTCTTAGAGTTCGGGATGAAATTTCCCACCGAGATGACCATCGACTATAAAAAATTCAGTGTCTTGTTCATAAAAGCCCAAAATAGGCTCGGGGAATCGGACGAATGGGTTGTATAAGCTGAAGAAGTTAGTTTAGATGACATGGTACATACCATGGCAAACATATTTCGACAGACCAATGAGATCTTCAGCATTTTTAAACTACTCACTAAATTGAAGCTGTAAGGATGATTGGTCCATTCACTCCTGCACCTCCCCATTAAGTTTATATGAAGAAGTTGTTAAGGTTATGGAATGCATCGATTTCTCTGGGCAAGAAGACATCATTGCGACTGGATGGGGTGACGAATTTGATAGCTCAGATAATAGACTTAGTCAGGATAAATTCAATCCAGTAATCATCATGTGCAAAATTATATCCTTTGGAGACATATTAGGGGAAATCCGTAAAGTAGCCATTCAGCCAGAAATAGATGAAGACACGGGTTCCATTTCTTCCCCACCTTAGTAAACCACGTGAGCAAATATGGGAGACACTACAAGGATTCTAATCCTCAATTTTTTAGAATAGATAAGGGAAAGGGATTTTCCGAAGAACTTCCCATGCCAAAAATGACCATTGGGGAGAGCAAGATTTTCGACCAACTCAAGAAGACTCAAGCTAACATCACTTTATAGGGAATCTTCAGGTCTTCACAATTACATCGTAATACTCTAATAAAACTTTTCATCATTCCCATAGTCCATCTTCCCACCACTCTAGAAGAACAGGTAAATCTTGTTAGGTCCTTGATCTCTACTAGACTCATTTCCTTGTCCGAAGAGAAAATTCCGAATGTCGGACCTGACCACAACTATGCCTTCAAAATCTCTATTCAAATGATGGGAAAGGTAGCCCGCTCTCACACATCAAAAATAGATCTTCCCTCAATGTTTTCCCAATAAGCACCTTCAATTGCTTAGGGTTGAAAGTTCGTGACCTTACCCCTACACCAAAACAGTCAATTAGTAACATTACTGTCATGTCACTAAAATAATTACTAACACTAAAAAAATGTTAGAAAAAAATGCGTGGGGAAGCAAATTACTAACATTTTTTACCGTTACTAAATTATGTGTTAATAAAGCTAATTTACCATTAGTAAAGTTTACTAAATTCGGTGTTACTAACACTTTTCTACTGTTAACTAATTTCGTAACGCATTTCTAACACAATTTTTGTAACACATTTAGTAACGGTATAAGCTCGTTACTAATATTAAAAAAGAATTAAAAATTATATATATATATATATATATATATATATATATATATATATATATATATATATATATATATATATATATATACTAGGGTATGCCCGTGCCTGAAGGCACGCTGATAATTTTGAAAAGTATAAAAGCATGCCTAATGTAAATAATATGTGATTTATATATTAGAAGTGTAAATTTTTGAAGTATAGAATCGTGTAAATTTAAATCATACAATTTTTTTCCAACACAAATGTCTAAAAAATTTAGAAAATTCGGGCAAAATTCCCTTTGTTTATTAGAGTATCCACCCAGCTTAATCGATTCATCAATAAATAAATAAAACAATAATCACTTTAATCAATTCATGAAGAAAACACAAATACATCGATAAATAATATTAGCCTGTAACGCGCAAACTCAATTTTGTAGATTAGTTGTATCCCAAATAAGCTCACCATCTAATTGCAAATACAAACCTTGGTCATCTTACATAAGAGTAAAAAATAAAGATAAGATAACAATTCTTTATCTTCATAAAAAGAAATACTTTCCTTTTCTTATATAACAGGATATCTTGGGACAGTTATAGGGAAAAACATTTGTCTAACTCCTTCAGACTTTATAATAGGGAAAATGATTCCGGACGCACCCTACAATGGACAAAATAACATACGTGTCAATGATTTCGAAATAGCATAGGGAAAATGATTTCGAAAGTATATGTCGTTAATAGGACCATACATCATGGGGTCTATGATATAACAAATGGTATTTAATAGTGGTAAAAATATATATTTTTTTAAATAATTAATATTTAGCCTGTATGAGTTGAACACACTTTCCACTTATTTGAATTTATTTTTTATGCATAAAAAATCCAATGATTTTTTAAACAATTTTTTTGTGAACTGAATAATTGTTGTTAAAATCTTTTCAGGGCCTTACTTTTAGCAAGAAAAAATTTGCTTGTAAAAATATGTTTGACTTGCACCTGTTTAAAATAGGTATGTATTTTAGTTTTGTAATTTGATATGCTTTGAGATCTTTGCTTCGGTAATGTTTGTTGGACATGAGTGATATCATCACTTTCTAGATAGGATAAATCTTTCCCTGTCATGTCCAACTGAAGAGAATCTCTTTAGGGGAACAAAAGCAGTTGTAACCTAAGGAAAACACATCCTTTTTGTTATAGATATACCACATAACTCTAAATTGAATGATGAACCAAATTTTATACTCTTAGAAAATTTAAACATTAAAGAAATTCAGGGATATAACAAATATTGTAAGATAAAATATTTTTTGAGTTTAGTTCAACTTATTTTATAACATATCCCTCACTTTTTTTACAATATTTTTTGTTATAAAAGGTTTTAGTTTAAATCAAATTTATATTACTTTGAACGTTACATTTATTAAAATACTTTGCAGAAAAATACATCAAGCCAAGTGTTATTGAATCGGAGCAGTCCTTCGACTATAGTACCTTGTAGCTTTTGGCCTTAGAAAGATTTTGTAAGATATATAGGGTAGCTGATATAGAATAGGTGTTAAAAAGATTTTGTTGTCCAATATTTTATATTTGTTCTGATTTGACCTTTAAGAAAGCCATTAAGCCTTTTCACTTGGACTTCATAATTGCACCCATGTGTGAATCTCTCTCCACCAGAAATAGATTCAAATTTTGAGTCTTCAATTATTTCGTTGTAGAAAAAAGATAAAACACCTTTTGTTAAAATACAATATAAAATAATAAATTATTTTATTTTCCTCACAAACACATGTTATCAAAAGAAAAATTGCATTACGGAAGGGGATTTAGGAACTTTGACAAAGTAAGGCTTTGGGAACTTTGCTGAAATTTCAAGAAGACAACGTTTTTTAAAATAAACAAAATGATTTTTTTTTTATTAATGTTCATTTAAAAAAAATCATAATTTCTTTATTAATAAAATAACTTTTTTTTATATTTTTTTCCAGAATATTTGCACATTTTAATTAGCAACACAGACAACATGAAAAACACAAATTTGTGTCGTGTCATGATGTTTTTTATTCAGACCGTGCTCGTGTCAACTAAAAACACGAATAGAAAGAGAGAAGATAAAAATAGAAAGAGAAAAACACAATAAACATTTTAAAATATCCAACATAAGAAGCCCAAACCACGTAATTCAGTTTATGTCAAGGTCTCTATTTTTTAAGGAAAGAATATTTTGAAACTTCTCCTTCTTATTACATATAGATACAAAAAAATCGACATATACAGAAGATGGATTTGGAAACAACTAATAGGAATAAAAAGCCTGAGACAAAACCAACAAACTAATCAAGCAAACTCGTGGACTATCATTTTGAACCTTGATGCTTTAACACCATATTTGGAATGATTTCAGGATACCACGATTTTCTCTAAACTTTGTCACTCTCTCTCCACCAAAGCTTGGAAATAAACCTACAAAACCATAAATGAAAAACCACAAAGTCTAAATTAAATAACAAAAGAGAGATAAAAGGATGCCATCGACACCTTGCTTCGGCAATGGAGGTGATGAGGGCAGTGAAAAGATGTGAAAGAATTTACAAATTTCAGAAAGTAATGAGTTGGCTCCTAATCTAAGATATTTGGGATGGAGCATATAATGGGAAACATAGATTCGCTAGCACTAACAGTTGGGAATTAAAGTAAAACATTGTTAGATAACTGAAAAATAAGGTACAACATTTTTTCATCCAAAATAAACCGATGAAACCTCCGAACTTAAACAAAAGCGTCACTCAAAAGACTGTGGATAGGTAATTTCGAATTAAAAGCCAAAACCAAAACCAATCTCCAAAATAGGGGGTAAACCTTAAATAACACAAACCAAACTTAAAAAGAGGGTTTCACAAACCCTTACTTGAACCTTGATGTTGAGAGTGGGACCCGAGAGTGCTCCTAAGTATGAACATTCATTTTTTTACCTGCAAAATAGTAGAGAAAAAAACTTATGCAGAGATTTATCTCCAAAACGAACCAAAAATAAAACAAAAATACGAAAATTCCTAATAAAATAGCTCCAACAGACCGTCTCTTTGAAGCGGTGTGTGTGTTTGAAAGCAAAACCCCAACAACTTTATCAAAACCACTACCAACAAATCAAATACCTGTTTTCAATACCCAAAAATCGTTTCAAACGTTACCACCAAAATTGTTAATAAATATTGAAGAGAAAAAATCAAAAGGTCGCTCTTCAACCTTCTCAAATTGTAAATGCAAAACTGCTTGTAATGAAAAAAAATACCATTAGACTTTTAGATCCATCATATTTCAAGCCATAGGAGCCCAGCAAGAGTGAGAAATCTGCATCAAACAACAAAAGATACTTATTAGATCTCAGATCAGCTATATGTGTGGATGAAATCAATGGTTAACTCTCATAGATATGGAAATCAAACAATATCAACCATGCTTGTACAAATCGTGTTTAGGAAAGAAAAAAAATGAAAAAAATGCAAATACTAACCTGGGTATCTCGGATTTGAGAAAGAGAGAGAGATAGCCATGTCCGATGTTAGAGAGAGAGAGAGGAGGAGCGGTCATTTTGGGGGTAGAGGTACAAATCGTGTTTAAGAAAGAAAAATAATGAACAAAAAATACAAATACTCACATGGGTAGCCCAGATTTGAGGTAGAGAGAGGGTCGTGTCCGATGTTAGAGAGAGAGATAGAGAGAGAGAGAGAGAGAGGAGGAGGAGGAGGAGCTGTCATTTTGGGCGTAGTAGGGAAGTAGACATGGACAGAGCCAGACATAAAATATGGGTTTACACAGAATCGTTAATTTTTTTCTCGAGCCTTACGCTCAACTTTTGAGGTATGCGTACTATTCTCTCTCGTGTTAAAATCAGCTTGGTTGAGATGAGTTTACAAATTCAACCTCAATTTTGAATTTTAACGTAGAGGTGAAAAGCGGGGGGAATCAAAAAAATTTAAGGGCAAAAAAGGTAGTGCATAAAAACCTCATATAGATGACATCATCTACAAAACTTATGACATACATAAGTTTTGTAACTTATTATATAGATATATTATAATACACACACACTCACACGGGTATACAATATTCAAAAATGCTAACAAAATGACAACAAAATAACTGTCAAATAAGTTAAATTTTTAGGAAAAAATGAACAAAATGTCATTTATTTATAGCACTATCCACCTGTTCCGGTATAAAAAAATAGCACAACAATACAAATACTCTACAACAACAACACTATTACACATCCAACCAATAATTTCAATAAAAATTAATAGTCCAATAGTGCTAAAAATATCTCCAATACTTTACAAATATATTTCCACTCCTTTTTGAGCACATCGTGGTGTTGCGGCTGCGTGGTAATAGAAATGGAAAGGTGCAGATCCAGGATTGCATTGCATGGTAATAGCGGCTGCGTGTAACTCTGATAGAAACACTAACTACACTTTAACTAAAGTTCTAAACTCTGCATAAACGTAAAAGAAAATTGAAATTATAAATCCTAACTCATATCTTAATCTTACACATATACGGAAATAAATAAGGACTTATCGATGATTCAAATCATGTTGAAAGGAATCTGGTCATGTTTATTGAGATGTTGAATTTTGAGGGAGGATTAAGAGTGATTACATAAAGAGAACGCACACCGTATTGCCAGAGAGATCGTAGAAAACCCCAAGAATTGGACAGGTTCGGGAGCCTTGAAGGTAGTGTTTCCATTTTTACATTCTCATATATAATCTTTTGTAATGTATTTACAATTTATGGGTTAATATAAAATTTATCTATTCAACATTAAGTAATAGGAATAGCATACACACATACCAAACATAAACTTTGATGCAAACAAATGATGAATTTATCAAGTTCGGGAACATATTCAAATCCTCAAAACTTGGATCTTACTGGGCCTCTCAAACTTCATCTAAACATATAAACCCTTAAAGAAGTTCAGGGTCGCCGAGAAATTTATTGAGTTTTTTTGTGTCATTGATGATTAAAGAGTTGACAAAACTTATGGAACTATTCATCTGTAGAATCAAAGAATGCAACAGGAACTTATGAAATTCTAGTTTAGAGAGTACATTAGCATAACTTTGTAAAAGGAAGACAAACCTTGCAGTCAGGATTGCTTCTGATAATTGCCTTCATTTTCTTCACCGAGTCATCTTTAAAGCCACCCTACACCAAAAAAATATTAATATGAAGCAATATATTAAGAACAAATTGATAAAGCATGAATTTCTAAAATTATTTAGGATTTCATAACCGATGCAAGTAATGCATCATCCCTTGAGTAAACATATGTCAAGGTAAAGGGATCTGTAACTGAGCAGCACTACTACTGTATAAACGAAAGTCTCAATATATTTCATTAAAAACCTCATTCTCGTCCATCTAAAACTATTCTATACCACGCAGTTTGGGAATAAAAGCAACCAAATTATATATTTTACATGGATTCAAGTATGTATATTGGCTGTGCACGTCTACTTGGACCTCTCCCTATACCCACGCTCAAGATACGGTGACGCAATTGAAAAGTGTCAAAGTATTAAATAGGGGCATAGGCACATGGTAATATACTTACTCCCTTCTATTATTGCCATCATAAATTAGTTTTTCAAAAAAATGAATTTTGCTAGTTTTATTTTTTCAGCTGTGGGCTTCCTTAATGCTATTAATAAAGGGGTTAAGAAATACTCTCAAGATTATATATGTTTTCACTGAACTCTAGTCAATTTAGAATAAAATTTGAGAAATGATGATCACAAACTACCATGGACTTCAATAGGAAAACACGTTTCTATAGGTAGCGATAAGCTATGAGAATGAATCAAATGGTCATTTTATTTGTTGTAGAGATGTAGTAAAAATGGATGTGTAAGATGGTAGGACTAATAAAACCAAAAGGGGACACTTAGATTGGTGATAAGGATCAATAAAAATAATAATAACATTAGAATATTTTTGTCCTGCTATAGAAAAAGTTTAAGCAATTTCATTTTTCAAATGACTATAACAAACATAAGTAAGAAGAAAACAGATGATATTAAATTGTGAAACACCAACAGATGAAACTGGGTTGTTAAATTAGTATTTGCTAACTAGATAATCAAAGATTTTACTAATTAAATTTCAAAAAATAACTTTCAACCATCCTTTATGAGTGAGCACTCCATGGCATGAGACGTGTGAATCCGAAACTATTAGAATTTGATACGGCAATAATGTTATAATGATAAAATAATAATAATAATAATAATAATAATAATAATAATAATAATAATAATAATAATAATAATAATATATGAGATCACCACTGCCAACATACGGTCTGCCTCATCAAACACAAGAACCTTCACAGAACTCATGCCCAATTATCTTGCGGTAACCCATTTATTCACTATGTCATATATGCCAATCACTACTTGTGCAGCGACCAGTGCTCACTTTGAATTGGCATATAATTAGAGCTATCCATCGGCGCAACGCATTCTGATGTTATGCTAGTAAACTTCCCCATCCTCTGAAGAACTTTCATATTCTGCACCCATCATACACAATAAAATTAACGACAATATAAACATACCAACAATTCAAAGAACAAGCAAAACTATTCATATATTGCCAAACTTATAATAATCACTATTCAAAAATTAAATAATTCTGTCAGTTGATAATATTTTAAGGAATCAAATTCTTTCTATAGTGGATAATTAATACTTATGATACTCAATGATCAATAGAATTCAAAATAAAATTGAAATTACAATCTAAATTAGATAGTAATACGATTATCAACATATATGTGAATATATGTATATAGATGTTGTGTATTTATGTCATTATGTTGTGCTTACATCAAAAGATCTAAAATGGTATCAGATCCAGTTTCATATATAAGTGTGTAAGGGTGATTAATCATTATGTAAGAGTGGCACCCTAATAGAGCAAGCAGACAAATACTCTTTCAAAAATATTCAAAAGATGCTTGCATCCATGGAAGCATCGTTTGATAGTTTCAACATCAACAAACACAACTATCAATAAGGAGGATCAAAGGATCCCTCCCTCGAGTCTTTCAAAAACAATTAAGGTTTGAGGGTCCCCATTCCCATAACTTTAGGACAAAACAAGATTGTTAAGGCAGAGTATCCTTATCGCCACTAGCCCCAGATAGCGGGACAGTAAAAACCCACGATGATGCATCCATTGCGTACACACAAGGCATTTAGGAAGTAATTTTAATGTACGATTCCAACACTAATTCAAGATTTTGATGTCAAGATTGAACACCATTAGCCAACAAGAGTGAAGAAGGAATTGATAAAGAAACATGTGCATCCTAATGGACGAGTAGTTCTTATCAAAGGGCTTCCTCCTCAAAAATCAGCATGACTACACGAACCCACTCGTTGCTCTTTCTTTCCAAACAACTTCTTAGGGATCCCTTTATTGGATCACGCCAACAACCATCATGTTAGCTAGTCAGCTGCCTAAGAGAGAAGTTATTCATATGTAGATTACCTCAAGAGATGACTTTAACGACTTGGCAGAGGTCGAGTCTAGAAATAGTCCAATGCATTGTTTTTACAACATGCTCTGGGACAGTGTCTTCTAGAAGTCTTCTAGTGCTAAAAGAAGTCGTACCCTTACCATACATATGATAATCTGACCATATCAATTTTCATACGTGGGTCCAAAAATTGTGACGAAAACCATTGTGGGTGGATTATGAAGATAATGGATCTTCATACAAGGCTATTACCCTCACACGACATTCCTTATACGATGACAACCATTAAGCATGGATGGTTGATGTTTAGCGTGAAGATAATCCCATGTACTATAATAGGAGATTTAGTCCGGGTGTCCAGAGTTTGTCCACATGATTGGTAATTATTTAAATAAACCCTTGACGGAGATCGAGGATGATGGCCCTTAGCATCACATCAGACCCATGTGACATCCACTATGTCCAATAATGGGGTTGCTAAGTTTTGGGGTCATGTTGGATAGGAGTCCTAGGGTAATGAAATAGGTGTGGGCGATGGAAATATGAGTATAATGTTGTGTACTCGAGACAAGGCTATGAAAGGTGACACTCGGGCCTAATGTTCCCATGAGTAATGAACCACACGTGTTCTAAGGATTGGTTAGACTCAATTAAAAACTTTTTTAACCACAAAAAAAAAGTAGCAGTGTGTGAAGTTGGTTACAATTATCAACTAAGATAAAAGGGTATGCGACGGTATGGTGATTTGATCTAGTTTATGATCAAGTTGCAACAAATCATACCCCTGTTTGAACATGGACAAAAATGATGTTGTAACTTGAGACCGATCTATCCTGGATAATTATGAGTGTGATCTCTTTACAAGGTTGCAAGTTTTAAGTAAAAGATTGATTAGTTTAAATTATCATTTAAGTAGTTTGTTTCGATTGTCCAAAGAGATTAAAACGTAGGATTGGTAAATGGAAAAAATAATACCGATGTATTATGTGAGTTAAAGTGGAAATTCTATCAGATGGCCATTATCGTTGCCATGTTATGAGCTAATATATAAAGTGAGGAGACACGAAGCTCAATCACTTTCTAACTTTTTCCAAATCTCCCCACTTTTACATTTTAAGCTTTTGAATTTGGATTATATTTGTAATTTTCTAAAACAAACCCACTCCACACAATTCTTATCTTTCACCACAAATTGAGCAGACACCGTATACATAACAAAAAACCGTTTGTAGTAAAACCTTAAATCCCTTTAATATATAAAATAAATAAATACCAAACTCAAAAAGGTGACAAAACACAACCATTAATGAAGACCCAAAAATTGACATGCCTTAAAGATCCCACATAACTAAACATGTGCATATATAAGTGACTGGCATACATACATACACATTCCCAATAATAAAACTCCTAATTCACATCTCAAAAGATAAGAGTTTTACTAAACCCTTAAATGAAAATGTATATAACCTAGATGGCCAATTCTCTAGTAAGGAAAATATAAAGCCTTTGGGGATATTTTAAGTTGGGATCCATGCGCCTCAACATTCCTAGTAAGAAATAAGAGGTCTTTCCAGAACCATTCTGTGCCTATGCGATCAAGTTTTTTTATAGAGGTTTCAAAATCATACGCAAACTGATGGCCTGTATCTTACTAGGCATCTCAAACTTCATTTCAACATATAAACCCTTCAACAAGTCCGATGATAAATTCAAATCCACAAAGCTCTTTGTAGATGAATAGGGTGCGTCTTCGGATAAAACCTGAACTCAGTTGAGGATTACATCAATAAAAATTCAAGATCAAAATATTTGTATAGAGAGAAATTATAGCTTTGATGTTAAAGTCTTCGAGGTCGTCAAGAAGTTTCATCGATGATTAAAGAGTCGAGGGAGATATCAGAAGTTGATGGGGCATTTATTTCCTCGGGGGTTTCATATACTTCGTCACTCCATACACGTTTCAGTTCGGGAAGTTTGGACTTTGTAGTTTTGGTGATGGTGGAGGTGGTTCTGTTGAGGATGGTTGTGGTGGTCGACCGATTGAAGAAAGGGCGAGGTGAGGCCATTTTTTATCCAACACAAAAATGTCTGGATAACGGGAGAGAGATAGATAGATAGAGAGAGAGAGAGAGGGAGAGAGAGAGAGAGAGAGAGAGAGAGAGAGAGAGAGAGAGAGTTATGCAGAGAATGAGCGGGGAAGAAAGTCACTTGGCTTCAAATTACTGGTTGGATAATGGAAGAGAGTAGGATGAGAAATTATTCATTTTGTTATATAGGATCATATATAGAGAAAAACAACTTCTAGTCTTTTAAATTACTAACTGGCTAGGGATTCATTCTTATCGTGAGAACTATACTTTAACATACAACAATCAAACGATCTGAGAAGGCTCAAAATAAAAATCAAACCTTTATCAAAATCAAACTAAGCTCTAATTTCCTAATCAAAATCAAACGATGATTTAATTATGAAATCAAACCCCAACCGAAATCAAATCAAACTTTAATTATGAAATCAAACCCTAATCAAAATACGACTCAAATAAAACGATTTGAGAAGTCACCTTCAATTATATTAAAAAATATTACCATTCATTTGTACTTAATGATATAAATTTTTTTGTTATAAATTATACATAAACAAGAAAAAACGAATGGCACATAATGGTGACTACGAGTCTGAGTAAGAGTTGAATATAATCGATCTTTCTATTAGTAAAATAATACTCATGTATGTAGTTATGGTAAGATTGACCAGTGACACACATATATCATTCAAAAGCACATAAGAATACAACATAACCCTATCACACATCATAAATTTTGTTCAAAACATAATTGATTTTGTCAATAAAATTGAAAAATCCAAATAACCTTTTTCTTTATTTTATTTTTCTTTATTTCCAATTGTAGAAACCATGTGATCCTCAACATATACCTACTAATTTTTATGTTATTTTCAAATTTAAAGTTACTTTATAAAGTTACAAATATTTAAGGCAATATATGTTATAACAAATACATACATGACAAATTGCAGAATATCAATAAACAATTCTTTCTTTTCTTTAGACAATATAAACTGGTAAGTTGCATAATGTTAAGAAACATCAATCAATTCAAGCCTCTTAGATGAACGCTTGAAGAATTATGCACCTTAACTTACCAAATTAGTATCTAAAAAAACTAACTTCATTAGAAATGAGGGATTATCCTTCAATATTCTCTTAAGTATGAACTGTCATATTTTAAATACCTCCTCGAATTATATATTTGCAAAAAATTCTTGAAGTTTCCACATCATTTGCAATTTTCTCTATAAAAGTTCTTTGGATACACACACGGTGGTAGTTTTTTTCCCATGGTTTAGAGAGTCATTTATATCTACTGAGGCGTAAAATCAATTATAGACAAAGTGTAATCAAAATTTAAAGGGCCAAATACTAAAAATCGTTGAATATTTTGGAGGTAAATCATCCACAAGGAAAAGATAGTGAGGAATGTATCTAGCCCTTTATAGGCAGTAGCTAAAGGTTTTAGGTGTTGTCCATTTTATAATAACAACAAATAATTTAATGATTTATTTTATTAGCTACCAAGACATAAAAAGATTAGGAGTATGATTCCATATCAAAACCAAGAACATGTTCTGATTTTGAATGGGGCAAAAACAGGTCCATTCCGGATCTATTTCCCGGGATCTTTAATCTAGGAGTGAATCAAGACAGTATGGTGGTTGATCATGTTAACGCCAGCAGTGATGGTACCACATGGTGTCCTCAACTCAGGAAAAGGCTCTGGGATTGGGAACTTAAGGAAGAAGACTTATTCTTTGAATGGTTGAGTTCGTCTCCCCGCCCGATGATCAAGGAGGATACATTGAGGTGGAAGGGAGGAGGATCTGGTGTATTCTCGATCAGTAACTATTATGAGATTTTGAGGGGCAGGACCCGTAGGGTCAGTTTCCCATGGAAGAAAATTTGGAAGGTTATGGCGCCGCCTAAGGTCAGATTCTTTGTTTGGATTGCGTCCAGACAGGACATTTTGACAATGGAAGGTCTATAGAAGAGAAGATACCGTCTGGCTAGTCTGTGCTGGTTATGCAAGGAGGAAGAGGAGAAGACCAATCATCTTCTGCTACACTGCAGGGTGATGAAAGGTTTGTGGGATGTGTTCCTGGCCATTACGAAGACTGTGTGGGTCATGCCTGCATCTGTCAGGGAGCTTCTTGAGATGTGGAACCCTCCTAGGGGGTGGTCGGGTGACAAAAGGGTCTGGAAGATGGTCCCCCACTGCATTTTCTGGACGGTCTCGATGGAGAGGAATGCTCGTTGCTTCGAAGATATTGAGATGGCACCATCGAGACTTCGTCATCTTTTCCTGAGCACACTTCTTAGTTGGTATAAAGTGAAGATCTCCATCACTACTGGGGATTTTCTTGAATTCATGGAGGAAATTCATAATTCATTTTAATTTAGTGTACGTGTAGTAGGCGACTGTTTGTTTCTCTATTAGCTTTTGTTTTGGTTTTTAATACAATCATTTAATTATAAAAAATGTTACATGTGAGTACGTTGTTAAGGAATCCACTATTCTCATGTATGAGGAGTCAAGCCACACATAAGGGGCATGTTTATCTTAACTAACCTTTAGTTGTTGCCAACTTCATGATATCTCACTTCTCCTTATTTTGTTAAATAACTATGTACCACATTTGGGCTATATAGTGTGTGTGTTTGATGTAAATGATTGTATTAAGGAAATGTAGGAAATAAAATATCATTTCACTATTTTCATTTTCTTCATGGTATTAAAGCATTAGGTTCACTGGCAAGCTCTTTAAGTCTATCTCTTTCTATATAATTCCTTAACAAATAAATTCTTATATGCTCCATCAAGTTAAAACCCTTTGATTATTTGATTTGTAAGACGCAAGTGACTCAACTGATGAAAACATGAAAGTTCATCATTTACTCAGTTATGTTCCTCCTCCTTTCACCGAGTAGAAGCTCTTCAAAGAGTGGTAAGATAAGAACATTCTTCTTAGAAGTTGGATTGCTGGAACACTTAGACATAATTACATACACATCATTATTTAGTGTACTAGTGCCAAAGAATGTTGAACCATAAAAGACAAGGAGTTCAAACATAAAATAGAATCTCCAAAATATTAAGCTTGAAGGAAGATCAATTGATAAATATTTAAAGCATTTCAAAGAACTCTGTGATGGATTAGTAGTAATTCAAAAACTAGTTGATGAAAATACCTAGATTATTTAATTTTCTAAATGTCTTGATTGAAAAAGAAGACTTTTAGGCCTATAATTATTGGAAAACCATCATATCTGTCCATGGCTCAAGTCATAAATTCTCTAATAGGTTTTGACATGAGATAAGATCCATAAAATAAATCTCAAAAACACTCACTAGATCATACCATAGCCTTCAATGCTCAAAGATCTACATTCCCAAGAAAAGGTAGAGGTCGAAGATTTATAGGAAGAGGAACCTAGCATCCCCATACCCTATTTAGCTCAAAAGGAAAAGGATATAATCCCTATGGACAACGACCACTTCATAATCATCAACTCATGTAACATAAAATAAAGCCTTCAATTTATTAACAGCAAGCACATAATGCAACAGTGAAACAAAAGGCTTTAACTACATGTGAAATATGTGGAAGAACAACTCACATTGCCATGAATTTTTATTATATATGGGAATTTTGGTACCATACTTGAGAAAATACCTCACACAAAAACATGATAGTAGGAACACATCAATGAGACTTTAATCCTGAAGCTCACTATATTATTTTAACAAACGTTAAAAAGGTTTAATGAGTTTCGAAGTTACTTTTTGAGGAAACTCTTTCAAATATCTTTATTATGAAACAAGATGTGTAAAACAGTTTTTAAACGAATTATTTCAGTTTATTGGAAATAGGTTTTAAACTAAATCTATGTCTGATTTGCAGAATATAATAATAAAGAGAGAAAAATCTCAAATAAGAGACAAGGAATTTTTAACGTGGAAAAGCTCCACCAAATTGGGGAAACATCCACGGTGACCTCTACGCCACAAAATAAAATCCACTATTAACAAATATAGGTTACAATCATGTACAATAAATCATAAAACCAATCCCATTCTAAGTCAAGAATTATACCTGAGCGAGAATCCTCTCCTTCCGGGGTACCATATTTTGAGTTCATTAAGAATCTAGTTCATCCTTTCTTTATTACACCCTTTGCTTCTTTTCACCTTTTAACTCGATGTCGACTCAGCAGTCAAAATCTCTCAACCAATAACACACTGTAGTGTTTGTGGGTGAATGTGTAGTGAGTGAAGTGCCTAAAGGATATGCATATACTCACACACACTTAATACAGAAAAATCCTATGAATTACAATAGATCTAACATTGAAATAAATTTTTACACTTCGTACAAAATATTTGAAGATCTGATTTCTTTTAGATCTTTAAAACACAAATCCACAAAAATTATTTATAAGCACAATTTTTCGATATGAAAAACTTTCAGATCTGAAATATACAATCTTGATTTTAGTTTGTAAAAATATGAGAAGTTGGATTTAAAATGTTTTAAAACTTTTTAACATAAAATCAAACCGAGAGATAAGATTTCTCAAAACAAGAAATCAAAAATTGCTTAGAACTAAACATGAGATGTATCACATTATTTAGATCTAAAAATTTCTAAAAAAAATGAGACAAAAAGTATGTGAGGTTGTTGAGAGAGAGATTACAACAGTGGAGAATAAAGAAAAACCTACCTCTCAAAATTTTTCTAAAAATATTTTCTCAAAATTTTTATTGAAAAATATTTTTCTCTCAAAATTTTCTCTCTTCTCTCCTTTTTCTCTCTCTTCTCTCTATTTTTTCTCTCAACTCTCAAGACTCTCAAAAACTCTCAAATGAAAGGAATAATCTTCCTTATATATGCCCAATGAAGGATCCAGAAGGTTGGCTTCAAATGAAGGTCTAGGATTAACTTTGAATCAAAATGTTGAAATCTAATGGCTGAGAAACGACCGCACTAAAACGAAAGTTGATTGGTTAAAGTCAGATGCACATGGATCAACTAAGGTGACATGAAAACCATTGATTAAATTGATCTAACGGTTGGGATTAAGTGTGTGGTATGTGAGTATAAATAATCACAAATTTAGCCAATCAAAAGTCAACATGTGCAAGTTTCTTACTGAATAAAAAATGCGTGTTTTTAAGTTTCTAAAAACTTTATTTTCTACCATAAATGTTTCAGCCAGTTTTGGATTCTACCGAAGTCATTTTTAGGAACTTAATTCAGATTTTATCCCCAAAACAATTTAAACCATATTTTAATTATTTCAAAAATAGATTTTAATTGTTCTAAAATTTCAAAAAATTATAGAAAATTCATTTTAATTCCAATTATCACACAATAAACAATTGTTATATGAAATACAATCCTATGACTTGTGAGCGTGTTGGCATACTTCCTTTGTGACTGATTGAGTAGCCTTTGCTGATGTTGATGTATCATATAAAGAGGCTATGATGTACTTGAAGGAGGGACTTAATTTTGTCAATGTTTTCAAACTAGTTGAGGCACCTATATAGTACCGACTCAAATCAGGCAACTATATAATGTGCTTTAGATCTATCGCAATATATGGATTTCGATGAAAAACCAACATGACTCACTCCTCATGAAACCATTATTATTTAAAATATTTTGAAGGGCATCCTAAGGTAATATTAGGTGATGGAACATAACTTAAGATAACCCATGTTGGAGACACAGACATTGACCCAAACCTAAAGTTTCAATATGTTTTAGTGGTGCCAAATCTACTAAATAATTTAATTTTAGTTTGTAAACTTACACTAGAGAATTATTTGCTCTATTGAATTTACTAACAATCGTCTTCTTGTCAAGTGTCTCGAGTCAAATTAGATATTAGCAAAGGGAAATAAGAAGAAAGGGATCTATGTTTCATGTAATCAAGAAATTACAGGCTTGATGACAACTCACAACGGTAAGGCTATATTGATGATGTCTCACCAAACATTAGGTGATCTTAGTTCAAAGTAAATTCACGAGTTATATAGCTCAAAGTGTTTTAGCACGAGTTGTTTGAATAAATATCCAACAATGTGAGTAATCTTTCAAATGGGTAAAAGATTTAAGTTTCCTTTTTCCATTAATAAAACATTTCTCAAGTTCCTTTTGAAAAAGTATATTGTGATCTTTTGGGGGCTGCTCCAATAGCTTCATTATAACACATAACACTTGAGATTTTATGTTCTATTTGTAGATGATTGTATTATATATTCTTGGATATATCCCATTAAATATAAATCAGAATTCATCGATGTATTCAAAAAATATCACAACAAGGTTCAAACTCAGTTCTCTAAGAATACTAAAAAAATTCAATGTGATGGAGGAGGTAACTTTGGAAAGAATGAATTCATTAGTTACCTTAATGATAAAGGCACTATGAGATACATTCCCCTCAACCATATTTCTCTCATGCCTTTAACCCAAATCACACAACCCCACCTTCATCCCCTTTATACTCAAGTCCTTCCCCTCAGCCATATTTCTCTCATGCCTTTAACCCCAATGGAAATAACCTTCCCGTTGATTTACATCTCCTTCCCACATCCATGTCATTACACAATACCCATCCCATTCTTACCCGTGCCAAATACAAAGCTTATTCCTCCTCCTCACCTCATTTACTTCTCACTCATAAAATAATCCCATTATTCGGGTTTCTCAATATGTCTGATGCTCTCTCCTAACTTCTTTGATTAACTTCCATGCACGAGGAGATCCAAGATCTTCACCAAAATAACACGTCGATTTTAGTACCCAAATGTCCACACATGAATGGTATTGTTTCCAAATGGGGTTTTCCAATATCCCATATTTTTTATACGTAACTAAATAATTATTTAATATTAATTAATATTTACTTCGATGAAATATCAGGTAATTTATTGTGTTTAATATATTTTGATTGCTTCAAATGAGTATTTTAAATAATTTTTTGACGATTCTTAAATTCAATTAACTTGGTTCTGATTAATTTGATATTTTGGGCTGGTACATTTGGATGGGCCTCCAGGGGTGTACGGAGGCTAGAAATAGAATTTTAAATGTCGCAAATTGGGTCACGGAGGTAGGTATACCTTTGAGGCAAGTTTTAAGAGTATCCATTTATTATTTTGTGCTTATTTGGGGATCCTAAAGTTGTCTCGTAATGGACATGATACTTCGGAGTTTTAAATAGGTTTATAACCCGCATTAAACATGATAATACTAGATAATTAAAACCTTAGTTTCAAAAGGCATGCTGTTGGAAATGAAGAAGAACATTCGAGAGGGAAAAAAATCTAGAAAGTTGTGAAAGTATTGAGTTCTTGATATGTAGATATTTAAATGAAGTTTGTTTGGGTGAGGTAAGGGGTTCTATACAATATGCTCCTATAAATCTCTCAACAGTATTATTTTGGTCCTTGACCTAGTTGTACTCTTATTGTTAGTATCATAACGGTTATTCGAATCAAATATGTTGCTCCATTGAAATATTGCATGTTTATATATTTGGGCAAAGTGCCACGAATTTTGATTTCACATTGACAATGGGAACCTGCCAAAAGTGCAAAAGTCCAATATCCTTTGTAAGACTCAAGATGGGTGAGGTGAGGCCAGCGTCCCACTAATGTGTTATTGATAAAAAATGGAACAATGCTTGGGTGTCACATTAGACTTGTATAAGGTGTTCATAGTATTGCATTTTCGTTTATCGTTAACGTACTGAGTGATATGCCCCAAAGTGTAACCTCGGCCCAGAGACATCAACCTCGGCCGATGTGATGGCCGAGATGTTGACCGACCCTGGATAAGTTATGGGCCAACGATATCAGCCTCGGCCTTAGTAAGGTCGGCGCAGGCCGACACTATAACCTACATCTCCAATGGACACTACGCGCATCACGGGCATCAGCAGCATCCTCATATACCTGGGTATGGCAACCTCGGTCGAGTAGAGGCCGAGGTGACAAGAAGCCTTAGTAACCTTCAACGTGGAATCAACCCAACCTCAACTGAGGCCTACCCCAGCATACTGTCTCGGCTGAGATCAGGCCGAGACAACCTATGGCACATCTCGGACTGAAAGAATATCAAGCCTTTACATCTCGGCCTCTCCCAGGCTGAGGTTATGCACCAATGTGGCAGCCGAGCACCTGTTGACATTTGGATAAGGACACGTGGGCACAAATCTGTTGTAACAAGATAATTCTCCACACGTGAGGAGAATATTTCATCGTCATTCCATACATGTGACAGTGAAAGGTGGCTCCCCCTATTAGTGAGGCTAACACACATGTGCATGTTGCATGCATAGGGGGTACATTACACCCCCTAGGTACTATATATAGAGATGATCCTCCACCTTGAAAAGGATCCAAGATCAGTAACCCTAGCTAAAACTCTGTTCTAATACACAATAGAGAGCGAAAGCTTGAGAGATTGTATCCATGGGCATTAGAGCCCTCATACAGTGATACACATCATACACTTGGACAGTGGACGTAGGCCTGATTGGCTGAACCACTTACATAATTGTGTTCATCCTCTTCTCCTCATCACAATCTCTTATATATATATATATATATATATATATATATATATATATATATATATATATATATATATATATATATATATATATATATATATACAGTATACCCTCATGCTGCCATTGTTAACATTGAACTAAGCTCATAAACACCTCGAAGGGTGGTGCTGTTTCTGGCATCATCATTTTAGCGTCCTCTGTGGGAACGAGAAGCCATCTCTTCCTCTTTTTCAGCTTAACCTCACCGGAGACTCTGGTGGTGAACCAGGAACCACCCCTTGCGTGGAGCTGTTTCACCATTGAAAGAAGTCCTTTAAGGTATTAAGCTCACTTTTTACTCAAGCTCTTTATTGTTAACACATGGCACCAGAATTACCACCGCCTCTTCTATCTCCTGGCGGAGGAGGGCCTAGTTTCAGCCAGGCACCGCCTCAGTCCGAAATGGAGAAAGTGGCTGCAGCTTTAAAATCTTTGGCTGTAACGCAGCAGGGAATGAAGGAGAAATTCGAACAACTCAACCAGACTATGATGAGGCCACCAGGAGTCTCACCGAATATGATCACTCCAACGATTGTGCAGCCCTATCCAAATGCCAGGGGACCACCCTAGGCACCCGTGAAGGATCAGCCTGTGCCCCAGCGGAGAAGGGACATTGCTGACCCCAGGCGCTTACGCCTGGGGAGGCAAGGAAACCCTTGCCCGGAGGACATGTATGACGATCTAGAGGCTGATGAGGCCTCAGAAGACTGTTGGGAGTCGTATGAGGTGTCGAATAACACCGTACGACCTCTTCGGCAGAGTCAAGGATGTGTCAGCCGAAGAGATGAAGAGGCTCAGAAGAGAGGGTCAGCTTTTGATCGGTTGAGCAGAGGATCAGCCTTCGAGAGGTTGGGTCCAGTAAATGACCTAAGACACAGGTTATCTAAGTCCAGGAGTGCTATCGGCTCGTAGAGGGGGGACAGACCAGGTCGGCCTGACCAAGGCCGACCCTGTGACAGAAGAGGTAGAGAGCAGGAAGAGGTCAATAGCCGACGCGGTGCTGCAGCAGGGGAACCCTCTGTCCATCCCATGGAAGTGGCAGGGGATAACCTCGGCCAGGGGGGCGGAAGACCATGGAATGACTCCATCCAGCGCCTCGAGGAGAAGATAGGAGACCTCATCAAAAGTAGAGACATATTACAAAGGTGTTACTCAGAGGGCTCACCGTTTGTGGCTAGAATAGTAGGCTTCCCAACTCCAGCTAAGTTCAAGCCTCATGTGGTGTCTCCCAAGTATGACGACAGCACCAACCCAGTACACCACATAGATATGTACATGTCTGCGGCAGATATTTACTCCATTCCTAATGAGATAAAGTGTAGGGCATTCTCTGGGACCCTAATAGGGGAAGTACACAGCTGGTTTACCTCTCTTCCGAAGAACTCGATCGAGAACTTCAAAGGCTTAGCTGAGCGATTCATCCATAACTTCTGCTTTGGAGTGAGACCCCAAAAGAAGACCACACAACTACTGCACGTCCGGCAGGGCAAGGATGAGAGCCTAAGAGACTACATAGCCAGTTTCAACAAAGAGAAGTTGGAGGTTTAGAAATACAAAGAGAATATAGCCATGACCGCCCTCATAGGAGGTCTACAGAAGGGGAAGATGCTATGGAAGCTAGAAGAAGACCCACCAAGGTCCATGGCGGAACTCCTGGAAACCGCAGGGAAAGTAATGAATGCGAAAGAGGTAATGGCCGCCAAGTATGAGAATGAGAATCGCGGTAGCAGTGTAAAGTCCCAGAAGAAGAAAGATGGGAAGAAGAGGTAGGGTGATGACAAGTTCGCCCACTATACTCCTTCGACTATGAGCTATGAACACATCCTCAATGAGATTAAGAGTGACAGAACCCTGAGGTGGCCACAAAAACTGAAGGCCCCACCACATAAGAGGAACAAAAACCTATGGTGTGAGTTTCACCAAGATCATGGTCATGTCACAGATAGATGCTTCGCTTTAAAAGATGAGATTGAAAAGATGCTAAAATCTGGAAAGCTGAGGAAATATGTATCAAGGCTCCAAGGGGTGGAAGAGATGACCCCAAAAAAAGGAGAAATGATAGATGTCGTGACATCCCAGCACGAAGGGACGATGAATCCGAAGGTGATGATGAAGATGACCCTGACCTTCCACCGAAGGACGATAACACCCCGGTGAAGAGGGTTGGTATGATCTCTTTCGGCGTTGGCACAATATGCGGAGGATTAGCAGGTTGTGGAGCTGAGGTAAATGATAGGAAGGCCCATGTAGCAGAGGCCAAATCAGTGACCAAGTTTGAGGTTGTAAATCTAACGTCTTCCGACATAGTGCAGAAGAGGAAGAAGGTGGATATGAACACCCTTGTGGTCGGGTTCTCCAGACTCGACTTCAGAGACATCTTGGCCCCCAATGATGACCCCTTGGTCATAACGACAAGGGTGCATGGATGTGAGGTACAAAGGATCCTCGTGGATGGGGGGAGTTCCGCAGATGTGATGTTCTGTCCATGCTTCAAGAGCTTGGGTCTTAGTAGAGCAAGACTAGTACCCTATCACTACCACCTGATAGGCTTCAGTGGGGAAAAGGTTCACCCCTTGGGCATGTATGAGATGAATGTATGGATGGGTGATGAGTGGCCTATGAGGTTAACCAGGAAGATTAATTTCTTCGTGATGGACGAGAATGTCTTCTCGGCCTATAACCTCATCTTAGGAAGGGGGCCCTTAAGGAGTTCGAGGCTGTTCCATCAACGGTTCACCAAATGCTAAAATTCCCGACCCTCTATGGGGTAGGGGAAGTGCGAGGTGACCAGACCATAGCTCGAGAATGTTACTTCAACTCGGCCAAAGAGAGAGAGGCCCATAAGAGGGCAATCACCACTTATAGCATTGATACTCTTGATACAAGAGATGAGACGAAGTTGAAGAAGGGAGAGGCCGCGGAAGAGGTAGAATCCATCATCCTCAACGAGGACAAACCGGAAAAAACCGTCCAGGTTGGTAAGGCCCTTAAATCAGAAGTCAAGGAGGAGCTGATAAACTTCATCAGGAGGAGGCAGAGTGTCTTCGCATGGAGCCATGCAGACATGCCTGGCATCGACCCAGAGGTGATGAGTCACAAGCTCAATGTAAACAAAGAAGCCAAGCCTATTAATCAAAGACGAAGAGTCTACTCCAGGGAGAAATCTGACGTCATCCGGGAAGAGGTCAAAAAATTAGAAGAGGCTGAATTTATAAGAGAAGTCACGTATCTGGAGTGGCTATCAAATGCAGTCATCGTGCCCAAGGCCAATGGGAAGTGGAGAATGTGTGTAGATTTCACTGACCTGAATAGGTCTTGTCCAAAAGACAGCTACCCCTTACCTCAGATTGATCAGATGGTGGACGCCACGACATGACATGAGCTCATGAGCTTCATGGATGCGTATTCAGGCTATAACCAAATCTTCATGGATACGGAAGACTCGGAGAAGACAGCCTTCATTACCAATAAAGGGACGTACTGCTATAAGGTAATGCCCTTCGAACTGAAAAATGCAGGGGCAACGTACCAACGTCTTGTAAATAAGATGTTTGAAGAGAAAATAGGCAAGACTATGGAGGTGTATGTAGATGATATGCTAACAAAGAGTTTGAAAGCTTGCACCCATGTAGCAGACCTTGAGAAGACCTTCGATGTTATGGACTCATACAGAATGAAGCTCAATCCGGTAAAATGTGTCTTCGGAGTAGGAGCTGGGAAATTCCTAGGATTTATCGTCAACTAAAGGGAGATCGAAGCGAACCCTGATAAGATTAAGGCATTACTTGACATGAAGACTCCTAGGAGTATCAAGGATGCCGAAAGACTCACAGGGAGAGTGGTCACGCTTAACTGATTTGTCTCTAGGGCAACGGATAAGTGTCTTCCATTCTTTAAAATTCTAAGAAAGGCCTTCCAGTGGTACGAAGAGTGTGAGAAGGCCTTCGACTAACTCAAGTCTTACTTGGGGTCACCCTTGTTGTTATCGCGACCCATCGCGGGAGAGAAGCTATATGTATACTTGGTAGTCTTTGAGTCAGCCATCAGTGCGGATATAATAAGGGAAGAAGATGGGATCCAAAGGCCTGTGTATTTCAACAGTAAGGCCCTTCAAGGAGCTGAGCAAAATTATCCACGCATGGAAAAGTTGGCCTATGATCTGATACATGCCTTAAGGAAAATGAAGCCTTACTTCCAGGATCACTCCATGGTAGTCCTCACCGAATCCCCACTAAGGCAGGTCTTGCATAAACCCGAGAAATCTGGGAGGTTGATGACGTGGGCCATTGAGGTAGGGGAGTTCGATCTTACCTACCAACCTAGGGCAGCCATCAAAAGGCAGGCCCTCGCGGACTTTATTGCAGAATTAACCTAGGAAGATGTCGAAATAGAGAAAGGCATGGAGGAAGAAGAAGAGACAAACAATGGTGTCTTTTGAAATTTGGAAGAGATGACATCGAACGTCTTTCGAAATCAGGAAGAGGTCACCTCAGGTAAGAGCCAGGGCAGAGTGGAAGAAAACGAAGAGGATCAGTACCTCTTCAAAAAAGGAGTCATGACAGAAGGGGTCTTCTCATCAGATACAGACATCTGGAGACTCTTCGTTGACGAATCTTCCTACGATAGCGGCAGCGGTGCGGGGCTGATACTCTCGGCTCCAAATGGCGCCAACATTGAATACGCCCTTAGATTCATCTTCCAGACCTCAAATAACGAGTTCGAATATGAGGCTATAATAGCAGGTCTCTTATTGGCAAAATCTCTTCGCGTAAAACGACTCCTACTCCACAACGACTCCAGGTTAGTTGTTAATCAAGTACTGGGAGTCTATGAGGCAAAATATGAAAGGATAGCGAAGTACCTAAAGAGAGTGAGAAAGATGTTGGAATATTTTGAAGAGGCAATATTGAAGAGAGTGCCTCGGCAGAATAACAACCACGCAGATGCATTGGCAAGGCTGGCCTCAGCAACGAAGATAGGTGTTAGAAGGACTGTCCCAATCTGTGACACCCCGACTAATTAAATACCGGGTAGCTACTCCTTTATAAAATTAATTCAAAATGCCAAGTTGGCTCAGTTAATAGCATCACTGTCGAAAACATTTTTATTTTTTATTTTTTATATCTAACCACCTAGTATTTAAAAAGCAAGTTGCCAAATTTTAATTTAAGTCTGATTAACATGCAACAAGTGTAATGAAGAAATAAATAACACCATTCACCATACTGAAGTAAAACGAATAACCATCACAATAAAGTAAATAAAGTCTGGAGGAAACCCCTCACTACAATCCCATAACTGAAATAAATAACTGAAACTGAAATACTACATGCTAAAGTCTGAAAACTGAAATGTAAAAGATGCTCTAAATAGGAATGGGCAACATGCCCTACAACTGATAGATAGATCGTGACTCTGGAATCCAAAAGATAGAAGCGTCTATGAGAAAATCCCTGTAGCTTCCACAAACAGCTACAGCTCGTCACTTGAATGAGTACCTATGCTTGGTGTCCTTGTGGCTGGGCACCTAAAATGGTTTTACAAAGAAAAAGAGATTTGAAAAGCAAACGGGTCAGAGCCCGAATGTGGAGTTATATTTTAAAAACCTGCAAGTGCTTTAAAAACATTTAAAACATTAAATGCAAAATACATGTTAGGACGTACACTCGCATGATATTCTCACCTCTCGTCTAACTGTGCACTCCTAACGTAAGTACCCATCTATAACTACCTTTTTCACTAGCTAAGTGACAACGTGAACTAGCTAGACAACCAAAGGTTCTACCCATTTTACTCGGTTAATTTAACATAACAACGCTCGTAATTTAATAGAGGTTTAACGTAAACTCAGTTACTAAATATGCCATTGATATAACTATCAGCTAACTCATTATATGACTCGAAACAATACCGTAATATTTTTACAACATTAACATGAGGATTCCCATTAATATAACGTATATTATTCATCTCATAAATATACAATACAAGCACCCCGCAATCTAAGCTGTAGTGCACACATACTCTGCTATCCATCCAGGTACATCACGTACATAAGGATCACATATTCCGAATCTCTCAGGAATAGTTCAGATAACACAAATCACAAATAGTGGAGGCGAACACAGTCACCATCACATGGGTCACGCACATACCTACGCTCCCATGGTCAGCGGACTTATTAATATCACAATAAGTCTTTCTATGACCTATGTTCATCAAGGTACCAGTCTATATCCCCCCCGTAGGCACACAAGGATTAGAGGGTCCTAAGCGAACGAAACCTCCCGTGATAGCAAGTATGGTAGGTATGTCATACATACAATCCATATATCAATACTAAGTAAACACACATCTTAGTAGTACCGTATTATATTCGTAGTACATATTGCACTCTCGTATTAATTATAATTATCACAACTTATTTTATTCCGGTTCATAATTATACGTGTCATAATTTATCCTCACATCGTAGTAGACACTCACGTCTCAACCCCAAACGGTTCATTGAATATAACTCTCGTGTATGATTTACTCATCTCAATAACCCAAAAGTCCCAAATCAATCACTATATCATCAAAGGAATACTAACACTACCCTTGAACCAGTTCCCGGGACTCCAAAAGTCAAAACAGTCCAAAAAGGACCAAACTGTCAACTCGTTAGAAGTCTCGTTCGAACGAGGCTTCGAACGAGTTTGGACTGTCAGGTCGTTAGAAGTCTCGTTCGAACGAGGCTGTTCGAACGAGTTTGGACTGTCAGGTCGTTAGAAGTCTCGTTCGAACGAGGCTGTTCGAACGAGGTCCCAGTTCGTTCGAACGAACTGACCCTTCTAACGATATCTCGTTCGAACGAGATATCGAACGAAAATTCCTACGCGTTAATAACGACTGGTCAACTCGTTAGAAGCTCGTTCGAACGAGCTCGTTCGAACGACCTGGGGGCTGCTTCTAACGAGTGGCCAGTTTCGGCCCAGATTTTTCCCCAATTCGTTTTTCATCATTTTTACTCCTCAAACCTCTTCTAAAATTCGTTCCCACAGTATATTGAGTTCTCTAATCATCCTCAAACATGTTAAGGGGCTATACTAACATCATTAAAGGGTTTAATATCTTCTAAACATCATTAAATCACAATTTCTACATTAATTCCCAATTTTCTTCAAGAACATAAACCCTAACTTTTTCTCATCATAAATTCCCAGATTTTAATTCGTTTATACATCACCTAGATATGAAATCTCCGAAATTAAATCTCCCAACAATGTTTCTACATGCAAACCTATCCCAACATTCAATAATAACTTCAAATTTCATGGGTTTTCTTTTAATCTTTCAAGAACAATCAAGATTCTTCAATTTCTAACATGGAAAAGACATTCTTCGAATTTAAATGAAATAAAGTCACTTGCCTTGGTTTGATTTCTGAATTTGGTGTGGATTTGGTGTAGAATTTCTGCAGAATTCCTCTCTCTCTCCTTCTCCAAGCTTTCTTCTCTAAAAAGCTATGGTTGCTAGGGTTTCCTTTGGGGAACTTATGAAAACCTAATTTCATAAACCTCCGTAGCTTGTTGGGTTAATAAGGGTTGGTTGGGTCAAATCCTTATCAGATTACAACTCTCAATTTTCGTCACTTTTAATTACCCAAAAATACCAAATTACTAAAATACCCTTTATGGTGCCGGAATGGCCTAAAAATACCCCGGGACCCAAACTATACCCCCGGCTAGTGTTTTCTGACTATCTCGACCCTTCCGGACGCGTCGGCGCACTCAAAACGACCATACGGATTATAGATTTTAAACTCACTTTTATAAACAAAATATTATACCGTGACGCGGCGGTCCCACGCGTCTCAACAAAATTTCCAAATCGCCGTATATAAATCCCACGACAAATTTTATAATACCAAATACATATATAATCATATATGTACATAATCAAATACCAATTTGCATCATATTAGTATTTATAACCCAAATTAATTTCCAATTAATACGCATTTAATTAATTAATCCCAAAAATAAATATAGCCAAAAAGTACGGGGTATTACATACTTCCCCCCTAATAACTGAATTTCGTCCCGAAATTCGAAACTAGAAAGTACCTACTAAAAATAACTCTGGATAACGTTCGCGCATCTCATCCTCGCGCTCCCATGTGGACTCCTCAACATTGTGATGTCGCCACTGAACACGCACTAACGGGACTATCTTTGACCGCAGTTTCCTCTCGCTTCGGTCCAAAATAGCGATTGGCCCCTCCTCGTAGGAGCTATCCGGCTGGAGATCGGTGTCCTCCACAGCAATGTGAGAATGAGCCAAATTATCTCTAAGGTATTTTCTCAGCGAGGAAATATGGAACACGTCGTGAATCCGATGCAAGTGCTCCGGTAGTCCAAGTCTATACGCAACGGGTTCGATCCGCTCAATAATAGGAAACGGCCCCACATACCTTGGTGCCAATTTCCCCTTCTTCCCGAATCGCATAATCCCCTTCATCGGAGAAACCCTGAGCAAAACTTGGTCCCCCACTTGGAACTCCCTGAAGAACCTCTTCGCATCAGCATAACTCTTCTGCCTATCTTGAGCTACCCGAATGCGACTCCGAATCAACTCAATCCTTGCCGAAGTATCCTGAATCACTTCCGGCCCAAGTAGTTTGTTGTCCCCCACCTCCAACCAACATGCTGGGGAACGACAAGGCCTACCGTACAATGCCTCAAACGGAGCCATGCCAATCGTGAACTGATAGGAGTTGTTGTAAGCAAACTCCACCAGTGGGAGGTACTGTTCCCATCCACCCCCGAAGTCAATAATGCACATGCGTAGCATGTCTTCCAACATCTGATGTCTGCCCATCGGTCTGCGAATGATAAGCCGTACTCAACCGCAATTCCGTGCCCATGGCCTCCTGGAAACTCTCCCAAAACCTCGAAACAAATATCTTATCTCTGTCAGACACGATATTCAGGGGCACACCGTGAAGTCTCACAATCTCTGAGATGAAGAGCTGGGCATACTGTCCCGTAGTGTAGTCAGTCCTTACGGGTAAGAAGTGAGTGACCTTGGACAGCCTGTCCACAATTACCCATACGGAGTCATGACCCCTCTGCGACGTAGGCAACCCCGTGACAAAATCCATGGATATGCTCTCCCACATCCACATCGGAACCTCCAACGGCTGTAGCAATCCTGCTGGTCTCTGATGATCCACTTTTACAAGCTAACAAGTGGCGCATTTCGAGACAAACTCAGCGATATCTCTCTTCATACCGCTCCACCAATACTGCCGTCTCATGTCCTGGTACATTTTGTCCCCTCCGGGATGTACCGCAAACCGTGAGCCGTGCGACTCTGCCATCACATCATGCCGCAATTCTTCCCCTTTCGGAACCGCCAATCTCCCATTGAAGCGCAATCCCCCGTCTGAGCTAACGGTATAGGACTCGGCTCCCTCTGCTAGCAATCGAACTATCTTCTCCTGACAGAACGTGTCATTAGCCTGTGCCCGTACAACCTTCGTGACAATCTTCGGGGTAACGGTCATCACAGACATAAAAGATCGGGCCACTGCATCCTGGTGTCCCAATTCCTTCCACTTCGCCTTCCACACCTCTGCCACCTCGTCTGCTGGCCTACGGCTCAACGCGTCTGCTACCACGTTAGCCTTACCCGGGTGGTACTGGATGTCGAACTGGTAGTCTTTCACAAACTCAAGCCACCTACGCTGCCGCATATTCAATTCCTTCTGCGTGAACAGATACTGCAGTGACTTGTGGTCCGTGAACAGCTGAAACTTCTCCCCCAAAAGATAGTGCCTCCAAATTCGTAAGGCAAATACTACTGCCGCCAACTCCAAATCATGCGTGGGGTAATTCTTCTCATGAAGCTTAAGCTTACGGGAAGCATAAGCTATGGCCTGTCTCTCCTGCTGCAACACACCTCCCAGTCCTTGCAAAGACGCATCGGTGTAAACCAAATACTCAACTCCCGGTCTCGGCAACGCTAACACAGGTGCTGAGGTCAATTTGTCCTTCAACTCATCGAATGCCAACTGACAAGCATCACTCCAGATATATGGCACACCTTTACGAGTAAGATGTGTCAAAGGACCTGCTATCTCCGAGAAACCTCGAATGAACCTCCTGTAGTATCCTGCTAGACCCAAGAAACTACGAATCTCCGTTGGTGTCGTGGGCTGTCCCCACTCCCTCACCGCTGACACCTTCCCCGGATCGACAGATATTCCCTGGTCGGAAATGATATGACCCAAGAACTGGACTTCCTTCAGCCAAAACCCGCACTTCTCATATTTTGCATACAACTCGTTCTGACGAAGTGTCTGCAAAACCTGCCTCAAATGCTCGGCGTGCTCCTCCTCTGTCTGAGAGTAAACCAGGATATCATCGATGAAGACAATGACAAACTGGTCTAAGAAATCCCTGAACACTCTGTTCATCAAGTCCATAAACACTGCTGGAGCGTTGGTTACGCCGAAAGGCATAACCCGAAACTCGTAAGAACCATATCTCGACAAAAACGCAGTCTTTGAGACATCCTCCTCCCTGATACGCAACTGATGGTATCCTGACCTCAAGTCAATCTTCGAGAAGAAAGAAGCTCCTCTCAACTGGTCGAATAAGTCATCGATTCGAGGCAACGGATACTTATTCCGTATCGTGACCTTATTCAACTCTCGGTAGTCCACGCACAATCTCAGTGAACCATCCCTCTTCTTCACAAACAAAACTGGAGCGCCCCAAGGTGAGGTACTCCTGCGAATAAAGCCCTGCCCTAACAGCTGCTCTATCTGTTCCCGTAACTCACGCATTTCAGCTGGAGCCATACGGTACGGTGCACGTGCTATAGGTCTCGTACCCGGTAGCAAATCAATAACGAAGTCTATCTCTCGACTGGGTGGTAAGCCTGGTATCTCCTGAAACACATCTGAATACTCCCTGACAACCGGGATCGAATCTAAAGGAATAACAACCTCCTTAGAGGTATCCTCCTCTATGTAATACAGATGAGCGGTCGATCCTCCCTCTGGGCGAGGCATCGCCACTATAAACATCTCTTGCCCCGGAATGGCAAAAACAATGCTCCCGCTGAAGCAATCAATCATGGCCCTATATGCTACGAGCCAATCCATACCGATGATCACATCGTGAACATGCATGTCTAACACTAACATGTCTGCAGGCAATACCAAACCTCCAACCTCTACCCCGACTCCCCGGCATATAAAGAAAATAAGTGACCCACTCCCCAATGGTGAGTCGACACACGTCACTGTGCTCTCTGTCGTAGCTAACAATCCTAAAGCTTTCGCGAAGTGTGTAGCAATGAAACAGTGTGTAGCACCCGTATCAAATAACACCCGACCCATAGTGCCATGGATAGGAAACGTACCCTCGATCGCGGGCGGTGCCTGTGGAACTGCAGCCTGGTGAACGTTGTAGACACGTCCATACTGTAGCTGCCCCTGTTGAGCTGGGACTGCTGGAATGGGTGGCAAAGCTGCCATCTGTGGCGGTGCAGGAAGAGCGGCGGGAAACATAGGTCTCTGTGGCTCCTGGCGAGCACCCTACTGCTGCTGCTGTGGGGCCCTGCCTCTATCAGAACAATCCTGCTTCTTATGGCCAGTCTTGCCACAAGTAAAGCACTTCCCTGGGAAGTTTCCTCCCCTCTGCCCCTGCTGTCCCCGGCCCTGGTGGCCGTTACCATTCCTCCCTTGGCCCTGCTGGCCCTGATGGAACTGCTGCCCATTCTGCCCCTGCTGGCCCTGATGGCCGTTTGGACCCTGATGGCCCTGGCGGAAAACTCCCTGTCCCTGCCTGTAGTTCCCTGACCGGAACCTCTTATTGTCCCCCTGCTGGGTACCCTGCTCAGTCTGTCTCTGCCCCTGACCGGTTGTGCCCCGCTGGCACCATGTCCTCCAGTCCTGCCCTGATGGCTAGACTCCCCTGACCGCTTGCCCTCGGCCATATGAAAACGGTGGTCCTGGCAGTGTAGTAATGCAGCGTTAACCACATCAGAATACGTGGCCAACGATAGGTTCCCAAGCAGATGCTGTCGAATTCTCCAATTCAACCCGTCGGTGAACTTCTCTATCTTCTTCTTCTCTGTTGGAATCTCGTCCGGTACGATATTCAACAGGCTAGTGAACTCGGCCTCATATTCGGCCACTGTCTTGCCCTCTTGCTTCAAACTCATTAGCTTCCTCCTCATCTCTGTATGAACTGCGGACGGAAAGTACTTGCGGTCGAACCGCACCCAGAACTCATGAATCGTGAGGGTATCCCTCTCCTCCGCGGTGGTAATAGACTCCCACCACTGCAGCGCAGATCCAACTAGCTTGAAAGTAGCTAGCACCTATTTCTGAACGTCGGTGCACTCATGCATCCTCAAATGCCTCTGCATGTCCTTCCTCCATTGGCTCGAGACTACCACGTCTGAGCTACCAGCAAACTCCGGCGGATGAGCTTTCTGAAAAGCATCTCGTACACGTTCCCAAGCAGACGGGAATGCATTAACCTGTACTGGCGCGGCAACTGGCGCCTGAGGCGGTGCCTACTGAATCACGGCAATCGCGGAATTTACCGCTTGGGCTACTATAGCAGCAACCTCAGCGGCGTTCAACATGCCCTGAACTGGAGCGGGCTGTGGTTCGGGCGTAGCATTCCTGGGAACTCGTCGTGCACGTCGTGGAGGCATCTGAAATAAGAACAAAGTTTATAAGTTCACGGTTTATAAACTTAACATAGCTGAAGAACGAAGCGTACACAAAAGAATACAACAGTCCTAAAATATAGGGCTCTATATCAAAGAAAACGTAGCGGAAACATAATAGCCGTACAGATCCTAAAGGACACTAGAACCTGATGCTCTGATACCACCTGTGACACCCCGACTAATTAAATACCGGGTAGCTACTCCTTTATAAAATTAATTCAAAATGCCAAGTTGGCTCAGTTAATAGCATCACTGTCGAAAACATTTTTTTTTTTTTTTTTTATATCTAACCACCTAGTATTGAAAAAGCAAGTTGCCAAATTTTAATTTAAGTCTGATTAACATGCAACAAGTGTAATAAAGAAATAAATAACACCATTCACCATACTGAAGTAAAACGAATAACCATCACAATAGAGTAAATAAAGTCTGGAGGAAACCCCTCACTACAATCCCATAACTGAAATAAATAACTGAAACTGAAATACTACATGCTAAAGTCTGAAAACTGAAATGTAAAAGATGCTCTAAATAGGAATGGGCAACATGCCCTACAACTGATAGATAGATCGTGACTCTGGAATCCAAAAGATAGAAGCGTCTATGAGCAAATCCCTGTAGCTTCCACAAACAGCTACAGCTCGTCACCTGAATGAGTACCTATGCTTGGTGTCCTTGTGGCTGTGCACCTAAAATGGTTTTACAAAGAAAAAGAGATTTGAAAAGCAAACGGGTCAGAGCCCGAATGTGGAGTTATATTTTAAAAACCTGCAAGTGCTTTAAAAACATTTAAAACATTAAATGCAAAATACATGTTAGGACGTACACTCGCATGATATTCTCACCTCTCGTCTAACTGTGCACTCCTAACGTAAGTACCCATCTCTAACTACCCTTTTCACTAGCTAAGTGACAACGAGAACTAGCTAGACAACCAAAGGTTCTACCCATTTTACTCGGTTAATTTAACATAACAACGCTCGTAATTTAATAGAGGTTTAACGTAAACTCAGTTACTAAATATGCCATTGATATAACTATCAGCTAACTCATTATATGACTCGAAACAATACCGTAATATTTTTACAACATTAACATGAGGATTCCCATTAATATAACGTATATTATTCATCTCATAAATATACAATACAAGCACCCCGCAATCTAAGCTGTAGTGCACACATACTCTGCTATCCATCCCGGTACATCACGTACATAAGGATCACATATTCCGAATCTCTCAGGAATAGTTCAGATAACACAAATCACAAATAGTGGAGGCGAACACAGTCACCATCACATGGGTCACGCACATACCTACGCTCCCATGGTCAGCGGACTTATTAATATCACAATAAGTCTTTCTATGACCTATGTTCATCAAGGTACCAGTCTATATCTCCCCCGTAGGCACACAAGGATTAGAGGGTCCTAAGCGAACGAAACCTCCCGTGATAGCAAGTATGGTAGGTATGTCATACATACAATCCATATATCAATACTAAGTAAACACACATCTTAGTAGTACCGTATTATATTCGTAGTACATATTGCACTCTCGTATTAATTATAATTATCACAACTTATTTTATTCCGGTTCATAATTATACGTGTCATAATTTATCCTCACATCGTAGTAGACACTCACATCTCAACCCCAAACGGTTCATTGAATATAACTCTCGTGTATGATTTACTCATCTCAATAACCCAAAAGTCCCAAATCAATCACTATATCATCAAAGGAATACTAACACTACCCTTGAACCAGTTCCCGGGACTCCAAAAGTCAAAACAGTCCAAAAAGGACCAAACTGTCAACTCGTTAGAAGTCTCGTTCGAACGAGGCTTCGAACGAGTTTGGACTGTCAGGTCGTTAGAAGTCTCGTTCGAACGAGGCTGTTCGAACGAGTTTGGACTGTCAGGTCGTTAGAAGTCTCGTTCGAACGAGGTTGTTCGAACGAGGTCCCAGTTCGTTCGAACGAACTGACCCTTCTAACGATATCTCGTTCAAACGAGATATCGAACGAAAATTCCTACGCGTTAATAACGACTGGTCAACTCGTTAGAAGCTCGTTCGAACGAGCTCGTTCGAACGACCTGGGGGCTGCTTCTAACGAGTGGCCAGTTTCGGCCCAGATTTTTCCCCAATTCGTTTTTCATCATTTTTACTCCTCAAACCTCTTCTAAAATTCGTTCCCACAATATATTGAGTTCTCTAATCATCCTCAAACATGTTAAGGGGCTATACTAACATCATTAAAGGGTTTAATATCTTCTAAACATCATTAAAACACAATTTCTACATTAATTCCCAATTTTCTTCAGAAAAATAAACCCTAACTTTTTCTCATCATAAATTCCCAGATTTTAATTCGTTTATACATCACCTAGATATGAAATCTCTGAAATTAAATCTCCCAACAATGTTTCTACATGCAAACCTATCCCAACATTCAATAATAACTTCAAATTTCATGGGTTTTCTTTTAATCTTTCAAGAACAATCAAGATTCTTCAATTTCTAACATGGAAAAGACATTCTTCAAATTTAAATGAAATAAAGTCACTTGCCTTGGTTTGATTTCTGAATTTGGTGTGGATTTGGTGTAGAATTTCTGCAGAATTCCTCGCTCTCTCCTTCTCCAAGCTTTCTTCTCTAAAAAGCTATGGTGGCTAGGGTTTCCTTTGGGGAACTTATGAAAACCTAATTTCATAAACCTCCGTAGCTTGTTGGGTTAATAAGGGTTGGTTGGGTCAAATCCTTATCAGATTACAACTCTCAATTTTCGTCACTTTTAATTACCCAAAAATACCAAATTACTAAAATACCCTTTATGGTGCCGGAATGGCCTAAAAATACCCCGGGACCCAAACTATACCCCCGGCTAGTGTTTTCTGACTATCTCGACCCTTCCGGACGCGTCGGCGCACTCAAAATGACCATACGGATTATAGATTTTAAACTCACTTTTATAAACAAAATATTATACCGTGACGCGGCGGTCCCACGCGTCTCAACAAAATTTCCAAATCGCCGTATATAAATCCCACGACAAATTTTATAATACCAAATACATATATAATCATATATGTACATAATCAAATACCAATTTGCATCATATTAGTACTTATAACCCGGATTAATTTCCAATTAATACGCATTTAATTAATTAATCCCAAAAATAAATATAGCCAAAAAGTACGGGGTATTACACAATCGAGGTCTTAGGAAAGGTAACCATCGGAGAAGAAGAAGTGTGCATCCTTTGTCACAATTTGAACCCTGGGGACTCATGGATGGACCCTCTCGTCAGATATATTAGAGAGGGAGAGCTACCCAAGTCCAAGTCGGAAAGGAAAAAATTAAGGTATAGGGATGCCAAGTTCACAGTAATAGGAGACGTCCTGTACAAAAAGGGGTTACTTTTACCCCTTCTCAGATGTGTGCATCCAAAAAAGGGGTTACTTTGACCCCTTCTCAGATGTGTGCATCCCGCGGAAGTTACCTGGGTCTTACAGGAGGTTCACGAGGGTTCTTGTTCCAGCCACATAGGAGGAAGACCCTTATCCAAAAGAATCATAACACAGGGGTACTGGTGGCCAACCTTGTCCAAGGACGTCGCTGCCTACGTGAAGGGGTGTGATAAATGTCAAAGATTCGTCGCTATTCCTCACCAACCTCATCAGCCTATGACGTCAATCACCTCTCCATGGCCATTTGCAGTATGGGGGATTGACTTAGTAGGACCCCTACCAAGAGCTTCTAACAATTATAGATTCTTGATAGTTGCCATCGATTATTTCTCAAAATGGGTGGAGGCGGAGTCGATGATAACAATCACAGAGCAGAAGACCTTCCAGTTCATCTGGAGGAACATCATATGCAGATATGGCCTCCCAAACACACCCATCTCAGACAACGGGACTCATTTCAAGAACTCCTCTCTAGAAAAGTACTGCCTAAGAGTGGGGATAAAGCAGTTCTTCTCATCTCCTGGCCGGCCTCAGGCGAACGGTCAAACTGAGGTTACAAACAGAACAAAACTTGATGGGGTCAAGAAAAGGTTGGAAGATGCAAAGGGGAGATGGACTGAAGAGGTCTATGCTGTACTATGGTCCTACAGAACAACGTCTAGGACTCCTACAGGAGAAACCCCATTCATACTAGCATACGGGTCAGAGGCTGTCATACCCACGGAAGTAGGACTCCCAATTCATAGGGTACAGGCCTATGACCCTGATAGAAATGGGGAAGAAAGGAGGCTACACCTAGATCTGATTGAAGAGAGAAGAGAAGATGGTGAGATAAGACAAGCAGCCTACCAACAGAGGGCAGCAAAATTCTACAACCAGAGGGTGAAATCAAGACCCATTGCAGTGGGAGACCTAGTGCTAAAAAAGACCCTACAAAAGGCAAACAAGCTTCACCCAAACTGGCATGGACCCTACAAAGTGACAGAAGAGGTTGTGCCTGGCACCTACAGGATAGAAAACCTAGAAGGAGAACCCTTTGCTAACCCATGGAATGCTGATCACCTAAAGAAATATTACATATGATGTAGCATAGAGTCCATATATGTACCATCTTGTTGGGAAGAGGTTATTAATAAAAATATCAGTTCCTATGACTGCCATTATTCCATTTTTACATCAGAAATTATGGATTAATTATAAGGATAACATCTTAGGTGATGGCCTCAGACCTTCATAACATCACTAGGTGGTGACGAGGTCTGAGCTCAGACACCTTATTTAGGTGACCTCAGACTCTTAACATCATTAACTTGGTAAGATTAATTATGGGGATAACATCTTAGGTGATGGCCTCAGACCCTAAAAACACCACTCGGTGGTGACGAGGTCTGAGCTCAGACACCTTAGTAGATGACCTCAGACCCTTAACATCATTAACTTGGTGAGATTAATTATGGGGATAACATCTTAGGTGATGGCCTCAGACCCTCAAAACACCACTCGGTGGTGACGAGGTCTGAGCTCAGACACCTTAGTAGATGACCTCATACCCTTAACATCATTAATTTGGTGAGATTAATTATGGGGATAACATCTTAGGTGATGACCTCAGACCTTCATAACATCACTCAGTGGTGACGAGGTCTGAGCTCAGACACCTTAATAGATGACCTCAGACCCTTAACATAATTAACTTGGTGAGATTAGTAATGGGGATAACATCTTAGGTGATGACCTCACACCTTCATAACATCACTCGGTGGTGACGAGGTCTAAGCTCAGACACCTTAGTTAGATGACCTCAGACCCTTAACATCATTAATTTGGTGAGATTAATTATGGGGATAACATCTTAGGTGATGACCTCAGACCCTCGAAACACCACTCGGCGGTGACGAGGTCTGAGCTCAGACACCTTAGTAGATGACCTCAGACCCTTAACATCATTAACTTGGTGAGATTAGTTATGGGGATAACATCTTAGATGATGACCTCAGACCCTCATAACACCACTCGGTGGTGACGAGGTCTAAGGTCAGATACCTTAGTAGATGACCTCAGACTCTTAACATCATTAATTTGGTGATATTAACTAAGGGGATAACATCCTAGATAAGGAACTCAAACCCTAATAACATCATTTGGTGGTAAAGTGGTCTGAGGTCAGGATTGTTGATTGAGTATAAACAATATATCGCAACAAAATCACATGACATTCAACAAAATGAAGTTAAGACAGCCCTCCTCAGAGGTTGATATATGAAGAACTAACAAATTCAGCTATTACAAAATTATGGTGTTACAAGTTATGAGTTACAAATCCTAAAGGTTTTGGGCGGGAGCATTAACAGTATCATCCTGGTTGGCTTGATTAGCATTAGTCACCTTGGCCACATCAGCAGTGTGATCTTCCCCTCCAACCTCAGTCCCTCCCAGAGTTGCAGTCTCAGCAGGAGCAACAGCCTCGTCCTCCATTTCTTAAAGAGCCTGTGCAAACTGGGGATCGGCAAAGCCGAGACCTACAAAGTCAGAGGCTTTTAAATTTCTGACCTCCTTTTCCCGGACTTCAGCCCATTTGGTAGTAGCCTTAATATCTCTTTCGAGATATTCAAAGCCAAAACCCATGAATTCGTCCGAGGCTTTGTAGTCAGAAATTATTTTGGATGAGGCGTCTTCAAGGGCAGCCTTGACAACTGAGTTGACCTTCTGCTGCAGAACGTCATCTTTGGCCTTCAGTGCTTTGGCATGATCTTTGACGAGCAGGGAGATGTCCTTCTCCAACCCCTTCACCTTATTCTCAGAGTTCTGTAGCTCTGATTTCAGACGATCGACTTCATCATTTAAGGAGATCTGAACCTTCTCGGCCTCTTGCCCCTTCTGGATGAGAGGCAGTTTCCTCAGAGTCCAGTTCGATAGGTGGTGCATGGCAGCCACTCCCTGCACATTTAATGAAGAAGTCAAGCTGGAGAAAAGTCAGATGTTGCATTTAAAGAATTTTGAAAAGAGATCAAGACATACCTGAACGGCTCTGTGAAGGACGAACTCAACCAGCAATTGTATATCCAGAGACCTAAAAAAATGCTTGTCAGCCTCGGTCATTGCAGAACCGATGGCGTCAAGGGCCTGCAGGCTATGGCCGATAATGCTGTCAGATAGCTTCAGCTGGTCCAGACGGACCGACAGGGCGTCGGCCGAAGAGATCGGAATTGCAGCATCAGAGACCTTCTTCTACCTCGAGGTCGACCTCTGGTCCTCAAAGGTATGGGCTTCTGGGGACCTCTTCTTTGAGGCCTGAGATTTTGATGTAGAAGGAGCCGGGGGAGGAGCATTCAGGTCGACCTTTTTGGCAAGTCTTGCTAAACTCGGTGCAGCCATCTCCCACAGTTCATCTGAAATGCCTTTTGGTCGCTCTGCAGAGTTAAAAAATATGGGTTAGAGATGAGGTATGAATGAGTTCAGAGGTTATACTTCAAATGAAAATTCTTAACAAAGTCAACAAAGGGACTTCCACCTAGGCCCGTCCCCGAGAGATGATAGGGGGTCAGCAAATGTTCGAACTTAACAAAAAGACCATGTGCCCCTTGGTCTTGCAGGGCTTTCACCTTCTGCATATTCTGAGGGCTTAGACCAGGGTCGACCCTGGCAGACATGGAGACCTTACCCCATTTGAGGGGTATCCTCGGCTCAAGTATGGAAAAAGGAACGCAGTGGCCGAATTCCTATGGTTCGGAGGCAAAAAAATAGCGAGGCTTCCAATTATGATTTGAGGTCTGAGTCACCTGGAATATTTTCTTCTCAGGCCTCCGAGCTACAAAATGATAGTAGCTCGGATGGTTTTTGGTAGAGGTTGGGACATAACAATCGACGAAGACTTGAATCGGGAGGTCATAGTGGTGGACTGCCCTCCACAGGACAATGACCCCTATGATGACTCTCCAAGCGTTGGGGGATAGCTATGAGGGAGCCAAATTGATATAGCAGAGTATGAATTTGATGATGGGGTGAATGGGTAGGTGAAACCCTAACTTAAACATCTGCTCGTACAGGCAGATTTCTCCATCCCGGCCATGATAGGCCCTCTCCTCCCTCAGGGGTCTCCTTAATTTTATGGAAGGACCAATGGAGTACAAATATCTGAAGCAGAGAAGATCCACCTCAGTTACCGTGCTCTCGAACTCGGCCACCTCAGAGATGTCGACATCGCTCTCAGCATCTTCATCATCATCGAGCTCAACGTCAGCCGGAGCAGATGTAGATGGGTTAGTAGAGAATCTCTGAGCGAACTCTGCCCCTGTGACGGCCGACAGGGGGATGGGGTCAAGAATGGGTGGCACGGCCACACTCGGGTCAACAATTTCAAACTCTTAAGAAGAGGCTGAGGTGCTTGAGCCATAATGAGATGAGGCTCGACTGGAGAATTCAGCCTGATCAGGGGCCTGACCAGGCCGAGGTGTGAAATCCATGGCTTCTTGAAACGAGTCCACAGACATAGGGTCTGAGGTAGAAGATTCAGACTCAGACATCGGTATGGGGTCAGCAGGGACCGCTATCTGATAGAAATTCTTCGGGGGATCAGGATATATCACCTTCAGAGGTGGTGGAAAGATAGGTCTAGTGGGAAATTCTTATGACCTACGAGCCTCTTCTTGGGCCCTTTCTATTTGCCTAATCTTTTCTAGGGTCTTATCTCTAAGAGAGGGGAAGTCCTCAAGAAGATGGTATAAAGGTCTGAGCATCAGAGGACGACCCTAAACTTGGGATAACTTCCTAAGCTACAAACAGGATTGACTTATAAAATAAAGAAGTTTAAAGATCAAACTTAAAAGCTTAAGGCAAATACTGTTCGCTTAAAACTATGGAGATCGCTGGAAAAAATGAAGCTCGCCGGAAAATGTGAACTGAAAATGAAAAACAAGGAAAATAAAAGGAAGAAAATACCTGGAACTGAAACAATGGAGGCAAACGAAGAGAGCTCGCGAAAAAACCAATAAAGACCTCGGTAGTATAGCACTGATTAGAGGAGCTTTAGAGAGAGAAATGGCAAGAGCGAATCACGCACAGGAGAGGAGAAGTGAAGAAGAAGGAGAGAAAAGGTTTTTGAAACCCTTAAATACATGGGTGCGTTCCCCGAGGCCCATCATTGCCTTGGGAGCCCCAAAGGGCGGCTGACAGCACACACCTACCAAGGAAGCATGCTCAAACGTTGGACAAGTGTCAAGCATATACTGGTTCGAAAGAAGACAAGCCTCGGATGCGTACTAATCCCCTAGTCACCTTCCCTCATATGTGAATAGGGGCTAGGGGTGATTGATATGCCCCAAAGTGTAACCTCGGCCCAGAGACATCAACCTCGGCCGAGATGTTGACCGACCCTGGATAAGTTATGGGCCCACGATATCAGCCTCGGCCTTAGTAAGGTCGGCGCAGGCCGACACTATAACCTACATCTCCAATGGACACTACGCGCATTACAGGCATCAGCAGCATCCTCATATACCTGGGTATGGCAACCTCGGCCGAGTAGAGGCTGAGGTGACAAGAAGCCTTAGTAACCTTCAACGTTAAATCATCCCAACCTCGGCTGAGGCCGACCCCAGCATACTGTCTCGGCTGAGATCAGGCCAAGACACCCTATGGCACATCTTGGACTGAAAGAATATCAAGCCTTTACATCTCGACCTCTCCCAGACCGAGGTTATGCACCAATGTGGAAGCCGAGCACCTGTTGACATTTGGATAAGGACATGTGGGCACAAATCTATTGTAACAAGATTATTCTCCACACGTGAGGAGAATATTTCATCGTCATTCCATACATGTGACAGTGACAGATGGCTCCCCCTATTGGTAAGGCTAACACACATGTGCATGTTGCATGCATAGGGGGTACATTACACCCCCTAGGTACTATATACAGAGATGATCCTCCACCTTGAAAAGGATCCAAGATCAGTAACCCTAGCTAAAACTCTGTTCCAATACACAGTAGAGAGAGAAAGCTTGAGAGATTGTATCCATGGCCATTAGAGCCCTCATAAAGTGATACACATCATACACTTGCACAGTGGACGTAGGCCTGATTGGCTGAACCATTTACATAACTGTGTTCATCCTCTTCTCCTCATCACAATCTCTTATATATATATATATATATATACACACAGTATACCCTTATACTACCATTGTTAACATTGAACTAAGCTCATAAACACCTCGAAGGGTGGTGCTGTTTCTGGCATCATCACTGAGCATTTTATTATTGTCATATTTGAAACTTCCCCGTCTTTTTATTTTTAGTGGCGGGTGAGTAATGTATTTTTTCATCATTTTTAGTGTTAAATAAGTTTAGGTGACACGCATGTATATATGAAGAATTGTACTATTCGCAAAAAAGGTGTTCGTCATTATTTTTCATTGGTTCGAATTATAATTGTTGGTGAAAAATAAAAGTGTAATTTTATTATTGGGACCTTATAAAAAATGGAGCATCAATTCTAGTTTATTGTAATTTATTAATAATCATTATATTTTTGGTGGAAAATAGATGCTCTTGGATGTTTATTTAGGATTTTTAGTTTTATTTTTAGTAAAGTGATTGCTCGAATTTTAAAATATGTTACATCACACTGAATTGCTAAGGATTTTAATCAAATGGAATGTATTGATTTTCCTTATACCTTCCGTCATATGGTTAGACATGCCACAATCCAAATGGTTATTTCTTTTATTGTCTCCTTGAACTGGCCCCTAAAAAATTTGGATATTAAAAACACTTTCTTACATGGGGAACTATAAGAAACAATTCATATGAATCATCCACCTGACTTCATTAATCCTAATTGTCCTGATCATATCTGTCTACTTCACAAGGCTATTTACATCCTCAAAAACTTGTCAACGGTTCAATGAATTCAGTACTTATTTACTTTTAATCGGGTTTATGTGCAATAGAGTTCATTTATCTCTGTTTATCCTCTTTCATACTAATGGAAAAGTTCGCTTGTTTCTCTACGTTGATGACATTACTATCACGGGTGAAAATTCCACTTTTCTTACCCCTAGTATCAACAAATTGCATTTGGCCTTTGCACTTACATATTTGTGGCCACTAAAATTCTTCCTTGAAATTGAAGTCCACTCCTTTGAAGGTGGCTTATTTCTTAATCATCACTAGTATTCGAACGACTTACTTAACAAGGTCAACATGCTTTCCTCTAAATTATTGACTACTCGTGCTACAAATAGATCTAGTTTTTTCTTGGACTCCAACCCCACCTTTTCTCCAACTAAGTTTTCCTCTATTACTAATTCTCTTCAATACCTCACTCTTACTTGACATGATATTGAGTTTGTGGTCAATCATGTCCACTAATTCATGCATGATTATCAACTAAGACATTTTTCAAATGCATCCTTCTTTATGTTAAAACACATTTGGTTTTTGCATTCTTCTACTTTAATGTTCGTCTCATAATCTCTGCGCCTTCTCTAATGCTAATTTGGCTGATTTCCCCTTCACGAGACTGTCTTCCATTGGATATTTATTATTTCTTAATCTAATTGTATATTTTAGGCTTCAAAAAATAAAACTATTGTAGCCTGATCTAGTGATGAAGTCGAATATCATGTAATGGCTACCACTAGTGCTGATCATTTATGGTTATCCTACCTTCCTCCTAATATTGGTCTTCCTATTTCCTTTCGATATATTTTGTTTGGAGACAATTTTTGATCTCTTCACATAACCATTAATCGTATTTTTCATGCTTGGATTAACATATCGAATTAGATCATAAGTTCATTCGTGAGAAGGTTGCACATAACCAGATTATCACTAAGTTTGTGAGTTTCTCTTGTCAAATTGTCGATGTTTTAACTAAGTTATGATTCCATTCTCCTTTTTATTCTCTTCACTAAAAGATTGGTGTCATTTACTTTGCCATGTTAGTCTTAGCAAGGGATGTTAAGGAACCAACTATTATCATGTAGAAGGAGTAAAGTACACATAAATTGAAAGGTCATCTCAACTAACCATTAGCCGTTACCAACTTTGTGATATCTGACTTCTCCTTATTTTATGTAGTAGTTATGTATCAAATTGTGCTATATATAGTGTGTTTGATGCAAATGATCATATTGAGGAAATATATAAAACAAAAGATCATTTCACTCTCTTCACAACGGTATTCACACAACAATTCTTCAACATAGTTGGTTCTGACATTTGTGTTCATTTTGGCCATGAACACGACTTGGTCACATGAGTATTTTAGAGAATTTTCCTTTCATTATTCTCATATAAGTGGACCCCTTCTTACTCACGTAGGTGAGTTCCATAAAGAGTATCCCGCAATATCCCACTTAGACATACTAAGATATGAATGTCATTAAAATCATAACTTATCCTTATTTCGCAACAGATGAACACTTTCTCATCTTTGGAATCGATAGTATTAAATATCGTCCAATGCTTACAGAATACAGTGTAGTTCAGTTTTCCCATTGAACCGAGATCTTAGGATCTCTAGTTATCTATGTTGGTTTGCCAGTATATTGATTCTTATTTTATAGGCTTTAGACCCATTCCTCTCGATGATCTTTTAACTTGCTATCGGTTTAAACCTTTAGTTAGTGGATCCGCTATATTATCTTTTGACCTTACATAGTCAATAGAGATAATTCTATTTGAGAGAAGTTGTCTAACGGTATTATGTCGACGACAAATATGTCGTGACTTTTTGTTATACATGTGATTCTGTGCCCTTCCAATTACCGATTGACTATAGCAATGTATACATATTGCGAGCACAAGTTTCAATCAATTTGGAACATCCTCTAAGAAATTTCAAAGCCATTCAGCTTCGTCTCTAGCTTTGTCTAGTGCAATGATTTCGGATTCCATTGTCGATCTAGGAATGAACGTTTGTTTTGAGTATTTCCAAGATATTGCTTCACCTCCAAGGGTAAACACATACACACTTGTAGACTTAGAGTCTTTTGTATTGGATATCCAATTTTCATCTCAATGTCCTTCAAGAACAATTGGTTATTTTGAGTAGTGGAGTCCATAGTTTTGAGTATATTTTAAATGACCCAAAACTCTTAATATTGCCTTCTAGTGATCTCTCCTTGGATTACTCGTAAATTGACTTAGCTTACTTATTGAGTATGTTATGTCCAGTCATGTGCAGTTCATGATATACATTAAACTGTCGATAATACGAGAATATTCTAGTTGAGATATGCTTTTACCATTATTTCTTGATAGATGTAAATTTACATCTACAGGTGTCTTGGTAGGACTGATATCATACTTCTTGAATATTTCAAGAACTTTCTATATGTAATGAGATTGAGATAATATAAGTTAATCCGATGTTTTAGAAATTTTAATTCCTAATATAACATCAACGATACCCATATCTTTCATGTCAAATCGACTACTCAACATTTGTTTTGTAGTTTTGACAATTTCCAGAGTACTTCCCACGATAAGCATATCATTAACACAGAGGCACACACACACATATCCATCTTGAATGTATTTAAAATAAACACATTTATCCTATTCATTAATTTTGAAGCCATTTGAAAACATTGCATTATCAAATTTTTCATGCCATTGCTTAGGTGCTTGTTTTAATCCATAAAGTGATTTAACAAGCTTATAGACTTTTCCTTCTTATTTGGGAGCTTTGAACCCTTCAGGTTGCTCCATATAAATTTCCTTGTCTAGTTCACTATTTAAGAATGCGGTTTTTACATCCATTTGATGTATTTCATGCCCATTAATAGCAGCTATTGCTATTAACATTCGAATGGACATTATTTTTGTTACTGGTGAATATGTGTCGAAGTAATCCAACCTTTACTTTTGCCTATAGACTTTGTCTACAAGTCTGGCTTTATATTTATCAATTGATCCATCTGCCTTCAACTTCTTTTTGAAGATCTATTTATAACCTAACAGTTTTGAACCTGGTGGAAGATCCACTAGTTCCCATGTGTGATTTTGTAATATGGATTCAATTTCACTATTAATTGCTTCTTTCCATTTAGAAGCATCGGGTAAGGATATGTCTTCTTTGTAGGATTAAGGTTCATTTTCTAGCAGATATGTTAAAAAATACAGGTTGAAGGAATTCGAGGTTCTTGCTCTTTTACTATGTCTTTGTTCATCATCTATTGTTTCAATAGGTTAATGAGTACCACTTGTAGTAACTTGATTTGTCCTTTTAGAAGGACTAGATTCCCGGGTCATGTTATACGGGAATTCATTTTCAAAAAATGAAGCGTCCCTCGATTCAATAATCGCATTTACACGAATATCCTAAATCTCAGATTTACAAACTAGAAATCGATATGCACTGCTATTAGTAACATCACCGATGAACACACAATCCATGATTTTTGGCCATATTCTTACCTTTTTATGTTTAGGAACTAGCACTTTGGCTAAGCACCCCCACACTCATAAATATTTGTAGGAAGGTCTTCGACCTTTACATAATTCATAAGTTGTCTTGTGAGTCTTCTTGTGAGGTATTTTATTGAAAACTTAATTAGCAGAAAATAATGCTTTCCCCACAAGTTCTGGAGAGCTCCTGAACTTAATAACATTGAGTTCATCATCTCCTTCAATGTATGATTTTTATGTTCAGTAACACCATTTGATTGAGGAGAATATTGAGCGGTTATTTGATGGATTATGCCATGCCTAGAACAAAATTCCTCAATAGGAGATTCATATTCTCCTCTTCTATCACTCCTTATTGCCTTTATCTTTTTTACTTAATTGATTCTCAATTTCATTTTTATATTGCTTAAATTCACTAATATCTTCATCTTTACTGTGTAGCAAATATACATAGCAATATTTTGTGCAATCGTCAATAAAAGTAATAAAATACTTTTTTCCACCTCTAGTTTGAACAAATTTAAAATCACAAATATCAACGTGAATTAAATCTAAAGGTTCAATTATCCTTTTAACAGAATGGAAAGGTAATCTGGCTAATTTAGATTCCACACAAATTTCACATTTATGACTTTTATCAATATTAAATTTTGACAAAAAATCCAAGATAATTAATCTACGTAATGTATCAAAATTAACATGTCCTAATCTAGCATGCCAAATATTAGATGACTCAATTAAGTAAGAAGAACTAGAAAATTCATTCATTGAAACAAATGTTTTTGGGGTTACAGTAAGAACATTGATTATAAAGAGCCCCTCATTTAGGTAGCCCTATCCTACATACATGTTATTCTTTGACAACACAAAGCGATTAAACACAAACAGAAGCTTGAACCCATTTTTAGTCAGGAGAGATCCATAAATCAGATTATTTCGGATATCAGGCACGTAAAGAACATCATTGAGAGTAAGTTCCTTCCCAGAAGTCATTTTTAGAGCAATCTTTCCTTGTCCCACTACCTTAGAAGTGGAATAATTCCCTATAAAGAGGTTATCCTCATTTTCCAAAGGCTTATAGGTAGAGAACATCCACTTGTTTGCACAAATGGGTCGTGTGGCTCCATGTCCACCCACCATTTCTTGGTATTTACAACCAAGTTACATTCAGAGACCACAAAATAAAGATTCATATCCGCCAAGTCATTGATGATGTTTTCACCCTCATTTACATTTGCTTGAGGACTATTCCGATTTTTCTTCTCAGGCTTATGACACTCGCTTGAGCGGTGTCCCCATCATGCTTTCGCTTGTTATTCTTAGGACCTTCAACAACATGGATTTTCATTTCCATTGGATTCTTCCCAGTTTTCTTTTGATACTCACGATTATCTTCTTTAATTCTCAACCTGACCACCAACTCCTCCACATTCATCTCCTTTCGCTTGTGCTTAAGATAATTTTTTAATAAAGTCCAAGATGGTGGAAATTTTTCAACAATTGCCACAACTCGGAGGTTTCACTAAAGGACATTCCTTCAACATGAATGTCGTGGAGGATCAGTTGGAGTTCTTACACCTGCAAGATTACTCGTTTAGATTCAAGCATTTTGAAGTCTAGAAAACGACCGATGACAAAAAAATTCATCCCAGCATGTACTTCTTTTCCAAATAATTCCATAATTATTTAGATGTCTTGATCGTGTAGTAGACATGATATAATGTTTTGTCCAAGTAGGCCAAAATATAATTCCAGCACAGATAGTCAGAGTGCTTCCAAGCATCAACAAGAGCAACCTTTTTCGGGTCATCTCCCTGCTGAATAGAGGGACAATCTTCATATACAAACCTACCCAGTTGGCAGGTTGTAAGATAATAATAAATTTGTCCTTGCCAACGTTTGAAGTCAGCCGAATTGAACTTTTTCGATTTCTCTCTGTGTGGCATATATACGGGTGCAGTCACATTTGTGTTAGTGACAGTCATATTTGCAGGAATAGTGTTCGTACTATGCGATTCCATTTTTGTTACAAAAACATAATTTTTATCAACGATAATATTCATATATAAATAAATTAATCAAAACAGAATACATAATTCTGTTATACACAATTCTACGCATTACCGTTTTTGTACATTATAAACAGCAGAACAAAAAAAAAAATTCTTCAGATTGTTATGTTTACTATTTACTAAATACAATTGTACATAATTATGAATTATAATTATAATTACATGAATAAAATGAAATTACAGAAAATAAAAACTTAATTGAATTTGCAGAAATAAGATCAGAATGGAGAAGAAATAATTCGAGCCCTGTTTAGAACAATCTCCTTGAGAAAAATTTATTCCCTCCACAACGTGCTAAAGGTAATGAATAATTGTCTCCAAAGATAGAATGACTTTCCAAATTAATCAAGTAGCACAACTATGATTAATTTTCGTGAACACTATTCTCTATTTTTTATTAATTTCACAATTAATTAATTACAAACAAGAAAGTTAATTAATTTTCAGCCCCAAAGTTAAGGATTCTTTATAAGCCGAAGGCGAGACGGGCCGAGCTAGCCTGATGAATGGACACGCGTGCGCGCGCGTGTATGGACCTTTAACCTAAAGTCAAGCCAAGCATAGCTTAGGTCATATCCCCTTCAGAGTGTTGGGATACCCCAAGGTATCCAAGCCTTAGTCCATCATTTGGGTTTTATTAACTCATCATTTTCCCACTACTCTTCTAATGTGGAACAAGAGTCAAAACATACCCAATTCATTAACTTTCATTGCTTTCTGAGTCACTTTGGGGACATATTAATCATTCATAACTTATTAAAATTGGATATGTGAATATACTACGTTAATCTCCTTCCCAAGGAGAACGCGTTCGTATATGGTCCCACTATTATCGGGTTGTGGGTCCCACTTAAAATTGAGCTCAAAGTTGCTAAAAAATCTATCCATAAAATCTGGACATCTTTATGTCCAATTTTTCCATAAACTTTTTTTTACCGCATCATACCATTTTGTTCGAAAAAATAAGGTTTTGATTCAATACTTTTTATTATCGAGAATGATCAAAACCAAGATTATAATAAACTTTATGGTTGCTTTTGGTTTAGAAATTTTGAAAACTAATTTACCAAAATTATTGAACCAAAATTAAAATTTCAAAACAACCATCGCAAAATACTGATTACTATGCTACAAATGACATATTTATATTATATATTTCCATTTATATCATTTGGTTGACTCAATAATGAAAAAAATTTATATTAAAGATGATCCAAACCATTACATTTTTCATCCATATAAAATCTCTCACTTAATTTTCTCTCCCCTTCAAATAAAGGTTGTTTATAAAAAAAATATACATAGTAAATTCAAATTATGTAGAATTAACAAAGTAAATGTAGTAATTTTCAATTAAGTAGAATTCATGCTTATTGATTTATGTTTTATTTGATACTTTATGTATTAGTTTATTCGTTCCATTCGAAAATTGAAAAAAGAAGAATACAAAAATAAAAAATGATTAAAAAATTAAGACAAACAAAATAAAAAAATTGAAAAATGGAAATTATCGAAAATAAAAGTTATTAAAAAAACCCTATCATATCAGGTTGGTATTTGTAAGTTTTTTTTAAAAGTTGAAAACTGAAATTACAAAAACTATTCATATTGAAAAATTTGTTAAGGTAATGATTTAGAATAATAATGATTAAACAAACCAATAACCACCTCTAGTTAATGTAGAAGACCGATAGTGGATAGTATTAAAATCAAAAATAATTTTGAGGAAAAAACATTCTCCGCAAATTAACATATTATTATTGATTGATAAGATCAAAATAAATAAAAATTATTTGAATGTAAAATTTATTCCTTGATGAGTTGAATTCTATTATGTAATTTTAAAATTATAAATTTTTATTTATTCATTACCACGTAAAATGAATAAGATTTTGTACTTACATGTGAATGATGACACGTTGTCCTCCCCTTTTAGTATGTTTAATCTTTATACCATTGAATGTTATTCAATATTTCATTGGGATAAAATGTGAGTATTTTTTTATTTTTTACAAAACCTCCCAAAGAGACAAATTATATTGAATGGAGATAAACATGAAATTTACAAAGAAGAATACAAAATACTTTCAAACAGAATTAATCTAGAAACAAAGAAGCAAAGGTTCAAACACAAAACATTTAAATATATAACAAAATTAATCTAGAAACAAAGAATCAAAAGTTCAAACATATAACATCAAAATATACAAATCGTAGACTTCAACAAACTCCTTCCGGAGGGGAAATCCAGTATAAGCACTGAATATAACCCACTTAGGATATTTTCCATGCAATCCACATGGAGATCATATTTACGAGCATGGGTTTACCAACCAAAAAAATTTGTGACTTATTTATGATAAGCATGCCATTCCATCGACACTCAAATGCAACAACTACCTCACCCCTCATAAGTAAACTACTACATGAATGTCCCACCCTAAGTCATATATAAAACTAGTAATTCTTTATCATTAGACTAACAATTATACTAGAGATAATAACATATAATAGGGATTTAACTAACTACATGTGTAAGTTCGTAACCCATAACATCATTTCTCATTAAGATACCAATTATCTCATAAGATAATATTTTCCTTTATTAATATGTTTTAATCAAGCATGTTCATCACTCAAATATGTTGCATGAACATAATGTGATCATGTAACTAGTGTTATGGTTGATTTTGTAGCTTTGCACTCTTTTATCACCAAGAACTTTTCATATATGTAGCTCTGCACTCTTTTAACACCGATGACTTTTCAACTCCATTAGTAAGGCATGTGGTTTATGACACCACATGTTGAGGGTTCAAACCTTGTTGGAACCAGTTCATGGATAACAACTGGAATAACATGTCATATCGCTGTGATGGATGGCTAAATGGGGACAATATCGATCATGGTAGACTGGGTATTAGGTAACTATATTAGATCCAGTACCTATCTAGAATAAGTGTGCCAATGTATTGGGTGATTGTTTATTTCAACCAAACAAGGATGTTGGGCTCCTTAAGGCGGTGGATCCTAACAAACTAATGACATGGTTGATTTAGTACCCAAAGAGTCATATCTTTCCCAGGTGAGGGAAAGTAATGGTTCACACACACACACACACATACACACACACACACACACACACACACACACACACACACACACACACACATATATATATATATATATATATTCACTCTTCTAACACCGAGGCCATTTCAGCTTCACTGGTAAGGTATGTAGTTTATGACACTATATGTGAGGGGTTAAATCCCCATTGGAACTAGTTTGTGTATATGAGATGGAATAAACTCCCATACCATTATAAAAGGTGGTTAAATTGGGGACAATATCGATGGTGGTAGAATGGAGTATTACAGATCTTGAACCAACCCCCACTCATGTCACCCATACACAAAGGTAGACCCAATTTTATAACCAAACACATAAATGTGATGGAATGCTTTCAATCAAAATGTCCATCACCGGACTGATATCTTAAACACGTGCATAAGTATCATAACAACAAGAAGGTATCTACCTTCGGGGGACTTTTCACGCTTCTGGTAGTAAATCTGCAGGAGTCCATAACCTAATGGATTTGTAACATACACATATATGCCTCTCTCGTCATGAAGCGTATACCGTCTGGACGTATGATTAAAACATATCATCACACAATCCAATGCCACGAGTTGTAACTAAACTCACCCAACGAATTAGATTGTCAACTATCCCATCACGAAATGGCAACTGACTAAATGTGTGCACTACACCAAAATTGGCGATTGGTCACGGCCAAAATCCCTGACCAAACCTGTGGGTCGCGGACTTGGGCCGTGACCATTTCGGGCGTGACCATTTTCGTGGGTCGCGGCCCAAGTCCGTGACCAAAAAATGGTCACGGCCGAGAGGGGTCACGGCAGATGGTCGCGGACTTAGGCCGTGACCCATGCCGTGATGGGTCGCGGCTCTAATCCGTGACCCATAACCGTGACAAATTGGTCGCGGCCAAAGTCCGCGACCCATGTGCGTGACAAAAAAAAATTAAAAAAATTGGTCGCGGCCCTTGTCCATGACCCACAACCATGACAAATTGGTCGCGGCCAAAGTCCGCGACCCATGTGCGTGACAAAAAAAAATTAAAAAAATTGGTAACGGTCCTTGTCCATGACCCACGACCGTGACAAATTGGTCGCGGACTTTGGCCGCGACCCATGTGTGTGACAAAAAAAAATTAAAAAAAATTGGTCGCGGCCCTAGTCCGCGACCCATTACCGTGACAAAAAATAAAAAAAATGGTCGCGGACTTTGGCCGCGACCATTTTTAAGCGCGACAAAAAAAAGTAAAAATGGTCATGGACAAAGTCCATGACCATATTTATCTGTAATTTAAAATAAATGTATTTTTTTTTGCCCAATCCTAAAATTGGGGTTCCTGTGAGTGCATCATCGGTTGCTACGAGGTGTTACAAATATTTATTATAGGCAAAACAATAAAAAAAAATCACAAATTGCGAATTGAGAATGTTGTTAATAAACAAATATATATACAAACATAAAAATATTACACGTCTTAATAATTCACAGACCAAAAAAAAATTGGGCAGAGTTTCCTCTATTTTCTTGACATTCCAAAACCTGTAAATGAAAAACCTGCTTATTATAAAGCCCGCACGGCTATAAAATTCAACAATCAAATTATAAAAGCCCGCACGGCCATAAAACTAAACAATAAAAGCCTGCACGGCTATAACACATAAAAAACATTATCCTGAATGTCCACAACATATAAATAATCATCATGTTGTAAAACATTGCCTCCTTCATTTGATCCACGCGCAAAAATCCTACAAATGATAGGATACAAAAAATAAAAGTATCAGTAACCAAGTAATTTTACAAAAAAATTAATTAAGCTGAAAAATTGCATATATGAGTTAAAATTATCAGTAACCAAGTAGAAATATAAAAATTAAGTGTGGAAATAAGCAAATTATCATCGTACTCTCAAACCGGGACACCCGCGGCTGCGGGGTCAGTTCCTACGAGTTACGTTGGTCCCGTGGGAGGTGTTGGTGCCACCCACGGGGCCGTTCGGGGGCTGTTTCGAGTTCTCACCCTCTAACGCCATGTTTTTAAGCCTAAGTGTGGAAATAAGCAAATTACCGTCGTACTCTCAAACCGGGACACCCGCGGCTGCGGGGTCCGTTCCCACGAGTTACGTTGGTCCCGTGGGAGGTGTTAGTGCCACCCACGGGGCCGTTCGGGGGCTGTTTCGAGTTCTCACCCTCTAACGCCATGTTTTTAAGCCTAAGTGTGGAAATAAGCAAATTAACGTCGTACTCTCAAACCGGGACACCCGCGGCTGCGGGGTCCGTTCCCACGAGTTAAGTTGGTCCCGTGGGAGGTGTTGGTGCCACCCACGGGGCCGTTCGGGGGCTGTTTCGAGTTCTCACCCTCTAACGCCATGTTTTTAAGCCTAAGTGTGGAAATAAGCAAATTACCGTCGTACTCTCAAACCGGGACACCCGCGGCTGCGGGGTCCGTTCCCACGAGTTACGTTGGTCTCGTGGGAGGTGTTGGTGTGACCCACGGGGCCGTTCGGGGGCTGTTTCGAGTTCTCACCCTCTAACGCCATGTTTTTAAGCCTAAGTGTGGAAATAAGCAAATTACCCTCGTACTCTCAAACCGGGACACCCGCGGCTGCGGGGTCCGTTCCCACGAGTTACGTTGGTCCCGTGGGAGGTGTTAGTGCCACCCACGGGGCCGTTCGGGGGCTGTTTCGAGTTTTCACCCTCTAACGCCATGTTAAGCCTAAGTGTAGAAATAAGCAAATTACCGTCGTACTCTCAAACCGGGGCACCCGCGGCTGCGGGGTCAGTTCCTACGAGTTACGTTGGTCCCGTGGGAGGTGTTGGTGCCACCCACGGGGCCGTTCGGGGGCTGTTTCGAGTTCTCACCCTCTAACGCCATGTTTTTAAGCCTAAGTGTGGAAATAAGCAAATTACCGTCGTACTCTCAAACCGGGACACCCGCGGCTGCGGGGTCCGTTCCCACGAGTTACGTTGGTCCCGTGGGAGGTGTTAGTGCCACCCACGGGGCCGTTCGGGGGCTGTTTCGAGGTCTCACCCTCTAACGCCATGTTTTTAAGCCTAAGTGTGGAAATAAGCAAATTACCGTCGTACTCTCAAACCGGGACACCCGCGGCTGCGGGGTCCGTTCCCACGAGTTACGTTGGTCCCGTGGGAGGTGTTGGTGCCACCCACGGGGCCGTTCGGGGGCTGTTTCGAGTTCTCACCCTCTAACGCCATGTTTTTAAGCCTAAGTGTGGAAATAAGCAAATTACCGTCGTACTCTCAAACCGGGACACCCGCGGCTGCGGGGTCCGTTCCCACGAGTTACGTTGGTCCCGTGGGAGGTGTTAGTGCCACCCACGGGGCCGTTCGGGGGCTGTTTCGAGTTTTCACCCTCTAACGCCATGTTAAGCCTAAGTGTAGAAATAAGCAAATTACCGTCGTACTCTCAAACCGGGACACCCGCGGCTGCGGGGTCAGTTCCTACGAGTTACGTTGGTCCCGTGGGAGGTGTTGGTGCCACCCACGGGGCCGTTCGGGGGCTGTTTCGAGTTCTCACCCTCTAACGCCATGTTTTTAAGCCTAAGTGTGGAAATAAGCAAATTACCGTCGTACTCTCAAACCGGGACACCCGCGGCTGCGGGGTCCGTTCCCACGAGTTACGTTGGTCCCGTGGGAGGTGTTGGTGCCACCCACGGGGCCGTTCGGGGGCTGTTTCGCGTTCTCACCCTCTAATGCCATGTTTTTAAGCCTAAGTGTGGAAATAAGCAAATTATCATCGTACTCTCAAACCGGGACACCCGCGGCTGCGGGGTCAGTTCCTACGAGTTACGTTGGTCCCGTGGGAGGTGTTGGTGCCACCCACGGGGCCGTTCGGGGGCTGTTTCGAGTTCTCACCCTCTAACCCCATGTTTTTAAGCCTAAGTGTGGAAATAAGCAAATTACCGTCGTACTCTCAAACCGGGACACCCGCGGCTGCGGCGTCCGTTCCCACGAGTTACGTTGGTCCCGTGGGAGGTGTTAGTGCCACCCACGGGGCCGTTCGGGGGTTGTTTCGAGTTTTCACCCTCTAACGCCATGTTAAGCCTAAGTGTAGAAATAAGCAAATTACCGTCGTACTCTCAAACCGGGACACCCGCGGCTGCGGGGTCAGTTCCTACGAGTTACGTTGGTCCCGTGGGAGGTGTTGGTGCCACCCACGGGGCCGTTCGGGGGCTGTTTCGAGTTCTCACCCTCTAACGCCATGTTTTTAAGCCTAAGTGTGGAAATAAGCAAATTACCGTCGTACTCTCAAACCGGGACACCCGCGGCTGCGGGGTCCGTTCCCACGAGTTACGTTGGTCCCGTGGGAGGTGTTGGTGCCACCCACGGGGCCGTTCGGGGGCTGTTTCGAGTTCTCACCCTCTAACGCCATGTTTTTAAGCCTAAGTGTGGAAATAAGCAAATTACCGTCGTACTCTCAAACCGGGACACCCGCGGCTGCGGGGTCCGTTCCCACGAGTTACGTTGGTCCCGTGGGAGGTGTTAGTGCCACCCACGGGGCCGTTCGGGGGCTGTTTCGAGTTTTCACCCTCTAACGCCATGTTAAGCCTAAGTGTAGAAATAAGCAAATTACCGTCGTACTCTCAAACCGGGACACCCGCGGCTGCGGGGTCAGTTCCTACGAGTTACGTTGGTCCCGTGGGAGGTGTTGGTGCCACCCACGGGGCCGTTCGGGGGCTGTTTCGAGTTCTCACCCTCTAACGCCATGTTTTTAAGCCTAAGTGTGGAAATAAGCAAATTACCGTCGTACTCTCAAACCGGGACACCCGCGGCTGCGGGGTCCGTTCCCACGAGTTACGTTGGTCCCGTGGGAGGTGTTAGTGCCACCCACGGGGCCGTTCGGAGGCTGTTTCGAGTTCTCACCCTCTAACGCCATGTTTTTAAGCCTAAGTGTGGAAATAAGCAAATTACCGTCGTACTCTCAAACCGGGACACCCGCGGCTGCGGGGTCCGTTCCCACGAGTTACGTTGGTCCCGTGGGAGGTGTTGGTGCCACCCACGGGGCCGTTCGGGGGCTGTTTCGAGTTCTCACCCTCTAACGCCATGTTTTTAAGCCTAAGTGTGGAAATAAGCAAATTACCGTCGTACTCTCAAACCGGGACACCCGCGGCTGCGGGGTCCGTTCCCACGAGTTACGTTGGTCCCGTGGGAGGTGTTGGTGCCACCCACGGGGCCGTTCGGGGGCTGTTTCGAGTTCTCACCCTCTAACGCCATGTTTTTAAGCCTAAGTGTGGAAATAAGCAAATTACCGTCGTACTCTCAAACCGGGACACCCGCGGCTGCGGGGTCCGTTCTCACGAGTTACGTTGGTCCCGTGGGAGGTGTTGGTGCCACCCGCGGGGCCGTTCGGGGGCTGTTTCGAGTTCTCACCCTCTAACGCCATGTTTTTAAGCCTAAGTGTGGAAATAAGCAAATTACCGTCGTACTCTCAAACCGGGACACCCGCGGCTGCGGGGTCCGTTCCCATGAGTTATGTTGGTCCCGTGGGAGGTGTTGGTGCCACCCACGGGGCCGTTCGGGGGCTGTTTCGAGTTCTCACCCTCTAACGCCATGTTTTTAAGCCTAAGTGTGGAAATAAGCAAATTACCGTCGTACTCTCAAACCGGGACACCCGCGGCTGCGGGGTCCGTTCCCACGAGTTACGTTGGTCCCGTGGGAGGTGTTGGTGCCACCCACGGGGCCGTTCGGGGGCTGTTTCGCGTTCTCACCCTCTAACGCCATGTTTTTAAGCCTAAGTGTGGAAATAAGCAAATTATCATCGTACTCTCAAACCGGGACACCCGCGGCTGCGGGGTCAGTTCCTACGAGTTACGTTGGTCCCGTGGGAGGTGTTGGTGCCACCCACGGGGCCGTTCAGGGGCTGTTTCGAGTTCTCACCCTCTAACGCCATGTTTTTAAGCCTAAGTGTGGAAATAAGAAAATTACCGTCGTACTCTCAAACCGGGACACCCGCGGCTGCGGCGTCCGTTCCCACGAGTTACGTTGGTCCCGTGGGAGGTGTTAGTGCCACCCACGGGGCCGTTCGGGGGCTGTTTCGAGTTTTCACCCTCTAACGCCATGTTAAGCCTAAGTGTAGAAATAAGCAAATTACCGTCGTACTCTCAAACCGGGACACCCGCGGCTGCGGGGTCAGTTCCTACGAGTTACGTTGGTCCCGTGGGAGGTGTTGGTGCCACCCACGGGGCCGTTCGGGGGCTGTTTCGAGTTCTCACCCTCTAACGCCATGTTTTTAAGCCTAAGTGTGGAAATAAGCAAATTACCGTCGTACTCTCAAACCGGGACACCCGCGGCTGCGGGGTCCGTTCCCACGAGTTACGTTGGTCCCGTGGGAGGTGTTAATGCCACCCACGGGGCCGTTCGGGGGCTGTTTCGAGTTCTCACCCTCTAACGCCATGTTTTTAAGCCTAAGTGTGGAAATAAGCAAATTACCGTCGTACTCTCAAACCGGGACACCCGCGGCTGCGGGGTCCGTTCCCACGAGTTACGTTGGTCCCGTGGGAGGTGTTGGTGCCACCCACGGGGCCGTTCGGGGGCTGTTTCGAGTTCTCACCCTCTAACGCCATGTTTTTAAGCCTAAGTGTGGAAATAAGCAAATTACCGTCGTACTCTCAAACCGGGACACCCGCGGCTGCGGGGTCCGTTCCCACGAGTTACGTTGGTCCCGTGGGAGGTGTTAGTGCCACCCACGGGGCCGTTCGGGGGCTGTTTCGAGTTTTCGCCCTCTAACGCCATGTTAAGCCTAAGTGTAGAAATAAGCAAATTACCGTCGTACTCTCAAACCGGGACACCCGCGGCTGCGGGGTCAGTTCCTACGAGTTACGTTGGTCCCGTGGGAGGTGTTGGTGCCACCCACGGGGCCGTTCGGGGGCTGTTTCGAGTTCTCACCCTCTAACGCCATGTTTTTAAGCCTAAGTGTGGAAATAAGCAAATTACCGTCGTACTCTCAAACCGGGACACCCGCGGCTGCGGGGTCCGTTCCCACGAGTTACGTTGGTCCCGTGGGAGGTGTTGGTGCCACCCACGGGGCCGTTCGGGGGCTGTTTCGAGTTCTCACCCTCTAACGCCATGTTTTTAAGCCTAAGTGTGGAAATAAGCAAATTATCATCGTACTCTCAAACCGGGACACCCGCGGCTGCGGGGTCAGTTCCTACGAGTTACGTTGGTCCCGTGGGAGGTGTTGGTGCCACCCACGGGGCCGTTCGGGGGCTGTTTCGAGTTCTCACCCTCTAACGCCATGTTTTTAAGCCTAAGTGTGGAAATAAGCAAATTACCGTCGTACTCTCAAACCGGGACACCCGCGGCTGCGGCGTCCGTTCCCACGATTTACGTTGGTCCCGTGGGAGGTGTTAGTGCCACCCACGGGGCCGTTCGGGGGCTGTTTCGAGTTTTCACCCTCTAACGCCATGTTAAGCCTAAGTGTAGAAATAAGCAAATTACGGTCGTACTCTCAAACCGGGACACCCGCGGCTGCGGGGTCAGTTCCTACGAGTTACGTTGGTCCCGTGGGAGGTGTTGGTGCCACCCACGGGGCCGTTCGGGGGCTATTTCGAGTTCTCACCCTCTAACGCCATGTTTTTAAGCCTAAGTGTGGAAATAAGCAAATTACCATCGTACTCTCAAACCGGGACACCCGCGGCTGCGGGGTTCGTTCCCACGAGTTACGTTGGTCCCGTGGGAGGTGTTGGTGCCACCCACGGGGCCGTTCGGGGGCTGTTTCGAGTTCTCACCCTCTAACGCCATGTTTTTAAGCCTAAGTGTGGAAATAAGCAAATTACCGTCGTACTCTCAAACCGGGACACCCGCGGCTGCGGGGTCCGTTCCCACGAGTTACGTTGGTCCAGTGGGAGGTGTTAGTGCCACCCACGGGGCCGTTCGGGGGCTGTTTCGAGTTTTCACCGTCTAACGCCATGTTAAGCCTAAGTGTAGAAATAAGCAAATTACCGTCGTACTCTCAAACCGGGACACCCGCGCCTGCGGGGTCAGTTCCTACGAGTTACGTTGGTCCCGTGGGAGGTGTTGGTGCCACCCACGGGGCCGTTCGGGGGCTGTTTCGAGTTCTCACCCTCTAACGCCATGTTTTTAAGCCTAAGTGTGGAAATAAGCAAATTACCGTCGTACTCTCAAACCGGGACACCCGCGGCTGCGGGGTCCGTTCCCACGAGTTACGTTGGTCCCGTGGGAGGTGTTAGTGCCACCCACGGGGCCGTTCGGGGGCAGTTTCGAGTTCTCACCCTCTAACGCCATGTTTTTAAGCCTAAGTGTGGAAATAAGCAAATTAACGTCGTACTCTCAAACCGGGACACCCGCGGCTGCGGGGTCCGTTCCCACGAGTTAAGTTGGTCCCGTGGGAGGTGTTGGTGCCACCCACGGGGCCGTTCGGGGGCTGTTTCGAGTTCTCACCCTCTAACGCCATGTTTTTAAGCCTAAGTGTGGAAATAAGTAAATTACCGTCGTACTCTCAAACCGGGACACCCGCGGCTGCGGGGTCCGTTCCCACGAGTTACGTTGGTCCCGTGGGAGGTGTTAGTGCCACCCACGGGGCCGTTCGGGGGCTGTTTCGAGTTTTCACCCTCTAACGCCATGTTAAGCCTAAGTGTAGAAATAAGCAAATTACCGTCGTACTCTCAAACCGGGACACCCGCGGCTGCAGGGTCAGTTCCTACGAGTTACGTGTGTCCCGTGGGAGGTGTTGGTGCCACCCACGGGGCCGTTCGGGGGCTGTTTCGAGTTCTCACCCTCTAACGCCATGTTTTTAAGCCTAAGTGTGGAAATAAGTAAATTACCGTCGTACTCTCAAAACGGGACACCCGCGGCTGCGGGGTCCGTTCCCACGAGTTACGTTGGTCCCGTGGGAGGTGTTGGTGCCACCCACGGGGCCGTTCGGGGGCTGTTTCGCGTTCTCACCCTCTAACGCCATGTTTTTAAGCCTAAGTGTGGAAATAAGCAAATTATCATCGTACTCTCAAACCGGGACACCCGCGGCTGCGGGGTCAGTTCCTACGAGTTACGTTGGTCCCGTGGGAGGTGTTGGTGCCACCCACGGGGCCGTTCGGGGGCTGTTTCGAGTTCTCACCCTCTAACGCCATGTTTTTAAGCCTAAGTGTGGAAATAAGCAAATTACCGTCGTACTCTCAAACCGGGACACCCGCGGCTGCGGCGTCCATTCCCACGAGTTACGTTGGTCTCGTGGGAGGTGTTAGTGCCACCCACGGGGCCGTTCGGGGGCTGTTTCGAGTTTTCACCCTCTAACGCCATGTTAAGCCTAAGTGTAGAAATAAGAAAATTACCGTCGTACTCTCAAACCGGGACACCCGCGGCTGCGGGGTCAGTTCCTACGAGTTACGTTGGTCCCGTGGGAGGTGTTGGTACCACCCACGGGGCCGTTCGGGGGCTGTTTCGAGTTCTCACCCTCTAACGCCATGTTTTTAAGCCTAAGTGTTGAAATAAGCAAATTACCGTCGTACTCTCAAACCGGGACACCCGCGGCTGCGGGGTCCGTTCCCACGAGTTACGTTGGTCCCGTGGGAGGTGTTAGTGCCACCCACGGGGCCGTTCGGGGGCTGTTTCGAGTTTTCACCCTCTAACGCCATGTTAAGCCTAAGTGTAGAAATAAGCAAATTACCGTCGTACTCTCAAACCGGGACACCCGCGGCTGCGGGGTCAGTTCCTACGAGTTACGTTGGTCCCGTGGGAGGTGTTGGTGCCACCCACGGGGCCGTTCGGGGGCTGTTTCGAGTTCTCACCCTCTAACGCCATGTTTTTAAGCCTAAGTGTGGAAATAAGCAAATTACCGTCGTACTCTCAAACCGGGACACCCGCGGCTGCGGGGTCCGTTCCCACGAGTTACGTTGGTCCTGTGGGAGGTGTTAGTGCCACCCACGGGGCCGTTCGGGGGCTGCTTCGAGTTTTCACCCTCTAACGCCATGTTAAGCCTAAGTGTAGAAATAAGCAAATTACCGTCGTACTCTCAAACCGGGACACCCGCGGCTGCGGGGTCAGTTCCTACGAGTTACGTTGGTCCCGTGGGAGGTGTTAGTGCCACCCACGGGGCCGTTCGGGGGCTGTTTCGAGTTCTCACCCTCTAACGCCATGTTTTTAAGCCTAAGTGTGGAAATAAGCAAATTACCGTCCTACTCTCAAACCGGGAGACCCGCGGCTGCGGGGTCCATTCCCACGAGTTACGTTGGTCCCGTGGGAGGTGTTGGTGCCACCCACGGGGCCGTTCGGGGGCTGTTTCGAGTTCTCACCCTCTAACGCCATGTTTTTAAGCCTAAGTGTGGAAATAAGCAAATTACCGTCGTACTCTCAAACCGGGAGACCCGCGGCTGCGGGGTCCGTTCCCACGAGTTACGTTGGTCCCGTGGGAGGTGTTAGTGCCACCCACGGGGCCGTTCGGGGGCTGTTTCGAGTTTTCACCCTCTAACGCCATGTTAAGCCTAAGTGTAGAAATAAGCAAATTACCGTCATACTCTCAAACCGGGACACCCGCGGCTGCGGGGTCAGTTCCTACGAGTTACGTTGGTCCCGTGGGAGGTGTTGGTGCCACCCACGGGGCCGTTCGGGGGCTGTTTCGAGTTCTCACCCTCTAACGCCATGTTTTTAAGCCTAAGTGTGGAAATAAGCAAATTACCGTCGTACTCTCAAACCGGGAGACCCGCGGCTGCGGGGTCAGCTCCTACGAGTTACGTTGGTCCCGTGGGAGGTGTTGGTGCCACCCACGGGGCCGTTCGGGGGCTGTTTCGAGTTCTCACCCTCTAACGCCATGTTTTTAAGCCTAAGTGTGGAAATAAGCAAATTACCGTCTTAGTCTCAAACCGGGAGACCCGCGGCTGCGGGGTCAGTTCCTACGAGTTACGTTGGTCCCGTGGGAGGTGTTGGTGCCACCCACGGGGCCGTTCGGGGGCTGTATCGAGTTCTCACCCTCAAACGCCATGTTTTCAAGCCTAAGTGTGGAAATAAGCAAATTACCGCCGTAGTCTCAAACCGGGACACCCGCGGCTGCGGGGTCAGTTCCTACGAGTTACGTTGGTCCCGTGGGAGGTGTTGGTGCCACCCACGGGGCCGTTCGGGGGCTGTTTCGAGTTCTCACCCTCTAACGCCATGTTTTTAAGCCTAAGTGTGGAAATAAGCAAATTACCGTCCTACTCTCAAACCGGGAGACCCGCGGCTGCGGGGTCAGTTCCTACGAGTTACGTTGGTCCCGTGGGAGGTGTTGGTGCCACCCACGGGGCCGTTCGGGGGCTGTATCGACTTCTCACCCTCTAACGCCATGTTTTCAAGCCTAAGTGTGGAAATAAGCAAATTACCGTCGTACTCTCAAACCGGGAGACCCGCGGCTGCGGGGTCAGTTCCTACGAGTTACGTTGGTCCCGTGGGAGGTGTTAGTGCCACCCACGGGGCCGTTCGGGGGCTGTTTCGAGTTTTCACCCTCTAACGCCATGTTAAGCCTAAGTGTAGAAATAAGCAAATTACCGTCGTACTCTCAAACCGGGAGACCCGCGGCTGCGGGGTCCGTTCCCACGAGTTACGTTGGTCCCGTGGGAGGTGTTGGTGCCACCCACGGGGCCGTTCGGGGGCTGTTTCGAGTTCTCACCCTCTAACGCCATGTTTTTAAGCCTAAGTGTGGAAATAAGCAAATTACCGTCCTACTCTCCAACCGGGACACCCGCGGCTGCGGGGTCCGTTCCCACGAGTTACGTTGGTCCCGTGGGAGGTGTTAGTGCCACCCACGGGGCCGTTCGGGGGCTGTTTCGAGTTTTCACCCTCTAACGCCATGTTAAGCCTAAGTGTAGAAATAAGCAAGTTACCGTCGTACTCTCAAACCGGGACACCCGCGGCTGCGGGGTCAGTTCCTACGAGTTACGTTGGTCCCGTGGGAGGTGTTGGTGCCACCCACGGGGCCGTTCGGGGGCTGTTTCGAGTTCTCACCCTCTAACGCCATGTTTTTAAGCCTAAGTGTGGAAATAAGCAAATTACCGTCGTACTCTCAAACCGGGACACCCGCGGCTGCGGGGTCCGTTCCCACGAGTTACGTTGGTCCCGTGGGAGGTGTTGGTGCCACCCACGGGGCCGTTCGGGGGCTGTTTCGAGTTCTCACCCTCTAACGCCATGTTTTTAAGCCTAAGTGTGGAAATAAGCAAATTATCATCGTACTCTCAAACCGGGACACCCGCGGCTGCGGGGTCAGTTCCTACGAGTTACGTTGGTCCCGTGGGAGGTGTTGGTGCCACCCACGGGGCCGTTCGGGGGCTGTTTCGAGTTCTCACCCTCTAACGCCATGTTTTTAAGCCTAAGTGTGGAAATATGCAAATTACCGTCGTACTCTCAAACCGGGACACCCGCGGCTGCGGCTTCCGTTCCCACGATTTACGTTGGTCCCGTGGGAGGTGTTAGTGCCACCCACGGGGCCGTTCGGGGGCTGTTTCGAGTTTTCACCCTCTAACGCCATGTTAAGCCTAAGTGTAGAAATAAGCAAATTACCGTCGTACTCTCAAACCGGGACACCCGCGGCTGCGGGGTCAGTTCCTACGAGTTACGTTGGTCCCGTGGGAGGTGTTGGTGCCACCCACGGGGCCGTTCGGGGGCTGTTTCGAGTTCTCACCCTCTAACGCCATGTTTTTAAGCCTAAGTGTGGAAATAAGCAAATTACCGTCGTACTCTCAAACCGGGACACCCGCGGCTGCGGGGTCCGTTCCCACGAGTTACGTTGGTCCCGTGGGAGGTGTTGGTGCCACCCACGGGGCCGTTCGGGGGCTGTTTCGAGTTCTCACCCTCTAACGCCATGTTTTTAAGCCTAAGTGTGGAAATAAGCAAATTACCGTCGTACTCTCAAACCGGGACACCCGCGGCTGCGGGGTCCGTTCCCACGAGTTACGTTGGTCCCGTGGGAGGTGTTAGTGCCACCCACGGGGCCGTTCGGGGGCTGTTTCGAGTTTTCACCCTCTAACGCCATGTTAAGCCTAAGTGTAGAAATAAGCAAATTACCGTCGTACTCTCAAACCGGGACACCCGCGGCTGCGGGGTCAGTTCCTACGAGTTACGTTGGTCCCGTGGGAGGTGTTGGTGCCACCCACGGGGCCGTTCGGGGGCTGTTTCGAGTTCTCACCCTCTAACGCCATGTTTTTAAGCCTAAGTGTGGAAATAAGCAAATTACCGTCGTACTCTCAAACCGGGACACCCGCGGCTGCGGGGTCCGTTCCCACGAGTTACGTTGGTCCCGTGGGAGGTGTTAGTGCCACCCACGGGGCCGTTCGGGGGCTGTTTCGAGTTCTCACCCTCTAACGCCATGTTTTTAAGCCTAAGTGTGGAAATAAGCAAATTAACGTCGTACTCTCAAACCGGGACACCCGCGGCTGCGGGGTCCGTTCCCACGAGTTAAGTTGGTCCCGTGGGAGGTGTTGGTGCCACCCACGGGGCCGTTCGGGGGCTGTTTCGAGTTCTCACCCTCTAACGCCATGTTTTTAAGCCTAAGTGTGGAAATAAGCAAATTACCGTCGTACTCTCAAACCGGGACACCCGCGGCTGCGGGGTCCGTTCCCACGAGTTACGTTGGTCCCGTGGGAGGTGTTAGTGCCACCCACGGGGCCGTTCGGGGGCTGTTTCGAGTTTTCACCCTCTAACGCCATGTTAAGCCTAAGTGTAGAAATAAGCAAATTACCGTCGTACTCTCAAACCGGGACACCCGCGGCTGCGGGGTCTGTTCCTACGAGTTACGTTTGTCCCGTGGGAGGTGTTGGTGCCACCCACGGGGCCGTTCGGGGGCTGTTTCGAGTTCTCACCCTCTAACGCCATGTTTTTAAGCCTAAGTGTGGAAATAAGCAAATTACCGTCGTACTCTCAAACCGGGACACCCGCGGCTGCGGGGTCCGTTCCCACGAGTTACGTTGGTCCCGTGGGAGGTGTTGGTGCCACCCACGGGGCTGTTCGGGGGCTGTTTCGCGTTCTCACCCTCTAACGCCATGTTTTTAAGCCTAAGTGTGGAAATAAGCAAATTATCATCGTACTCTCAAACCGGGACACCCGCGGCTGCGGGGTCAGTTCCTACGAGTTACGTTGGTCCCGTGGGAGGTGTTGGTGCCACCCACGGGGCCGTTCGGGGGCTGTTTCGAGTTCTCACCCTCTAACGCCATGTTTTTAAGCCTAAGTGTGGAAATAAGCAAATTACCGTCGTACTCTCAAACCGGGACACCCGCGGCTGCGGGGTCCGTTCCCACGAGTTACGTTGGTCCCGTGGGAGGTGTTGGTGCCACCCACGGGGCCGTTCGGGGGCTGTTTCGAGTTCTCACCCTCTAACGCCATGTTTTTAAGCCTAAGTGTGGAAATAAGGAAATTACCATCGTACTCTCAAACCGGGACACCCGCGGCTGCGGGGTCCGTTCCCACGAGTTACGTTGGTCCCGTGGGAGGTGTTGGTGCCACCCACGGGGCCGTTCGGGGGCTGTTTCGAGTTCTCACCCTCTAACGCCATGTTTTTAAGCCTAAGTGTGGAAATAAGCAAATTACCGTCGTACTCTCAAACCGGGACACCCGCGGCTGCGGGGTCCGTTCCCACGAGTTACGTTGGTCCCGTGGGAGGTGTTAGTGCCACCCACGGGGCCGTTCGGGGGCTGTTTCGAGTTTTCACCCTCTAACGCCATGTTAAGCCTAAGTGTAGAAATAAGCAAATTACCGTCGTACTCTCAAACCGGGACACCCGCGGCTGCGGGGTCAGTTCCTACGAGTTACGTTGGTCCCGTGGGAGGTGTTGGTGCCACCCACGGGGCCGTTCGGGGGCTGTTTCGAGTTCTCACCCTCTAACGCCATGTTTTTAAGCCTAAGTGTGGAAATAAGCAAATTACCGTCGTACTCTCAAACCGGGACACCCGCGGCTGCGGGGTCCGTTCCCACGAGTTACGTTGGTCCCGTGGGAGGTGTTAGTGCCACCCACGGGGCCGTTCGGGGGCTGTTTCGAGTTTTCACCCTCTAACGCCATGTTAAGCCTAAGTGTAGAAATAAGCAAATTACCGTCGTACTCTCAAACCGGGACACCCGCGGCTGCGGGGTCAGTTCCTACGAGTTACGTTGGTCCCGTGGGAGGTGTTAGTGCCACCCACGGGGCCGTTCGGGGGCTGTTTCGAGTTCTCATCCTCTAACGCCATGTTTTTAAGCCTAAGTGTGGAAATAAGCAAATTACCGTCCTACTCTCAAACCGGGAGACCCGCGGCTGCGGGGTCCGTTCCCACGAGTTACGTTGGTCCCGTGGGAGGTGTTGGTGCCACCCACGGGGCCGTTCGGGGGCTGTTTCGAGTTCTCACCCTCTAACGCCATGTTTTTAAGCCTAAGTGTGGAAATAAGCAAATTACTGTCGTACTCTCAAACCGGGAGACCCGCGGCTGCGGGGTCCGTTCCCACGAGTTACGTTGGTCCCGTGGGAGGTGTTAGTGCCACCCACGGGGCCGTTCGGGGGCTGTTTCGAGTTTTCACCCTCTAACGCCATGTTAAGCCTAAGTGTAGAAATAAGCAAATTACCGTCATACTCTCAAACCGGGACACCCGCGGCTGCGGGGTCAGTTCCTACGAGTTACGTTGGTCCCGTGGGAGGTGTTGGTGCCACCCACGGGGCCGTTCGGGGGCTGTTTCGAGTTCTCACCCTCTAACGCCATGTTTTTAAGCCTAAGTGTGGAAATAAGCAAATTACCGTCGTACTCTCAAACCGGGAGACCCGCGGCTGCGGGGTCAGCTCCTACGAGTTACGTTGGTCCCGTGGGAGGTGTTGGTGCCTCCCACGGGGCCGTTCGGGGGCTGTTTCGAGTTCTCACCCTCTAACGCCATGTTTTTAAGCCTAAGTGTGGAAATAAGCAAATTACCGTCTTAGTCTCAAACCGGGAGACCCGCGGCTGCGGGGTCAGTTCCTACGAGTTACGTTGGTCCCGTGGGAGGTGTTGGTGCCACCCACGGGGCCGTTCGGGGGCTGTATCGAGTTCTCACCCTCTAACGCCATGTTTTCAAGCCTAAGTGTGGAAATAAGCAAATTACCGCCGTAGTCTCAAACCGGGACACCCGCGGCTGCGGGGTCAGTTCCTACGAGTTACGTTGGTCCCGTGGGAGGTGTTGGTGCCACCCACGGGGCCGTTCGGGGGCTGTTTCGAGTTCTCACCCTCTAACGCCATGTTTTTAAGCCTAAGTGTGGAAATAAGCAAATTACCATCCTACTCTCAAACCGGGAGACCCACGGCTGCGGGGTCAGTTCCTACGAGTTACGTTGGTGCCGTGGGAGGTGTTGGTGCCACCCACGGGGCCGTTCGGGGGCTGTATCGACTTCTCACCCTCTAACGCCATGTTTTCAAGCCTAAGTGTGGAAATAAGCAAATTACCGTCGTACTCTCAAACCGGGAGACCCGCGGCTGCGGGGTCAGTTCCTACGAGTTACGTTGGTCCCGTGGGAGGTGTTAGTGCCACCCACGGGGCCGTTCGGGGGCTGTTTCGAGTTTTCACCCTCTAACGCCATGTTAAGCCTAAGTGTAGAAATAAGCAAATTACCGTCGTACTCTCAAACCGGGAGACCCGCGGCTGCGGGGTCCGTTCCCACGAGTTACGTTGGTCCCGTGGGAGGTGTTGGTGCCACCCACGGAACGTTCGGGGGCTGTTTCGAGTTCTCACCCTCTAACGCCATGTTTTTAAGCCTAAGTGTGGAAATAAGCAAATTACCGTCCTACTCTCAAACCGGGATACCCGCGGCTGCGGGGTCCGTTCCCACGAGTTACGTTGGTCCCGTGGGAGGTGTTAGTGCCACCCACGGGGCCGTTCGGGGGCTGTTTCGAGTTTTCACCCTCTAACGCCATGTTAAGCCTAAGTGTAGAAATAAGCAAATTACCGTCGTACTCTCAAACCGGGACACCCGCGGCTGCGGGGTCAGTTCCTACGAGTTACGTTGGTCCCGTGGGAGGTGTTGGTGCCACCCACGGGGCCGTTCGGGGGCTGTTTCGAGTTCTCACCCTCTAACGCCATGTTTTTAAGCCTAAGTGTGGAAATAAGCAAATTACCGTCCTACTCTCAAACCGGGAGACCCGCGGCTGCGGGGTCAGTTCCTACGAGTTACGTTGGTCCCGTGGGAGGTGTTGGTGCCACCCACGGAGCCGTTCGGGGGCTGTATCGAGTTCTCACCCTCTAACGCCATGTTTTCAAGCCTAAGTGTGGAAATAAGCAAATTACCGCCGTAGTCTCAAACCGGGACACCCGCGGCTGCGGGGTCAGTTCCTACGAGTTACGTTGGTCCCGTGGGAGGTGTTGGTGCCACCCACGGGGCTGTTCGGGGGCTGTTTCGAGTTCTCACCCTCTAACGCCATGTTTTTAAGCCTAAGTGTGGAAATAAGCAAATTACCGTCCTACTCTCAAACCGGGAGACCCGCGGCTGCGGGGTCAGTTCCTACGAGTTACGTTGGTCCCGTGGGAGGTGTTGGTGCCACCCACGGGGCCGTTCGGGGGCTGTATCGACTTCTCACCCTCTAACGCCATGTTTTCAAGCCTAAGTGTGGAAATAAGCAAATTACCGTCGTACTCTCAAACCGGGAGACCCGCGGCTGCGGGGTCAGTTCCTACGAGTTACGTTGGTCCCGTGGGAGGTGTTAGTGCCACCCACGGGGCCGTTCGGGGGCTGTTTCGAGTTTTCACCCTCTAACGCCATGTTAAGCCTAAGTGTAGAAATAATCAAATTACCGTCGTACTCTCAAACCGGGAGACCCGCGGCTGCGGGGTCAGTTCCTACGAGTTACGTTGGTCCCGTGGGAGGTGTTGGTGCCACCCACGGGGCCGTTCGGGGGCTGTTTCGAGTTCTCACCCTCTAACGCCATGTTTTTAAGCCTAAGTGTGGAAATAAGCAAATTACCGTCGTACTCTCAAACCGGGACACCCGCGGCTGCGGGGTCCGTTCCCACGAGTTACGTTGGTCCCGTGGGAGGTGTTAGTGCCACCCACGGGGCCGTTCGGGGGCTGTTTCGAGTTTTCACCCTCTAACGCCATGTTAAGCCTAAGTGTAGAAATAAGCAAATTACCGTCGTACTCTCAAACCGGGACACCCGCGGCTGCGGGGTCAGTTCCTACGAGTTACGTTGGTCCCGTGGGAGGTGTTGGTGCCACCCACGGGGCCGTTCGGGGGCTGTTTCGAGTTCTCACCCTCTAACGCCATGTTTTTAAGCCTAAGTGTGGAAAAAAGCAAATTACCGTCCTACTCTCAAACCGGGAGACCCGCGGCTGCGAGGTCCGTTCCCACGAGTTACGTTGGTCCCGTGGGAGGTGTTGGTGCCACCCACGGGGCCGTTCGGGGGCTGTTTCGAGTTCTCACCCTCTAACGCCATGTTTTTAAGCCTAAGTGTGGAAATAAGCAAATTACCGTCGTACTCTCAAACCGGGACACCCGCGGCTGCGGGGTCCGTTCCCACGAGTTACGTTGGTCCCGTGGGAGGTGTTAGTGCCACCCACGGGGCCGTTCGGGGGCTGTTTCGAGTTTTCACCCTCTAACGCCATGTTAAGCCTAAGTGTAGAAATAAGCAAATTACCGTCGTACTCTCAAACCGGGACACCCGCGGCTGCGGGGTCAGTTCCTACGAGTTACGTTGGTCCCGTGGGAGGTGTTAGTGCCACCCACGGGGCCGTTCGGGGGCTGTTTCGAGTTCTCACCCTCTAACGCCATGTTTTTAAGCCTAAGTGTGGAAATAAGCAAATTACCGTCCTACTCTCAAACCGGGAGACCCGCGGCTGCGGGGTCCGTTCCCACGAGTTACGTTGGTCCCGTGGGAGGTGTTGGTGCCACCCACGGGGCCGTTCGGGGGCTGTTTCGAGTTCTCACCCTCTAACGCCATGTTTTTAAGCCTAAGTGTGGAAATAAGCAAATTACCGTCGTACTCTCAAACCGGGAGACCCGCGGCTGCGGGGTCCGTTCCCACGAGTTACGTTGGTCCCGTGGGAGGTGTTAGTGCCACCCACGGGGCCGTTCGGGGGCTGTTTCGAGTTTTCACCCTCTAACGCCATGTTAAGCCTAAGTGTAGAAATAAGCAAATTACCGTCATACTCTCAAACCGGGACACCCGCGGCTGCGGGGTCAGTTCCTACGAGTTACGTTGGTCCCGTGGGAGGTGTTGGTGCCACCCACGGGGCCGTTCGGGGGCTGTTTCGAGTTCTCACCCTCTAACGCCATGTTTTTAAGCCTAAGTGTGGAAATAAGCAAATTACCGTCGTACTCTCAAACCGGGAGACCCGCGGCTGCGGGGTCAGTTCCTACGAGTTACGTTGGTCCCGTGGGAGGTGTTAGTGCCACCCACGGGGCCGTTCGGGGGCTGTTTCGAGTTTTCACCCTCTAACGCCATGTTAAGCCTAAGTGTAGAAATAAGCAAATTACCGTCGTACTCTCAAACCGGGAGACCCGCGGCTGCGGGGTCCGTTCCCACGAGTTACGTTGGTCCCGTGGGAGGTGTTGGTGCCACCCACGGGGCCGTTCGGGGGCTGTTTCGAGTTCTCACCCTCTAACGCCATGTTTTTAAGCCTAAGTGTGGAAATAAGCAAATTACCGTCCTACTCTCAAACCGGGATACCCGCGGCTGCGGGGTCTGTTCCCACGAGTTACGTTGGTCCCGTGGGAGGTGTTAGTGCCACCCACGGGGCCGTTCGGGGGCTGTTTCGAGTTTTCACCCTCTAACGCCATGTTAAGCCTAAGTGTAGAAATAAGCAAATTACCGTCGTACTCTCAAACCGGGACACCCGCGGCTGCGGGGTCAGTTCCTACGAGTTACGTTGGTCCCGTGGGAGGTGTTGGTGCCACCCACGGGGCCGTTCGGGGGCTGTTTCGAGTTCTCACCCTCTAACGCCATGTTTTTAAGCCTAAGTGTGGAAATAAGCAAATTACCGTCCTACTCTCAAACCGGGAGACCCGCGGCTGCGGGGTCAGTTCCTACGCGTTACGTTGGTCCCGTGGGAGGTGTTGGTGCCACCCACGGAGCCGTTCGGGGGCTGTATCGAGTTCTCACCCTCTAACGCCATGTTTTCAAGCCTAAGTGTGGAAATAAGCAAATTACCGCCGTAGTCTCAAACCGGGACACCCGCGGCTGCGGGGTCAGTTCCTACGAGTTACGTTGGTCCCGTGGGAGGTGTTGGTGCCACCCACGGGGCCGTTCGGGGGCTGTTTCGAGTTCTCACCCTCTAACGCCATGTTTTTAAGCCTAAGTGTGGAAATAAGCAAATTACCGTCCTACTCTCAAACCGGGAGACCCGCGGCTGCGGGGTCAGTTCCTACGAGTTACGTTGGTCCCGTGGGAGGTGTTGGTGCCACCCACGGGGCCGTTCGGGGGCTGTATCGACTTCTCACCCTCTAACGCCATGTTTTCAAGCCTAAGTGTGGAAATAAGCAAATTACCGTCGTACTCTCAAACCGGGAGACCCGCGGCTGCGGGGTCAGTTCCTACGAGTTACGTTGGTCCCGTGGGAGGTGTTAGTGCCACCCACGGGGCCGTTCGGGGGCTGTTTCGAGTTTTCACCCTCTAACGCCATGTTAAGCCTAAGTGTAGAAATAAGCAAATTACCGTCGTACTCTCAAACCGGGAGACCCGCGGCTGCGGGGTCAGTTCCTACGAGTTACGTTGGTCCCGTGGGAGGTGTTGGTGCCACCCACGGGGCCGTTCGGGGGCTGTTTCGAGTTCTCACCCTCTAACGCCATGTTTTTAAGCCTAAGTGTGGAAATAAGCAAATTACCGTCGTACTCTCAAACCGGGACACCCGCGGCTGCGGGGTCCGTTCCCACGAGTTACGTTGGTCCCGTGGGAGGTGTTAGTGCCACCCACGGGGCCGTTCGGGGGCTGTTTCGAGTTTTCACCCTCTAACGCCATGTTAAGCCTAAGTGTAGAAATAAGCAAATTACCGTCGTACTCTCAAACCGGGACACCCGCGGCTGCGGGGTCAGTTCCTACGAGTTACGTTGGTCCCGTGGGAGGTGTTGGTGCCACCCACGGGGCCGTTCGGGGGCTGTTTCGACTTCTCACCCTCTAACGCCATGTTTTCAAGCCTAAGTGTGGAAATAAGCAAATTACCGTCGTACTCTCAAACCGGGAGACCCGCGGCTGCGGGGTCAGTTCCTACGAGTTACGTTGGTCCCGTGGGAGGTGTTAGTGCCACCCACGGGGCCGTTCGGGGGCTGTTTCGAGTTTTCACCCTCTAACGCCATGTTAAGCCTAAGTGTAGAAATAAGCAAATTACCGTCGTACTCTCAAACCGGGAGACCCGCGGCTGCGGGGTCAGTTCCTACGAGTTACGTTGGTCCCGTGGGAGGTGTTGGTGCCACCCACGGGGCCGTTCGGGGGCTGTTTCGAGTTCTCACCCTCTAACGCCATGTTTTTAAGCCTAAGTGTGGAAATAAGCAAATTACCGTCCTACTCTCAAACCGGGAGACCCGCGGCTGCGAGGTCCGTTCCCACGAGTTACGTTGGTCCCGTGGGAGGTGTTGGTGCCACCCACGGGGCCGTTCGGGGGCTGTTTCGAGTTCTCACCCTCTAACGCCATGTTTTTAAGCCTAAGTGTGGAAATAAGCAAATTACCGTCGTACTCTCAAACCGGGAGACCCGCGGCTGCGGGGTCCGTTCCCACGAGTTACGTTGGTCCCGTGGGAGGTGTTAGTGCCACCCACGGGGCCGTTCGGGGGCTGTTTCGAGTTTTCACCCTCTAACGCCATGTTAAGCCTAAGTGTAGAAATAAGCAAATTACCGTCGTACTCTCAAACCGGGACACCCGCGGCTGCGGGGTCAGTTCCTACGAGTTACGTTGGTCCCGTGGGAGGTGTTGGTGCCACCCACGGTGCCGTTCGGGGGCTGTTTCGAGTTCTCACCCTCTAACGCCATGTTTTTAAGCCTAAGTGTGGAAATAAGCAAATTACCGTCGTACTCTCAAACCGGGAGACCCCCGGCTGCGGGGTCAGCTCCTACGAGTTACGTTGGTCCCGTGGGAGGTGTTGGTGCCACCCACGGGGCCGTTCGGGGGCTGTTTCGAGTTCTCACCCTCTAACGCCATGTTTTTAAGCCTAAGTGTGGAAATAAGCAAATTACCGTCTTAGTCTCAAACCGGGAGACCCGCGGCTGCGGGGTCAGTTCCTACGAGTTACGTTGGTCCCGTGGGAGGTGTTGGTGCCACCCACGGGGACGTTCGGGGGCTGTATCGAGTTCTCACCCTCTAACGCCATGTTTTCAAGCCTAAGTGTGGAAATAAGCAAATTACCGCCGTAGTCTCAAACCGGGACACTCGCGGCTGCGGGGTCAGTTCCTACGAGTTACGTTGGTCCCGTGGGAGGTGTTGGTGCCACCCACGGGGCCGTTCGGGGGCTGTTTCGAGTTCTCACCCTCTAACGCCATGTTTTCAAGCCTAAGTGTGGAAATAAGCAAATTACCGTCCTACTCTCAAACCGGGAGACCCGCGGCTGCGGGGTCAGTTCCTACGAGTTACGTTGGTGCCGTGGGAGGTGTTGGTGCCATCCACGGGGCCGTTCGGGGGCTGTATCGACTTCTCACCCTCTAACGCCATGTTTTCAAGCCTAAGTGTGGAAATAAGCAAATTACCGTCGTACTCTCAAACCGGGAGACCCGCGGCTGCGGGGTCAGTTCCTACGAGTTACGTTGGTCCCGTGGGAGGTGTTGGTGCCACCCACGGGGCCGTTCGGGGGCTGTTTCGAGTTCTCACCCTCTAACGCCATGTTTTCAAGCCTAAGTGTGGAAATAAGCAAATTACCGTCCTACTCTCAAACCGGGAGACCCGCGGCTGCGGGGTCAGTTCCTACGAGTTACGTTGGTCCCGTGGGTGGTGTTGGTGCCACCCACGGGGCCGTTCGGGGGCTGTTTCGAGTTCTCACCCTCTAACGCCATGTTTTTAAGCCTAAGTGTGGAAAAAAGCAAATTAACGTCGTACTCTCAAATCGGGAGACCCGCGGCTGCGGGGTCAGCTCCTACGAGTTACGTTGGTCCCGTGGGAGGTGTTGGTGCCACCCACGGGGCCGTTCGGGGGCTGTTTCGAGTTCTCACCCTCTAACGCCATGTTTTTAAGCCTAAGTGTGGAAATAAGCAAATTACCGTCGTACTCTCAAACCGGGAGACCCGCGGCTGCGGGGTCCGTTCCCACGAGTTACGTTGGTCCCGTGGGAGGTGTTAGTGCCACCCACGGGGCCGTTCGGGGGCTGTTTCGAGTTTTCACCCTCTAACGCCATGTTAAGCCTAAGTGTAGAAATAAGTAAATTACAGTCATACTCTCAAACCGGGACACCCGCGGCTGCGGGGTCAGTTCCTACGAGTTACGTTGGTCCCGTGGGAGGTGTTGGTGCCACCCACGGGGCCGTTCGGGGGCTGTTTCGAGTTCTCACCCTCTAACGCCATGTTTTTAAGCCTAAGTGTGGAAATAAGCAAATTACCGTCGTACTCTCAAACCGGGAGACCCGCGGCTGCGGGGTCAGCTCCTACGAGTTACGTTGGTCCCGTGGGAGGTGTTGGTGCCACCCACGGGGCCGTTCGGGGGCTGTTTCGAGTTCTCACCCTCTAACGCCATGTTTTTAAGCCTAAGTGTGGAAATAAGCAAATTACCGTCTTAGTCTCAAACCGGGAGACCCGCGGCTGCGGGGTCAGTTCCTACGAGTTACGTTGGTCCCGTGGGCGGTGTTGGTGCCACCCACGGGGCCGTTCGGGGGCTGTATCGAGTTCTCACCCTCAAACGCCATGTTTTCAAGCCTAAGTGTGGAAATAAGCAAATTACCGCCGTAGTCTCAAACCGGGACACCCGCGGCTGCGGGGTCAGTTCCTACGAGTTACGTTGGTCCCGTGGGAGGTGTTGGTGCCACCCACGGGGCCGTTCGGGGGCTGTTTCGAGTTCTCACCCTCTAACGCCATGTTTTTAAGCCTAAGTGTGGAAATAAGCAAATTACCGTCCTACTCTCAAACCGGGAGACCCGCGGCTGCGGGGTCAGTTCCTACGAGTTACGTTGGTCCCGTGGGAGGTGTTGGTGCCACCCACGGGGCCGTTCGGGGGCTGTATCGACTTCTCACCCTCTAACGCCATGTTTTCAAGCCTAAGTGTGGAAATAAGCAAATTACCGTCGTACTCTCAAACCGGGAGACCCGCGGCTGCGGGGTCAGTTCCTACGAGTTACGTTGGTCCCGTGGGAGGTGTTAGTGCCACCCACGGGGCCGTTCGGGGGCTGTTTCGAGTTTTCACCCTCTAACGCCATGTTAAGCCTAAGTGTAGAAATAAGCAAATTACCGTCGTACTCTCAAACCGGGAGACCCGCGGCTGCGGGGTCCGTTCCCAAGAGTTACGTTGGTCCCGTGGGAGGTGTTGGTGCCACCCACGGGGCCGTTCGGGGGCTGTTTCGAGTTCTCACCCTCTAACGCCATGTTTTTAAGCCTAAGTGTGGAAATAAGCAAATTACCGTCCTACTCTCAAACCGGGACACCCGCGGCTGCGGGGTCCGTTCCCACGAGTTACGTTGGTCCCGTGGGAGGTGTTAGTGCCACCCACGGGGCCGTTCGGGGGCTGTTTCGAGTTTTCACCCTCTAACGCCATGTTAAGCCTAAGTGTAGAAATAAGCAAGTTACCGTCGTACTCTCAAACCGGGACACCCGCGGCTGCGGGGTCAGTTCCTACGAGTTACGTTGGTCCCGTGGGAGGTGTTGGTGCCACCCACGGGGCCGTTCGGGGGCTGTTTCGAGTTCTCACCCTCTAACGCCATGTTTTTAAGCCTAAGTGTGGAAATAAGCAAATTACCGTCGTACTCTCAAACCGGGACACCCGCGGCTGCGGGGTCCGTTCCCACGAGTTACGTTGGTCCCGTGGGAGGTGTTGGTGCCACCCACGGGGCCGTTCGGGGGCTGTTTCGAGTTCTCACCCTCTAACGCCATGTTTTTAAGCCTAAGTGTGGAAATAAGCAAATTATCATCGTACTCTCAAACCGGGACACCCGCGGCTGCGGGGTCAGTTCCTACGAGTTACGTTGGTCCCGTGGGAGGTGTTGGTGCCACCCACGGGGCCGTTCGGGGGCTGTTTCGAGTTCTCACCCTCTAACGCCATGTTTTTAAGCCTAAGTGTGGAAATATGCAAATTACCGTCGTACTCTCAAACCGGGACACCCGCGGCTGCGGCGTCCGTTCCCACGATTTACGTTGGTCCCGTGGGAGGTGTTAGTGCCACCCACGGGGCCGTTCGGGGGCTGTTTCGAGTTCTCACCCTCTAACGCCATGTTAAGCCTAAGTGTAGAAATAAGCAAATTACCGTCGTACTCTCAAACCGGGACACCCGCGGCTGCGGGGTCAGTTCCTACGAGTTACGTTGGTCCCGTGGGAGGTGTTGGTGCCACCCACGGGGCCGTTCGGGGGCTGTTTCGAGTTCTCACCCTCTAACGCCATGTTTTTAAGCCTAAGTGTGGAAATAAGCAAATTACCGTCGTACTCTCAAACCGGGACACCCGCGGCTGCGGGGTCCGTTCCCACGAGTTACGTTGGTCCCGTGGGAGGTGTTGGTGCCACCCACGGGGCCGTTCGGGGGCTGTTTCGAGTTCTCACCCTCTAACGCCATGTTTTTAAGCCTAAGTGTGGAAATAAGCAAATTACCGTCGTACTCTCAAACCGGGACACCCGCGGCTGCGGGGTCCGTTCCCACGAGTTACGTTGGTCCCGTGGGAGGTGTTAGTGCCACCCACGGGGCCGTTCGGGGGCTGTTTCGAGTTTTCACCCTCTAACGCCATGTTAAGCCTAAGTGTAGAAATAAGCAAATTACCGTCGTACTCTCAAACCGGGACACCCGCGGCTGCGGGGTCAGTTCCTACGAGTTACGTTGGTCCCGTGGGAGGTGTTGGTGCCACCCACGGGGCCGTTCGGGGGCTGTTTCGAGTTCTCACCCTCTAACGCCATGTTTTTAAGCCTAAGTGTGGAAATAAGCAAATTACCGTCGTACTCTCAAACCGGGACACCCGCGGCTGCGGGGTCCGTTCCCACGAGTTACGTTGGTCCCGTGGGAGGTGTTAGTGCCACCCACGGGGCCGTTCGGGGGCTGTTTCGAGTTCTCACCCTCTAACGCCATGTTTTTAAGCCTAAGTGTGGAAATAAGCAAATTAACGTCGTACTCTCAAACCGGGACACCCGCGGCTGCGGGGTCCGTTCCCACGAGTTAAGTTGGTCCCGTGGGAGGTGTTGGTGCCACCCACGGGGCCGTTCGGGGGCTGTTTCGAGTTCTCACCCTCTAACGCCATGTTTTTAAGCCTAAGTGTGGAAATAAGCAAATTACCGTCGTACTCTCAAACCGGTACACCCGCGGCTGCGGGGTCCGTTCCCACGAGTTACGTTGGTCCCGTGGGAGGTGTTAGTGCCACCCACGGGGCCGTTCGGGGGCTGTTTCGAGTTTTCACCCTCTAACGCCATGTTAAGCCTAAGTGTAGAAATAAGCAAATTACCGTCGTACTCTCAAACCGGGACACCCGCGGCTGCGGGGTCAGTTCCTACGAGTTACGTTTGTCCCGTGGGAGGTGTTGGTGCCACCCACGGGGCCGTTCGGGGGCTGTTTCGAGTTCTCACCCTCTAACGCCATGTTTTTAAGCCTAAGTGTGGAAATAAGCAAATTACCGTCGTACTCTCAAACCGGGACACCCGCGGCTGCGGGGTCCGTTCCCAGGAGTTACGTTGGTCCCGTGGGAGGTGTTGGTGCCACCCACGGGGCCGTTCGGGGGCTGTTTCGCGTTCTCACCCTCTAACGCCATGTTTTTAAGCCTAAGTGTGGAAATAAGCAAATTATCATCGTACTCTCAAACCGGGACACCCGCGGCTGCGGGGTCAGTTCCTACGAGTTACGTTGGTCCCGTGGGAGGTGTTGGTGCCACCCACGGGGCCGTTCGGGGGCTGTTTCGAGTTCTCACCCTCTAACGCCATGTTTTTAAGCCTAAGTGTGGAAATAAGCAAATTACCGTCGTACTCAAAAACCGGGACACCCGCGGCTGCGGCGTCCGTTCCCACGAGTTACGTTGGTCCCGTGGGAGGTGTTAGTGCCACCCACGGGGCCGTTCGGGGGCTGTTTCGAGTTTTCACCCTCTAACGCCATGTTAAGCCTAAGTGTAGAAATAAGCAAATTACCGTCGTACTCTCAAACCGGGACACCCGCGGCTGCGGGGTCAGTTCCTACGAGTTACGTTGGTCCCGTGGGAGGTGTTGGTGCCACCCACGGGGCCGTTCGGGGGCTGTTTCGAGTTCTCACCCTCTAACGCCATGTTTTTAAGCCTAAGTGTGGAAATAAGCAAATTATCGTCGTACTCTCAAACCGGGACACCCGCGGCTGCGGGGTCCGTTCCCACGAGTTACGTTGGTCCCGTGGGAGGTGTTAGTGCCACCCACGGGGCCGTTCGGGGGCTGTTTCGAGTTTTCACCCTCTAACGCCATGTTAAGCCTAAGTGTAGAAATAAGCAAATTACCGTCGTACTCTCAAACCGGGACACCCGCGGCTGCGGGGTCAGTTCCTACGAGTTACGTTGGTCCCGTGGGAGGTGTTGGTGCCACCCACGGGGCCGTTCGGGGGCTGTTTCGAGTTCTCACCCTCTAACGCCATGTTTTTAAGCCTAAGTGTGGAAATAAGCAAATTACCGTCGTACTCTCAAACCGGGACACCCGCGGCTGCGGGGTCCGTTCCCACGAGTTACGTTGGTCCCGTGGGAGGTGTTAGTGCCACCCACGGGGCCGTTCGGGGGCTGTTTCGAGTTTTCACCATCTAACGCCATGTTAAGCCTAAGTGTAGAAATAAGCAAATTACCGTCGTACTCTCAAACCGGGACACCCGCGGCTGCGGGGTCAGTTCCTACGAGTTACGTTGGTCCCGTGGGAGGTGTTAGTGCCACCCACGGGGCCGTTCGGGGGCTGTTTCGAGTTCTCACCCTCTAACGCCATGTTTTTAAGCCTAAGTGTGGAAATAAGCAAATTACCGTCCTACTCTCAAACCGGGAGACCCGCGGCTGCGGGGTCCGTTCCCACGAGTTACGTTGGTCCCGTGGGAGGTGTTGGTGCCACCCACGGGGCCGTTCGGGGGCTGTTTCGAGTTCTCACCCTCTAACGCCATGTTTTTAAGCCTAAGTGTGGAAATAAGCAAATTACCGTCGTACTCTCAAACCGGGAGACCCGCGGCTGCGGGGTCCGTTCCCACGAGTTACGTTGGTCCCGTGGGAGGTGTTAGTGCCACCCACGGGGCCGTTCGGGGGCTGTTTCGAGTTTTCACCCTCTAACGCCATGTTAAGCCTAAGTGTAGAAATAAGCAAATTACCGTCATACTCTCAAACCGGGACACCCGCGGCTGCGGGGTCAGTTCCTACGAGTTACGTTGGTCCCGTGGGAGGTGTTGGTGCCACCCACGGAGCCGTTCGGGGGCTGTTTCGAGTTCTCACCCTCTAACGCCATGTTTTTAAGCCTAAGTGTGGAAATAAGCAAATTACCGTCGTACTCTCAAACCGGGAGACCCGCGGCTGCGGGGTCAGCTCCTACGAGTTACGTTGGTCCCGTGGGAGGTGTTGGTGCCTCCCACGGGGCCGTTCGGGGGCTGTTTCGAGTTCTCACCCTCTAACGCCATGTTTTTAAGCCTAAGTGTGGAAATAAGCAAATTACCGTCTTAGTCTCAAACCGGGAGACCCGCGGCTGCGGGGTCAGTTCCTACGAGTTACGTTGGTCCCGTGGGAGGTGTTGGTGCCACCCACGGGGCCGTTCGGGGGCTGTATCGAGTTCTCACCCTCTAACGCCATGTTTTCAAGCCTAAGTGTGGAAATAAGCAAATTACCGCCGTAGTCTCAAACCGGGACACCCGCGGCTGCGGGGTCAGTTCCTACGAGTTACGTTGGTCCCGTGGGAGGTGTTGGTGCCACCCACGGGGCCGTTCGGGGGCTGTTTCGAGTTCTCACCCTCTAACGCCATGTTTTTAAGCCTAAGTGTGGAAATAAGCAAATTACCGTCCTACTCTCAAATCGGGAGACCCGCGGCTGCGGGGTCAGTTCCTACGAGTTACGTTGGTCCCGTGGGAGGTGTTGGTGCCACCCACGGGGCCGTTCGGGGGCTGTATCGACTTCTCACCCTCTAACGCCATGTTTTCAAGCCTAAGTGTGGAAATAAGCAAATTACCGTCGTACTCTCAAACCGGGAGACCCGCGGCTGCGGGGTCAGTTCCTACGAGTTACGTTGGTCCCGTGGGAGGTGTTAGTGCCACCCACGGGGCCGTTCGGGGGCTGTTTCGAGTTTTCACCCTCTAACGCCATGTTAAGCCTAAGCGTAGAAATAAGCAAATTACCGTCGTACTCTCAAACCGGGAGACCCGCGGCTGCGGGGTCCGTTCCCACGAGTTACGTTGGTCCCGTGGGAGGTGTTGGTGCCACCCACGGGGCCGTTCGGGGGCTGTTTCGAGTTCTCACCCTCTAACGCCATGTTTTTAAGCCTAAGTGTGGAAATAAGCAAATTACCGTCCTACTCTCAAACCGGGACACCCGCGGCTGCGGGGTCCGTTCCCACGAGTTACGTTGGTCCCGTGGGAGGTGTTAGTGCCACCCACGGGGCCGTTCGGGGGCTGTTTCGAGTTTTTACCCTCTAACGCCATGTTAAGCCTAAGTGTAGAAATAAGCAAATTACCGTCGTACTCTCAAACCGGGACACCCGCGGCTGCGGGGTCAGTTCCTACGAGTTACGTTGGTCCCGTGGGAGGTGTTGGTGCCACCCACGGGGCCGTTCGGGGGCTGTTTCGAGTTCTCACCCTCTAACGCCATGTTTTTAAGCCTAAGTGTGGAAATAAGCAAATTACCGTCCTACTCTCAAACCGGGAGACCCGCGGCTGCGGGGTCCGTTCCCACGAGTTACGTTGGTCCCGTGGGAGGTGTTAGTGCCACCCACGGGGCCGTTCGGGGGCTGTTTCGAGTTTTCACCCTCTAACGCCATGTTAAGCCTAAGTGTAGAAATAAGCAAATTACCGTCGTACTCTCAAACCGGGACACCCGCGGCTGCGGGGTCAGTTCCTACGAGTTACGTTGGTCCCGTGGGAGGTGTTGGTGCCACCCACGGGGCCGTTCGGGGGCTGTTTCGAGTTCTCACCCTCTAACGCCATGTTTTTAAGCCTAAGTGTGGAAATAAGCAAATTACCGTCGTACTCTCAAACCGGGACACCCGCGGCTGCGGGGTCCGTTCCCACGAGTTACGTTGGTCCCGTGGGAGGTGTTAGTGCCACCCACGGGGCCGTTCGGGGGCTGTTTCGAGTTTTCACCCTCTAACGCCATGTTAAGCCTAAGTGTAGAAATAAGCAAATTACCGTCGTACTCTCAAACCGGGACACCCGCGGCTGCGGGGTCAGTTCCTACGAGTTACGTTGGTCCCGTGGGAGGTGTTAGTGCCACCCACGGGGCCGTTCGGGGGCTGTTTCGAGTTCTCACCCTCTAACGCCATGTTTTTAAGCCTAAGTGTGGAAATAAGCAAATTACCGTCCTACTCTCAAACCGGGAGACCCGCGGCTGCGGGGTCCGTTCCCACGAGTTACGTTGGTCCCGTGGGAGGTGTTGGTGCCACCCACGGGGCCGTTCGGGGGCTGTTTCGAGTTCTCACCCTCTAACGCCATGTTTTTAAGCCTAAGTGTGGAAATAAGCAAATTACCGTCGTACTCTCAAACCGGGAGACCCGCGGCTGCGGGGTCCGTTCCCACGAGTTACGTTGGTCCCGTGGGAGGTGTTAGTGCCACCCACGGGGCCGTTCGGGGGCTGTTTCGAGTTTTCACCCTCTAACGCCATGTTAAGCCTAAGTGTAGAAATAAGCAAATTACCGTCATACTCTCAAACCGGGACACCCGCGGCTGCGGGGTCAGTTCCTACGAGTTACGTTGGTCCCGTGGGAGGTGTTGGTGCCACCCACGGAGCCGTTCGGGGGCTGTTTCGAGTTCTCACCCTCTAACGCCATGTTTTTAAGCCTAAGTGTGGAAATAAGCAAATTACCGTCGTACTCTCAAACCGGGAGACCCGCGGCTGCGGGGTCAGCTCCTACGAGTTACGTTGGTCCCGTGGGAGGTGTTGGTGCCTCCCACGGGGCCGTTCGGGGGCTGTTTCGAGTTCTCACCCTCTAACGCCATGTTTTTAAGCCTAAGTGTGGAAATAAGCAAATTACCGTCTTAGTCTCAAACCGGGAGACCCGCGGCTGCGGGATCAGTTCCTACGAGTTACGTTGGTCCCGTGGGAGGTGTTGGTGCCACCCACGGGGCCGTTCGGGGGCTGTATCGAGTTCTCACCCTCTAACGCCATGTTTTCAAGCCTAAGTGTGGAAATAAGCAAATTACCGCCGTAGTCTCAAACCGGGACACCCGCGGCTGCGGGGTCAGTTCCTACGAGTTACGTTGGTCCCGTGGGAGGTGTTGGTGCCACCCACGGGGCCGTTCGGGGGCTGTTTCGAGTTCTCACCCTCTAACGCCATGTTTTTAAGCCTAAGTGTGGAAATAAGCAAATTACCGTCCTACTCTCAAATCGGGAGACCCGCGGCTGCGGGGTCAGTTCCTACGAGTTACGTTGGTCCCGTGGGAGGTGTTGGTGCCACCCACGGGGCCGTTCGGGGGCTGTATCGACTTCTCACCCTCTAACGCCATGTTTTCAAGCCTAAGTGTGGAAATAAGCAAATTACCGTCGTACTCTCAAACCGGGAGACCCGCGGCTGCGGGGTCAGTTCCTACGAGTTACGTTGGTCCCGTGGGAGGTGTTAGTGCCACCCACGGGGCCGTTCGGGGGCTGTTTCGAGTTTTCACCCTCTAACGCCATGTTAAGCCTAAGCGTAGAAATAAGCAAATTACCGTCGTACTCTCAAACCGGGAGACCCGCGGCTGCGGGGTCCGTTCCCACGAGTTACGTTGGTCCCGTGGGAGGTGTTGGTGCCACCCACGGGGCCGTTCGGGGGCTGTTTCGAGTTCTCACCCTCTAACGCCATGTTTTTAAGCCTAAGTGTGGAAATAAGCAAATTACCGTCCTACTCTCAAACCGGGACACCCGCGGCTGCGGGGTCCGTTCCCACGAGTTACGTTGGTCCCGTGGGAGGTGTTAGTGCCACCCACGGGGCCGTTCGGGGGCTGTTTCGAGTTTTTACCCTCTAACGCCATGTTAAGCCTAAGTGTAGAAATAAGCAAATTACCGTCGTACTCTCAAACCGGGACACCCGCGGCTGCGGGGTCAGTTCCTACGAGTTACGTTGGTCCCGTGGGAGGTGTTGGTGCCACCCACGGGGCCGTTCGGGGGCTGTTTCGAGTTCTCACCCTCTAACGCCATGTTTTTAAGCCTAAGTGTGGAAATAAGCAAATTACCGTCCTACTCTCAAACCGGGAGACCCGCGGCTGCGGGGTCAGTTCCTACGAGTTACGTTGGTCCCGTGGGAGGTGTTGGTGCCACCCACGGAGCCGTTCGGGGGCTGTATCGAGTTCTCACCCTCTAACGCCATGTTTTCAAGCCTAAGTGTGGAAATAAGCAAATTACCGCCGTAGTCTCAAACCGGGACACCCGCGGCTGCGGGGTCAGTTCCTACGAGTTACGTTGGTCCCGTGGGAGGTGTTGGTGCCACCCACGGGGCCGTTCGGGGGCTGTTTCGAGTTCTCACCCTCTAACGCCATGTTTTTAAGCCTAAGTGTGGAAATAAGCAAATTACCGTCCTACTCTCAAACCGGGAGACCCGCGGCTGCGGGGTCAGTTCCTACGAGTTACGTTGGTCCCGTGGGAGGTGTTGGTGCCACCCACGGGGCCGTTCGGGGGCTGTATCGACTTCTCACCCTCTAACGCCATGTTTTCAAGCCTAAGTGTGGAAATAAGCAAATTACCGTCGTACTCTCAAACCGGGAGACCCGCGGCTGCGGGGTCAGTTCCTACGAGTTACGTTGGTCCCGTGGGAGGTGTTAGTGCCACCCACGGGGCCGTTCGGGGGCTGTTTCGAGTTTTCACCCTCTAACGCCATGTTAAGCCTAAGTGTAGAAATAAGCAAATTACCGTCGTACTCTCAAACCGGGAGACCCGCGGCTGCGGGGTCAGTTCCTACGAGTTACGTTGGTCCCGTGGGAGGTGTTGGTGCCACCCACGGGGCCGTTCGGGGGCTGTTTCGAGTTCTCACCCTCTAACGCCATGTTTTTAAGCCTAAGTGTGGAAATAAGCAAATTACCGTCGTACTCTCAAACTGGGACACCCGCGGCTGCGGGGTCCGTTCCCACGAGTTACGTTGGTCCCGTGGGAGGTGTTAGTGCCACCCACGGGGCCGTTCGGGGGCTGTTTCGAGTTTTCACCCTCTAACGCCATGTTAAGCCTAAGTGTAGAAATAAGCAAATTACCGTCGTACTCTCAAACCGGGACACCCGCGGCTGCGGGGTCAGTTCCTACGAGTTACGTTGGTCCCGTGGGAGGTGTTGGTGCCACCCACGGGGCCGTTCGGGGGCTGTTTCGAGTTCTCACCCTCTAACGCCATGTTTTTAAGCCTAAGTGTGGAAATAAGCAAATTACCGTCCTACTCTCAAACCGGGAGACCCGCGGCTGCGGGGTCCGTTCCCACGAGTTACGTTGGTCCCGTGGGAGGTGTTGGTGCCACCCACGGGGCCGTTCGGGGGCTGTTTCGAGTTCTCACCCTCTAACGCCATGTTTTTAAGCCTAAGTGTGGAAATAAGCAAATTACCGTCGTACTCTCAAACCGGGAGACCCGCGGCTGCGGGGTCCGTTCCCACGAGTTACGTTGGTCCCGTGGGAGGTGTTAGTGCCACCCATGGGGCCGTTCGGGGGTTGTTTCGAGTTTTCACCCTCTAACGCCATGTTAAGCCTAAGTGTAGAAATAAGCAAATTACCGTCGTACTCTCAAACCGGGACACCCGCGGCTGCGGGGTCAGTTCCTACGAGTTACGTTGGTCCCGTGGGAGGTGTTGGTGCCACCCACGGTGCCGTTCGGGGGCTGTTTCGAGTTCTCACCCTCTAACGCCATGTTTTTAAGCCTAAGTGTGGAAATAAGCAAATTACCGTCGTACTCTCAAACCGGGAGACCCGCGGCTGCGGGGTCAGCTCCTACGAGTTACGTTGGTCCCGTGGGAGGTGTTGGTGCCACCCACGGGGCCGTTCGGGGGCTGTTTCGAGTTCTCACCCTCTAACGCCATGTTTTTAAGCCTAAGTGTGGAAATAAGCAAATTACCGTCTTAGTCTCAAACCGGGAGACCCGCGGCTGCGGGGTCAGTTCCTACGAGTTACGTTGGTCCCGTGGGAGGTGTTGGTGCCACCCACGGGGACGTTCGGGGGCTGTTTCGAGTTCTCACCCTCTAACGCCATGTTTTCAAGCCTAAGTGTGGAAATAAGCAAATTACCGTCGTAGTCTCAAACCGGGACACCCGCGGCTGCGGGGTCAGTTCCTACGAGTTACGTTGGTCCCGTGGGAGGTGTTGGTGCCACCCACGGGGCCGTTCGGGGGCTGTTTCGAGTTCTCACCCTCTAACGCCATGTTTTCAAGCCTAAGTGTGGAAATAAGCAAATTACCGTCCTACTCTCAAACCGGGAGACCCGCGGCTGCGGGGTCAGTTCCTACGAGTTACGTTGGTCCCGTGGGAGGTGTTGGTGCCATCCACGGGGCCGTTCGGGGGCTGTATCGACTTCTCACCCTCTAACGCCATGTTTTCAAGCCTAAGTGTGGAAATAAGCAAATTACCGTCGTACTCTCAAACCGGGAGACCCGCGGCTGCGGGGTCAGTTCCTACGAGTTACGTTGGTCCCGTGGGAGGTGTTGGTGCCACCCACGGGGCCGTTCGGGGGCTGTTTCGAGTTCTCACCCTCTAACGCCATGTTTTCAAGCCTAAGTGTGGAAATAAGCAAATTACCGTCCTACTCTCAAACCGGGAGACCCGCGGCTGCGGGGTCAGTTCCTACGAGTTACGTTGGTCCCGTGGGTGGTGTTGGTGCCACCCACGGGGCCGTTCGGGGGCTGTTTCGAGTTCTCACCCTCTAACGCCATGTTTTTAAGCCTAAGTGTGGAAAAAAGCAAATTAACGCCGTACTCTCAAACCGGGAGACCCGCGGCTGCAGGGTCAGTTCCTACGAGTTACTTTGGTCCCGTGCGAGGGGTTCGTGACTCTTACGGGACCGTTTAAAGGCTGTTTTACGTTTTCACCCTTTGATGGCATGTTTTTAGGCTTAAGTCTATTTTTTATCAAATTTCCGTCATACACTCAAACCGGGAGCCCCATGACTACGCGGTTCATTCCTATGAGTGACGTTGGTCCCGTGCGAGGTGTTCGTGACTCTTACGGGACCGTTTTGTGTTTGTTTTACGTTTTCACCCTTTGATGGCATGTTTTTATGCTTTAAGTCTAATTTTTTTTTTAATTTACGTCGTACACTCCAACTGGGAGCCTCATGACTATGCGGTCGGTTCCTACGAGTTACATTGGTCCCGTGCGAGGTGTTTATGACTCTTACCGGACCGTTTTAAGGCTATTTTACATTTTCACCCTTCGATGGCATTTTTTATGCTTAAGTTCATTTTTTTGCAAATTTACGCCGTACACTCACCCGGGAGCCCCGTCCCTACGCGGTCGGTTCCTACGAGTCACATTGGTCCCGTGCGAGGTGTTCGTGATTCTTACCAGACCATTTTTTGATTTTTTTACGTTTTCACCCTTCGATGGCATGTTTTTATGCTTAAGTCTAATTTTTTGCAAATTTACGTCATACACTCAAATCGCGACTCCCGTGACTACGCGATCTGTTCCTATGAGTCGCATTGATCCCGTGCGAGGTGTTCGTGACTCTTACGGGACCGTTTGGTCTTTGTTTTAGGTTTTCATCCTTCGATGGCATGTTTTTATAATTAAGTCTAACTTTTTGCAAATTTACGTCGTACACTCAAACCGGGAGCCCCGTGACTACGCGGTCGGTTCCTATGAGTTGCATTGGTCCCGTGCGAGGTGTTCATGACTCTTACGGGACCGTTTTGTGTTTGTTTTACGTTTTCACCCTTCGATGGCATGTTTTTATGCTTATCGTCGTATTATGAAATCGGGAGTCTAAAATATTTTCAACATATTATCCAACAATCAAACCAATAATTATCCCGTACTCCTTCTAATTATCACATATTCCTTCAAACATACTATCCAACAACAAGCCAACAACCAATAATTATCCCGTACTCCTTCTATCATCTAAAAGATTTAATAAATAATGCATATCAATTATATAACTACTTTAGTTAAAGTAAAGAGTACCTGGCGTGTAATGAAGAACTGGTATGTAATGAAGAAGTGGTATCTAATTGGTATGTAATAATGTATGTGAGCATTCAATTTCTATAAAATTGGATAAACAAATAAAAAATATCATAAAGTTTACCATGATATGTGTAGGTAGTAGCGTTGCACCTCTATCCGGATGCTCACTTACTGTGAAATACCAAATCTGAAAAAATATTTACACTCCGTTAAAATAATGGGTTAATTTAAACACGCCGTTAATTTCAGGGACAATATGCCGTTAAAATATGAGGGTCACCCAAAGTCGATTAATATTAACATCCGAAAATCTAAATATGTGATATAAATTGGCTTACCCAAAGTTTTTTTTACTAATATTAACAACCTAATAGGTTGTAAGACTAAAGTTTCAAAAACATTATCTCACACTATTTATACTTTTACATTAAATTATCTATATATACTATATATATAGATAAAAAATATTATCCCAAATTCAAATCATATAAATTATCTATATATACTATAAATACTGTGTATAAATTGTAAAGACATGTAAACTATATATACATATATTAATGGAATCTACATAAATTAATGGAGAAAAAGAATAAAATTTACTTGGGAGAGAGCTGGGGTTGGGGCGGAGCTGGGGCTGGGGCTGGGGCTGGGCTGGAGCTAGGGCGGAGCTAGGGCTGGAGCTAGGGCGGAGCTAGGGCTGGAGCTAGGGCTGCTGCTGCTAGTAGGTTGAAGCTGAGGAATACTCCAACTGATTGACGAGAGAGAATCGCTAGGTCATCAACATCTGACGAGAGAGAGAGAGAAGCGGGCAAATGAAAAAAAGAAATAGCGCGCCTCTTTATTTTTTAGGAATGACCTGGTCACGGCTTTAGGCCGTGACCCACCATCGCAACACACCACACCCTTAGAGCTCTGCCTGCGACCTGATTGATGAATAATGGTCACGGCCTACAGCCGTGACCCCCTTGCGCGACCTACAGCAGCTACCAAATGAGGTATGGTCACGGCCCATAGCCGTGACCCATACCAAGACATGGTCGCGGCCCAAAGCCGTGACCCTCGATCTGTGATGCGCGGCCATTGTCATCCAACCTATAGTGCTTGAATAAGGTATGGTCACGGCCCATAGCCGTGACCCACGCCCAGAAATGGTCACGGCCCTAAGCCGTGACCCTCAATGTGTGTACTCACTTCTTCCTCATGCCATGGGTCACGGACTTGGGCCGTGACCCATCCGCGACCAAGCTTGGAGGGAATTTTGGCGCGATTTTGGCGCCAAGATGGTCACGACCTGGTCACGGCCCAAGTCCGCGACCACTGTGGTCACGGCCCAAGTCCGTGACCACTTCCAGAGCATCGATAATTTAGTGTGGTAATTAATATGGTCACGCCAAATATGGAGTGGGTCACGGCCCAAGTCCGCGACCAGCTGGTCGCGGACTTGGGCCGTGACCCACTGGGCGTGACCATTCGCAGGATTTGGTGTAGTGGTGATATTGACCTCCACCAATTCTTGCATCATCATCTAGGAGTGCAGTACACGATCACAACCATTAAAAACTAAACCCCGATAGATAGATTCACCATGAGTAACAAATATGTCATACAATGAACATATATATGTACAGAGAGAGAGAGAGAGAGAGAGAGAGAGATAGAGAGAGAGAGAGAGAGAGACTCATGTACATACTAAGTTTACATACCAGTTTATTAACATAGCAAATAAATTATTTTTTAGTTGAGTTTTTTTGTGTGGTATTTAAACATTTCAAGGAACCAAAATAAAAAAAATCATCTCAAAAGATTTTTTTTTTCTATTTCAAAAAAATCGATCAAACTTTCACACTTTAAAAGCTGTGAAAGTATGATCGGTTTTTTTAAAATGGCAAAAAAGTTATTTTGAGCTGTTTTTTTATAAGGGTCCCTTGAAATTCTTAAGTATCACATAAAAAATTAAATCAAAACTATTTTTTTAATATTTGAAAAGGTAAGTTTGTTGCAGAAAGTATTTATAATTGGTATGTATGAGAGGATCTCTCTCTCTCTCTCTCTCTCTCTCTCTCTCTCTCTCTTTATATATAATGCGTATGCTCAAAAGGACCCGAACCATTTCAGCCTTCAAAATTCGAATTCTCCATCTAGTTATAGGTTTTTCGTCTCTCTAAGCCTTAATTAAACACAACTTACAAAATGTGAATGATATACCACCAAAATATAATAATTCATTCTCTCAAGTGTACCAAAACTACCCCAATCCCCATCACAGAACTATCATAATTTCATTTAAGGTTTACAACATCTCGAAATAGTATTTAAATCCCCTCCTAGTTTATCGCATTTAAACTATGAGAAATACACGTTCTTGTATATACTAACTCATTATACATATAAACATCCCATGGTTATTCCTAAAATGACCATGCCCAGTCCACTTCTGGACATAACCCAACCTGTAAACACTATTGGGCAGAATCGATTAGGTCATAACCCAATGAATTCAAGTCGGGGCAGGCTGAGTCTTCTCCTTATAAAAATTGCCTAACAATATATACAAACAACCCGAACCTCCATTATTGACAATCCAAGCTTTCAACCTGCATACACAACCTCATTACAATAATAACAAATAAGGATTTTTTTCATGTGAAACGATTGCAACAATGAATTAAGATTAAAATAAATATTAATTAAAGGCTTAATTCTTCCAATTCAAAATTAAACCCTAATTTTTCCTTAACATAACACGAGGTCAATTACATATTGAATTTCTTATGCAATCAATTAATTAACATACGAATTCAACTTACAAATGAAATTAAATCCTAAAGATAAGTTATAATCTTATAATCATATATTGAAACAATTCAATTTTATGGTTCCCACAGAATCCCCAATTTTAAGTCATATTATAATTCAAACAATGGTTCAATTCCATGACCTCTATTAAACCTTATACAACATAATTAAGATAGAAAATTAATTCTCTAAACATTATTCAAAATACCAAATTGAAAACATGATAATGAGTGCATAAATAGGTTAAAATTTACATAGTGATAAAGTAAATGATTTCTTATCTGAACGATACGAACGAGTGATTACTCCTCTTAATCCCTTTTTCTTTATCTCCAAAGCTCTTTCCATGTCCTCCCAAATCTCTTAAGCAAATACATTTTGTGTTTTATGTGTAAAGTAATCAACTACTAAAGGTTAACACCCTTTATAATCCTTAAACCCGCGAGTCACTAATAAGACTAAATTTTGGCATCTAAATAAGTCCAAAATACTACTTAAACAACTCAAAAACTTAGTCTCAAGGTATACTACCACATTAGGCCCAATCCAAACTACTAAAAGCACATATCTAGGACACCACAATACCGTAAAGTTCAATACAAATGGTAAAATCTTACCACATACTGTAATACCTCACGATATAAATAAAATATACAAACAATAGTACTTTACGCATAATAGAAAGTCCAATATCAAATAATTAATGTCAACAATTAATTATTTGTAATGCGCGACACAGAAATCACATCACATGCAGAATTTAATTATCATCAAAATTTTGCATTTTATTATTACCAAACTACACCACTAATAATTAATCCCACTTATTAATTTATTTCTCTATTCATAAATAATAAATAAAAACCACAAAAACATGGGGCTGTTACAATAATCTCTAGTAATAGAAGAATTTTGTTCTTAGAATTTGCTAAAGCATAATGTCAGAATATAAAACACACTAATACTATATGCTTATAAACAACTAGACCATACTCCTATTATCACGAGATAAAGAAATGAGTCCCACATACGTCTACTATGACATTACCGGGGAACCCATACACCCAATGCCATATGTATATACCCTATTACATGTGACTCGACTTTCATGAAATTGCTCTCCCTATGCAGGTAGTTCGAACGTCCCCCAATGATCTAGTTATTTCACTCCTTGGCCCTCCCAATCCCAAACCTTGGAATATCTCCCTAACCAATGCGTTATCTCCCTTTATAAGTAACCCCCAATGTAATATCCAAATTTCTTATTGCCTAATCGTCTCTCAACTACAGACCTTTACTAAATTTCATGCATGGGACATCTAACAAGCAAAACCCAAACATGGAGCTCTACCGATACACGACTACTTATCTCAGTTGGTTATTAAGATTTATTGGCGCAATACCAAACATGAAACGAGGCACTCTCCATATAAATCTATATCCATCATGAGCTAAATCCCCACTATGACTATTACAACAAAAGTCTCACCTATTACAAGAGCGATACTTAAAATCCATAAGTTGATTGATCCAACTATGATCGAAAAACATAACGGAATTCTTCAAAATACTATACAGAATACTTTGCCCAAACTTAACCCATCACGAGTCACCCTAAAAATGTAATTGTGCTCACACTACACGTGAGCATACACCACTTCATTAACCGAGGATACTCGTTGCTAAATAGTCCATCAAATAATTCAATTGTTCACATCATAAATGCATCCCCTCACAAGTATGACCATTCAATAGAAGAAATATATCATCGTCTAATCAACCCACGTATCCATCCTATAAATTATGCCAGCACTAGAATATAACCCATCAAAGTACTCCAATCCATACTCACATACAATAAGCACTGTCATGCTAAAAATAAAAATCTCATCATCACGTACACAATGTGAATCCGCAGTAAAGCATTGCCTCGGCCCAAGAGTTTTAATAATGCGCATAAGGTGTTCACGGAACCCATCAATTAATATGACCCTCCCATAACTCATATATAAGTGACATTATGTATGGGATGCTCTGATATCCACTACTATATGGGAAGGTGTCACATATATAATAAATTGTATACTCACTTCCATATGGGATGGTGTCACTCATTTGTAAAGGGAAATCATATTGAACACTAAGACCATAACCTTGGGATTGCGTCAAAAACCAAATCACACATAAAGAGATAACTCTCGGCAAAATGACTATGCCCAAATAAAACAAAACATATCAATATTATGAATCACATGCGTCATTATATTCTGAATAAAAGAACTACATTGGTAGCAAGTCTAGAACCATCAGATGTCATAGGTGATCACTTGACCCATGTAAGCACAAAAAACAAAACAAAAAATTGACTTACTCCAAGATAATATATCTCTACACAATAGGCACTCACATCGAGCTATATACTCCAAAAAACTATATATCATCAATTCATGGCTCAATCAACATAATGGTAGGTAGACATAACAATTTATTCACATTGGGTGGTGGGTTGCATACTCTTCTACACTTTATCCAAAACTATATGATAATATTTCCAGCCTAGGTCAACTCTTAATCTAAGCATCATAAAAACCTCACTACTACACGTGCTTGAAAATTTTAAAAAAATCAACAACTTTATCAACTGAGGTAAATCATATACTCTTTAATCCCCACATCATTTCACCCAATCTTCAAAAAGTGTTAAATCCACAAATCATGGTACCATCAATAGTGCAAACCACATAAAATTTATAGGCTTTAACCCAACCGTCTTTGGTTCTTGCCTACAATACCATGAATCTATAGTTGAGCACCAACCAATTACCTGGTCATACAATAAATGTCATAAGTAAAAATCAAAATTCACCTTGGAATATCTCTCTCGCGAATTAACTCGTCATCTTATATCATCTACTTTCATTTACCCTACTATCTCTAGTAAGGGTACTTTTGGTCTTACACTCATAATTACGATTCTAAATCGAAATATACCATTCATTTGTGACTTTTGGACTTACTCCTTCCTAAACCTTCTACAAAATAATGCATCTATAATACATAACTTTGACACCCCTCATAATGAAATACCGTGTGAACAGTCCTATATCAAATTAAACAAGAATCTCATTTGGTTCATTCTTTGCATCACTGTCGAAAACGTTTTAAACCTTACTAACCACCTAGTATTAAAAAAGAAACGGTGTAAAAAATTATCTTTTTATCAAAGAACAACAATAACATGAGGATGAATATAATTTAAACCATTCACACAAAATTGAGTCAAACAATACTGAAAATGAATAAACACAATCTTTGACGAGAAAACCACCAGCTACAAAATCCAAATTCAAAAATATAAACCACCAGAATAATAAACTGAGTACATCATCTGACCGAAACAAATGAAAGAACTAGGGAAACATGCCCAAATGAAATATTAATTGCATCCTACTCTAGGAATGAAATAACTGAAGCATCTAAGTCTAAAACTTGCAACATCCACACATGCCTAGATGAATAATCCTCGAATATAAACATTTCTGGTGTCCCTGTTGTTGGAAACTTAAAAGGCTTTTAAAATAT